>CM076577.1:1478515614-1479196020 GCA_034641835.2 Pinus albicaulis
GGATCCAACTGCAGAACCAGAGATAAAAATAGCAACACTGTACTGTTTTGCTTCTTCATCGGTTTCAATCACCCTATAACCAGGCCAAGTTACGCGCTGATCTAGAATTGCACCAGGCCCAGTATTCATGTATTCCCCAAAGAGTAAGCTTTTTAATGCAAATTCTCCAGACCATTCCAACCAGCCGGCAGGATGAATGAGGTCACCTAAAAATGATTGCATGTAAACAGTTCGAGAGTACAATTTCCAAGGCCTTCCGAGGTATGTTGAATGAAATTTCATCAAGGGAGCAACATCATTTGCTGCTGTAACTATACAATTTTGTATTGAGATGCCCGTGTTTTGATTTGGATCATTCATACCTTGGGCAGTGATTGTGTTCTTTTGATTGGCCATGCCTTGTCGAGCATAAATGTTACAAAACTTTAAAACCACTGCTGCATTCCCAAAAATGAAATCTTAGATTCCAAAAATGTCACATTCTCTATAAAACTGCCTAAGATAATGAACATAAAGAGTGTCTTGGTAACCAACAATACTGCAATGATAAATCGCTGCAAAATTGGCCCCCACCAGGAGAGCCACGGCTTGATGCTTGTCAGGCCCTGCATTGTTCATAAAGGTCATGTCACGTGCAACAAATCCTGCACCGGATGCCGCTTCAAAGCAGGGATTCACTAGTCAGTGATTATTAATTGACCTTATCTCCATACATACATGGTTGAAAAACCAATTAACCAGCTAGCTACAGAGAATACATGTCATGAAACATGGTTGAAAAACCAATTAACCAGCTACAGAGAAGAGAGAGAAAGAGTATTTCAAATCAAACAAAAATGTAGGTATGAAACATGGTTGAAAAACCAATTAACCAGCTCCAGAGAAAGAGAAAGAGTATTTCAAGATATTGGATGAAACAATCAAACAAACATGAATATGAATGCAGACAGAAAGGTTTGGAAAAGTACCAAAGGTAGCGGAACTGAAAGTTGTAGAGCCCTCCTTCACATTTTTGCTGGAGACAACAACAGTCTTTCCCTTGCCATCGCCAACAAACATTATGTTGGTTTTTCGTTTAGAAATTCTGAGAGGTTCATGGTACACTCCAGCTTTGACGTAGATTATGTATTTTCTACTTCTTAAATCTGAGGGTGCCTTCTTGACAGCGTCGGTTATGCTTACATAGTTGCCACTGCCATCCTGAGCCACAACAGCATCAGGTTTTAAGTCTGCAGGAGAAAGCTGTAGGAGTAAACGATCAGTTGGTGATAACCACATTGGGAATTCATTGGTGTCATATCCACCCAACAACCCATAATGTTGATAGAATTCCTGATCCAGACCAACGTTATTCTTTGCTAACATCCGTCGAGGGTTTTTTGTAAGTTGGAAGCTGGTTTGGAATTGCTGATCATTTGCGAAAACTTTAAGGATTCGTTTTGTATGTCACTGGCGAAATTATAAGTGCCATTTCCTCCAATGAGACCCTCGAGGCATGTATCCTGGTTTGTGAGAGCGGCACTGAGCCAAGTTTTGACATCGACAATGAAGAGCAAGATTGATAACGGATTCTTCTTGTTAGACATGGCCTTCATGTGGACCAGCGTGGCATTCAGATGATATATTGTATTGTGGAGCAGCTCCACACAATCCTGGTGGTCCACAGAAACAGAAACATGGGCTGCAACTTTCAGAGAATACGATTGCAAAACCTGAGCTATGGTGGCTTCAATGGTGGCTTGAACGAGATCCTTGGGTTCCACTAGCTGATCAACACCTGGATATCTGGCCAGCGTAGACATGCACAGCTCAGGATGGAATGTTTGAGAGCAGGCGGTGTGTATAAACTTGGAACAATTTTCATTCGATTTCCAGCTTCCTCCTCCTGTAGCATCAGGGCCAAGGCTAGGGCTGCACCTGATTCTCCAAATAACAATCCCTGATATCAAAACAACAACAACAAGAAGGGGTCATCCGGCCAAATACTTCTCGATGTGGCTAGTCGATTGTTTTAGTGCCTAAGAAAGATGGCACATGGAGGATGTGCATAGATTATCGGGCGCTAAAAAAAATCACGGTCAAGAACCGATACCTTCTCCCTCGCATTGATGATTTGTTAGATCAATGAAAAATGTTATCTATTTCACCAAATTGGATTTGCGTAGTGGTTATCACCAGGTCAGAATTGCAGAGTAGAACGTGTGGAAAACCACCTTCAAGACCAAGCAGGGGTTGTTTGAATGGATGGTGATGCGATCTGGACTATGCAACGCTCGAGCCACATTCATGAGGGTCATGAATGATTTTTTAGGCCTTTCATTGATGTATGTGTCCTATTATATTTAGATGATATTCTTGTCCTTAGTAGAACTTGGGACGAAGATGTATGCCATGTAAAGAAAGTGCTTGATGTATTAAAAAGGGAAGAATTGTATGTAAAATTGTCAAAGTGTGAGTTCGGGAAGACCACTTTGGTTTACCTAGGTCATATTGTCGGTAATGGTCAACTAAAAATATACCCCTCCAATGTTGAGGTGATTGTAAAATGGCCTAAGCCTACCAATGTAACAAAGGTCCGCAATTTTCTAGGTGTAGTACAGTATTGAAGAAGATTCATTGCCAACTTCCCTTTTATTGCATCACCCTTACACGCACTGACAAGTGTAAAACAAGCCTTTCAGTGGGGAGGAAAGAAACAAAAGTCCTTCGAAGCACTGAAAGAGAAAATTAGCACCGCACCAGTTCTGGCTTTACCCGATCTCCAACAGCCTTTTGAGTTTGAAACCGATGCTAGTGGATATGCCATGGGGGTTGTACTGTTGCAGAAAAGAAGCCGATATGTTACCATTTAGAGAAGTACTCCCAGGCTGTCATCAATTACCCCACTTATGACAAGGAACTATATGCCTTGATCCAAAGCGTGGAAAAGTGGAAACACTACCTGATTAGCAAGGAAACCGTTATCCATACGGATCACCAGCCCTTTAAATACTTTCAGTCATAGACCAAGCTACAACAGGTTCGTCGTTTCAGGTGGATGGGTTTTCTACTGTAGTTTCATCTGGTAATAAAGTATAAGGGCAGTGACAACAAAGTAGCAGATATTCCCTTTCACCCTCCTATTGTTGCTTCTATTATTTTTGAAAATGCTTCGTTGTCTTTTGAAAGTTATGTTGAACAATATGCTAACGATGATGACTTTAAATAAATATGTGAAAAACTAACTCATGGATCACAGGTGGAAAACTATCATTTGCAGGGGAAGTTGTTTTATCACCTTGGCAAATTGTGCATACCCACAGCAGAAAGGGTACATGTAATTCGAGAGGTGCACACCTCTCTTGTATCATTTCACTTTGGTGTCGAAAAAACCTTATGTCATTTACAAAGGTTTTTATTTTGGCCACATATGAAAAAAAATTGTAACCTGATTTGTGAAGGGGTGTGTGATGTGTTCTATTTCAAAGCCCTCTAATAGAAAACTCGAGCTCTACACACCACTCCCTATTCCAAGTCGTCCATGGGAAAGTGTGTCAATGGAATTTGTAGGAGATTTGCCTATGTCTAGAAAGGGTCACGACTATTTGTATGTTGTCGTAGATAGTTTTAGCAAAATATGCATATTAATGCCTTGTAAAAAGCAGATCACTGCTGAGCAGGCCGCTTATCTTTTCTTTCAGTTTGTTTAGGTCCACTTTGGGTTGCCCACATCGATTGTGTCAGACCAAGACTCTCGCTTTCTTGGAAAGTTTTGGACCAGCATGTGGTAGATGATGGACACGAAGTTGAAGAGAAGTACGACATTCCATCCACAAACCGACATAAAGACAGAGGTCGTCAACCGTACTGTGGTACATTTGTTGCGAGACTATTATAGCAAAGATCCCAAGTTGTGGGATGAGAATCTTTCGTATGTGCATCATGCCTACAACTGAGCAGTGCATTATTCTACGCAGCGTTCACCATTTGAGACATGTTTTG
This sequence comes from Pinus albicaulis, assembly GCA_034641835.2. Lineage (NCBI taxonomy): Eukaryota > Viridiplantae > Streptophyta > Pinopsida > Pinales > Pinaceae > Pinus > Pinus albicaulis. Next base: position 1,478,519,596 of record CM076577.1, read on the forward strand.
GTTACCTACCAAAGGACCCTTTTGATATGATCTTTGGAGGGATGAAGATGCCAGTGGACGTGATGATAGGGAAAAAGCACAACGGTTCATCCAACAGATACAGATCATTCACCAAGCAGTGCAAGAGTATCTGGAAAAGAGTTAGGCGCTATATAAGGCTCGACATGATAAGCACCGAGTCGACCACCAATTTCAGGTTGGTGACAAGGTGTGGTTCCATATCAGCAAGGATCGAATTAAGGGGGAAGGCAAGAAATTGTGACCAATCCGGTATGGTCCATTTACCATATTGGAGAAGATTGGGAATAACGCTCGATTTTCCCATATACATACAAATGTACTCGATCGTGAATGTTGAAAAATCTGAAACTTTATGAACCGCCATTAATTATGGATACCGAGGAGGGAGGATTAGTTCCTACAATGGATGACTTTACACCAGAGTATCTCGATGAATTTCCATAAGACATCATTCTCGATTGAAGATGCAGGACTTCGCGATGAGAAGATGTGGAATATCTCCGTGTTGGTTTCAAAGGGATGCACCCAAGTAAAGCTAAACGGTTAGAAAAGGAGAAAGTGAGAGATAAATTCCCTCACTTGCATGTTGATTGATAAGGCTTTTGGCAGTCCAAAAGCTCCTCAGTGAAGAGGAATGATCCAGGAGGATCGTACAGATCCAAGTACAAGTGGCTTAAATACAAAGGCTCAAAAATCAAAGTGTTGTAAATGTGGCAAAATTAGTTTCAAGTTGAATATCTCGTCGTTCTGATTGCAACAATGCAAACGGTTCAGTAAACTGAGTTCGTATGGAGAAGTTAGAAGTAGTGAAAGTTCTAGGTTGACTTGATCAGGTGGCAGCTTTAAGGAGACAATATTTTTGCCAAATTCCGCCCAGCTCCAGCCGGAATCTGGGCGGAATTGTGGGATACTTAGTTTGACTCCTTTGGCTCAAAATCGAGAATTTTTAAAAGGGCTCATTATTATTATGAAAACAATTTTTTTTTATAAAAATAGGGGCAGGCCATGACCCACATCCCTATTCTTACCATGTAGCAATATAATATTAAAAAAAAAGTGGGGTCGACGGCCATGACCCCGCTGCCCCAACCAATGTAACATATATGTATTAAAAAGGGAGGGGCGCGCACTGTCAACCCCTCTGTGCCTACCCACTACACTATATTAAACGCCGGAGCATCGGTGGGCAGGCCACCCGATGCGAGTCTGGCCCCCCACCTAAACCATTATGTTTTCATATCAAAACTTTATGTGCCTATTATGGGAGGGGGCGGGGTTTGACCACCCAACCTCCTTCCCCCCGACTTGGATCTTAACCGTTGGGCCAAGCGGCTCCCTTGGGGAGTCCGCCCAACCCAGCATTATTTAAACTTTTATTTCAGAAGTGAGCCCAAGTAGACCAGGAGTAGCACGGAAATTGAGACAGGGCAGTGGAACCCTGAGCCTTCTCAAGGGCAGGTGGAACCATGATTTGAGCTCTACTATCAGAGGGGCCAAATTTTCAAAGTGTCCAAATTGGACAACTTTTATATGGATCCTAAACCTTTCGGCGACAAGATTCTGATGGTGTTGTCTGTTTTTGCAACAGAAGAGTCCATTTTTCGGCCACTTTTCGACTTGGAGGTATAAGGGTGTAATTTTACATTGATGCTTGTACTTTCATTTTATTTTCCACTTAATGAAAAAGGGTCTCCCCACTGATTGAGCAGGGCCCTGAGACGCAGTCCCTCCTGGACGAACTCCGTTATCAAGTTCTTGTCTTCTTTGCATGATTTTATGTGCTTCTCTCATCTTATGTTCATGTCTTTTAAGTTTCATGGTTAAGATGCAATTTTCATTAGGGGAATTTTGAGGTCTAAAATGGTCCTCCTAAGGAAATAATAAAATAATAACCAAACTAATAAAATAGTATTTTTGAATTTGCAATTCACTTTTTGCATAAAAATACATGTAACCATGATTAAATTAAATTCAAAATTTGAACCAAAATAAAATTAATAACAAAAATTGTATTGATGTGACTATAAATAAGAATGAGTTTATCAAGAAAAAGTCATTATCATTGAAAAAGTAATGCATTTGTCCTTTATACTTAAATAAATTAAAATAAAATATAAATATAAATTCATAAATGATTAATTATATAATATGAAATGACAATAATAATATTTTATTCAAAAAGTGTGAAATGACATTTATTATAAGTACTCGACTTTATGACTTTAAAAGTACGTAGATTACTACGATGGTTAACCATGAGATTTTAGCCACCATTGAGAATGTGTCAACTAAGTACTTTTAACTCAAGCAATGCCACCTCAACCATTAGGGATGATGTCATCCCCTAAAATGTGATTGGTTCATATAAAGTGAATTTTGATTGTACATTTTCCTTAGGAGGCCCATTTTAGACCTCAAAATTCCCCTAATGACATGTCATTCTTTATTTCATCTCAAAGCTAAAGATTTTGGATCATAAATGTTCGGCCAATACACCATAAATATAAATGACCCACTAAAGTTTAACAAGAGACATCTCTGTCCCTTTGGTGAGTTGTTGGTTTGGTATGTTAGAGATTATGCGTTTGATTCCCCATGATGTCGGTCGGCCCATTAAACATTTTTTTGGCGCCAACTTCAAGGAAACTTAGAGGACTCCCATAGGGAAATGTGGCGCCCTCTAAGAGGCCCGCGTCGTGACCAATGATTCGTCCACCAAATCAACTATATGCCCAATAATCGTGCGCCACCTGAACTCACATCATTGGTCCACTTTCCATCCATACAACCCAGTCAATAGATGACAGCACCACGTCAGCGTACGGACTGCCACCTCTGCATCCATACCCTGCGTAGTCAACCTACGACTTTGATTTTTTCAATGCTTGGCCAAAATTTCAGAATGCAATGATTTTCTCATACAAGGTTGGATTGAGGCAATTCAAGCGTCATTGGAATCAGAGAAACAACCTCTATGATTTCACTTTGGTTTTGGGATATTTTGAGCAGTTTGATTTTTGAGAATTTTTTGGATCCCCTGAATCACTATATCATTGGCTTTCTTACCGGTCACAACCTCCAACAGCATCACACCCAAGTTGTATATGTCACTTTTCTCATTCACTTTGCGATTGTAAGAACACTCTCCACATGTCCATTAATTAAATTGTAAGAATTTCCTCTACCATTGTCCCTATCTGCATAACGCCCAGTCAAGACTGATGCCCTGCTTATGGTGTTTGAAGAACTTCCTCCTGTATTTGCAGGTGCCTCTACATCCAGTACTCCATCATAGGAGATGGAAAGCATACATGCAATATCAAAAACAGATTCTCCAAGGATAGGTGGCAAAATCTGGCGGGGATGGATGTTTGACTTTGAAAGCAGCAGCTGCTAAAATTCTCTCCCTTCAGCAATAAAGTTGAGTTGCATTCATTGATGTCGCTTCAAATCTAATCCACCAATCAACAACTATAGAAACTGCCTTGTCTGTTGGAGACACAATTTTTTGCTGTTGCTTTTCAGAAGGATCTGTTTTAAGAATCTCATCTTCTTCCTGGCTATCATTTTCATCATCCATTTCTTCATCAGGATCAAGCGGAGCAACAACCATTTCTGTAACAAGTAATAGTAGTGGATATAGCTGGACTAGAGTACAATTTTTAATGGACATCGATGCTTCACAGTGTGTTACCTCATCAAACACAAGCAAGCAGATGCTTGTTCAAGAATTCCTTTCTCTGTGAATTCAATTCGAATTATAAAGTACCAACCTAAAATTTGCAGAATGAGGATCAATACGTACTTTTTCACTCCTAGCAGTGACTCTGTAACAAAATTCTTAGCACAGAATGCAGTGCAGCTTGCTGTCTCTTTTTCTTTGCTTCTCTCCACTGATCAAATGCTGCAACCACTGCCAAATGATCACTGTAGCTACCATAGCATGTCATGAACTCCATCTTTGCTGCAAAGGCTCGCCTTTTTTTCTTCGTGTGGTGCCATTGGCAAAACAAAAGGCTCTCTGTAGCCTGCAGCACAGGCTATTGTCAAAGTAAGATCAAGGCAGTTCAATAATATTGCAAATAGTGGCATCTTGTTTGTTGAGGGATGAACCCACCTGCTTTCCTAGTTCTGTAAGCTTTTCTTCTCGGGTTAAAACCCCTATATCTTGGAGCAATGTGATAGCATTACGAACAACAAGATCGACTGGTGCATCAATTGCCTTGTCAATGAATTATTTAATATTACAATCAGCATCTAGTATCTTGACCTGCAAACAGAGCTCCCCAAGTGGAGTTTGTTTAATTTCGGGCAAAGCTGCAGCACGAACTTTGAAGAAGAGATAATAACAGGTTCCTGGTAAAAAACATTGTTCATCTCATTGTAAACTCTTAGAATATGGCAACTTGAGCACTTTGGAGAAGAGATAATAACAGGTTCCTGGTCAAAAATCATTGTTCATCTCATTCTAAACTCTTAGAACATGGCAACTTAGAGCATATTCTAAACTCTTAGAACATGGCAACTTTGAGCATGTCCGTTGAATAGCCCAAAAAATTGTATTTTATATGAGCACTAATAAAGTCAAATTAATGATTTGAGTGGTTGAAAAGCATGTATATACACATTTTAGTGTCCAAGAAAAAAACAGTGATATCTTTATTTAAAGAAGAAAGGAAAAATTGAGATATTGTAATGTAAGTGGCCAAGAACACAAATCCACATTACACACTGTACGACACCATAAAACCTAGAATTAAATCAATTCATAAGCTTGGGGATTAACAGAACATCACAAACCAAAAAAAAAAAATTATACATCACGGTGCATCTTCATCAACAAACATCACAGTGAGAAATAGAGAGTATAACCAAATAATCCTTTTAGAGTCATAAACACTATAAACCAACCAGTGTCCAAGCTAAGTATATGTGACAATGTTTACATACCATATCATCGAAATAAGATCTAGACAAATGTAAGATTCCAAACAATAAAAAATTTGATAGATCTAAAACATATTAGTGTTCTCATTTAATACAGTCTTTCATCAAGAACCAGAACACAAGAAATGCAGCCATTTTATTTATATTATTATTCACTGAAAGTAAAATACATGCCCAGACCATAAAATCCTACAAATGGCATGCATAGCTGCTTGACAATGACAAATATAAGAAATTGAAGCCCACTTGTGAATCCTGGATGGATCCACCACATAAACATCACCACTGGGTTTTCGTCTCGGGATCAATGCTAGAAGTGGCCATGCCAGGTTCTCAACCCAAACAAAATAAGATAGATAATCCAGAATGCTCTAAATGCCTAGCGTCTCTCCCCTTTTATAGGCTTGATGGGTCAATACCAACAAGAAGTACCATGGGTCAATACCATGGGAAAATACCACGGTAAGTACCATGGATCTATTCTATCCACTTTGACTGGATCAACAAAGGGAATATTACAACAAACCACTCTTTGTGAGGTAGAGATGAGATTGCATCATCTTTAGTGAGTTATGTAAGAACTTTAAGACCTTGAATTTTTGAAATCAAGAATAATATAACAGTATAAAAATGAAAGAACACAGATATTATACATATAAGAGTTATAGATTACATTTTTAACATGAGATGAGAGGAGGTGCATGAATTTTTGGCCTCCTCTCCTGGCAATATTGCATTTCAGCATTTCAGATTCTAGTAAGGATTTAAAATATTGTAGGCCTTCTATACAAGGGATCCCACTGCAGAACCAGAGATAAATTTGTAGGCCTTCTAGATAAGGTCAACAAATCCTGCAAATGGTTTATATCTTGCAAATGTTATAGTCTTTCTCATTGCAAGGCTTTGCCAATGGTCCTCTCAAGTCTCCATAAGACAAAAAGGGAGCTCCAAAATGTAAACAAACCATCAATATTCCATAAGGAAACTCATCAATATAGATCCAAACATGCCATTGTAGAGACAATGAGATTATACTCCATGCCTAGTGATTACTTAGATTAAGCTCTACTATCAGTAGCATACCATTTTCTTTGTGATAAATAATTGAGTAAATAAGCACATAACTACAACAGTGGATAGAGTACACCATTAACATTATGAATCCAAAATGTACATTCGAGATCTATGAGGGTGAAACTCTAAAAACAGATGAACATTATGCCTTTCTATTTTATTTTTGAAATTTCGAATGCAAAGTGCAAAGAAAGATTGACTCGCAATGGAACAAATAGACATGGTGGCCTGCCATGGGATGCTACAAGTTGCTCTCTCTCTCTTTTCCCTTTGCTTTGATATTACTCAATTGCATTTCTCAACTATGGAAACAAAAACCATCACAACAATCATGAAATCAATTTCTTTCCTTGCGACTTCTTTTTTAATGTCTGCTTATAGATAGTAGGCTTAGGATTTTCTTCCTTTCGAAAATATTAGTGTTTTCTTGCTTATGATGTTGTGTGCACCATTTTATTGCACTGTCTGCTATAAAAATAGAGGTGCTAAACTTGTGTTATCATAAGCCTACAAAACTTGTTCTCACATAGAGAAAATTTAGGTCAAGTAAAGATGAAGTTCCTAGGATATCGGTCCATTTTATGGTTTCAGAAGTTGTCTTTATATTCCAAAGGATGATAGAATGAATCCAATGTCATTTAAGTTCAATTCAAATTCGCTAAAAGATTAATAATTCATAAAGTTAGCGAAAAAAGAGCACATGAGATATGAACCAATGTCTAAAGGTTCATTGATGTTCCAAATCAATATAAACCTAAAGAAAGTGAAGATATCCATTGTGGAATGGGAAAAAACAAAAAATGCCTCTTACAATGTGTTAATGAGAATAATGTGGAATTTAAGTCAATGGAGGAGGGGAAGAGGAACTTGTTACAACAAGAAGAGATAAAGTGTAGGTTGGTGCAATTTTTTTCATAATAAATGTGAAGAAGAATTTAGCAGGAGTGAGCTCTGTTATTTAAAATACCCTAATTAGTAGGGTATCAATTGATGAATGAAAATATAAGCAAAGTTTCATGTTTTTGATCCTTTTCTTAGAATTTGGTTTGGTAAGATCATGAATTTTAATTGTTTAAAATGTGTTTTTAAATACACAAATAGATTCGCTTCCTTGAAAACCACCAAAACATTTGAGAGAAAAGAAGGAAATAATAGAAGACCATGCTAACCGTTGCCAGGCCAAATCCCACAACCTTGAATAGTCATTCAGAGGCAAAGGCACATACAGAGTATCAAAGATTTTGTCGATGTGCTACTTCATATATATTTCAAAAAGTAAATTTTGGATGGAAAGAGGGGCAAGAGTATTACACCCTTCCCTACAAATTTCATCTTGGAATTTTGAAATAATAGGGAAATAAAATCATTTCTATTGATGGTCTTGTTTTAGAGTTTCAACAAGTTAACCTTGACCACAAATGAAACTTGGTCCTTGTCAATTGTCTTTACATTTATAGAACTGATATATTTATTAGAAATGTAATGAATTTTATATAAGCCTTTTTTTGGCTGTCGCAACTCATTTGATTTCTTACATTACTGAAAAATAGTGGATTGTATGGTTAATCATATGGGTACATTGAGAGTTTTTCAAGGATATTTTTTCCAATGAGTTTAATCAATTTAGTTTGTTACATAGTCATTTTAATGTGCCTATTTATATTTATTTTTATGAATATATGTATAATTATATTAGAAAGTAAGAATCAAAACACCTAGTTCATAATGCATCACATCGCATGTTGCTAAAATTAGGAGAATGATAATAAATTAACTAAAGTAAAATTTTATTGTAAATTATTATTAATTACAAAAATAATTAATAAATAATTTAAGCATATGTAAATTGATAAAAAGAATGGAACAAGATTCTTAACTATAGAGATTTACCTCCACTTTATCATAGCAATTCTTAATGTGTAAATAGGTTTTGTTACAATACCATGGGGCAATACCATGGCTTATCACCACATGCCCAAAAAAACATAACTCACTTCATATAACACTTGTTTATATGTTTTTTTTTTTTTTACATAATCAATTTAATTAAAAGAGTAAAAGTACCATGGCTTATCACCATATGCTCAAAAAATCATAACTCGCTTCATATAACACTTGTTTTAATTAATCAATTTAATTAAAAGAGTAAAAGTTGTGTATCTACTTTTGAGATAAATCTAAACTATAGATTTGTGCCTATTATTATGAATATTATAGAGTATTCCATGGAGGTTAAATTCCTACCATCCACCTAATAGTTATTGATGATTAAATTAAAATTATGGAAACCCTATTACATTCCTATCAACATCATTAAAAATTAGTTTATTTGGGTGAATTGCATTGCATCTAAAATAATTTGGATTTGTGCATGAACATTTTTTTTACCTTTTTACATTTGAATATTGATACACTATTTCAATGCTAGTTGCATTATTTGAAAGAATAACAAGATATATTTATCTCTCAACCCAAAGTAGTACAAATAGCTCAAATTTTTAGCCCAAATTGTCGAGAGTATCATTGTGACACAAGAAATCATTCACTCCCTCACAACGATAAAGAGGCTAGGTATGCTTATTACAATTTTTCCTTTTTCAAGACATCTAAAACCTATTTTACATGCTTGACATGCTCTTAACAAGTCTTACAAAAAATCAGAATATCATCTAAGTAGACTATGACAATATCATCAAGGATTGGTCGCAATACCGCATTCATAACTATCATGAATGTGGAAGGTGCATTACAAAGCCCAAACGACATCACTAACCATTCAAACAATCCTTGTTTTGTCTTAAAAGGAGTTTTCCAAATATCATCATCAACAATCCTTATTTGATGATAGTTGCGCCTCATGCCTAACTTAGTAAAATAAACAATATCCGTTAATTGATCTAGCATATCATAAATGTGAGGAAGAGGATAATTATTACTGACCGTGATCTTGTTCAAAGCTTGAAAATCCACACACATGCACCATGCACCATCTTTATTTGGAACCAAAACAATAGGAGACCCACAAGGAGATGTATTACGTCTGATGGACCCTTTGTCAAGCAACTCTTGGATTTTTCTTTTGATCTCTGCATTCTCCAAAACTGACATTTTGTACATGCCAATATTCCGAAATGGTGCATCCTATTGCAATTGTATCTCATGTTGGATTCCTCTTTTTGGGGGTATTCGTTCAGGTTGTGAAACATCTTTTCATTAGTATTGACAAATTATTCCAGTTCATGCTTGAGTTTAGAATCGGATCCAGATAAGGCATTACATTTAGCAGTATCTTTGTCTTTTATCATCATAAACACAAAATTATTACTAGCTTTCATAAGCCTTTTCATTTGTCTTGCACTAACAAGAGATAAGTTCATCTTCGTGTGATGTGCTCCAACAATACACTCAACTCCATGTTTGAAAATATGATACTTGTTCTCATGACGATAGAATATGGATTTTAGGTCATATAAAAATGGGCTCCCTAAGACAATCCCAAAAATGTCAAGTGGTACAACACCAAGCTCAACCTCATCTATAACATTAGCAGTGACGGAAAAATTTGATTAAATTTTCTTCTCGCTTGCAATTTGGCATCATCACATACCCAACACAAAGTGTAATATTTTGCATGAGGTATAGTCTCTAAATTAAGTTTCTTGAAAATTTCCTTAGATATAAGATTGACTTGACATCCACTATCAAACACTGTATAAACCTTTGTATGTTTTGTAATTACCATGATATGAAAATGATCTCTTATTTCTTTATCATTTTGATATTCAACAGGCTTGCTAGAACAATTGGTACTTGCGTTAGAAGCTATACCTTTCATTCCCATGGTTGTGATTTTAGTTTCATCACCTGAATTAGATCCTAGATCTTGTTGTGTTGTAGCAGCAGTCTTTTGTTTCCCTTTGTTATTAAACTTCTTTGGTCTCAATTTTGGTTGTAAATTCCAACAATGGTCTTCATCATGGCCATATTTTGAACAATGTTTGCAAGTAAGTTTCTCTCCCTCTTTTTTGACGGTAGCACTCTTCTTGCCTTTGCCTTTAAATTTCCCATTTCCTTTTGTCTCCATATTTAAAGGGTTTCTTAATGGGCCCTTGAGGAACATTCTTGCCTCTTGATTCTAAATGAGTAGCCTGAACACACACTTCATCTAGATTGGCGGGATTAAATACAAGTATATTGTGTCTCAAATAACTATGCATCCCACCTATATATCTAAGGAGCGTATATTGTGAGGTAAATTCAACACCCAAAATTAATGCTCTTTTTCTAAATTCTTGAGTGTAACTTTGAAAACTTTGACCTTTAGCTTGTATAAAAATTTTCCAATCCATTATTTATCTTTGCATGTATGCCAATGGATAAAATTTCTTCTTTAATGCAACTATAAAATTATTCCAAGAAGAGATAATTTTACCACTTTTATTCAAATATTCTTGAGTTCTGGCTTCCCACCAGATAAGAGTTGGGCCTCCCAAATGAAGAGAAGCAAGTTGGATCTTTGTGACATCATCATCAATCATTTGGATCTTGCAATAAAATTTAATTTGACAAACCCAATCATCCAACTTCTCAACATTTACTTCTCCATCATCCATTGGAAATTCAAACTTGACATTAAGCTTAAGTAAAGGAGACTTAGTATGTCCTATTGGAGATGTTGGAGGAGTTGTTCTATGTGAAGAAGGAGGTGAGGATGGAGGTGAAGGAGGAGGAGGAGGAGGCTTTCCACCATCACCACCATCACCTTTTGGTTGGTTAGAACTTTCCATTTACAACTGTATTTTTCTTTCATTATACAACACTTTCACCATTCCAGTCATATCAAAGAAATATTTTCTAAAAGTTATTGTCATTGTCCTTCTTCACGATCCATGACTTGTGGAGTATGTGGTCTTCTTGAGCCAATTTGAGGTTTAGGTTCTTCAAGTGCTCCTTCTTCTCTTCTCAATCTAGACCTTGTAAGCATTCAAAAATCTCACAATATTTGTCTAACCTTCTAAAAAATGATGCTCTGATACCAAACTAATCCAAAAACAAAAGTGAGGGTTTCATTGATTAAATTGCATGTTTTTTATGCCATTTTAGGTAACGGATCAAAATTGAAAAAGTGCACAAACATAAGTTAATTTGCATATAAATTTTTACAATAATAAGAGGACAAAAATGCAACATAAGGGAAGAGTAAATTGATAATGAAGTTCACCCCTCTTGGGCTACATCTCCGGGTCCAGCTTCTAATGGTGATGACTTTATTAAAATGCTCAAATTTTCATTACATCAGTTTACAAGCTTCAAATAGACAAATTACTACTCCCATGTTTTCCTGTCTTCTCAAAAACCCCCATCTATGCTCTTATTGAGCTCAAAAAAGGCTTAAAAATGAGCAAAATATCCCCCTTACAACATTATGTCTACAAAACAAGCCATAAAATCATTTGCATTGGTGAAATTGTTCAACAAAGTGACCTAGCCCAATTGGTCGACATGTTGGTTAATTTTTTGCAGGTCAGGGGTTCGAGCCGCAATAGTCGACAAGGTTGTTTGAATATTAATTATTATTTTAAAAGGGTCGTTGGTCTCACCCATTTGGTTTTTCGATCTTGTCGGTCATATGGCTGCATGGAACCATGTGTTGCGGGCCATGGGCCATACGCCCGATCCATCTCCATTGTTGCCAGTCATATTTATTAACATATAGGTAGGGGCACGATCAGTAACACCACGTGCTTGTCCCCTATTTTCCTCCACTGAAGATTATAAGTTATACCATAGAGCCACAGGGCCCAATCCCTACGCTCCAGCCTCTGTATCGTTACTCCCGCCACCTGGTCATGTGATCATGCATAAAACCTGGGCTGGGTCAGTCACAACGATTCCACCAACTCAACCTTCCCCCCAAATAGTCGCCCAATACACTATAAATGTAAACGACCCACTAAGGTTTAACAAGAGACATGTATGGACCTTTGTTCGAGCATTGGTTTGGTATGTTAGAGGCTATGCGATTGATTCCCCGTGAGGTTGGTCAGTCTGTTATTCAAATTTGTGGCACCAACTCCAACGCAAATTGGGAGCCACTCATACAGCCATGTGGTGCCCTCTAATTGGGCCATGTGGTGACCAATGATTGGTCCACCAAATCAACTATACCCCCAATAATCGTGTGCCACATGACCTCACACCATTGGTCAACTTTCCATCCATACAACCCAATCAACAGATGATGTCAACACTACGTCAGCGTATGGATTGCCACATCAACATCCATACCCTACATAGTCAGCCTACAACTTTAAATTTTTCACTGTTTGGCCAAAACTTCGGAATGCAATGACTTGCTCATACGATGTCAAATTGAGGCGATTCAAGTGTCATTGGAATCAGAACGACAAGCTCTACAATTTGGATTTGGTTTTGGGAGATTTTGAGCACTTTGACTTTTGAGTATTTTTTGGATCCCCTGGATCCCTATATCATTGGGTTTCTTACCGGTCACAAGCTCCAAGAGGATCACACCCAATTTGTATATGTCACTTTTCTCATTCACTTTGTAGTTGTAAGTATACTCTGCACACGCCCATCAATTAAATCATTTCAACTAGAACTGTTTATTTTTTTGTTCACCGACACATTGATTTAATCCAGATATATATTCAAAGAAACCAATTGCTTGATTTTAAATACTCACTGGGGAAATATATCCATATGAGTCAGCAACCATTGACGTTACATTCTCCTAACATGACTTCTCTATAGTTATAGCTAAACCAAAATCAGGAATGTGGGCCTCTAATTTAGAATCTGACAATATATTCTATGAATTGATATCCCTATGTATTATTAGAGGTTGGGAACAACCATGATGCAGGTAGGACATTCCCTGACCCAAATACACAGGCACACCGGGCTTAAAACATTTTTCCACACATAATGGTATAAAACCCAACTCACCAATGTAGTTATTATATGCACAATTACATTTACAATTTTGGGGTCTAACCATGGTTAGTACATTCCCATACCATTTATTTATGTATTGTCCTTAGTGCACTTAGATGGATGCTTTCTCAAAATTATCACTAGTTGCAAGTACTATTGTTTCCTGGAATCACTAGTTGCAAGTCACTAGTCTCCCATTGGCAACTTCACGATTGTAAGAGGATCATTGAAGTTACAATTCTGAATGGATCTGAAATATTTATCTCATGAAACCTTAATCACACTTCCCATTATGCCTCATCAACAAGATCTGAAAATACTTTGCATGTTCCATGTTTACAGTCAGTCCATATGGCATGACCATCGCCATAACTGTAAACAATCGAGTGAAAGAATTAGCACCTTCAACCTTTGAATTTAATTACAATCTCATAAATAGTCAAAATTGATATTAAATGTTTTAGGACTCCCTCTTTTTTGGCAAGTGCATTGGAAAAAACCCAAAACTAGCACTTTGAACTCCATGGTTTTGTATTTCTCACTCGGAGGTGTACTTTATTACCACCATTAGTTGTCCAAATAAATTTTCCCTAGCTACCATGCGAAACGGATTCAAATAAGACTTATTGTAACAATATCCTAAGTACATACGTCATTTCAACTTCCATGCTTACAGATATTAAACACATGATCTCTTCTCTCCCTGTCCTATTTTGATTTTGACAGACATCCCTCTCTTGAAGTGTCTCAACTAGAACTCTTAGACCTTGCTCTTATCTTAGCTCACAAGTGTCACCACCCATTTTGGAAGCAATTTATGGTAGGACTACACTTTGAAGTCTTTTGAATTATAGTAGTCGTGTGCAAAACATGGCCTTATTTTCATTTTAAATGAACCACTTCCCAGAATCACATATTTGATACACACTACATTAGAGAAACTAAAAAATCCTTGCATAAAGAAATTATAAATGTTGTAGTCCAATTTTTAGTCAATGTCTCTACTTCAAGGGTTAACAAAAGCTTAATTACTTGATAGAAAATTATATTGGAGGAGCTATTATAGATAAAACGTTTTACTCAAAGCTATCCTCTTGAGATTTATGATTTACTTGGGCCTCCTCTTGAGAAAGGCCAACCACAATATGCATGTGGGAGCTTAATCAACATGGAGTAACGTCTCATCCCAGTGATTTGTAAACTCAAAAATTTAAAAAAAAAACAACCTCGACTATGGTAAAACTTCTAGAATTTGTAGGTAATATTAGCAAAAATCCATTGAGTCAAAGTATGATAAGCTATATACAAGTAAGTTTTTCTTATATTCGTCACTTTGGTGCAGAAAAACCATGTTGGAAATATAATCTAGAGGTGATATTAGAGAGTATATTACAATAATTTAACAAGAAAAAACACAAAACAATGATGCCATCATAATGCACCTCATCTTTAAATTGCAAGGAAGCTATAACAACCAACCTTTCTTGGTGGAAATTCAAGATGCTAAAAGATAAACAAGCCTCCAACATGTCACGGGAACACAATTCCAAACACGAGTTCAACATTTATCATAAGTCTCTGTGGACCTGAAAGTTCCATTGCTTTCGAAACCAATGATTAATCTTCATCGATAAAGTTAGAATGCCTCTCGGATATGATTTCCATCCCGCCTTTCTGCCAATCCATCACCTTCCAACATCCTAACCTCTTTAGACATCTTCTAGAAATGACGAGGGTTAAAGTGAGCACATAATAGTGCTACTTGCACCATCTCCTCAAGTTCAACTCTGTCATGATTGGGTTTAATATCCTTGTCTATCATGATGTCTAGCATCAGGGCCAAGGCTAGGGCTGCACCTGATTCTCCAAAGAAGAAGAAGGCAACAAATTACCATCACCATCAATACCCATTTGTTTCTAGCCCGCTCATCGCCAGGCGTCATCGTAATCGGGCAAGAAAGAGACAATTCAGAAATCTCTGGAGAATTCAACCAACTCTTCTTGCCAGCCTTTGCTTGTGCAAACAATTGAGACTGTGCGAGAAAACAATTCAGATTGCTAGTACGAACAATTCAGACTGTGCAGGAAAGCAATTCAGATTATTTGTTCGAACAATTGAAATTGCGCAGGAAAACAATTCAGATTGCTTGTGCGGGAAAACAATTCAATATTCAGAATGTGCGAACAACAGATACCAAGAAAACACTAAACAAAGAGCAACCACCGAGAAATAAAATTAAATAATGCAACGGGAAAACGATTTCTTTGGAAAAGTCAAATGTAATGTTTGACCAGCTTCTCAATTTTTTTATTTTTTTTGTGATTAATTAAATTCTCAAAATTTTGTGTTATAATATAATTAATTTAATTTAATTTAATTCGAGTTTGTTTTGAAATTTTATTTGTGTTACATTGGCTTATAGTTAGTAACAATTAAATCAAAATTTAAGTCTTGGTTTCAAAAGGTGTTTAAAGCTAAATTCAATTCAAGTTGGTGCTTAAGAGATATCAAGAATTCATTACAATAGTAATGTGGCCGCAAGAATCCAATATCATGTCCAACTTAATTGTAAATGCTATTAATCTAAGTTGTCTTGGAGAAAGTAAGATACTATAATTCTTGAAGGCGGGAGGGGAAATCAACCGAATAGACTATTCATTAAAGTAGATGAAATGGCTTGGGCTTCTTGTATTAAAATTTAAGACGGAAGAGTGTGCTTTTTGTCTCTTCACTTTGTTAGCACTCTCTTGTAGATTGATCAAATCTTTATGTAAATTCTTCATATTTTAGTCATTTTGCATCTCAAGCTTCTTCAATCTACTAAAAATGGATCCCCCGTTTCTAAGAATGCTTTCTGCACTTTTCAACATTTCTTGTAACTTTGAAGAGGAGTTTTGTATCACTAACCAGTGCTATTTCTGGCTCTACATTTTTTCTTCTAATTTTTTACCTCTTTTCCTCCCCATTTCATGCTCTCCTTGAATTTGTTGGTTTATATCTTGCAAATGTTATAGTCTTTCTCATTGCAAGGCTTTGCCAATGGTCCTCTCAAGTCTCCATAAGACAAAAAGGGAGCTCCAATATGTAAACAAACCATCAATATTCCATAAGGAAACTCATCAATATAGATCCAAACATGCCATTGTAGAGACAATGAGATTATATTCCATGCCTAGTGATTACTTAGATTAAGCTCTACTATCAGTAGCATACCATTTTCTTTGTGATAAATAGTTGAGTAAATAAGCACATAACTACAACAGTGGATAGAGTACACCATTAACATTATGAATCCAAAATGTACATTCGAGATCTATGAGGGTGAAACTCTAAAAACAGATGAACATTATGCCTTGCTATTTTATTTTTGAAATTTCGAATGCAAAATGCAAAGAAAGATTGACTCGCAATGGAACAAATAGACATGGTGGCCTGCCATGGGATGCTACAAGTTGCTCTCTCTCTCTTTTCCCTTTGCTTTGATATTACTCAGTTGAATTTCTCAACTATGGAAACAAAAACCATCACAACAATCATGAAATCAATTTCTTTCCTTGCGACTTCTTTTTTAATCTCTGCATATAGATAATAGGCTTAGGATTTTCTTCCTTTCGAAAATATTGGTGTTTTCTTGCTTATGATGTTGTGTGCACCTTTTTATTGCACTGTCTGCTATAAAAATAGAGGTGCTAAACTTGCACCTTTTTATTATTTGAAAGAATAACAAGATATATTTATCTCTCAACCCAAAATAGTACAAATAGCTCAAATTTTTAGCCCAGATTGTTGAGAGTATCATTGTGACACAGGAAATCATTCACTTCTTCACAACGATAAAGAGGCTAGGTATGCTTATTACAATTTTTCCTTTTTCAAGACATCTAAAACCTATTTTACATGCTTGACATGCTCTTAACAAGTCTGACAAAAAATCAGAATATCATCTAAGTAGACTATGACAATATCATCAAATATTGGTCGCAATACCGCATTCATAACTATCATGAATGTGGCAGGTGCATTACAAAGCCCAAACGACATCACTAACCATTCAAACAATCCTTGTTTTGTCTTAAAAGGAGTTTTCCAAATATCATCTTCAACAATCCTTATCTGATGATAGTTGCGCCTCATGCCTAACTTAGTAAAATAAACAATATCCGTTAATTGATCTAGCATATCATAAATGTGAGGAAGAGGATAATTATTATTGACCGTGATCTTGTTCAAAGCTCGAAAATCCACACACATGCACCATGCACCATCTTTATTTGGAACCAAAACAATAGGAGACCCACAAGGAGATGTATTACGTTTGATGGGCCCTTTGTCAAGCAACTCTTGGATTTTTATTTTGATCTCTGCATTCTCAAAAACTGACATTTTGTACATGCCAATATTCTGAAATGGTGCATCCTATTGCAATTGTATCTCATGTTGGATTCCTCTTTTCGGGGGTATTGGTTCAGGTTCTGAAACATCTTTTCATTAGTATTAACAAATTCTTCCAGTTCATGCTTGAGTTTATAATCGGATCCAAATAAAGCATTACATTCAGCAGTATCTTTGTCTTTTATCATCATAAACACAAAATTATTACTAGCTTTCATAAGCCTTTTCATTTGTCTTGTACTAACAAGAGATAAGTTCATCTTCTTGTGATGTGCTCTAACAATACACTCAACTCCTAATTGAAAATATGATACTTGTTCTCATGACGATAGAATATGGATTTTAGGTCATATAAAAATGGACTCCCTAAGACAATCCCAAAAATTTCAAGTGGTACAACACCAAGCTCAACCTCATCTATAACATTAGCAGTGATGGAAAAATTTGATTAAATTTCCGTCTCGCTTGCAATTTGGCATCATCACATACCCAACACAAAGGGTAATATTTTGCATGAGGTGTAGTCTCTAAATTAAGTTTCTTGAAAATTTCCTTAGATATAAGATTGACTTGACATCCACTATCAAATACTATATAAACCTTTGTATGTTTTGTAATTACCATGATATGAAAATGATCTCTTCTTTCTTTATCATTTTGATATTCAACAGGCTTGCTAGAAGAATTGGTACTTGCGTTAGAAGCTATACCTTTCATTCCCATGGTTGTGATTTTAGTTTCATCACCTGAATTAGATCCTAGATCTTGTTGAGTTGTAGCAGCAATATTTTGTTTCCCTTTGTTATTAAACTTCTTTGGTCTCAATTTTGGTTGTAAATTCCAGCAATGGTCTTCATCGATGGCAATATTTTGAACAATGTTTGCAAGTAAGTTTCTCTCCCTCTTTTTTGACAGTAGCACTCTTCTTGCCTTTGCCTTTAAATTCCCCATTTCCTTTTGTCTCCATATTTAAAGGGTTTCTTAATGGACCCTTGAGGAACATTCTTGCCTCTTGATTCTAAATGAGTAGCCTAAACACACACTTCATCTAGATTGGTGGGATTAAATATAAGTATAGTGTGTCTCAAATAACTATGCATCCCACCTATATATCTAAGGAAAGTATATTGTGAGGTAAAATCAACACCCAAAATTAATTCTCTTTTTCTAAATTCTTGAGTGTAACTTTGAAAAATTTGACCTTTAGCTTGTAACAAAATTTTCCAATCCATTATTTATCTTTGCATGTATGCCAATGGATATAATTTCTTCTTTAATGCAACTATAAAATTATTCCAAGAAGAGATAATTTTACCACTTTTATTCAAATATTATTGAGTTCTGGCTTCCCACCAGATAAGAGTTGGGCCTCCCAAATGAAGATGTTGGAGGAGTTGTTCCATGTGAAGAAGGAGGTGATGATGGAGGTGAAGGAGGAGGAGGAGGAGGCTTTCCACCATCACCACCATCACCTTTTGGTTGATTAGAACTTTCCCTTTACAACTGTATTTTTCTTTCATTATACAACACTTTCACCATTCCAGTCATATCAAAGAAATCTTTTCTAAAATTTATTGTCATTGTCCTTCTTCACGATCCATGACTTGTGGAGTATGTGGTCTTCTTGAGCCAATTTGATGTTTAGGTTCTTCAAGTGCTCCTTCTTCTCTTCTCAATCTAGACCTTGTAAGCATTAAAAAATCTCACAATATTTGTCTAACCTGCTAAAAAATGATGCTCTGATAGCAAACTAATCCAAAAACAAAAGTGAGGGTTTCATTGATTAAATTACATGTTTTTTTATGCCATTTTAGATAACGGATCAAAATTGAAAAAGTACACAAACATAAGTTAATTTGCATATTAATTTTTACAATAATAAGAGGACAAAAATGCGGCATAAGGCAAGAGTAAATTGATAACGAAGTTCACCTCTCTTGGGCTACATCTCCGGGTCCAGCTTCTAATGGTGACCACTTTATTAAAATGCTCGAATTTTCATTACATCAGTTTACAAGCTTCAAATAGACAGACTAATACTCCCATGTTTTCCTGTCTTCTAAAAAACCCCCATATACACTCTTATTGAGCTCAAAAAAGGCTTAAAAATGAGCAAAATATCCCCCTTACAACATTATGTCTACAAAACAAGCCATAAAATCATTTGCATTGGTGAAATTGTTCAACAAAGTGACCTAGCCCAATTGGTCGGCATGTTGGTTAATTTTCTCCAGGTCAGGGGTTCGAGCCGCAATAGTTGAGAAGGTTGTTTGAATATTAATTATTATTTTAAAAGGGTCGTTGGTCCTGCCCATTTGGTTTTTCAATCTTGTCGGTCATATGGCTGCATGGAACCATGTGTTGCAGGCCATGGGCCACATGCCCGATCTATCTCCATTGTTGCTAGTCATATTTGTTAACATATAGCTAGGGGCATGATCGGTAACACCACGCGCTTGTCCCCTATTTTCCTCCACTAAGTAAATAAGCACATAGCTACAATAGTGGATAGAGTACACCATTAAAATTTTGAATCCAATATCTACATTCAAGATCTATGAGGGTGAAACTCTAAAAATAGATGAACATTATGCCTTGCTATTTTATTTTTGAAATTTCGAATGCAAAATACAAAGAAAGGTTGACTTGCAACGGAACAAATAAACATGGTGGCCTGCCATGGGATGCTACAAGTTGCTCTCTCTCTTTTTTCCCTTTGCTTTGATATTACTCATTTGCATTTCTCAACTATGGAAACAAAAATCATTACAACAATTATGAAATCGATTTCTTTCCTTGCGACTTATTTTTTAATGTCTCCTTATAGATAATAGGCTTAGGATTTTCTTCCTTTTGAAAATATTGGTATTTTCTTGCTTGTGATGTTGTGGGTACCTTTTTATTGCACTGTCTGCTATTAAAATATAGGTGCTAAACTTGTGTTATCATATGCCTACAAAAATTTTTCTCACATGGAGAAAATTTAGGTCAAGTAAAGATGAAGTTCCCAGGATATCGATCCATTTTATGGTTTCAGAAGTTGTCTTTATAGAGTGCTTGAGCTCTAAACATAGATAGGAACGAGTATTATTTAATACCATGTACCTATTCTTCCTCAAATTCAAATGGATGGTAGAATGAATCCAATGCCATTTAAGTTCAATTTGAAATTGCTAAATGATTATAATTCATAAATTTAGTGAAAAAAGAGGATAGGAGATATGAACCAATGTCTAAAGGTTCATTGATGTTACAAATCAATATACACCTAAAGAAAGTGAAGATATCCATTGTGGAATGGGAAAAAACAAAAATGCTTCGTACAATGTGTTAATGAGAATAAGGTGGAATTTGAATCAATGGAGGAGGGGAAGAAGAACTTGTTACAACAAGAAGAGATAAAGTATAGGCTGGTGCAAGTTTCTTCATAATAAATGTGAAGAAGAACTTAGCAGGAGTCAGCTCTATTATTTAAAATACCTTAATTTCTCGACGTCGCCGCTTGGTTTAAAGACAATCATCAATGATGCCTGGAGTTATAAGAGGGAGTGAATATCCCTCCTATACCAAAGTGATGGCAGGGAACATGTGCCCTAAATAGCCAATGACTCCAAACCATTAGATATCTACGTCGAAAGAAGATGGATCGAACTAGAAAAAAGATGTAGCAACCCCAACATCAGCTAGTTGCATACATCTAAGAAGTTGTCTTCCAAAGGAAACCATAGACCAAAAGTTTGAATTAACCTCAAATCGTGTTGATGAATATATCTAATAAATGCTAGAGCACACCAAAATCAAAAAGTCCTAGGAATTTGGCCCTTGTAAAAAATCCCCCTCTCAGTGGACCCAACATAAGTGGAAACCAAAGGGCCATATTAAGCTAGAACTTGGAGCTAAAGGATTCTTCACCATTAGTTTTTCCAACATAGAAGGGCGAATGAGAACATCTAAGAATGGCCCATATTTTTTTGATTATGTGGGATAAAGCTAAAACACACAAAAGGCACAATAATTTATCGATTCGAACAAATATTTAAACACAAAAACCAGTTCAAGATATGGAAAAAAGAAAAAAATGGAAATATACTCCAAGCTAAGCATGAATTAGAAGCCCAAATGGACAACATTCAACAATAAGCTACACACTAGGGCAGGTCAGACGAAATAATTAAGGAGGAAGCTAGAATCCTCACCCAACTAGAGTATCAAAGAAAACAAGACGAAATCCTTTTGTTGTAGAAGTCTAGAATACGTTTGTTGAAGGAAGGGGAGAGAAATAAAACCTTCTTCCATAACTCGATGCTTGAACACTTCCATCATAATTGAATCTCATCCTTGAGAAATTTTGAAGGCTCAAGGTTTAGGACCGTGAGGATGTGGCACAAGAGGTAGTACATTTTTCATATATTTATTGTCGGACCTTATGCCTCATTCAAAGGAATCCACACAAATAATTGTGCAATGTATCGCTTCACTAGCCACCAACAAGTAGAATTAGGCTTTCTTACATGAAATCACCATGGAAGAAGTGGCACTAGCGGTTGGATCAATGCACAAAATTAAATCCCCTAGCATGTATAGTTTTTTAAATATTTTTTCCAGGATTGATGGAAAATAGTCGATAGTGATCTATTGGAAGCAGTGGAAGAACAAAGAAAGTAAAAATCTATATTGAAAGCTTTGGATACCACCTTCATCACCTCAGTCCCGAAGAAAAATAACGTGTTGTACCTGAGCATATTTAGCATATTTTCCTATGCAATTTCATTTATAAGGTGATCGTAAAGATCATTTCTAGTCGCCTTAAACCTCTCCTCCCACACCTCATCTTGGTTGAGTAAATAAGATATGTGGAATGGCAAAAAAGTTTGGATGGAATCATGATTTCCCATCAAACCACTCGCTCTTTGAAAATTTTCGAAAATCTAGGAATGCTTCTTAAATTGGATTGCTCCAAAGCTTTTGAAAAACTCAATTGGAACTATCTTTTTCAAATTGTTCAGACTTCTAGTTTTGACCATCAATGGATCATCTCAACCAAAACATTCATTTCTTCCTCTTTTTACTCTATTTCTCTAAATGGATCTCCCCATAATCCTGTCGCCGCCTCGTGAGTAAATTGGCATGGGGATCCTCTCTCTCTGTTCCTCTTCATTTTAGTTAAAAAAGGATTGGGTAGGACTCTCAATGCACTGATCTCAGTGAAAAAGGATCAAAGGATTGTGTCTCTTTGGTGAAGATCCCCCACTATCACACCAACAATTTGTGGATGACACCATGTGCATGGAAGTCCCAACAATTCATGAAGTAAGAGGCTCAGCTGAAGTTTTGGAGGACTTCTAACTTGCCTCAATTATGGAAATCAATAATGTTAAATGTCAATTATGGAATAAAGGGAAAAATATGCCTTATTTGATTTAGAAATAAGAAAACTCTCCAATATTCAATGAACTCCCCTTTCTGGTGTGAATTTTTTTTGAAGAATCATTGATTGTGTGAAAAAGAAAGCGAAAGAGAGTGAGAAAACAATTTAGAACTTGAGGATTCAAGAAATAAGAACTTTGCAAATCAATTCAAATATCCCTGATTCAAAGAATTCAGAAATCAGAACTTTGCAATTCAATTCACATCTCCACGATTAAAATAACTCTCCTTATCTATGTGTATAGCCATGTTTGAACTCTCCTAGCCTGTGCGAACAAGAAATCAAGAAACAACATGTGCAAGAGAGAGTAGCGAAAAATTAGTTATTTAATGTAATTGTTTTCTTTGTTTGAAATTTTAGTTCATATTAACGACTTCTTTTGTTTTACATTTATTGTTTATAGAGAAATCATAGATGGGAAGAGAAAGATATATTTCAATTCGAAATTGCTAAAAGATTATAATTCGTAAAGTTAGTGAAAAAAGAGCACAGGAGATATGAACCAATGTTTAAAGGTTCATTGATGTTCCAAATCAATATAAACCTAAATAAAGTGAAGATATCCATTGTGGAATGGGAAAAAACAAAAATGCTTCTTACAATGTGTTAATGAGAATAAGGTGGAATTTAAATCAATGGAGGAGGGGAAGATGAACTTGTTACAATAAGAAGAGATAAATTATAGGCTGGTGCAAATTTTTTCATAATAAATGTGAAGAAGAACTTAGCAGGAGTGAGCTATGTTATTTAAAATACCCTAATTTCTCGACGTGGTCACTTAGTTGAGAGACAGTCATCAATGATGCCTGGAGTTCTAAGAGGGGCAGAGATCCCTCCTATACCAAAGTGATGACAGGGAACATGTGCCCTAAATAGCCAATGACTCCAAACCCTTAGGTGTCTACGTCGAAAGAAGATGGATCGAACTAGAAAAAAGATGCAGCAACCCCAACATCAGCTAGTTGCATACATCCAGGAATTTGTCTTCCAGAGGAAACCACAGACCTAAAGTTTGAATTTAACTCAAATCGTGTTGATGAATATATCTAATACATGCCAGACCACACCAAAATAAAAAATTCCTAGGCATTTGGCCCTTGTAAAAAATCCCCCTCTTAGTGGATCCAACATAAGTGGAAACCAAAGGGCCATATTATGCTAGAACTTGGAGCTAAAGGATTCTTCACCATTAGTTTTTCCAACACAAAAGGGCGAATGAGAACATATAAGAATGGCCCATATTTTTTTGATTATGCGGGATAAAGCTAAAACACACAAAAGGCACAATAATGTATCAATTCGAACAAATATTAAAACACAAAAACCAGTTCAAGATACGGAAAAAGGAAAAAAATGGAAATATACTCCAAGCTAAGCACTACTTAGAAGCCCAAATGGACAACATTCAACAATAAGCCACACACTAGGTCAGGTCGGATGAAATAATCAAGGAGGAAGCTAGAATCCTCACCCAACTAGAGGATCAAGGAAAAAAAGATGAAATCTTTTGGCTGTAGAAGTGTGGAATACATTGATTGAAGGAAGGGGAGAGAAATACAACCTTCTTCCATAAATTGATGCTTTAACACTTCCATCATAATTGAATGTCATCCTTGAGAAAATGGGAAGGCTGAAGGTTTAGGACCGCGAGTATGTGGCATAAGAGGTAGTGCATTTTTACATATATTTATTTTCGGACCATATGCCTCATTCAAAGGATTCCACACACTCAATTGTGAAATGTATCGCTTCAATAGCCACCAACAAGTAGACTCAAGCTTTATTACATGAAATCACCATGGAAGAAGTGGCATTAGCAGTTGGATCAATGCCCAAAAATAAATCCCTAGCCCGTATAGTTTTTTTAATATTTTTTCCAGGATTGATGGACAATAGTCGATAGTGATCTATGGGAAGTAGTGGAAGAATCAAGAAAGTCAAAATCTATATTTAAATCTTTGGATACCACCTTCATCACCTCAGTCTCGAAGAAAAATAGAGTGTAGTACCTGAGCATATTTAGCATATTTTCCTTTGCAATTTCATTTATAAGGTGATCGTTAAGATCATTTCTAGTCGCCTTAAACCTCTCCTCCCGCACCTCATCTTGGCTGAGTAAATAGGATATGTGGAATGGCAAATTTTTTTGGATGGAATCATGATTTCCCATCAAACCTCTCGCTCTTTGAAAATTTTCAAAAAGCTAGGAATGATTCTTAAATTGGATTGCTCCAAATATTTTGACAAACTCAATTGGAACTATGCTTGTCAAATCATTCACACTTCTGGTTTTGACCATGAATGGATCATCTCAACCAAAACACTCATTTCTTCCACCTTTTTCTCTATTTCTCTAAATGGATCTCCCCATAATCCTTTCACTGCCTCGTGAGGAATTTGGCATGGGATCCTCTCTCCCTGTTCCTCTTCATTTTAGCTACAGAAGGATTGGGTAGGACTCTCAATGCACTGATCTCAGAGAAAAAGGATCAAAGGATTGTGTCTCTTTGGAGAAGATCTCCCACTATCACACCAACAATTTGTGGATGACACCATGTGCAAGGGAGTCCCAACAATTCATGAAGTAAGAGGCTTAGCTGAAGTTTTGGAGGACTTCTAACTTGCCTCAATTATGGAAATCAATAATGTTAAATATCAATTATGGAATAAAGGGACAAATATGCCTTATTTGATTCAAAAATAAGAAAAATCTCTAGTATTCAACGAAATATCCTTTCCAGTTCGAACAATTTTTGAAGTATCCTTGGTTGTGTGAACAAGAAAGCGAAAGAGAGCGAGAAAACAATTTAGAACTCAAGGATTCAAGAAATAAGAACTTTGCAAATCAATTCAAATATCTAGGATTCAAAGAATTCAAAATCAGAACTTTGCAGTTCAATTCACATCTCCACAATTCAAATAACTCTCCTTATCTATGTGTATAACCATGTTTGAACTCTCCTAGCCTGTGCGAACAAGAAAACAAGAAACAACATGTGCAAGAGAGAGTAGCGAGAAATTAGTTATTTAATGTAATTTTTTTCTTTGTTTGAAATTTTAGTTCATATTAACGACTTCTTTTGTTTTACATTTACTGTTTATAGAGAAATCGTAGATGGGAAGAGAAAGATGTATAATTACATTTCCTTAAATTTCAAAAACCAAGGTAGTTGCAGTTAAATCAAAATCAACGTCTTGGTTTGAAAAGGTGCCCAAGCCAAATCCAACTTGGTGCCTAAGAGATATCAAAAATTCATTATAATAGTAATGTGGCTGCAAGAATCCAATATAATATCCAACTTAATCATAAATGTTACTAATCCAAGCGATCTTGGAGAAAGAAACCTAGTATAATTATTGAAGGCGGGAGGGAAATCAACCTGGTATGTTATTCATCAAATTAGATGAAATGGATTGGACTTCTTGTATTAAGACGGAAGGTTGTTTCACTTTTTTAATACTCTCTTGTAGCTTGATAAAACTAAAAAATAAAATTTAATTTATATATTGGACACAAGATTTACGTAGAAAATATCATTTGGGGAAAAATCAGTGGGCAGGGGATGAGTAGCTTTTTACTATAATAACAATAAAATATTACATTTCACTCGCTTGTTTTTCACCCACTTCATTTCACTCGTACACTTGTAAAAATATATTTCATTACAATAACATGGCACAACACCATAGGTTACTAATACCATGGGTTTGGGCAAATTTAACTTTGATTTTGTCTCACACCTAATAATCTCCCACTTGAGACGAAATAGAAGGCTAGTGAATATTTTGACATTGTTTCTCTCTCCTTGCTACTAATCCTTTCCCAAGATGTCGTTCATCACATTTGCATTAGTCTAGCCAAGGTTCTACAAAGCTCGTGCTTATCCCTTGGAAAAAAAAAATGTTAACATATAGTTGGATTGTCTTTAGTGTGTATTTTCTCCAACTATAGCAACCCATAATCTAACACTCGATGAATACAATGATATAGAACATCAATGTTGTTTCTCTTATAATGAAATGTTAGGTTTTATGGTAAATGAATAGCACTCCAATTGTCACAATACAATACTTTTGATTTGTTGTACTCCCAACGCTCCTAAAAATTGTTGTATCCATAGAATATCTTTGCAAGCTTCTGTGGCTACTATGTATTCCATCACCTCAGTTGTGGAGAGGGCTACTACTTTCTGCAGTCTAGACATCCAAGGCACTATTGCACCTACAAAAATATATAAATAACTAGTGGTGGACTTTCTAGTATCCACATATCCAACATTATTTGCATATGTATAACCCTCAAGAGCATCATTATTATTACCAAAACATAAAATTTGATTACTAGTACCCTTGAGATACCAAAAAATCCACTTTACTACTTGTCGATGTTGTTTGTTTGGATTTACAAGGAACATGCTCACTAGTCCCATTGAATTTGTAGTATTTGGATGGGTACATAACATGGCAATCTACCAACCACTAAAGCATAAGATATATTACTCATTTCCTCTATATTATTTTCATCATAAATATACAAATCAACATCGAGTTTGAACTGTGATGCCAGCGACGTAGAAACTAGTTTGGCATACTTCATATTGAACATGTCTAACACTTTCTTAATATATGTTTTTTGTGACACCCACAACTTTTTGTTATTTCTTTCACATATAATACCCATGCCAAATATTTGTTGTGTTGGACCTAAATATTTCATTGCAAATTGATTGTCCAAATATTCTTCAACCAATTAATCATGTTCGTATCGTATCCAACAATTAGCATATCATCCATATTCAATAATAATATAATACATATTTCTTGATCATACCTATTTATAAACACAATTATCAACCTCTAGTCTTTTGGAGCAAGAGGTTGGATAGAAAATTTATAAAATTGGCTTGACTTCATCCAAACCCATTTGAAAAAAGTCAGCTGATCGATGTCAAGTGTTCGATAGACAACTATTTTAGAGCTAGATTAAAATTCATGCATATGTGATTGTGAGATGAAGTACAACTATTTACCGACGGATCAGTCAGGCACTCAAACTTTGAAGCTCATTTTGGATGTGTACGATAAGGTTAAAATTCATATGTTTCTACATTAGAAATGATTAATAACCCTCGATGAGTCTTACCACAGGGACACATGGAGGACGGTGTTCTTTTTTTCCATGTGATTGTGAGATGAAGTACAACTATTCACCGATGGGTTAGCCGAGTGCTCAGACTTTGAAGCTCACTTTGGATGTGTACGATAAGGTTAAAATTTATATGTTTCTACATTAGAAATGATTAATAGCCCTAGATGAGTCTTAGGGCAGGGACACATGGAGGACGATGTTCTTTTTTCCATCAACACTAGATGGGAATTTTGGTTTTGGCTTCTTAGATCTTTAGAACCAGAAAAATCATCGTATTTGAGTGATGTTTTTGGAAATATATAATGAGTCACTTTTGTATAAGTCCCATTGGTAGCTTGATCGGTTTGAGGTTTCAACCATAGTGTTGGACCATATCATAACTTCAAGAAATATATTAACCATGTTGAGTATCACAACGTTACTAATAAAATAATGAAACTATCACGGGAACATTTCACATGAGAGATTTCATTCCATTTTAATTGAGGATTGCTTGATTTGCAGGGTATCAATTGATGAAGGAAAAAATGAAGCAAAAACTCATGTTTTTAATTTTTTTCTTAGAATTTGGTTTGGTAAGATCATGAATTTTATTTGTTTAAAATATGTTTTTAAATACACAAATGGATTCACTTCCTTGAAAACCACCAAAACATTTGAGAGAAAAGAAGGAAATAATAGAAGACCATGTTAACCATTACAAGGCCAAATCCCATAACGTTGAATAGTCATCCAGAGGCAAGGGCACAGACAAAGTATCAAAGAGTTTATTGATGTGCTACTTCATATATATTTCAAAAATTAAATTTTGGATGGAAAGAGGGGAAGGATTATTACTCCCTTCACCCGCAAATTTCATCTTGGCATGTTGAAATAATAGGGAAATAAAATCATTTCTATTGATTGTATTGTTGTAGAGTTTCAACATGTTGACGTTGACCACAAATGAAACTCATTCCTTGTCAATTTTCTTTATCTTTATAGAACTGATATATTTATTAGAAATGTAATGGGTTTTATTTAAGTCCTTTTTTACTGTCGCATCTCATTTGGTTTCTTACATAACTGAAAATAGTGGACTCTATGGTTAATCATGTGTACATTGAGAGTTTCTCAAGGACATTTTTGACAATGTGTTTAATCAATTTAGTTTGTTACATAGTCATTGTAATGTGCCTATTTATATTTATTTTTATGAATGTATGTGTAACTATCTTAGAAAATAAGAGTCAAAACACTTACTTCATAATGCATCGCATCACATGTCGCTAACATTAAGAAAATCATAATAAACTAACTAAAGTAAAAATTTATTGTAAATTATTATTAATTACAAAGATAATTAATAAATAAGTTAAGCATATGTAAATTGATAAAAAGCATGGAACAAGATTCTTAACTATAGATATTTACCTCCCCTTTACCATATAAATTCTTAATGTGTAAATAGGCTTTGTTACAATACCATGGGGCAATACCATGGCTTATCAACACATGCCCCAAAACACATAACTCACTTCATACATCACTTGTTTATATGATTTATTTATTTATTTTTAAATTAATCAATTTAATTAAAAGAGTAAAAGTACCATGGCTTATCACCACATGCCCAAAGAATCATAACTCACTTCATAAAACACTTGTTTATATGATTTTTTTAAAATTAATCAATTTAATTAAAAGAGTAAAAGTTGAGTATCTACTTTTGAGATAAATCTAAACCATATATTTGTGCATATTATTATGAATATTATAGAGTATTCCATGGAGGTTAAATTCTTACCATCCACCTAATAGTTATTGATAATTAAATTAAAATTATGGAAACCCTATCACATTCCTATCAACATAATTAAAAACTAGTTTATTTGGGTGAATTGAATTGCATCTAAAATAATTTGGATTTGTAAATGAACATTTTTTTTTTCCTTTTTACATTTGAATGTTGATACACTATTTCAATGTTAGTTGCATTATTTGAAAGAATAGCAAGATATATTTATCTCTCAACCCAAAGTAGTACAAATAGCTCAAATTTTTAGCCTAGATTGTGACATAAGAAATCATTCACTTCCTCACAACGATAAAGAGGCTAGGTATGCTTATTACATTTTTTCCCAACAAATCTAAAACTTGTTTTACATGCTTGACATACTCTTAATGAGTCTTACTAAAAATCAGAATATCATCTAAGTAGACTATGAAAATATCATCAAGGAATGGTCACAATATCTCATTCAGAACTATCATGAATGTGGCAGATGCATTACAAAGCCCAAACAACATAACTAACCATTCAAACATCCTTGTTTTGTATTAAAATTATTTTTCCAAATATCATCTTCAACAATCCTTATCTGATGATAGTTGTTTCTCATGCCTAACTTAGTAAAATAAACAACATATGTTAACTGATCTAGCATATCATCAATGTGAGGAAGAAGATAATGATTATTGATCGTGATCTTGTTCAAAGCTCGAAAATCCACACACATGCGCCATGTACCATCTTTCTTTGGAACCAAAACAATAAGAGACCTACAGGGAGATGTATTAGGTCTGATGGAACCTTTGTCAAGCAACTCTTGGATCTCTGCATTCTCCAAGGTTGATATTTTGTACATGTCAATATTAAAAAATGGTGCATCCCACTGCAATTTTATCTCAAGTTGGATTTCTCTTTTCGGGGGTAGTCGTTCAGGTTCTTGAAATATCTTGTCATTTGTAATAACAAATTCAACCAATTCATGCTTGAGTTTAGAATCACATCTAGAGAAAGCATTAGATTCGGCAGTATATTTATCTTTTATCATCATAAACACACAATTATTACTAGCATTCATAAGCCTTTTCATTTGTCCTACACTAACAAGAGATAAGTTCATCTTCTTGTGATGTGCTCTAACAATACACTCAACTCCATTTTTGAAAAGATGATACTTGTTCTCATGACGATAGAATATGGATTTTAGGTCATATAAAAATGGACTCCCTAAGACAATCCCAAAAATGTCAAGTGGTACAACATCAAGCTCAACCTCATCTATAACATTAGCAGCGATGGAAAATTTGATTACATTTTCTTATCACTTGCAATTTGGCATCATTACATACCCAACCCAAAGGGTAATATTTTGCATGAGGTATAGTCTCTAAATTAAGTTTCTTGACAATTGCTTCAGAAATAAGATTGACTTGAGATCCACTATCAAAAACTATATAAACCTTTGTATGTTTTGTAATGACCATGATATGAAAAGGATCACTTCTTTCTTTATCATTTTTATATTCGATGGGCTTGCTAGAAGAATTGGTACTTGCGTTAGAAATTATACCTTTCATTCCCATGGTTGTGATTTTAATTTCATCACCTGAATTAGATCCTAGATCTTGTTTAGTTGTAGCTGCAATCTTTTGTTTCTCTTTGTTATTAAATTTCTTTGATATCACTTCTGGTTGTAAATTCCAACAATGGTCTTCATCATGGTCATATTTTTAACAATGTTTGCAATTAAGTTTCTCTTCCTCTTTCTTGACGGTAGCACTCTTGTTGCCTTTGCCTTTAAATTTCCCATTTCATTTTGTCTCCATATTTAAAAGGTTTCTTAATGGACCCTTGAGAAAAATTATTGCCTCTTGATTCTAAATGAGTAGCTTGAACACATGCTTCATCTAGATTGGTGGGATTAAACATAAGTATAGTGTATCTCAAATAACTATGCAACCCACCTATATATTTAAGGAGAGTATATTGTGAGGTAAAGTCAACACCAAAAATTAATGCCCCTTTTCTAAATTCTTTAGTGTAACTTTGGACACTCTCACCTTTAGCTTGTATAAAAATTTTCCAACCCATTATTTCTCTTTGAATGTATGCTAATGGATAAAATTTCTTCTTTAATGCAGCTATATAATTATTCCAAGAAGAGATAATTTTACCACTTTTCTTCAACTCTTCTTCAGTCCTGGCTACCCACTAGATAAGATTTGCACCTCCAAAATGAAGAGAAGAAAGTTGGATCTTTGTGACATCATCATCAATCTTTTGGATCTTTCAATAAAATTTAATTTGACAAACCCAATCATCCAAATTTTCAACATTTACTTCTCCATCATACATTGGAAATTCAAACTTGACATTAAGCTTAAGTAAAGGAGACTTAGTATGTCCTATTGGAGATGTTGGAGGAGTTGGCCTATGTGAAGAAGGAGGTGAGGATGGAGGTGAAGGAGGAGGAGAAGGAGGCTTTCTACCATCACCACCATCACCTTTTGGTTGATTAGAACTTTCCTGTTGCAACTACGGTTTTCTTTCATTATACAACACTCTCACCATTTCAGTATGTGGTCTTTTTGAGCCAATTTGAGGGTTAGGTTATTCAAGTTCTCATCCTTCTCTTCTCAATATAGACCTTGTAAGCATTCAAAAAACTTGCAAAATTTGTCTAACCTTCACAAAAACCATGCTATGATACAAAACTAATCCAAAAAAAAAAGGTGAGGGTTTCATTGATTAAATTGTAGTTTTTTTAATGTCGTTTTAGGTAATGAATCGAAATTGAAAAAGTACACAAAATTAATTTAATTTGCATATTAATTTTTACAGTAATAAGAGGACAAAAATGCGGCATAAGGCAAGAGTAAATTGATAGCAAAGTCCACCCATCTTGGGCTACATCTCCGAGTCCAACTTCCAATGGTGACCACTTCATTAAAATGCTCAAATGTTCATTACATCATTTTACAAGCTTCAAAAAGAAAATATAGCACTCCCATGTTGTTCAAAATGCTCAAAAACCCCCATATGCGCTCTTCTTGAGCTTAAAAAAGGCTTAAAAATGAGAAAAATATCCCTCTTGCAACATTATGTATGCAAAACAAGCCATAAAATCATTTGGCTCTATGAAATTGTTCAAAAGTGACCTAGCC
Organism: Pinus albicaulis; assembly: GCA_034641835.2. NCBI lineage: Eukaryota > Viridiplantae > Streptophyta > Pinopsida > Pinales > Pinaceae > Pinus > Pinus albicaulis. The sequence goes on from CM076577.1 coordinate 1,478,552,497, forward strand.
TAATTCATGGGATGTTGGTTAATTGTCTGCAGGTCAGGAGTTCGAGCCATAATAGTTGAAGAGGTTGTTTGAATATTAAATATTATTTTAAAAGGGTCTTTGGCCCTGACCATTTGGTTTTCCACTCTTGTCGGTCATATGGCTGCATGGAACCATGTGTTGCAGGTCATGGGCCACACGGTTGATCTATCTCCATTTCTGTCAGTCAAATTTATTAACATATGGCTAGGGACACGGTCGGTAACACCAAATGCCTGTCCCCAATTTTCCTCCACCGATAGTTATAAGGTATACCATAGAGCCACAGGGTCCAAGCCCTACGCTCCTACCTCTACATCATTACTCCCATCACCTGGTCATGTGATCATGCATAAAACCTGGGTTGGGTCAATCAAGCGATCCCACTGACTCGACCCTCCCCCCAAATGGTCACCCAATATACCATAAATATAAACGACCCACTAAGGTTTAAAAAGAGACATATGTGGCCCTTTGGTCGGGTGTTGGTTTGGTATGTTAGAGGTTATGCGTTTGATTCCTCGTGAGGTCAGTTGGTCTGTTAATAAAATTTGTGATGCCAAATACAAGGAAACTTGGCGGCCACTCATACAGCCATGTGGCACTCTCTAATTGGCCCACGTGGTGACCAATGATTGGTCCACCAAATCAAATATACCCCCAATAACCATGTGCCACATGACCTTACACCATTGGTCCACTTTCCATCCATACGACCCAGTCAAAAAATGACATCAACACCACGTCATTGTATGGATTGCCACATTAGCATTCATACCATACATAGTCAACCTGCAACTTTGAATTTTTCACTCCTTGGCCAAAATTTTAGAATGCAATGACTTGCTCATATGATGTCAGATTGAGGTGATTTAAGTGTCATTGGAATTAGAACGACTAGCTCTACGATTTGGATTTGGTTTTGGGAGATTTTGAGGACTTTGATTTTTGAGCATTTTTTGCATCCCCTCGATCACTATATCATTGGGTTTCTTACCGGTCACAAGCTCCAACAGGATCACACCCAAGTTGTAAATGTCACTTTTCTCATTCACTTTGAGGTTGTAAGAATACTCTGCACACGTCCATAAAATAAATCATTTCAACTAGAATTGTTTATTTTTTGTTCACTGACACATTGATTTAATCCACAGATATATTCAGAGACACTAATTGCTTGACTGTAAATACTCACTAGGGAAATATATCCATATGAGCCAGCAACCATTGACGTTACATTCTCCTAACCCAACTTCTCTATAGTTATAGCTAAACCAAAATCAGCAATGTGGGCCTCTAATTCAGAATTCGACGGTATATTATATGATTTGATATCCCTATGTATTATTGGAGGGGAACAACCATGATGTAGGTAGGACATTCCCTGACCCAAATACACAGGAACACTGGCCTTAAAACATTTTTCCACCCATAATTGTCTAAAAACCAACTCACCAGCGTAGTTATCATATGCACAATTACATTTACAATTTGGGGGTCTAATCAAAGTTATTACATTCCCATCCCATTTAGTTATGTATTGTCCTTAGTGAATTTAGATGGATGCTTTCTCAAAATTATCACTAGTTGTAATTACTATCATTTCTTGGCATCATTAGTCTCACGTTGGAAACTTCAGGATTGTAACAGGACCATTGAAGTTACAATTCTGAATGGATCTGAAAGATTTATCTCATAACACCTTAATCATACTTCCCATTATGCCTCATCAACAAGATCTGAAAATCCTTTGCATGTTCCATGTGTACATTTAGTCCATATGGCATGACCATCGCCATACCTGTAAACAATCGAGTGAAATAATTACCACCTTCAACCTTCGAATTTAATTACAATCTCATAAATAGTCAAAATTGATATTAAATGTTTTAGGACTCCCTCTTTCACTACAAAGAAAAGACCCTCTAGTGGAGGTTATAACAGAGGTTTTTAGTGTTATAGAATTTGCAAAAATTGTCAAAAATACATTTGCTACAACATCCATTTTTGGCAATGGAGGTTTTGGTGGAGCTTCTAACAGAATTTCAACACAACTAAAAAAACTGGGCAGCCGCAGGTTGTTATGGATGTTTTTCTCATCGGTGCGCTAATCAGGTGTCAACGCACTGGTGCGTTTTACAGTGAACACACCGGTGCTGCAAACTTTCCAAGCACCGGGATGAAAAACAAGTTTAGGATGCCCTGGGGCATTTAGCAACGTCTTGGTGCGTGTTAGCCAGACAGTCGCCCCGAGGCAGTCGAAGGTGCATGCACTGGGCCGTTAAGGTCTAAAACTGCATCAGGTGCACTTTAGGTGATACAACGCATTGGGTCGTTATAATTGGTATTGGTATTTGTGAGGTGCCCATAGGTCATATCAACGTATCGATGCGTAGTATTATACAAACGCACCGACACGCAGTATCACACAAATGCACCGAGTGTTCTAATTGGTATTGGTATTTGTGTGGTGCCCATAGGTCGTAGAAACACACCGATGATCATGATCACACAAACACACTGAGCGTTCTAATTGGTATTGGTATTTGTGTGGTGCCCATTGGTTGAAACAAACTAGTATGCCTTAGCATACAAATGCACCGGTGCATAGTAACTATCACACATCGATGTTCATTTTGTATTTTTTAGAAACATCGACCTGTGACAGTTCAATTATTGTGATTTTTAAAAATTCATTATTCATCAAAAGTCGACATATATCTTATAATAGTATTCATATCAATTAAATTTTTATTAATTCATTTGAATGTGATGTTTGGATTAATTTGTTATATCATATCATAATTATTGTGATTTTTTAAAATTCATTATTCATCAAAAGTAGGCACATCTTGTAGCATTATTCATATCAATTAATTTTTTATTAGTGCATTTGAATGTGATGTTTGGATTAATTTATTATATCATATCATCAGATTTCACATCTCTTCATTATAATATCTAATCATCCATATATTTAATCATTGGTGTTACATTTTAGAGTGAAAATGGAGAATACAATAGAATAAATTAAAACGTATTTTCAAGTACTATTGTTGCCTGGCATCCTTAGTCTCTCGTTCGCAACTTCAGGATTGTAACAAGACCATTGAAGTAAAAATTTTGAATGGATTTGAAAGATTTATCTCATAACACCTTAATCATACTTCCCATTATGCTTCATCAACAAGATCTGAAAATCCTTTGCATGTTTCATGTTTATAGTTAGTCCATATGGCATGACCATCGCCATACCTGTAAACAATTGAGTGAAATAATTAACACCTTCAACCTTGGAATTTAATTACAATCCCATAAATAATCAAAATTAATATTAAATGTTTTAGGACTCCCTCTTTCACTACAAGGAAAATACCCTCTAACGGAGGTTATAACAGAGGTTTTTAGTGTTATAAAATTGGCCAAAATTGTCAAAAAAACATTTGCTACAACATCCATTTTTGGTAACAAATGTTTTGGCAGAGCTTCTAATGGAATTTCAACACAACTAAAAAAAATTGGGCATCCGAAGGTTGTTACGGATGTTTTTCTCATCGGTGTGCTAATCAGGTGTCAACGCACCGGTGCGTTTTACAGTGAACGCACCAGTACTGCAAACCTACCAAGCACCCAGACAGAAAACAAATTTAGGATGCCCCAGGGTGTTTAGCAACTTCCTGGTGTGTGTCACCCAGACAGTCGCCCTAGGGCAGTTGAAGGTGCATGTACCGGGTCGTTAAGGTCTAAAACTACACCGAGCGCACTGTAGGTGATACATCGCACCGGGTCGTTCTAATTGGTATTGGTATTTGTGTGGTGCCCATAAGTCTTATCAACGCACATGCGCATATTATTATACAAATGCATTGGCGCGCAGTATCACACAAAGGCACTGAGTGTTCTAATTGGTATTTGTATTTGTGTAGTGCCCATAGGTCGTAGAAATGTAGCGGTGTGTAGTCTCACATAAACGAATCGGTGCACATTATCACATAAATACACCGAGCATTCTTATTGGTATTGGTATTTGTGCGGTGCCCATTGGTTGAAACACACTGGTGCGCCTTAGCATACAAACGCATCGGTGAACGGTAACTAACACTCACCGGTGTTCATTTTGTATTTTTTAGAAACATCAACCTGTGACAGTGCAATTATTGTGATTTTTTAAAATTCATTATTCATCAAAAGTTGACACATATCTTATAACAGTATTCATATCAACTAAATTTTTATTAGTTCATTTCAATGTGATGTTTGGATTTATTTGTTATATCATATCATAATTATTGTGATTTTTTAAAATTCATTATTCATCAAAAGTAGAAACATATCTTATGACAGTATTCATATCAATTAAATTTTTATTAGTGCATTTGAATGTGATGTTTAGATTAGTTTGTTATATCATATCATCAGATTTCATATCTCTTCATTATAATATTAAATCATCCATATATTTAATCATTGGTGTTACATTTCACATTGACAATGGAGAACGTAATATAATAAATTTAAAATTATATATATCTATATATATATAAGACACTCTTCTTCATACAAAATGGGACAGTTATTGGTATCCCTTTGTCTTTCAATTGGGACAGTATGTCCATTACATTAAACAAAATGTATGATTTCACAGACAAATATTTCAAAAAATACAACGCCTTGCTTTGATATCCAAACATAATGATCATCATTCTTTGCTTGAACTGTTCTCACTGCTCGAGCAACTTCCATGACTTGGGTTATTTTGAGGAATATTTTTTTCACGGTGTTGATTGTTTTCTTCTTCTTCACCTTCCATCTACAAACATAAAAATAAACTGTAATGAGTGTATATACATTGGTGAGAGTATTGAATTTCAATATTAAATAATATGCATCAACGTAAATCGAAAAGAAATGATGTACCGTAGCAAGAATTGACTCATGAACTATACACATTCTTTCAAAGCCAAATTTCATGCCATCTTTCAAAATTTCATTTGTTGGTGTAGTTCCATACTTTGTTTCCTGCAAGTTTTATATCCCATAACAAATCATATATTTAATATAAAATATTTTTTTGTTCTATTAATTATAGACGAAGCTAAGTAAAACAAGATCGATAGATGCTTACAAATTCCACAATTAATTTCTAATATGCCAGCATATACTCACAACCTATATTTAACCCAATGTCAATCAATTCATCTCATGGTTCTTCTTTGTATGTTAGCACCTGTTTGAAGATAATCAATGATGATTGTTGTAAAACAACTTAAAATATACAAAAATGAAATCTAGTTAACTTGTTATACGGAAGTAAAAATTACTCACAAACTTAGATATCAACTCTTTTCTTCCTTGTCGTCCTCTTTTATGTGCTGAATGGGTTCCATTTTCTTTTCTTTTGTGCAAGAAAATTCTTGAAAATTAATTTTAATGCTAAATTGTTTATTTATTGTACCTAATCAAAAATTTCAATGATTACATATTACATTTGAAGCACGTTGTTGTTGAGATGGCTCCTCGTGCTATGCAATTATGTCCATTTCTTTGACCATATCCTTGTACACCCTTTTGGACATTCCTATTGACATATTTATGATATCAGCTCGTTTATCCTTTGAGATTTTCATAATCTTCCTAAAAATGTAACATGACAATAAACTATTTAATTTTTATATTGATATATGAAAAGTAAATATAACAAAAGTGATATTTACAAATGATTGCTTTCTAGTAATATATACTTATAATTATAGAAAAAAAATTTAAATGAATATTACTTTTCATTCCTTCTTTTTTGTTGTTGTACATTTTTTCTATTAAAAGTATGACATGTCTCATTGACCAATTCTCTAGAAACTCATCATATATTTTAGATAAAATTTGGTTCTTGAAATCATTGGATTGATTTTTGTATTGTAAGTGGAAATAACATCCATACATTCATTCCACTAGATCCCTCAAAGTTTTGTAAAAGTTTTTCCCTCTTTTGTTCATCTCTAGCACCACTCCAGATGAGCTAAGGAGAAATTCATTTTCATTTGCATGTTTTATTTTTTTCTTTTCTTAGAACAACATTTATTTTCTGAGTTGCTTGTCCCTATATAAAATTAAAATTATGTCAATTAATAGATTGTTTGAAACATGTTATATAATATTTTAAAGTATATTATTAATGAAAATTAAAAAAAGAAACTAATATTGGATCGATAGTATTTTTTCATTCATCTATTCATCCTTCTCAAAATTTTCCATCAATATTTTACACTCTTTTGGTCCTAGATCAGAGATAATCTTATAGAGCTTCATCATTTTTTGCTCTGCATGATCACAATAAATAATACATATTAGTTAAACTTACATATAGTTCAAAAATAATTATTTTTGTAAATAATTTACAAAGAAATTGTCTTTTTTGTTTTTTTTGATGTGCTATCAACATTTTTGTTACTTGATCTCTTGTTAGACATTTCCTTATCAATATAAAACATGTACCATACCATTCATTAATATATTTTATAAATAAATCACAAAATTTTCAGGTGAAAAAAAAAACGCTGCGCCTTTCAAGAAGTATGCACTGACTTCTGTACAACGTGTTCTTATAAACGCACTGCCAAAACAGTAGAAGCACCGTACGGTGATCTCTGTCAACAAGGAGAACCAGTGCGCTATATGTTAACCAACACACCGATTAACACAGACAAATTAATAAAAATACTCTAGTGTTAGTTTCCGTAGCATATGATGTCGTGGAGGGGCCGGTGTGAAATATTCTTATAAACACACCGTGAAAACATAGACCATCGTATGGTGCTCTATGTCAACAAGGAGACCCGATGCATTATATGTTAAATGGTGCACCAACTAACACAGAAATAAAATAAATTTTTTTTTTTGGTCAAATAGTATGTGCGTGGTGCACTATGATGAAATAGTGTAATGGTGCTCTTTTTTACATATAGCGCACGGATTAAAAAAAAATCTATTTTAAAATTGTTTTTATCAAACGGTACGCGTGTGGTGCGCCGTGATAAAACAACGCACCAGTGCGCTATTTTACAAAAGCCACACCGATTAACAATTTTTTGCTTTTAAAAAAATCATGCAAGGGTTGACATGGATTGGGAACTGACTATGCAAGTTGTTGTTATGCCGATAAATCCTTCTTGTGGACGGGAAAGATCTCCCAAGTATCCTAAGGATATCTAGAAACAAAAAACCAAATGTAAACATTTTATCTAGATCATTTGTGTTTCAAAATTATTAAATAATAAAGTATGAGGACATGCCCCTAGCTCAAGTCCAACGCTTGCTGGAATATTCTATCCAATCGCTCCAAAAGTGGTCACTTCAACATGTGAAACCTGCAATCAAAGACTAATAAAAGGATTAAAAGCACCTACAAGATATAATAATTGAGAAAACACTAATCTATCTCAGTGATCAAGGAATCCAAGAATTGAAATACTCAAATAGATACATGAACAATTCAATGAGAGAATAGAATCCATTTGTATTATCTTGTATAATAAGAAGTAACCTTACAACCTTTCACCTTGATGTTGTACAAGTTCTTCTGTGGTCTTGTACAATCGTTCTCTCTTAGATTGACAAGCCTTCTTCTCTTTGAACTAGCATAAAGTTATGGACATGAGTGTGTGATCATTCTCATATAAAAAATGGCTAGTATAGAGAGTATGCCCTCTTTAAGAAATTATTCAGCAACTAATATGTATGTCTACCTTTTCAAGCTACCATCTACCCTTGATACTGAAACATGAGCTCAATTTATAGGGAAATGGAGGTAGTTTCAGTTCCATGAAGAGGGGGATGAATTCCTCTCATGAAGGGATTTGAGCTCCATAGACCAAGGGATAAGCTCCATGAGTGAAGGGATATAGATAATGAGTATAGGATAAAGCTCGAACTAAACACATTTCTAGAAGCTTCCAGTTGGAAGAATATTCATCCAGCTAGGCTTCTAGAACTTACTTTTTCCTTCATTTGACTATTTATGGGGGTCCGCAGGTTTAATATGCAAAACATGTGGGATGTACCACAAGCTATAGAGCAAATATCTGTGGATCCGCAGGCAAGGGCTAGGAAAAGTGCGGAGTTAGACTTTTTAGGGTTTTAATGAGCTTTTCTCCAATTCCAAGACTTGGTTTAGGAACATTAGGGTTTTTGACTTCTAAAGGAGCGTAATACAGGTAATGATGAACCTTTATTGACAGTCAAATGTCATGGCGAAAAAACAAAGTGTAACAAATTTCCCCCTAAAGTGCGAAGTATGAGGTAGTTCTGAAGAGTGAAGTGCTTTATCTTTCTGAGGATTGAATTGCGGACATACCGATTGAAAGCCTGTAAAAACATTCAATGCAAACATATATATGTATATCATCGCTGAGGTAGGCCTTCCCATACTCAGATCAAAACTAACTACATGTTCTGGTACAAAAATGATTTTAAAATTATATCAATAACAGACATAGCATGGACGCAGCCATCTGTCATATGTAGTATATTGTATCATGAATAATAAAAATCCTCGCAGCTTGGATGGTGGAAACTAGATCCAGGGTCTTGATTTCCGCTTCCCGAACTAGTACGATTCTATCCATGCGATTGATTGTGTTGAAGTAGAACATTGTAGAAACCACTTGATTACCATTCAATGACGTGAATTGTTAATAAGTGTGAGAGAAACCACCAATAATGACGATGAATCTCAAAGTACTCAATACAATCCACGAAGTGTGAATGAATTATTTGTAGTCGAACACTTCACAGAATCATTCGATCGAAGGTCAATGATGCAACCTGTCGTCGAAGGTGAGAAACCTGCCATTAGGGCATGTGGATCCCAAGGTACTGATAGGATTCTAGATCAAATTTCTAGATGATGAGTTGTCGTCAATAGAAAGCGACCCGTCGTAGGAAAGCCTGCGACACGAAACCATTAGATCAAGTTTTGAAGAAATTTTTAGCAAGGACTGACTCAGGTATGGTAAATGCGAATGGAGACAAATGTTTGTAATGAATGGTTTTATTTTTGAACTGTCTCTTGAACACATAATGACACTGCAGATGGTTTGGTAACAATTGACCTAAAGCTAATACCCAGAAACCAGCTAAAGAATTTCAATGTGGTTTGATTAACTGTTAGACAAAGGATTTTCCCAACCCAGGTACAAGTGTGGAAAAAGTGTCGTGTTCAAGAGTGGTATACTACTTTTCAAAACAAGGGTGATAATTGGATTCATTTTCTCTCTTTTCCCCCCACCATTTCTGTCAAGTACCTCTTTATTTTTGAAAAGCTTGAGGAGGATAACAGTTGCTTGTTGTGTAAGCTCATCCTTTGGATGAGTCCAACTTAGTATTAAAATTGAACCCTAAGAAAGAGTGGTTCGTTCCTATTTATAATTAACAGGTCCTTTACTGTTAAATTTTAATGAGTCTAGTATAGGTGAAACTCGGTGTTTTTCAATTTTAGAGAGTTAGAAGAAAAACATAGGAAAACTACGTGGTTGTTATTTTTCGTAAATTTAGTCTCTCAAGCCTGAAAAAGGATAAAATAATACAAGATAGAACTCTATTGACCATGATTAGTCAACGTATACCTTTTTCGTAAATAGTCCATTTCAGTCCAGAAAAGGGGTAAACTTATACTGAAGGGACGACTGTTCATTTCCTTTAACGAGTTCGAATAGTCAAGTACTTGGCAATATTTTCATATTTAGAGAGTTTGGAAAGGGCTTAAAAGAGAACTCCAGGGTTTCGCTTTTTCGTGATTTTTCAAGAGCCCGAAAAAGTGATAAAAGTGTACTCATCATCAAAATAATTATTTTCACCAGAAAAATCTGTATTCTGCACAAAAACTTGAAGGATTAAACATACTTGTTTCCATTAGGTAAAAAAAATTGAAAAATTACTTTTTAAAGTGGAAAATAAATGAAATAAAATATTTTATTCATTCAAAAAATATTATAAAAAAGAGTTTAAAAAAGTCATTTTCAACTTTTGTCTTCAAAGTTGTAAATTGAGAGCTTTTAAAAAAAAATTCTGGAGCTGATAACAGGAGAACCGACCGCTCAAATTGAGATTTGTCAGAACCAGGTAATCGACAACACTATTCTCTTCATTTATATCCAATTAAATTCTCTTTTTAGGTTTTAAAACCATTTTTTAAGGTGAAATTGGGTTAAAATTTCCGCTCTTGGGGGTCCGCAAGTTATACATGCGTAATCTGTGGACCCCTATAATTTTCTTAAAGGAAAATTATCGAGTTACTGCGGTTTTCATGTAGAGTGCATGCAGACGTCCGCATTGTCTCTACACAAAAACTGCAGAGGCACCATGACCAAATGAAAAATGATAATTTCTCTAAAAAATGGTTAAAAGTTTTCACTCTAAAAATTTCTAATCTTCAAATGCGTCCATTTGCAGACTATTCCACAATGCTAGAGTGGAGAGAACGTGAGCATGAAGGTACAAAAGATGTGGCTATGAATGATCAAGCCATAATGTGTGCGCTTAAAAATTATGGTTTGTATAAATTCTGGGAAATTCAAGGTATGAGGGAACAAGTGGAACTGATGACATGGTTAGTGAACAAGTGGGATGTTCAAAATCAGTGTTTGATCATTGGAAATCATCGGCTTGAACTTGAGCTCAAATATATTTTTTTTCTCACTGGATTATCCAAAAGAGGAGAAAACATTTATTTTTTTGGAGCTAGGCAGGGTGGTCTACCCGTTGCTAGTTACAAACAAGAATTTTGCAGTGATGAAGCAGATCCCAAAGATAACTGCATATATATCCTAAATTTATTGCATTCATAGTAACTAGGTTGTGTGAAAGTGTGGCTCCACATGTGGCCACCAAGTCTCAGACGTAGACTGTAGTTGAATGTTTTAGAGGCACCATTTTCAACTGGTGCGAAGGGGTATTAGTTAATATGAAAGGCCAATTCACGAGAGAAAAAAATGAAAAGTTGAAAACTTTGGGTATGGTGCCATCTTGATCTCTTTTGCTTTCGAGAGGATTCCATTCCTCACCCCTCAGCTTATTCCTATTGATCGTGGTGAACTTAGAGAGCCTTGTATGGTATGATGGGTTGCATTGATGGCCTGCCATGGTGGCGACGGAAGTACGATGGTTTGGTTTACTCCTGTGTATTTTATGTGGCTGCAGAGCCAAATATTCACAATTGAAGATTTCCAATATGCGAGTATAGACTTTAGAGGTGATCCTGAGATGTCCTTACCTCCAGGGGCACAATGGGACGAATCAGGTAAGCGAATCATTTTGATGTGTTTTAACTCTAATTTTTATTTGTTTTTTAAATCGTCCAATACTGATAAAAAAATTTTAAATGCAGATGTTGGTTCACAATGGCCAGCTACACTCCACCGCTTTGAAAGGCGGAAAATAGAGCCCATATCACAGCCACAGGATCAGGCAATAGAAATCCTCACTGACATAGAACACAACCTAGAGAGGTTGACTATAGATATCCCTGAGACATCGACATACGACATTACTCTTCGTCTCCGAGACATGTTATTGGTGTTCCAGGCCATTTTAGGAGATTCTTGTGCAAGGTGGCGCGTGCGATAGTCTACTACCATGATCATCACCATGGATAGTGGATGATCATCATGGATTGAATTTTTTTTTTTTTGTATCAGTATCTTCCAGATCATAAGGTGTTTTAAACCTATGATCATAGACAATGTAATATTTTTTGAAAACAAAAACTTCTATCCATGATATTACTACTTTCTCTGACTATCTTGGTCAACATGTATCAAATGTTGTTTTGGTTTACTGTTTAATGTTGCAAATGTCTATTTAGAACACGATTAGCTAATTCATTAGCCAATGTGTTTAAATTTCTTGAAATGTGTTGATATTCGATGTAATCAAATTGTCTTTCAAAGAGACGAACCTTAAAAAATAATATTAATAACACTGGATTTTTAATTGCGTATAATCTGTTTAAATGTAATACAATGAGTTCCGAATCTAACCTTATGATCAAATGTCGAACACCAAATGAAATGGCATCAGATAATAACTCAATCACTTTGTTATATTCTGCAATATTATTCATTGTTTGACCAAGGCTTACCCCATGCATAGAAACTAACTCATCAGTGGGTGAATAGACAAGCCAAGCTGCGGAAGAAATATTCCATGTACTATGACGGGTACCATCAGCAAAACTAATGTATGTTTGAAGGGATGTCAACATATGCAATATCAAGAGTAATCAAGATAAGCAGAGATAGTAGTAAAAACTAGGCACACCTATCTAATATAAGGCACACTAACTAGAAAAATAACTAATATACAAATGAGATCTTCACATAAGAATCAAGCATAATATCTCTTCAGATAAAGACCATTTTTGGGCTTATCTAAAGATAACCCATCATAATCAGTCAATTCATAGGCCCCTTTTGCAAGCACTCACTTGATAATATAAGGACCATGCCACATTGGTTCGAATTTCCCAGCTCTTAGCTTATCGTTAGCTTGATCATATACTAAGACTAGGTCACCTTCTGAAAAAAAAAGTGTAACACTTCGATCATACTCATCTTTAACGAATTTTTTATGAGTTTCGACTGCTAATGTAGCGGTGCGCCGAGTCTCATCTAATTGTGCTAAGTACAAAAAGCGTTTTTGCTCTTCAGAGGTAGCTGGTAGTAAATGTTATGGCTAATTGGATTGACGATATTTCGCATTCAATGGGTAACACAACTTCTAAGTTGTAAACCAGTTGAAAAGGAGTGAACCCTGTTGTAGTTTTTGCTGAGGTTCGGTATGCCCATAATGCTGAAAAAAGCATGGTATGCCAATTCGATTTGTGAGTTCTGATAATTCGTTTGATCATGGTGGTTAAAAATTTATTAACAACTTCAACCTGACCATTAGCCTATGGGTAATATGGAGTAGAATTATCATGGCACAAGCTAAGTTGATCAGAAAGTTCGGTCATCATTGTATTTCGAAAATGACTCCCATGGTCAGTGATAATAGCTTGGGGTACACCAAAAAAAGCAATCACATGATTGAATACGAACGTAGCTGTAGTCTTTCCATCTGCCGTGAATGTAGGCATTTCCTCGGTCCATTTGGTAAAGTAATCTACTGCGAGAATAATATACCCATGCCCCCCGGCCGAGTGAGGGTTGCATGTAATGAAATCATGGGGTGAAGAGGAGCTGGTGGTGAATGCATCTTTCGATCAAATATTTTATAGTTGTGGCATTTTAGAACTGCAAGAATCCCATATTTGAATAATGAGGGCCAAAAATAGCCAACGTACAATATATTTTGGGCCGTGGCATACCTAGACATATGACCATCACATGCTCCAGAGTGGCAGTCATTAAAAACCCTTTCAGCCTCCTCATGAGTTATGCAACATCAAAAAACAGAATATGCACCACGACGATGAAGTGTGTCCCCAAAAATATTGTATTGCTTGGATTGGTAATGGATCTTTCGTCGATCTGAACATGAAATTTCAGACCGAAAGGTTTGGGTTTGAAGATAAATGATGATATCTCCATACCATGGATCTAATGTACTGATAAGAAATAGAGATTCATTTGTAATGGGATGCTCTACCACAATTTCTACCTCAGTATTGGGAAAGTCACACATAAGTTCTACAAACACTAGTGATTTCTTTGATTTAGACTTTTTGAATTCCAAATCAAACTCCTGTAGGATAACAATCCATTTAGAGTATTTCCCCCCAAGTAATTGTTTTTTCAAAATATACATCATTGGGTTGCAATTAGAAATTATCGTTGTTTTGCGTAACAATATGTAATGATGAAATCTTTGCACAGCTTGAACAACTGCCAAGGCCAATTTATCCACATGTGAATATTTAATTTCGGTTGGATTCAAATTCCTACTTAGTTAATATATCACATGCTCATTGTGAAATTCATCCTCTTGAACTAAAACCATTCCAATGGTGGAATCTAAGGCTACTAAGTATAAAAATTAGTCCTGGTTGTAATTGGGTGGATGCAATAATGATGAATGGGTTAACGCATGTTTTAGAGCATCAAAAGATCGATAAAAAATCTTATCCCAAATAAAAGGAACATTTTGTTTCAACAACCTGGTAAAACCTTTTGTTAACTCAACATAGTTCAAGATAAATCTACGCAAAAAGTTTACTTTCCCTTGCAAACTTTAGAGTTGGCGAAGTGTGGAAGGAGGAGGTAAATTTATGATGGCCTCAACCTTCGAGGAATCGACACGAATGCTGGCTTTGGAAACAATGAATCCCAATAATCATCCAGATTGCACACAAAAACACAGTTGTGTGGATTCAAATGAATCTTGTAATGCTTACATCTCATAAAAATTGCTCGTAAATGAGTAGGATGATCTTCCCTGTGTAATGAGTGAGCAGGTAAATCATCTAGATAAGGCTGCACAATGTGTTTTATGTCATGAAAAGTGTAAGACATTGCCCTTTGAAAAGTTGCACCAACATTCTTTAATCCGAAAGGTAATTTACAATAAGCAAATGTTCCCTAAGGACAAATGAACGTTGCTTTTGGTTGATCAGCAGGGAGTATGTTTATTTGATTATATCTGGAAAATCCATCCATAAATGAAAACATCTCATTTCCAGCACAATCATCAATGATTTGGTCGATATAAGGAGTAGGATCATTTTCCTTTGGACAAGCTTTATTAATATCCCTATAATCGACACATACTCGTATAGTCCCTTGTTTTTTGGTAACAGGAACTATATTAGATACCCAATCTATTAGTGGGATTGGATAAATAAATCCTGCTCTTAGTAGTTTCTCAACTTCAGCTTTAATAACAGCAACTTTTCGTCGATGTATTAGATGTAAACATTGTCTAATAGGCTTTGCATCCGGGTATGTCTTTATTTCATGAACAAAAAATTTTGAATCAATTCTTGGAATTTCTTCGTAGGACCAGGAAAATATGTCACAGAATTCTTGAAATAGGGCTTTATATGTATTAATTTCGTCAATCGTACAAGAAACTCCTATGTGAATGTTTTCAACAACTCCAGGTTTAACCGATATGTCAATAGGAATAGTTGTAGAAATGTTTCCCAAATTAATCTCAAAATCTAAATTTGTAATCATGATTGGATTTTGTGGTTCCTTGACATGATCAATTGTAAAAATCGATGAAAAATCATTTTCAAATCTATCAAATTTAGGTAAAAACGAAGATCTATGGTGTAGATCATCCCAGGGTGATTCATCCGTAGACAAAATTTCACGAATACTTTCATCAGTATAAAACACTTGTTGAAAAGGATCGGAAATAGATGTCAAGGTTGAGCTTGATAGTGAAGAATATTCTTCAGTGACCACATTCATTGGATCAAGATTAGTTGAAGGTGTGTTAGAAAATGACTATATTGCTGTATATGCTATCTCAAAAGGACTCAAAGGCATCTCGTCATTGAAAGAATCCATTTCTGACTCTGAAGGCACTATCGAAGGATCATCAAATGGAATAGTGCTTGAAGAAATCATATTGATAATAGCAATGGTATGCGGTACATTGGGTGGAGGCATAGAAAAATTTCTCATCAAAACAATCTTCATAAGGAATAGTCGATTTTCCAACATGATGAATACTATCTGTAGAGGCTGGATCAGACGAATAATATGACAACTGATCGATTTTCACAATATTTCCTTTATGAGGAAACATGATTAACCGAAAGACGGAGACATGACAACAATCATAGCATAAGACCAACTTTGACCTAGAAGATGGTTGTAATCCAAAGGGGCATCAACTATTTCCACATCTAGATTAATGGTTTTACCTTCTACCTCTATAGGTAGATCCTGTAAAATTCCATACGGATGGAATCCTCTTCCATCAAAAGCTTTAAGGATTGTCATAGATTGGTTGATCGTTGGAGAACCAAGACTTTTCTAACAATTTAATGACATAATGCACGTGGATTCCCCCTCATAAATTATAGTATGAAAAATTCGTCTGTTTTTTACTAATACCAGAATTTGAAAAACCATCTAATGGAGTAATCTCGGTGTAAAATTTTCTAAATCGAAGACCATAAGGTTGGAATCTTGAGGATCTATAGCTCCAATGGATGATAAAAGTAATTTCCTTTGTGCTGGACATGATTGCAACACTTCTAAGGCCGACATTGATGAAGGGGAAATCGCCAAGTCTTCAACAATGTTGTAGTTCTGAGCAGCTCTCGCATGTGGGTTGAAAGCTGAATTCTGAAGTACACCTTTAGCAGGTAGTTTAATTACTAGATCAGGATTAGTTTTCTCGACGTGAAGTGGATCAGAAACCTAAGGAGATGTAGCTGGTGTTGAATTAAAGTTTTCTACTTCTTTACCAGTAGCAGGATTTTTACTTCCATAGTCTTGTGATCGCGTCGCAACCATAACGTTAGACATCATTAAAATATATGCTGATGAGTGTGAAGAAGATCCTATCATTTTTCTATCTTGAGTAGGAAAAGGATCCTTCAAGACAACGGGTGTGGGCGAACCTTTAACGAATTTAGAGACCTTAGATCGATGCGGGCACTCTTTAGTAAAGTGATCCTCGTCACAAATAAGACAAGGATAACGAGGTTTTTGTTTATCGTCAGATGGTTAAGTTTTTTCGGTTTTCTTTTTGGGTGAAAAAGTTTGTTTTCTTTTATTCTTACATTTCTTCTTATTACCAGTTTTGGATTTAGCTGTAGATGAATCTACAACGTGAATATCAGCAGAAGTTTCAAGGGAATAATCTCCTTTCAGTGAATCAGGTAAAGTTATTATAGGAGAAGTAATTTTTGATGAATTCTTCTTACGTTTATTTGTGTTAACTAAACCAATTACACCATCTGTAGCATGAGAACCTGAAGGAGTTTCATTTATTTGACCAGGACATGGAAAATCAAGAATTTTTTCATACAAAGTACCACACTGTGTAGAGACAAGGTCTAAGTATTGAGCTTGAGCAATGATCTGTTCCTCAGTAACAACTCCTCCCTTAGCCACATCTTCAGTGATCTTTGGAAGTAGTGATTTGATGAACCATTCCGCCAAGATCTGATCTGGAATAAAAAATTTCACCAAACGTCTTCTATGTCTCCATTCCTGTATGTGATCGGATATGTACGTAGATGTAGATTGTTTTAATGATGTCAATAATTCCGTGCCATTGTCATATATGACTGGAAACTTAAAATGTGTTAAGAAAGCAGTTGCTAAAGCATTGAAATTGTTGAATGAGCCACTTGGTAATTCAATGTACCATTTGGCAGCTAAGCCTATCAGTGTCCTTTGAAACAGTCTTAATCGAATAGAATCATCAATCAAAGAGTTGGATGCACACCAGAGGTGCTAAGTCATGACATGGTTCGATGGGTCCTCTCCTAATTTCCCTTCAAATTTAGGGATATCACTGGGAAAATTATTTGGCATTGGCAACCAATACAGAAGATAATAGATGGGATCATTTGTTAGGCACGAAAAATAAGGTAAATCCAAATTTTCTATGAATGGAAACCGACGGTTAGGGTCTTGAGAAAATTGATAACCTTGTGGAACTATACCAGTACCAGGAGGAGTATACCCAAGATATACTGGAATCGCCTATGCGTTTGGGATTGGAATACCTCCTGGATAACCAGGATTAGATGGACCATATTATGGTTGAGCTAGTGTCTGATATGTGTAACCAGGGTATGGTTGATGTTGGTATAATAGATTTTGTGCTGCAGGCCCATATGAATAATGCCCTTGATATGGTTGATAAACAAACTAAGGTTGGCTTGTTACAATTGTACTTGTACCAGGTTGTCTCGTAGGCAACTAAACGATAGTGTAGATTGTAGGTCTAGGTTGTGGTGCATAGACTATAGTGATTTGTTGTGATACTTGAGGGGATGTAGAAATAGGAGGTGCAGAAACTCGAGGAATAGGTGTGGTAGCTTGAACAGAAGTTGGTGAAGCAGTTTGAGTGGGAGTTCTAGGTGTACTCAGACCAGGCTGTTGAACTGTTCCAGATGCAGGTACTTGAATCGTAGGTTGAAAAGGTTGGACAGGTTTTTGTATTTGATTGTAACCCATTGGCTGCCAGGTTGATAATAAGGTACTTGTACATTACGTTGCAAATTCTTTTGAACTTGTGATGAATCCCACACTGTGTCTACTCCGGGGTATGAAGGTCCCATTAAAGGTTGTGTTGCATAAGAAGGACCATAGCTAGGTTGATAATTTGGAACATATGTTTGATAATTAGCTGGATAATTCCCACTTCTTTGGAAAAATTGTTGTTCCGGGTAGAACTGTGGCCCTAAAGGAAGCTGCTATCCTTGGAAACATGATTGCCTCGGTGTAGGGTACTATCCTTGAAGAGGCTGTGGACCCTGAGTTGGGTACTGACCTTGAGGTTGATACTGACATCGAGGTATGTACTATCCATGTGGTTGATATGGTACTTGAGGTATGTATTGTCCTTGAGGTTTCCCCCCAGGCGGTAAATTACCACTTTGAGGTTGCCCCCCAGGTGGTAAATTACTACCTTGAGGGTCAGGGTTAGGAATGTTTCCAGAAATCATGTAAATGTGTTCCGCACTAAAATTTTCAGTATTTGATTCATTTGGACCATATGATGGTATATATTTGTTGGGAGAAGGAGTTGCTCCTGAGAAAGTACCAGAGAGCGACTGGTATCCTACTGGAATAGACGAACCACCATACAAATATGTTTCTTGTGATGCAGAAAACATGGATGACTCACGAGACATGTTTAATGGAGGTCTATAACCTATTAGTATAGCATAAAAAGGAATTTGGGATGGAAAATAATTTATACCAGTATTGTGTAGAAAGTATACCAACTAAGAATACTAAGGATCTTGTTTGAAAGGGCTATAGTAAATCGATTCACTTGGCTTAAGATCTAAAGAATCCTGATTGGGAGGAAGAACAACTTCTTCTTCAGTGTCAGTAACTTCTTCAATACTAATGAGACCATGAGGAATATTTTTAGTGATACGCTACTTCACTCTGGGTGAATCAGGACGACGAAGGGTTGGAGTAATGAATGGAGAAGTAATATTAGATATAACAATTGTAGTTTCTGGTTCAGAAATTTCAGGATCCGAATCTGATAATTCACTAGTTATAGAAACAAGTTCATCCAGTTCAGAAATTGAAACTCTTCTCGGAGTACTCTCAGCTATTGGAGGTTGATCTACTTCATATTCAGGATGAATAATTATTGATATTTCTTCGTGTTTAGTTGATCTAGTCCCTGATGTTTGTCCTTTCTCAGATTTAAGTTTTTCTAACTGGCTTGTGGTGTACTTAGGGGGTTTCCCCTACATTCTATGTGATTGTCTAGGTAATTCTGCCATGATTAAAAATTTAATACATGAAATGAAAGAAAATTTCAATAAAATGTCCTAAATTATCTAAGGAAACAATCAAATTTATCACACGGCTACAAAATCTAAGAGAGAAATCCACACACAAATAGTAGATTCCTGCACTAAAAACACTGGTTGGTGATGAAATCCAACGTCGTAGAATTTAATGCAGAAATACAGGTTGGAACAGTTACCCCGACAATCTGTTTAATGAAACAGTCTAGTGCAAGTTTCTCCACTTAAACCATCTCAAAGTGAAGAGAACCCTCTGGAAAGTCCAAGTGAGTCTAGTGAACGTCTGCTCCAGGTATAGTGGGACCTTCCCTCCACCGTCACCTTGGGAAATAATCCTAAACTTTATAGCCACTAAGGTCACCAACGAGAACAAATATACCTAGGGGAACAATCTACGATCCTATATACATGCAAGGGCAGAGTAATAAGCTCAATCCCCTTGAAGGCTACTTGATATAATCGAAGGTTTACCGACAAGTGACCCCAGGCTCCTCGAGAATGGTCTATTCGAGGTTTACCATTTTTAATACGTGCACATCTGCTATCTTTCCCAATGAGATAGGTATGATTACCTCACTGGTTCGGAAATGATCTCGTGCTTGACTCTTTTAAGAAGAGCTTCCCAGAGCATACATGCTACAATTTGGATTTTCCTACCGCAACATTTCTACTTGTTTGTTTTAACTGTATTGGAATGTTAATTACAATCTATTTCAAGACACTAGCCTAAGCTATGTTGGTGGAAAAGAGCCCTAGAAAATGTAAAAATATCTAGATTGATTTTAATTAAAGCGTTGTTTTTAGTTTGGCTGTTTCTTAAGACAGAAGGTATGGAAGTGAAACTTCAATGATGTTTTATGACCTGAATCAAAATACGCTAAATGCATCAATATGCGAGTGCAACTCTTTTATTTTTAATGAAACCTATTTAAAGGAAAGATTTGAGAGATTCAGATAACTTTCAAAGCACCAATTCTTTCGCTTATAAACAAAAATATTTGAAAAGAAGACTATTTCTTTGAGAACTCAATTTTATACGATGATCAATTACTTATTTAAAATAAAATCCTTCATCAATCAAATTAGAAACTACAAATATTTTAACAAACTTTTTCCAAAAAGAAAATCTTATAAAAACTCTTAAAAACATAAAATTCAAAAGCAAAAGAAAACACTAATGTTTGAACTCTATCTAGAAAGTTTTGAGAATGTTTTGCCTAGTTTGTGATCCAACCAAGAAGAATTTATGCTTATCTTTAACAAAAATAAAAACATTCAATAATGGTTTTAAGTGAAATTCAGGTCTTAGTAAGCTTAAGACTTTTTGAAATTTGCAAATGAAAATGGAACTCAATTTTCATAAAAGCAAGGGTTGCAATAAGTTCAATGGCTTAGCAAGAAAAAAACAGAATACCAGTAAGCTAAGGTATATTATGGTTTATAATAAAGAGAAGCAAAAAAGTAGGGTAAACACTTACTTAAAAAATGCAAATAAGATGAAAAACCACTGAGACACAAGAATTGCTGAAAGAAATTCACACATAAGACTTTGACAGACAAGACAAGTTGGGGAAAACATAGAGAATCTAGTTATCTTGCTCTTGAAGAGAGAATTTCTAATTTTTAAAAAAATTTCCACAAGTCTACAGGTTTCAATAGAGAACAATGCGGTACCGCACTGTTCCAAACTAAAATTGCGGAGGTTACCGCACTGTTTTTAAACAAAAACTGCAGAGGCTAGGAAAAACATAGAAAAAATAAAAATTCAGATTTTCTTTTCAGGGATTCTGGTAAGTTATCTACCCAACCCAGTCTTAGACTAATCAAAATCAAAAAATAAAACTGAAAAGTAAAAAGAGAAACTAAGTTCTATCCCCAGTGGAGTCGCCATTTTGTTATGCGTATAAATACTTCTTGCGGACAAGAACGATATCCCTAATATCCTAAGGATATCTAGAAACAAAAAACCAAATGTAAACCATTTTCTCTAGATCATTTGTGATTTAAAATTATTAAATAACAAAGTATGAGGACATGCCCCTACCTAAAGTCCAATGCTTGCTGAAATCTTCTATTCAGTTGCTCCAAAAGAGGTCACTTCAACGCGTGAAACCTGCAATCAAAGATAGATAAAAGGATTAAAAGCACCTGAAAGATATAATAACTGAGAAAACACTAATCTATCTCAGTGATCAAGGAATCCAAGAATTGAAATACTCAAATAGATACATGAACAATTCAATGAGAAAATAGAATGCATCTGTATTATCTTGTATAATAAGAAGTAACCTTACAACCTTTCACCTTGATGTTATACAGGTTCTTTTGGGGTCCTGAACAATCGTTCTCTCTCAGATTGACAAGCCTTCTTCTTTCTAAACTAGCATAAAGTTATGGACATGAGTGTGTGATCATTCCCATATCAAAAATGGCTAGTATAGAGAGTATGCTCTCTTTAAGAAATTCTTCAGCAAATAATATGTATGTCTACCTTTTCAAGCTACCATCTACCCTTGAGATTGAAACATGAGTTCAATTTATAGGGAAATGGAGGTAGTTTCAGTTACATGAAGAGGGGGATGAATTCCTCTCATGAAGGGATTTGAGCTCCATAGACCAAGGGATAAGCTCCATGAATGAAGGGATAGAGCTCATGAGTATAGGATAAAGCTCGAACTGAACACATTTCTAGAAGCTTCCAATTGGGAGAATATTCATCCAATTGGGCTTCTAGAACTTAAATTTTCCTTTATTTGACTATTTATGGGGGTCCGCAGGTTTAATATGCAAAACTTGCGGGATGTACCACAGACTATAGAGAAAATATCTGCGGATCAGCAGGCAAGGGCTAGGAAAAGTGTGGAGTTAGACTTTTTAGGGTTTTAATGAGATTTTCACCAACTCCAAGACTTGGTTTAGGAACATTAGGGTTTTTGACTTCTAAAGGAGCGTAATACAGGTAATGATGAACCTATATTGACAATCAAATGTCATGGCGACAAAATAACGTGTAACAGTTGTCTCATGGATTAGATGTCATAGGCCTATATATATAGCAATACAAACCCTATAAATCTGAAATGAAAAGCCCTAATTCTGAAATCACATAAACATGAAGAAGCAAGGGAAGAAACAAAAAGAATCAAGGGTTTAACGTAAGAATGATTTTTTTTTTGTTTTTTTGTTTTTTTGAAAATGAACAGTAAATTTAAATTTTTTACTTACTATGTAAAAAATACTGTAGAAAATGTAAAAAAAGAAATAAAATTTAATCGCCAGATAGTTTGAAATTCTATGCTACAGAGTTTGAATCACCAGAGGTTTGGAATTCTAATTGTCTGAATAGTTATGTTCGAAAGTATTTCGTTGCTCCACTGTGCTCTCATGCTCTCTTGCTCTAGGTATGTCTCGTGCAAATCTGTCCCTGAATTGTTTTGCAAAAATAATGAAATAATGAAAAGTGTTTACTATTTAAAGAATTGTTTTATGAAATTAGATTTTCGAAAATATTTTGTCACCCATTTTTCAATTTACCGCTTTGTTTTCACTTTAAAAAATAAAGTTTCATTTTTTTTATTTGTGGCTATTCGACACCGGTGTGTCAATTAATAACACCGCACCGGTGCGCAGTACCTAAAACGCACCAGTGCGATTATCTGTACATTAGCACTGATAACAAAAAGTCCATTTTTAAGGCACCGAAATTACTTTTAGGTGTGCACACCAAAATTTATTGTTGATTTTGCTCAAATGCAAGGAGAAATTATCATAATTATATCGAATGGACAATTCTTCAAAATCCAACTCGTTCCATAATATTTCTCAAAGTCCATCGCAGAGTTCTCCCTATCCATCTCAAGACATAATATTTACTTCAAATTTTATTTATATGTTCATTATCTAATTGAATTTATGGTTTTTATCCATGTCAATCAGCTTAATAGAATTTAGAACGTATACAAATTTGCAGGTTCATGTAGATTCAAAATTGAGTTCAAATACACAAAATATTCAAACAGCTCCGAAACGTCGGAAGCTCTTTTCAGGAGCATCATACCGCAAGGCGCATTTGGTAGATGAAAATGGAAAACCACTTCACTCTGGAAATTGTAACAATATTGCATCTTCTAGCCACAATCCTGGGACAATGATGGTAATAATAATTGTTTGGTATATTAATGTAATTATTTCAACGTCAAACCAATTAATCATGCATTGTCGACGTGCTTACTAATTGATATCATATATTTTTTACTAATCATGTTCAATTTTTTTTTTTGAAATTATTAGGATTCTAGTGATGATGAGTGACCTAGCTACCATCTTTCGTTGCACCCAACGAAAATGTCAAATCGAGAGAAGGTTGAATTAAGAGAAAAATTGGAGAGGAACGATACCAAGAATGGTTGAATCAACCACCTATTCAATTCCCACGACGTCCAGATTCATTAATTAGGAATGATTATAGCAATAGTAGTTCTTCACATGCTGGCAATGGAGGCAATGAAATTGAGGTTGGTACGGATGATTACTTAAGGGATACAACTTCCATGAAGGCAATCTTGTTAGATGCATTCCAGAATGATGATCAGTTAGGGGATGATGCTCATATCACTGACACCTTTTTCTAAAGCCTTAAATTTGCTTCCACCACCCCTCTCTTTGGACCTGGAGGTCAGTCAAAGTCTACCCAGTTGGGGACAATGATGTTATTGTACAACTTGAAAGCAAAGTTTGGCTTGTCAAATGCATGTTTCTCGAAAATTTTGAGGTAAGTTACCATAAAATCCTCCCTTATATTTTGAGAAATATGATCACACAATGAACATTACAAATGGTCAATTTTATGAACATTAATAATTATCGGCATTAATGTACATTTAATATTGTCCATGATCACCAACTACATGTTATTCAAAGATATGGTTCTTCCGAGTGATAATGTCTTGCCCGGTAGTTGCAAAGAGGAAAATAAATTGTTGAAAATGTTGGGTGTTGAGTAAATATCATATCATGCATGTCCAAATGATTGTATTCAATATAGAGGAGAATATACAGACAAAGAGATATGTCTGAAATGTGGGTATGACAGGTATGATAGATTAGAAAACAAGGGTAAATCATGTGGTCCTCATTTTCAGATATTGAGGAACATGCCTATAATCCCAAGGATTCAAAGGCTCTTTCGTTGTAAAGAATTAGTTATGTTGCAGGGATGGCATGCCTTGCACAGAAGTGAGTTGGGAGTTATGCGAATCCCAACAGATTCAATATCCATGAAGCATATAGAGGATACATGTCCTGAAAAATTCAAGGATGAAGTACGAAGTCTACGAATCAGCATAGCCATGGATGGCATCAACCCATATTCCCTCCAGAACACCAACTATTATATTTGGCATGTAGTAGTGATCAATAACAATATCCCCCATGGTTGTCCATGAAGAATGAACATCTTATGTTGGCTCTCATAGTCCCTAGTAGAAGAAAAGTGAAGAATATGGATGTCTACTTACAACCACT
Organism: Pinus albicaulis; assembly: GCA_034641835.2. Taxonomy (NCBI): domain Eukaryota; kingdom Viridiplantae; phylum Streptophyta; class Pinopsida; order Pinales; family Pinaceae; genus Pinus; species Pinus albicaulis. The sequence goes on from CM076577.1 coordinate 1,478,577,497, forward strand.
GGTAGATGAATTGAAGGAATTATGGGAGGGGATAAATGTATACGATGTATGAAGACCCATCACAACAGCGAGGAGTTTTACATAGTATGGCATATGTGCTTGCACAACACATGATTATCCAGGCTTAGGATTTTTCTCTGGTAAATTACATTTTTATTGATTTGTTTATATACGTAACAATATTCTTTCGCATATTAGTTATTTAATTCGTTGTATTTTTTTTAATCTTTATGATATTCTTTAATGTGCCATGCATATATATTGTATACAATAATATCTCAAGATTTGTAACAAAAGGGTATTTTGGATGTAGATTTTGTGGACCTTATTTGAAATCAAGATGGTCCAATGACTTACGAAAGCCAGTGTATGACTGCTCCAGGGTATTCCTTCCAGAAGAACACCCTTACAGAAGAGCAACATCCACTTTCAATGGTAAACAAGAGAGAACCCAAAGGCCTCCAATAACGACACCAGTTGAATGACTTAGAGCATATGAGAGAGAGAGGGAGAAGGAGTTCATAAAAATTACGATTCAAATGGGGAGCCTATGTTCAATGATCTAGAATTCTTCAACACCTATGTTGATAAATTTCCCATTGGGATGAAAAGGAAATATATCTTTTATAACCTCCCATATTGGGAGCATCTTAAGATTACCCACTTATTAGATCCTATGCATATATTTTTAAATGTTTCATCTTCTTTATGGAGGCACATATCATCGAAACAAAGTTACACATTGGTTGTTAGGAAAGATCGCATTACTTCAAAAAACTAAAAAGAAACATTGGCCAAGACGATTAGAAAGTACAAGATCAGAGGCAAGTGCTGGTCCCTCCAATTCATGGTACTTCAAAGAAGGTGATGTCCCATAGATTTTAAAAAAGATGATCTTTCTTTGGCAAAGGAAGTTATAATGGGTGTGAGGGTGCCATCTTCATACGTGTCTTCACTATGGCACTGCTTCACCATGGTTGACCATTTGTCGGGGTTGAAATTACTTGACCATTTGAATCTTCTAAGAGTACGTATAATGTTAAAAGCATGATTTTATTATTTTTTATATTAATAAATTTCATCCCATGCAAGGATCATGAAACATAGCTAATTTTGTAATTTATTGCACGTGTTTATAACTTTTCCATGTCATTATCCTTTATTCATGTGTGGGTGTGTGAAACATGAATTATCCCAAGACCTAGGATGTGCCATGTATAAATTATCTGCATTTGTATGTTGGATCACGTCAAAGGAGATTCATGTGGCTATAATTCCATGGTGGCATCAAGAGATAGTTGAGATTATTTCTATGTTTGAGAAGGAACTGCCGACAAGTTTCATGGAGTTGCAGGTTCATCTTCTAATCCACCTAGTAGATGAGGTTGAATTAGTTGGGGTGGTTTCTTGTCGTTGGATTTTCTTATTAGAGAGGTACATGAAGAAATTGAAAGGTTTTGTTCGATAAAGGGAAAAACCCAAGAGGTCTATGGTAGAGGGGTACATATCGTATAAGTCTTTATATTATGCCAGTAAGTACATCAAGCATATCGACTATAGACCAGGTGTGGTTATTTGAGACGATGAAAGGGATGAAGACAAAAGAGAAGGGGAGCTGATCCAAATGAATGGAAAAAGGCGCTTGATAAAGAGTAAGCGACTTATAGTTTTTCAAATTTACACGAAGTAAATATTCATGTTGAACTTAGATATAATGTATATTTTGATCTCATATGTACTATATTTTGGTTTGATTTCATCAACGAATGCTAAAATTGAAGCAATCAATAAATTCATTCTTTACAATTTCGAAGCGACACAACTGTGGGTCGCATTGTATGAACAAAAGAGGATGAAATGGGATAGTGACACGAAAGAATTCAAATGTTTGAATGGTATAATTTTGCCTTATCCCGTTCATTTAAAAGAAAATATGTCAAAAGTATGCCCTAAAAGTTGGGTTGCTAACCAAGTCAGAGAGAAATACGGTGCAACCGATCGTTACCCGCGTGTTGAAGAGGATGCGCTAAACGTAGGGATTGGGTGCACCCACTCGGTAATAATTTATTTATGTACATTTTAAACTTAATAATGCACCTTTGAAATGTAATTACATCTATATTTCATATTTTAACTGTTGGGTTATTATAATAGACATGACATTATGATTTTTTAAGTTTTTTATATGTGCATTTGTTCCCATCTATGTGGGCATATGGACACCATTTTTGCACAGAAAATGCCGACGATGGACACATGACACAATATTGTGGAGTGGAATTCGAGTTCGATCAATCTAGTCGATCTAGCCACCATGATCAAAAACTAGTACGAGGGACGTTAGGTTACGTCGAAAAGATACAAGAGATCATTGAAGTGGATTTCTATTCTTTCGAATGTGTTATTTTTAGGTGCAAGTGGTGGGACACCTTTGATCTAAATAATGTAAAGGAAGATCACGATAGTAGGCTGATATGTATCAAATCTAGAAAGATGTGGGATGAAGCTAAGGATCCCTATGTTTTCTCCAATCACTGCAACCATGTGTTTTTTTACCCAGATGTGTTGGATAGGGATTGGTGGTTTGTATTGAGACATGGCCCTATATCAAAACACATTTTTGAGAACAATAGTGTTAACATGCCAAGCGAGCTGGAAGATAATGAGGGTGATCATGAGAACCAAGAGTGATATGGTACATGTATTATTTCATCATTTATACTTTTTAAGATGGGTTTTTATAAAGAAGAGGACTTAATTACCTTATAACTAAGACCCTTATTTTCGAAACATTATAATATGTATTTTGAATTAATTGGTAATTTGCATTGTGTTAACGTTAAAATCATTTCACTTGATAATTTGCAATTATGTTGATCTGGAAAACAATGGCGTACTGTATAAAGTTCTTTTTTTGGTATGTAAGATCAAAATAAAATAATTATAATTCTAAAGTACATGAATTTATTTGCATTATTTTATAAACTTTATTATGTTACAAAAATTCATAATATTATAGATTTATTATTTTACAATTGTTTATACTCATACAAATTTACAATTTTACAATTATGGTAATTTAACAATATTTATGGTATACATTTTACTTACGGTAGTTATGGTTCAAAATTGATAATTAATTTACAATTTTACAAATTTAAATTTTTTTAATAAAATTGAATGATGACAATACATACATTTACAATTACAATTTTACAATTTCACAATTACAATTACAATTACAATTTTTGAATTTTACATACAATTACAATTACAATCATTTCACATTAATACAATTAAAATTTTACAAATATTTTACATACAATTAGAATTAGAATTAGAATTAGAATTACAATTTTACAATCTCATACAATTACAATTAAAATTACAATTACAACTTTAGAATTTTACATACAATTACAATTATGATTACAATTTTACAATTTTACATATATACAATTACAATTAAAATTAAAATTACAATCATTTCAAATTAATATAATTAAAATTTTAAAAATATTTTACATACAATTACAATTACAATTTAAAATTTTACATACAATTACAATTACAATTACAATCATTTCACATTAATACAATTAAAATTTTACAAATATTTTACATACAATTACATTTAAAATTAGAATTAGAATTAGAATTAGAATTAGAATTTTACAATTTTAGATACAATTACAATTACAATTTTACAATTTTACATATATACAATTACAATTAAAATTACAATTACACTCATTTCACATTAATACAATTAAAATTGTAATATCTTACATACAATCACAATTAAAATTACAATTATAATTAGAATTAGAATTAGAATTACAATTATACAATTTCACATACAATTAAAATTACAATTACAATTTTAGAATTTTACATACAATTACAATTTTACAATTTCAACCATTTCACATTAATACAATTAAAATTTTACAAATATTTTACATACAATTACAATTTTAGAATTTTGCATACAATTAAAATTTTAAAATTTTACATATATACAATTACAATTATAAATACAATTACAATTTTACATACAATTAAAATTAAAATTTCAATTACAATCACGACATAATATTTAATAAATATAATGATTTAATATTAAAAATAAACATCACGATCATGATAACCATCATACAAACATCATATTAGACTAAAAAACACATTCAAAATCGCTAACATCATATAATCATCGTGATCATGATCACCTAACAAAACACAAGGATTGTATAACATCACCACAACACAAACATCAAATATACATCTCATGTAAAATAATTGGTATCACATACACATCTATCTACAAGCTGCACATTAAATGAACATATCTAACATGACCTAACAATATGCACATCATGATGAACACCAACATGTAAATTAAGTACAACTGCAACATGAACATAAAATACATGGACTATATATATATATAATTGTATAATGTCAAAAATATACAACTGTAATATAACTGCATATAAATGTCAAATATCAGTTGGTGGTACATTAATAGTAGTACTAGTCGAGGCCTTCTCAGTCAATGGTGCAGCCTCAACATGCTCAGATAGATGTCGATCATCATGGGTGTGCTGATCTGGAGGTGCCTCATGCTAATCAGGATCAACTATCTGCTCATGATGACTCAATGTGGATGGTTTAGCCTGCTCATGATCATGACTGTTGGATGTTGCAGGCGGCTCATCTTCGGCGTGAGGTTGTGGAGGAGGTGGAGTACTACTTGAACCATGATCACTACCCTGATCATGATCATCAGATGCTGCGCTTCTCTACTGTCGACGTACTGCATCTCCACCACGCCTATGTCGAATGACCCTCATCAACTGCACCATTAAGCTGGTAGCTTCAACGACATGCCACATTAGGGTCAACATATCACGTGGCATGCCTCTCCATATCGTTGTCAGCCTATCATCAACCTGTATCTCTCTGATAGTGGCCGAACTGAATCCCTCCTCCACTAGGAGTCAACAGAGTTGGTCGCCCAACTCCATCTTGAAGCTAGTGTCAGGCCTACGCCTCACAACCACTAGTACTTGTGCATGATCATGAGGACCAGGTATGTCACCTGCCTGATCCTCCGCATCTGCCATATCCTAATTGTCAACAGGATCTACACCTAGATAATTTGGTGGCGGTGGCATCTCATTGCCAAAAAATGACCCAATATCTACAAATTATATATAAGTACACAATAATAATTAGACAATTTCATTAAACAATTTAATAAAAATAAGTTAAAGAACGTGTTAGAATAAATTTAAAGAAAAAAGTAATATTACCTCTCTCATCCGACGGCTCATCAACTGTGAAGAGGATGTTGGCACACCCTTGACAATCAAACGAACATATGGACATGGGACCAGAACGAAGGCGTGCTCATCAACACTGGATATCAATGCCAGTGCATCATGAGATATCCTTGTGGAAAAGTCAAACTTGCCCCTCTTGGGAATCATTTGGCCCCACATCTGCATCTATACACGCAACATCAGCCTACAAAGCTGCCGAACAAAAGTAGGCCTCGTCCCGGGAAAACTCTCAAAAAATAAACAAAATAGCTTTGAAGCAAAAGGGAAGTTCACCCTCCATTGTGCCTGAGAACGACATCTATCTAAAGCTGTACAAAACTGCTGCAAAAAAATCATAGACTACCTCACAAATCATGGCAACTGTAATAAAGAATCAACATAAAATAAAAGTGAGCAACTAATGTGTTTCTCGTCACTGGTATGGTGTGCAATGGTTGACATCAGTAGTGAGAGGAACCTCACCTCCTCTCCACCAAACGAAGAAATATGTAACTGGCCACCAGAGACCTAAAAAGCTACAAGAGACAATATATCGGCGCTAATGTATCTCCGGGAGTCCATCAACTGACTCCTTGTTGCATACCCAAAGGGGAACTCTGGGAACGAGGGAAAATATCGCCCTCTCCTAGATAGGCTAGTAATAAAATACATGTCATCTTCAATGGGTGCGTACCACTAGTTAGGACCAACCCGCAAAGCTAGTCGGTGGGCATTCCACCTGAAGGTAAGTTGTCGTAATAACCCATTATGGCCCTTCAGGGATGTAGCCTTCTCATAGAACTTGAGGAGGCCGACCTCCCTTAGGAGCGCCTAGGTGGTTGTCATAATAGGGTGAGGGTACATAAGTCTCTCCCTCTCTCGTGCCTCCCACAGGCGAACCACGTTATACTAGTTTGCCATAAGTTCCTGTTGTTACCTCTCTTCTCTCCTTTGGCATCGCTAAATGATTCACATATTAAATACAATTTTTTTATTAAATGAGACATGTATTTACAAATATATATATTTTTTATTTTTAAACTTTTTTGAAAAGAAAAAACAATTGGTGCGCCCAAAAAAACAGTCATGCACTGGTACCAGTGTGTCTGTTTTTATCACACACCATCTGCGGTGGGCTTGGAAATTTTCAGCACACCGCACAACATGAAATGTACTTTCTCATGCAATGCGTTGACGAAACTATCCATCATGGGGAAAATAATTACATCAACGCACCGCCCTCCTTGCATCATTACATGGTCAACGATGCGATGGTTTAACCGACCGCACCGTTGACTATGTACCAGTATCGAGAGGGCAGTGTGCTGATAAAACTATGCGCCCTGGGGCATATTTTTTAGTCAGTGCATAGCCCTCCTTACATCACTACATGGTCAATGGTGCAGTCATTTACATGAATGCACCGTTGACTATGTACCAGTGTTTGTAGGGCGGTGCATTGACCAAAATATCTGCCTTGGGGCGCATAGTTTAGTCAGTGCACCGCCTTCCCGAAGTTGGGCATAGTCAATGGTGGGGACGGTTAATTGACCGCACTATCACTTATTTATTTAAAAAAAAACACGGTGCGTCATTTCGGTACCGCACTAGAACTGGTACGGTTACCGTTAGCACCGGTCGCAATGCGGCCTGTTAATTTACAGGCAGCACCGCGAACTGGTGCGAGCTGAATGACTCGAGCGCACCGTGTGGTAAATTTGTTTTCTTTTAAGGGTAAATTTTAAGTTTTTTTAGGAATCTAACCCGCTAAAAATTTTAATTATGGAGAAACAAGTACAACACATGTACTTTTTGGCGTCGAGGAGGCATATATGCTGAAGAATTTGCATAACTAAATTTTCCCATCGTTTTCCAAAATTCGAAATCAAGATGGTGGGCAATGGATGGCAACACCGTGTGCAATTGGAGCACCAATGGCAGGGCAAATCACACAAGGAAAATTCGCACCAATGCTTGAGAGCTCTGGAGCACTAAAGAAGTAAAAATGTGGTTTTTTGGCCATAATTTTTTTTTTATTTAACCCTGTTCTGTTGTGTGGTTTTTGAGGCGCACCGGGAGGGTTTTTCCAAGCGCGCTAGGGCTATTTCAGTTTATGACGCATCGAGTCTGAATTCGTGTAGCGCACTAGTGTATTATAGTAATTCACTACAAGGAAAAGACGCTCTAGCGGAGGTTATAAAGGAGGTTTTTAGTGTTATAAAATTGGCCAAAATTGTCAAAAAAACATATGCTACCACATCTGTTTCTGGTAACAGAGATTTTGGTGGAGATTTTAATGGAAATTCAACACAAATAAAAAAAATGGGCGGCCGGGGGTTATTACGGATGTTTTTTCATCGGTGCTCTTATCAGGTTTTAACACACCGGTGCGTATCGGTAGACAATGCACCGGGGTGGTCGAAGGAGAATGCATCGAGTCGTTAAGGAAAACAACAATACCGGGCCTGGTGTTGGTGATACAACGCACGGGGCTGTTCTAATTGGTCTTGGGATTTGAGCGGTGTCCATAGGTCGTATAAGTGCATCGGTGCATGTATCTTTATGAGGCACTAGTGCTCCATATCATAGAAAGGAACCAAGATTTATAATTGGTATCAGTATTCGTGTGGTGCACATGGCATCTACAAATGCACCGGTGCTTATAGATACATAAATACCCTAGTGCGCAGTATCACACAAACGCACCGATAATTATAATTGGAATCGGTATTAGTGTGGTGCTCATAGAATTATAAATGCACCGGTGCGTATATACACATACACGCATCGATTTTCATTTTTATTTTTTTAGAAACATCCACCTGTGACAGTCCAATTATTGTGATTGTTTTAAATTCATCATTCATTAAAAGTCGACACATCTTATAGCAATATTCATATTAATTACATTTTTATTAATGCATTTGAATGTGCTTTTTGGATTAATTTGTTATATCATATCAGAATTATTGTGGTTTTTTTAAATTCATTATTCATCAAAAGTCGACACGTATAAATAATATTATAACAATATTCATATGAATTAAATTTTTATTAGTGCATTTGAGAACAACAATGGAGAACGCAATAGTGACAACGGAGAACGCAATATAATAAATTAAAACATATTTTATGATTATATATATATATATATATATATATATGAATAAGACTTTCTTTATCATACAAAATGGGACAATTATTCGTATCCATTTGTCTTTCAATTGGGACACTACGTCCATTACATTAAACAAAATGTCTGATTTCACAGACATATTTCAAAAAATAAAATGCCTTGCTTTGATATCCATATTACATAGTGATCATCATTCTTCACTTGAACTGCTATCACTGCTAGAGCTACTTCCAATACTTGGATTATTTTCAGGAATGTTGTGTTCACGACGTTGATTGTTTTCTTCTTCTTCACTTTCCATCTACAAACATAAATAAACTGAAATGAGTGTATATACATTGGTGAGAATAATGAAAATTCCAATATTAAATAATATACATCAATGTAAATCGAAAAATAAAAATGACATACCATAGTAACAATTGACTCATAAACTATACACATTCTTTCAAAACCATGTACCATGCCATCTTTCAAAATTTCATCTGTTGGCGCAGTTCGATACTTTGTTTCCTGCAAGTTTTATACCACATAACAAATCATATATCTAATATAAAAGATGTTTTTGTTTTATTAATTATAGAAGGAGCTAATTAAAACAAGATCGATGGATGCTTACAAATTCCATAATTAAATTTTGATATGCCAACATATACCCACAACCCATATTTAACCCTATTTCAATCAATTCGTCTGATGGTTCTTCTTTGTATGTTATCACTTATTTGAAGACATTCAATGATGATTTTTGTAAAACAACTTAAAAAATACAAAAATGAAATCTAGCTAAGTTGTTATAAGGAAGTAACAATTACTCCCAAACTTAGAGATCAACCATTTTCTTCCTTGTCGTCTTGTTTTATGTGCTGAATGGGTTCCATTTTCTTTTAATTTCTGCAAGAAAATTCGTGAAAATTAATATTTAATGCTAAATTCTTTATTTATTATACCTAATGATCGAAAAATTCAATGATTACATATTACATTTGAAGCATGTTGTTGTATTTGTTCCACTAGATCCGTCAAAATTTTGTAAAAGTTTTTCCCCCTTTCGTTATGATGCAAGGAGCATCAAGACCTTTTTATCCATTTGTAAATATGGGGTGTGATAATATTAATTTGTAAATATGGTAAAATGATTTTATATTTTTATTAATTAATGAATTAAATAGGAGAATGGTGAGGATTTATGTAAATATCTTTTTATTAATAAAAGGATATGAGGAAAATTAATAAATTGAAGGATTCTAGGGATAAAAACCTATCCTTTAGGGATGTTGAGAGATTTAGGGGTTTGTTGAGGATTTTAAGTGATTGAGCATTTAATGTAATGATTTTTTAAACATTGTATAAATAGGAGGGCTTTTTGTGAGAAGAAGACATTGAGATTGTGAGAGAGTGTGGTTGAGAACAAGCTTGAGTAGCCAAGGTCAGAAGTCAGTAGCTTGTAAGGGCCAATTTTATTGGAAATCAGGCCACGAAAGGAAGTTGTTTCTTATAAGTATTTAGTATGTTAATGCGCTAGCTTGTTTTTTTCACTGAATGTCAATTATTGAATTTGTGTGAAAGGAAACTCGTTCCTCTTTGAAATCTGGACTATTATGTGAAAACTGATATGCAAATCATCAAGGGAAAATGGTAAAAAAATCTCTGTTTGCAAAGGGCGCCATTCTAAGAAAAGATCCTGTTAGAGATCGATTGGTTAATATGAGGAACTGAATATAGAAGTGCGCAGAGTTATGTTGAAATTCTTGTCAGATTCATTTGAAATTTGATATAAGTTTTGAATAGCATAACGCATGGAATACCAGAAAGATTCCGACATGTCGATTGGAAAGTCGACTTCGAAGATACATTTTGGTGAACTCAAGTTGTTAATGGTACTGCTTTAAAAAAACGCTGTTATTAGAATGATATGAATATCTCAATGATACAGACTATGGAATATCGATTATGGGATGTATTAACTAGTTTGGAATCGATTAGTAATTGTTCTTCATTTAAGTGTGTTGAAACCACAGGATGGTATTAATCGATTGAGACTCAGTTTGCCGTATGAAGGGCGCACAGCAAACAAATTAAAAGACGTTGTTGATTCAATGGTATAACACAAATTTATGGCGTGATAAACTGTTGCAGGGGAAATCGATGTGTATCAAGCCTTCGCTGTAGCGTTCAATTGATGTTTGCTGCACGTAGAACTGAATTTGTGAATTGAGTTCAATGCGTTCAGATGTTTATTTGCCTGATAAGAATTGAATTTGGTCAAAAGTGCAGTGTGAAAACGATGGAAAGAGTTTCTGGGTATTGAAGAATGTATCGATTCATTGGCAATCGATTGTTAGAATTTTCTTGAGAGCCAACAGCGTTTGATAATCCAGAAAGGACTTGCAGAAGGTATCCATAGTTGAAAACGCAGTTTGCCAGAGGGAGCGCGTTAATGCAATTCCTATGGGACGTGTTGAATAAAGCGCAGGCTTGATTTCAGGTAAATGGTATCGTGTGCAGTAGAATTGTCCAGGTATTCAATTCACTACTCCGCGGCCTTTGTTAATGCAAAAACAGTGTATTTAAAACTATGTGGATCAATTTGTGAACAAATTAGTGTGTAATGAAAAATGGGGAAAATTCTGTAGACACTTTCCACATAAGTGTATTTGAATATCATTCTGTATATAATTGAAGTAATTCCATAATCTAATCCCAGTTAATGAGGCGACGTTGGCCAGAAGCGAAAGTTTGATGACATGCCTTCAAATGAAATATTCGATTAAGTAAGATACGATGGCGGAAGTTGAAACTGTGTGTGTGATGAAAGAATCGAAGTGAAATTGCATGCAGTTTGTATGGGCCGGATTGCCCATAGGGAAAGTAAATAAATTACATGAGCGTGGTCATATTGTGTTATTTGAATTCTGGGTTTGTGGAAAAGTAAGGGCGCATTCTTGAACTAAGCATATGTGAATGAGAAGTATTAAAAGTGCTTATGGAAGCATTGAATGTTTGATGTGGGTTGAATGATAATAAGTTTTCTTGTGTAATGATTGTTGGGTCATGATGTTAAAACATAAAAATGAAAATAGTTTCCACATGATAAAACCAAAGTGTGAGTTTGCTAAGTATTGGGGATTTGATTTGGGTATATGATGGTGATGCGTTTGTAAACAACAGAGATTGAATTTCCTGGGTATTGCAAGCTCTAAGCTTGCATCATTTTTGGTATCAGAGCCGGAATGCTCTGTTGGAATGTTTATCTTCTGAATGATGACAAGAAGGTTTTTGTTGAACTAGAATGTATTTCTGAATGTGTGATGAATGATGAAGTAGCAGATGTGCATGCAGATAAAGTCAGAAGATTGGAAGAGAATCAGATTTTAAAATCTGATTAACAGTAGATGAATATTGAGAAATTGTGCAGAGGAAGCATAAAGATTTGCTGGACAGAACTGCAGGAATGATGAAATTGAAGTGCAGGAGAATGAAAGGACAAGATCAGCTGAGATCTTGAAGGTAAGGTGATCTGGGTTTATTTGAATTTGAAGATTGTAGTCTTTGCAGAAGTATTTTTGCAACTCTAAAAAGGAAAATCCATAGAAGACATGTTTAAAATTGCTAACAGAAAACTGGTGAAAGCATAGGTGGCAGAACCTTGAAGAAATCCAATAGAGATTGGATAAGGAGGACAGTTGTGAACAGGCAGATGAGTTGAAGCCAGGAAGAGCAAAGAGAAGTGCTCAAAGGAGGTTCCAGAGATAGAACCAATTGCTTGCCAAAAGACTGAGTGAGGAGAGCTTGGTGAGGTAAGTGGCGGCAAGACAGGACTTGCTGCTGAAGAGGCTTTAGTGCAACTCATAGTAAAGTGAGTAAGGAACTCATAGAGATGGAAAGGATGATGACTAGTGACAGTCATAATAGAGGTTCTGAAATCAACCACAGCAAAGGACAAAAGAAGAAGGATGCCAAGACAGTTGGCATACAGAGACAGTTAAGCAAAGAGGAATATGAGAGGGAGAAGGCTGAAATAGCAGTTCAGCTTGAGGTGTTGATGGAGATGTTGCAAAGAAATGAGGTAAACCAGAAGCGTGGTTATGTCATGAGAAAGAAGTTGAGATGGCAGAGGCTACAAGAGAAGTGGAATCATCAGATGAATATGCAGTTGATAAAGGAACTAAGGGAACTTGAACAGGTTATAGATGCCAGAGAGAAGAAAGAGAAGCTCGAAACAGTTGAGCTACAGCAAAAGGAAGATGCTGAAGAAGATGTTGAAGTTTCAATATGTTACCCAGAGAGTGGACCATTACTTTTTGAAAGTGATGAAGAGCTGGAGGAGTTGAATCATATGAATGATTCAAAGCAGCCCGAAGATTTGATGACTGAAGCATCAAACAAGACCGTAAGGTCTTGTGATTTTAAAACTGATGATTTGTGTGTGATTGCAGGTTTGGAAGAAGATAGGCAGTGTTTTGAAGTTGTCAAAGATGTGAAAGAGTACCTTCCAGAAGATGAAAGTTTTGAAGCAGAGGCTGGGAAAGAATCAGTTCACTACAGTGGACAAATGCTGGAAGACATCATTGAAATAGCTGATGAGAAGTGGAGACTAGCTGACAGTCTCAAGAGTTCTTTGAGTTTGGATCAGCATACTGATATGCTGAAAGAAGAAGAGAAATCAACGCAACATACTGAAGTGTTGCTAAAGGGAAAAGAGGTACAGAGGCCTTATTTTTTTATAATGATTGTCTTATGATTGAAGATGTTGTTGCAGACGCTAGAACATATTTGGCACAGGTGGATAGTCAAATGAAAGAAGAAGAGGAAGAACATCTACTGAAGGATGTCCAGGATAGATTGCTGAAGAAGGATGACAAAGCAGTTGTCATAAATGATAATCAAGAAGAAATTATAGATAAAATTGCAGGTGAAAAGCAAAGGAATGCTGCAGAGGGAAAGGAAGATTGGGAGGCCGCAACATTCATAGTGACAGCTAGAGCAACATGTGAGGCGACATTTATAGTAGCAGCAGCAGAGAAGGAGAAATCAAGAAAAGGAAGCAATCAGCAGACAGAGGACATACTTGACAGAGAAATTGAGTTGATAAGGAGGTTAATGATAAAGACATCCCAGAGAAAGACAGCTGAAAGAAAGAAAAGGAACGACAACAAGAGAATGACAGTGAAGGATTGCAAGAGCAGAGCAGGTGGAGCACTACAACACAAAATATGGAAACCTGGAAGACAACAGCAGATGACAACAGCAGTGAAGCAATCGACAAGCACGGAAGATTTACAAAATAAAATCTGGGATCCAGGAGGAGATATCCAGACTTATGACCAGGTGGTCATGAATTTTCTTACATGGGGAGTCTGATGCAGGAGCATCAAGACCTTTTTCTCCATTTGTAAATATGGGGTGTGATAATATTAATTTGTAAATATGGGGTGTGATAATTTGTAATATTTTATTAATTAATTTGATTAAAATAGGAGAAGGTGAGGATTTATGTAAATATCTTTTTATTAATAAAAGGATATGAGGAAATTTAATAAATTGAAGGATTTTAGGGATAAAAACCTATCCTTTAGGGATGTTGAGAAATTTAGGGGTTTGTTGAGGATTTTACGGGATAGAGCATTTAATTAAATGATTTTTAAAATTGTATAAGTAGGAAGGGGTTTTGTGAGAAAAAGACATTGAGATTGAGATTGAGAGTATGGTTTGAGCAGCAAGGCTGTAAGCCTTCAGAAATTGTAAAGGGCCATGGCATTGAAACATCTGGCCAGTAAAAAGTTGTAAGTCATTGTTTTGTTTCAGTATATATATATTGGGTGATTGAGAAGTTGTATATTTGTTCATAACATTGTTAAATTAATGATCGATGGGATTGAAATCGCACTTGTTTATGTGAAAACTGTTATGCAAATCATCAAGGGTAAATGGTATTAAAATCTCTGTTTTCAAAGGGCGCTATTCTAAGAAAAGATTTCTGTTAGAGATCGATTGGTTAATATGAGAAACTGAATATAGAAGTGCGCAGAGTTATGTTGAAATTCTGTCGGGATTCAATTGGAATTTGATATGTTTTGAATAGCATTGAACAGTATGGTAAAGGTGTGATTCCGGCATGTCAGATTGGAAAGTCAATTTCTTGAAGAGACATACATTTTGGTGAACTGTTGTTAATGGTGTGGTTTTAAAAAAAACGCTGTTGTTAGAATTCACATAACACTGATATGAATATCTCAATGATACAGACTATGGAATGTCGATTATGGGATGCGTTAACCAGTTCTGGAATCAATTAATAATTGTTCTTCGTTCAAGTGTGTTGAAGCCATAGGATGGTATTGATCGATTGAGAATCAATTTGCCGTGTGAAGGGCGCACAGTAAGCAAATTGAAGGGCGTTGTTGATTTAATAGCATAACACAAATTGATGGCGTGATAAACCGCGTGGAAATCGATGTGTATCAAGCCTTTCGCTCGTAGCGTTCAATTGATGTTTGCCGCACGTAGAATCGAATTTGTGGAATTGAGTTCAATGCGTTCGTATGTTTATTCGCTCGATAAGAATTGAATTTGGTCAAAAGTGCGTGTGAAAACGATGGAAAGAGTTTTTCGGGTATCAAGAATGTATCGATTCATTGGCAATCGATCAATGAAGTTAGAATTTGCTTCGAGGGCCAACAACCGCTTGATAATCCGTAAAGGACTTGCGTAAGGTATCCATAGTTGAAAACGCAATTTCTTGCCGAGGGAGCGCTAATGCAATTCCTATGGGACGGAGTTGAATAAAGCTACAGTTTGGATTTCGTAAATGGTATCGTGTGCAGAATTGTCCGTATTCAATTCACTACCCCACGGCCTTTGTTAATGCAAAACAAAGGTATTTAAAACTATGTGGATCAATTCTGTGAACAAATTAGTGTGTAATGAAAATGGGGAAAATTCTGCAGACACTTTCCACATAAGTGTATTTGAATATCATTCTGTATATAATTGAAGTAATTCCACAATCTAATCCCAGTTAATGAGGCGACGTTGGCCATAATCGAAAGTTTGATGACATGGCTTCAAATGAAATATTCGATTAAGTAAGATATGATGGCAGAGGTTGAAACTGTGTGTGTGATGAAAGAATCGAGGTGAAATTGCATGCAGTTTGTATGGGCCAGATTGCCCATAGGGAAAGTAAGTAAATTACATGAGCGTGGATCGATTTGCCATATGAGTGATCATATTGTGTTATTTGAATTCTGGGTTTGTGGAAAAGTAAGGGCGCATTCTTGAACTAAGCATATGTGAATGAGAAGTATTAAAATTGCTTATTGAAGCATTGAATGTTTGATGTGGTTTGAATGATAATAAGTTTTCTTTGTGTAATGATTGTTGGGTCCTGATGTTAAAACATAAAATGAAAATAGTTTCCACATGATAATGGCAAAGTGTGAGTTTGTTAAGTATTGGGGATTTGATTTGGGAAAACGCTGTAATGGAAATTGATCTCATATGCACAGATGTTTAATGATCCTGGGTATGGCAAGCTCTAGGCTTGCTATTATTTTTGGTATCAGAGCCAAATGCTCTGTTGGAATGTTTATCTTCTTAATGATGACAAGAAGGTTTTTGTTGAACTGGAATATATTTCTGAATGTGCGATGAATGATGAAGTAGCAGATGTGCATGCAGATAAAGTCAGAAGATTGGAAGAGAATCAGATTTTAAAATCTGATTAACAGTAGATGAATATTGAGAAATTGTGCAGAGGAAGCATAAAGATTTGCTGGACAGAACTGCAGGAATGATGAAATTGAAGTGCAGGAGAATGAAAGGACAAGATCAGCTGAGATCTTGAAGGTAAGGTGATCTGGGTTTATTTGAATTTGAAGATTGTAGTCTTTGCAGAAGTATTTTTGCAACTCCCAAAAGGAAAATCCATAGAAGACATGTTTAAAATTGCTAACAGAAAACTGGTGAAAGCATAAGTGGCAGAACCTTGAAGAAATCCAATAGAGATTGGATAAGGAGGACAGTTGTGAACATGCAGATGAGTTGAAGCCAGGAAGAGCAAAGAGAAGTGCTCAAAGGAGGTTCC
This sequence comes from Pinus albicaulis, assembly GCA_034641835.2. Lineage (NCBI taxonomy): Eukaryota > Viridiplantae > Streptophyta > Pinopsida > Pinales > Pinaceae > Pinus > Pinus albicaulis. The sequence goes on from CM076577.1 coordinate 1,478,594,046, forward strand.
AGAGGTAGAACCAATTGCTTTCCAAAAGACCGAGTGAGGAGGGCTTGGTGAGGTAAGTGGCGGCAAAACAGGACTTGCTGCTGAAGAGGCTTTAGTGCAACTCATAGTAAAGTGAGTAAGGAACTCATAGAGATGGAAAGGATGATGACTAGTGACAGTCGTCATAGAGGTTCTGAAATAAACCACAGCAAAGGACAAAAGAAGAAGGATGCCAAGACAGTTGGCATACAGAGACAGTTAAGCAAAGAGGAATATGAGAGGGAGAAGGCTAAGATAGCAGTTCAGCTTGAGGTGTTGATGGAGATGTTGCAAAGAAATGAGGTAAACCAGAAGCGTGGTTATGTCATGAGAAAGAAGTTGAGGTGGCAGAGACTACAAGAGAAGTGGAATCATCAGGTAAATATACAGTTGATAAAGGAACTAAGGGAACTTGAACGGGTTATTGATGCCAGGCAGAGGATAGAGAAGCTCGAAACAGTTGAGCTACAGCAAAAGGAAGATGCTGAAGAAGATGTTGAAGTTTCAATATGTTACCCAGAGAGTGGACCATTACTTTTTGAAAGTGATGAAGAGCTGGAGGAGTTGAATCATATGAATGATTCAAAGCAGCGCGAAGATTTGATCACTGAAGCATCAAACAAGACCGTAAGGTCTTGTGATTTTAAAACTGATGATTTGTGTGTGATTGCAGGTTTGGAAGAAGATAGACAGTCTTTTAAAGCTGACAAAGATGTGAAAGAGTACCTTCCAGAAGATGAAAGTTTTAAAGCAGAGGCTGGAAAAGAATCAGTTCACTACAGTGGACAAATGCTGGAAGACATCATTGAAATAGCTGATGAGAAGTGGAGACTAGCTGACAGTCTCAAGAGTTCTTTGAGTTTGGATCAGCATACTGATATGCTGACAGAAGAAGAGAAATCAACGCAACATACTGAAGTGTTGCTAAAGGAAAAAGAGGTACAGAGGCCTTATTTTTTTTATTATAATGATTGTCTTATGATTGAAGATGTTGTTGCAGACGTTGGAACATATTTGGCACAGGTGGATAGCCAAATGAAAGAAGGAGAGGAAGAACATCTACTGAAGGATGTTAAGGAGAGATTGCTGAAGAAGGATGACAAAGCAGTTGTCATAAATGATAATCAAGAAGAAGTTGCAGATGATGAGCAAAGGAATGTTGCAGAGGGACAGGAAGTTTGGGAGGCCGCAACATTATAGTAGCAGCAGCAGAAAAGGTGATCAAAACAAGTGAAGAGCAAGCAAGAATGAGAGTTCAGCAATCAAGGGATGGAAACAATCAGCAGACAGAGGACATACTGGACAGAGAAATTGAGTTGATAAGGAGGTTAATGATAAAAACATCCCAGAGAAAGACAGCCGAAAGAAAGAAAAGGAGCGACAACAAGAGAATGACAGTGAAAGATTGCAAGAGCAGAGTAAGTGGAGCATTACAACACAAAATATGGAAACCTGGAAGACAACAGCAGATAACAACAGTAGTAAAGCAATCGACAAGCACGGAAATATTACAAAATAAAATTTGGGATCCAGGAGGAAATATCCAGACTTATGACCAGGTGGTCATGAATTTTCTTACATGGGGAGTCTGATGCAGGAGCATCAAGACCTTTTTCTCCATTTGTAAATATGGGGTGTGATAATATTAATTTGTAAATATGGGGTGTGATGATTTTAATATTTTATTAATTAATTTGAATTAAATAGGAGAAGGTGAGGATTTATGTAAATATCTTTTTATTAATAAAAGGATATGAGGAAAATTAATAAATTGAAGGATTCTAGGGATAAAAACCTATCCTTTAGGGATGTTGAGAGATTTAGGGGTTTGTTGAGGATTTTAAGTGATTGAGCATTTAATGTAATGATTCTTTAAAAATTGTATAAATAGGAGGGCTTTTTGTGAGAAGAAGACATTGAGATTGTGAGAGAGTGTGGTTGAGAACAGGCTTGAGTAGCCAAGGCTGTAAGCCTTCAGGCAGTTGTAAGGGCCAATTTATTGGAAATCAGGCCACGAAAGGAAGTTGTTTTGTAAGTATTTAGTATGTTAATGCAGCAGTTGTTTTTTTCACTGAATGTCAATTATTGAATTTATGTGTGTTCCATGAAAGGAAACTCGTTCCTCTTTGAAATCTGGACTATTATGTGAAAACTGGTATGCAAATCATCAAGGGTAAATGGTATTAAAAATCTCTGTTTTAAAAGGGCGCCATTCTAAGAAAATATTTCAGATCACTGGTTAATATGAGGAACTCAATCAGAAAGTGCTAGAGTTATGTTGAAATTCTGTCGGAATTCATTTGAAATTTGATATGTTTTGAATAGCATTGAACAGTATGGAATATGAATGATTCCGGCATGTCAGATTGGAAAGTCGAAAATTTGAAGATACATAAATTTTGGTGAACTGTTATTAATGGTACGGTTTTAATAAAAAAACGCTGTTATTAGAATGATATGAATATCTCAAAGATACAGACTATGGAATAACGATTATGGGATGCGTTAACCAGTTTGGAATCGATTAGTAATTGTTCTTCATTTAAGTGTGTTGAAACCACAGGATGGTATTAATCGATTGAGATTCAGTTTGCCGTATGAAGGGCGCACAGTAAACAAATTAAAAGACGTTGTTGATTCAATGGTATAACACAAATTTATGGCGTGATAAACTGTTGCAGGGGAAATCGATGTGTATCAAGCCTTCGCTGTAGCGTTCAATTGATGTTTGCTGCACGTAGAACTGAATTTGTGAATTGTGTTCAATGCGTTCAGATGTTTATTTGCCTGATAAGAATTGAATTTGGTCAAAAGCGCAGTGTGAAAACGATGGAAAGAGTTTTCTGGAATGTATCGATTCATTGGCAATCGATTATTTGAATTTGCTTGAGAGCCAACAGTGTTTGATAATCCAGAAAGGACTTGCAGAAGGTATCCAGAGTTGAAAACGCAGTTTGCCAGAAGGAGCGCGTTAATGCAATTCCTATGGAATGTGTTGAATAAAGCGCAGGCTTGATTTCAGGTAAATGGTATCATGTGCAGTAGATTTGTCCAGGTATTCAATTACTCCGTGGCCTTTGTTAATGCAAAAACAGTGTATTTAAAACTGTGTGGATCAATTTGTGAACAAATTAGTGTGTAATGAAAAATGGGGAAAATTCTGCTGACACTTTCCACATAAGTGTATTTGGATATCATTCTGTATATAATTGAAGTAATTCCACAATCTAATCCCAGTTAATGAGGCGACGTTGGCCAGAATCAAAAGTTTGATGACATGCCTTCAAATGAAATATTCGATTAAGTAAGATACGATGGCGGAAGTTGAAACCGTGTGTGTGATGAAAGAATCGAAGGAAATTGCATAAATATGGGCAAAATTGCCCATAGGAAAGTAAATGTGTTATGAGCGTGGTCATATTGTGTTATTTGAATTCCCGGGGTTTGTAGAAAGTGCAGTATATGGGCGCATTCTTGAACTAAGCATATGTGAATGAGAAGTGGCTGAAAGGTTATGGAAGCATTGAATGTTGATGGGTTGAATGATAATGTTTTCGTGTAATGATTGCTAGTCATGATGTTAAAAATTATAAAATGAAAATAGTTTCCACATGATAAAACCAAAGTGTGAGTTTGCTAAGTATTGGGGATTTGATTTGGGTATATGATGGTGATGCGTTTGTAAACAACAGAGATTGAATTTCCTGGGTATTGCAAGCTCTAAGCTTGCGTCATTAGCAAAGCAGGAGCATTTAAGAATTCATGCTTATAACTAATTTAGAAGAAAAAACATTAAGAACAATCACATTTGAAAAAAGAGTACAATTAAGCAAATTCTGTTTCAATCCTTTATGTAAATTATTCAGAAATGGATATGATGGTATTATAAACTAATATAAAATTTCAGACAAAGGGTAGAAACACTTATTGAACTGTAGTCCAACACATGAATCCCGCAACAAGTCCAGTGCTTCAAATCGTCATCCAGTAAGCCACAAGTAAATTTCTCCAAAAGCTTTTATTCCGAAAATCTCAGTGTTACAGCAGAGTAATAGAATCCACCCTCAACACTCTCTTTGAGGGTTTATTTATACACAAAATAATCTAAAACAATCTTACACTAACTTAGCCAACAATCTAGGCTGACTTAAAGCATATTTTACAAACAAACAAGAGACAAACGGTCTCGTGGATAGAATAATGTGCAACTGCCGATGTGCTGTTCCTTTTTCCGTGGATGTGCTGGAGGTAGGTGCTAAAATAGGGCTCTGTGCTGTCCTTTGAAATATTTCTTTGGCTTGTCGAATACTCTTTATTCTCACGGATACTCTTTAACCTTTTCATCTGATACTCTTTCATATGTTTTCCCGTTTTTACCATTTACTTGATAGTAAAGATAAGTTCTCATCCTGAAAGCAACTTTTATAGAACCTCCAACATTTCCTGCCACCATTGATCATCTGGTATCATAGTTCTTCTGAGCTTTCTTAAAGTTTCATCTGCTTCAGTAAGTTTATAAAAAGTGGGCTCATTCGGAAATAGATACTTTATTTCATGCTCCAGATGAAATAAATTCCTCACTTTATCATAGATACTTTTCCCAGTTGGTAATGCAGATTCTGACGAACTAGTAGAACAAACAACTGTATTTTTAGCATGAGCCTTTATTCTCTTCTCATAGGTTTCCAAGTCTACTATTTGATCTTCTGTGAGCATGGGACTTGGTAACCCACTATCCAGCAAAGCTTGAAATTTCTCTCTGAAAACGTTGATATCAACCAAAATGTCTGTACACTTTCTTTCTAAATTTTGCATGAAAGTCCTCTTAGTGAAAACTCTTTTTGCTTCCAAAACTGCACCTGTCCTGTCATCAATTCCTAACAATGCAAGCTGTTGTTTTGTTCTGGAATTCAAAAATTGAATGAGCTGACTGGCCTGTTCCGGCCTGCCTCTCAATTCATTCCTGGTTCTATTTATTTCTTCTTGGGCTACCTTAACTAACTCATTTTGCTCAAAAATAGCTTGAATAGAGGGCCAAATACCCTTTATTAATTCAATGATGTTACCCCAAAGAATATCATTTATTTCGTTCAGAGGCTTTTCCAATGAAAGATCTTTTTCCAAAGCCTGAACCAATTTTTCCAATATTTTTATCTCCCTGATGTTGTCAGCAGCTGTCTTTTTAGATGTGTCATATTTTTCCTCCAATTTTGCCAATTGCAATTTTGTTTCTTGGAGTTCTGTGACCCTTAGCTGCAAACTCTCCATCTGTTTTATTAAGTCCTCAGAATTCAAATTAGAAGTGTTCACCCGAGATGGTTGTTCCTGCTGCCCTGTGGTTGTAGTACCTGTTGTTGAAGTCTGCTTGATAATTTCCTGTTCCTGCAATGCTTTTTCCAACTCCTTCTCTGTTTCATTTAGTCGCTCAGTCATATTCAGGAGCAACTCCATCATTTCTTCCTGTGAATTTCCTTTTATAACTTCCTGGGTCTGAGGGTGCCTCGAGGCTGGTAGTTTTGGCTGTTTTCTGAGTGCAACTATATCATCCTCTTTCTTCTTTACCAATGCCTCAATACCTTTAATGTCTTTGGGATTGTGACCCAAACCAATGATTATCTCTTCTAGAGACTTTATTCTATTATCCTTGGCCTGTGAGGAGGCCTTCTCAATTTTCAATTGTGCAGTAGTGTTATTCAAAGAATCTTGCAGCGTTAAAGCTGCCATGGCCTTGTTGGTGAGAGTAGAATAAACCATTTCCCCAGTCTGTCTATGTAGCTCTATCTGGTCCAGGGGATGGATATCCTTTGCTAAAACTTCAAAAATTTTTCTGATGTAGTCTGTTGCTGAAGTTGGCTTTGGCACCTTTGCTTTGAAGTGGCTCATTAGCATTTTACCTTGGGAAAGGTCAAACGCTGACATTAGCCTTTCTTGATTATGAGGAGCCATCTTCATATACTGATCATATACCTTCATTTTCAATGGATCATTCTTTGTTTTAATATTAATGAAGGTTCTTTTAATATCTCCAGAATCTGTCTTTGGCGGTCTGAAAGAAGATACTTCAGTGCTTAATTGCTTTTGTAAAGCTTTCCCTTTCTGGCTTATGGTTGTTTCACTTGCTGTGCCAGTTTGCTGACTATCTTCTCTTCCATCATCAAATACTTCATCTATAATTTCTACCTCTGGAGGTGGATCTGATTTGTGTTTTTTAGTTTGATAAACCTGTGAGGCTCATTTTGAAGGTGTGGTATCTGGAGCTAGCCTCTTTTTCCCTATTTCCACATTCAGTGGAGTTTGCATCTCTGGAACTTGGATGTGTTTTGCTGGTGTGGGAGAAGCCTGAGATTGTTTCGGTGCTTTGGAACTCTGTGGTTTTTCAGCCATGACCAAAGTTTCAATAACCTGGATTACAGGTTCCTTTCCTTTACCCTTGGGTTCTGCTGCTACTGATGGACTGTCTTCCTGTAATGCTTGCTGTAAGGTGGCTGCTGAAGATGTGCCAATGTAGGGTACCCGCATTTGACCACACGTTTCTAGGTCAAAGTTCTTCTCAACATCTTTCATAATCTTATTCATTCTGTCTGCTTCACTTTCTTCTTCAACAAGAGTTCCTTCAACCCATTCATCTTGATTTGCATACTGTTCTAGATCAGGAATCTTGTGGTGTATATAAGGAGATGATTTATTTTTTAATCTCTTTTCACAAATAAAACCAAAGGGGTCATAAGGAACCCAACGGAAAGATGTCTGGAACTTTTTCTCTAATAGAAGTTCTTCTTCTCTCTCAGCTTCCCTAGAATTGCAGATGAAAGGACCTAATTGGCTTTTGATCCTTAACTGAGCTTTCTTCTTTACATTGCAGAAATGGATCACATCTGAATTGTTCATCTGCCTAAAGTATTCCAAGGCAAAAATTCTCATTGGTACATACCTGGGTAACTTGAATGGATGTAATTCACATCCGTAAATCCTGATGACTGTATGGTTTTGGTATAAGTACCGATCCCCAACCTTATAACTCTTTCACAGTTGCAAGGTCTTTCTAATTTCATTGCTTAGTCTTGGGGGAGAAATTCCTGTTAATAAAGTTGTTACAGGATATACAAACTGATCAATGAATTCTGAGTAGGAGTAGGGAGAATCAGAGGAAAAATGAATGATGGGGGACCAAAAAATGACTGACCTGGGATTTTTCTTGGCATCAAGTTTCTGTACAGGGAAAGGGAACCTTTCTGACTGATAGAAGATCATGAGATGATAGATAAATGAGGATTACTTAAAAACTTTTTCAGTATCTAGCCTTAAGAATTGATCATGGATCTTGCTGGCTATGAAAGAAGCATAGTCATATTTGATCTCAGAAGGTTGCCCAGGAGTAAAAATGGATAGCAGAGCCAAGGTTATCTCATCCACATATTCACTGGTGTTAAATCCTAAGACAAAAGATATTATATTTACAATGAGCCTTCCCAATGTATTGAAATAGTAAAAACCATAGGGGGGAGACCCTTTTGGCTGATGCTCAGGTAACATGAAATGCTGACACATGGATTTTAGCTTCTCTGGGTTAATTGCCTGGTTTTCTCAATCAATCCTTCCATGGACAATGGTGCTAACTCTTGGTCTGGTTCAAAGTGCAACATGGCATTGATAGTCTGTGGAGTGATGGGAAACAGAACACTTTGATCAGGAGCTAATACTGCCCTCTGTGTGGGATCATAGTTTGAATGACAGTAATGAATGATTTCTGGGAAAATAAGGACTGAAGGAATAAGATACCTTGGGAGATTGGATTCCCATAACCCTATAAGATCTTGCCCCTTTGAGTATTCGTCTCTGCAGCGACAATAGCTCAATAGGGGACTTTCATCGAAATGCAGGTCTTTGATTTGGAAATCTTCATCTATCAGAGGTAAATAGTCCAATTCACGGTGAGGAGCATTCAATGGAGTGATATTAAGAGCTGCCGGGGCCTCCATTTTGGTTCTTGTGGATTCAAAATGGAGGTTTTTGGTTTTCTTCACGGGCCGGGCGGTATTCTTGAAATGAAGGAAATTGAAACAATTTGCAGGTTCGGGGAGCAATTTCACAGGTTTAAAATCTCCAGGGAGGACTCAGTGATGATTTTTAACCACTTTTTCAGCGAAAAAAACAAAGGAAACTGAGTTTTACTTGCAGTCGGGCGTAAAGGATAAATACCTGCTTTTAGACGGAAATTGGTTCTTTAACAGGTAACAGGCAATGGCGGGACTGTTCTTCAACACGGGCGCAGCAGAATTTTGGGGCGAAATGATCAATTACAGTGAAAATTTGAAAATCGCAGCGGGAGCTCTGTCGTTTTCAGAATAACGAAAAGAACATGAAAAACACGAAAAATGGCTTTATTCACAAGTTAAAAGTATTTTTTATTTTTTCGAGGTGATGACGTCATCGACGTACGAGGTGACGTAAGCCGGCAGTAAGCGGTAAGCGGTAAGTGGTATTCCCGCACCGCTTTTGGTCGAGGATGGTTTTTATCGGAGGGGCAGCGATTCCACAGGTTTCTTGCCACGTGGATGGTCTGAATATTCAAAACCACCCATCCCCCGCTGGTTAAAAAACTTACACGGGATGGGCAGCGGGATCAACGCTGGCCATTGATCTGCGGGAGGCTGATCCAACGGCTGGGGCGATGGGGAGATAGGCGGGGGTTTCATGTGGGCCCGTCGGACTTTTAAAAGAATTTAACGTGTATTTTAATCACCCCGGGGGATTTTTAATAGGCGGAAAGGTTATTAACTAGTCCTGATGACTAATTAATCCCATGTGCATAATGAAAGGGGTTGCGGCGGGGGTTTTCTTAAGTGGAATTCCACGTGGACGAACCACGGTGGCACAACAATCCGTCGAAGTTTATTCATATTTTTGTATTTAAACATACATCTAGCATGTTTAAAGTTTTCGTGCATATATTTTATTTATATGGTAAATTAATTAATACAACTAATTCACCATAGGGGCGGGATTAATGTATAACGTTATATTTTAACCAAAGGGCTTGTAAAGCGGGGTTTTTATTTTCAATGTGCGGGGATATAATAGTTTGGTAAACATTATAATAAATGGGTTTTTGGGATATTTATAAAAAAGGGGAATTATATACTTAGGAAAGGGTATTTCACTAGGGATTTAATATAATAGAGTTAAATGTTAATATGGCAAAGGACAAGGAAACTCAAAATATTTTTACATATCTAAGAAAGTGATCACTTGTGAAGTAAATTGCAACATTTTATCTCCAACACTTCTTAGAATAGCAAGTTTATCTTGAGGGATTTTTATGAAATTATGCATCAGTTTCCTAAGTAAAATGTGATTTTACTTAGGAGAAGGTTAAAAATGGAAGATAACAATGATGAATTATCTCAAGTACTTAGGTCTTTTTGATCATTAGGCCGAGGGTCCGGTCCCTCCAGAAGTCAAGGAAATGCCTTGAGCCCTTTTGATCTCCAAACACCTTAGTACTTTTGGGGGAAATTAGTAAAACCTTTAAGGGGGAAAATGATGAGGGAGGTTAATGATTTTTTGACTTTGCTTGCAATGATTTTCCATTGTATTTCCTGCTTCAGTACTTTTGATGAAAGTAAAGGATCAAAACATGTAGCAGCATCATTCATCAGATAACACTTTGCAGCACCATCTACCTACCCTATCTACTTAACACTACCATTTTCTCTTCTTTATTAGGGTGCATTTAGACTTGCAAACCCTTTTCAATCTTTTTCTTTTTACATGATAAATCTATCTATTTCTACCCTTATTACGTCCAAGGGCTCAGATTAAACTGTTGAGCACCTTTTATTCACTCTACCTAGCTACTTATCTGCCAAGATTAAACTGTTTGGCTAGATATTTATTCTCTAATCTATAACATGAAATTGAAATATGAGTAAGCCAAGTTTAAACAGTTTGACTTATTCATGAATTGTGGCAAAGGTTTGACAAGATGCACACAATTGATTTATTACAAAAATGAAATAGCAGTGGCATTTGGATTTGCACACTTTCCTTGGTCTATTTTTGCTTGGGGTTCATTTCTTTCACTTTTTTGACCATTTTATTCTTTTTACCCTTTGATCTTTCTTTTAGGGTATACCCTCTTTACATTTTTTAACTTTTTTGATTTTTTGGTTTTTTAAGAATATGGAACACCTTTGCTCAAGTAAGAAGGTTTGAACATATTCCATAATTCCATCAAGACAATCAAGATGAAACCTATTGGTATAGGAGTCTAATGTGTGAATCCTCTCACGTCATAACAATTGATCTCCTACCGGGTAACTGCATTTCGATGTTCTTGCATGTTCGACTTCAACTCACATATTCGCATGCTTGAACTTGTACTTTGTTCGGGTCGAGATGGAGCGCAAGACCCTGGATCGTGTCTGTTGTAATCCAGGCTGCGATATTGTGGATTATTATGATTATTTACATGACTCATTGATTGGATGGCTGCGACCATACCTGAGTCTATTTATCAATCCTCATTGGATGGCTGTGTCCATGCCTTGGATCTAGATTATTGTAAACTCTGTTATGGATGGCTACGCCCATACCACGCATATATATCATGTATCTGAGACATCAGTTGTACTTCGCTCCGCAGGTTTTCCGATGGCGGTGTCACCGGTCGGCATGTTCTCGTAAAGCATTTCACCCCTCTCTCTCTCTTTCGGGCCTCATGCTTTAGGGGGCATCTGTTACACATCAATATGTCACCGTCCCTACAATCCCCATCCCGCACATTGGAGGGTCGTTTCAGACCAATAAGCAATGTCAAGCCTTGAAAATACCTTCATTGCATCCCTTTCCATGAGGACAACATTTCTCCTGTTTATCATTTCCTGAGCAGACCCCTAAAAACACATGTTTTTGCATTGGCGCTGGTATCCCGTTATGTACTCGCGCCAATGGGGGAAAATTAACACTGAGCCCGCGCCAATTGGCGCTCTGTCCCAGTGTTGCACCCGCGCCACTCTGTTTATGGAAAGTTTTTTAAAAAAAGGAGGCGAAGTTTCGATTACAACAACTTCGTGGATGAGTCATCAGGAGTGGTTTCGCCTGAATAACCACGGCCTTCCTCCTTTGGCCTCTTGTTTCCACCATATGGGGAACCTCCCAAAGAATAAGGCCTCCCTTCCACTATTGTAGGGATCCCAACCTCCTCCTCTCCTCTATAAATATAGCCTTCATCCATTGATGAAGGGGCTGAAGGGCTGAAGGGTTCCAGAATCTCCAAGTTCCAAAGAGTGGCAGAATTTCTAAGTTCCCAAGAGCTTTCATGCTGCAAAAGCCTTCTTGATTCCCTAAGGCCAAATCCAAGCAAGGAGACTATTGCCAAGTATCCGGAGAGAGAGGCTTGTCCCATCCCTGATAGGCTTTATCGAGACATGTTGTGCTGACGACCCGCTAAAGGAGAGTGTTGCGTCAAAGCTATGGTTGTATTCTTCTTTTGACTCTTTAATGATAAGCGACTATCGGTTATGGTTCCACTCTTGTTCTTGATCATGTTCATGAGTTATGTCCTCTTCGACTGACATATAGTTGTATGTACTGGATTTTATGCTTGTGTTTGTGTTGTTTCTTGCATGTGCAGGTGTCCGATCACGGAGATCGTGAGGATTGTGATCTGCCAGGGCAAAGGAACGGGAGCACCACCTCTTCTACAAACGATAGCGTTGGATTCTAGGTAAGCCTTCCTCGCAAGTCAGTTTATTTACAATTAGGAACCTGCACTGTAGCGTGTTTGATTGTTGCTAGACCCGATCTGGGCTAATAGGGATCGTCGTCCGTTGCATGGAGTTTCACTTCCTCAACACCCCCTCCATGACATGCCCAGGTGACCTGGAGAAGCATCTCCCAAAGCACGGACGCAGAAGGGTAGGTTGGCAAATTCGATATCAGGAAAACTTCTATCTGTCATTGTAAATCATGAGGGTTCAAACTAATGACGTTGATTATCACTTTTTTCCACACACTCTCGAGAACAAAGCGACCACCTGGTACCGCTCCCTTCCAAGTGCCTCCATAACCTCCTGGGACCAATTCCGCCGCATTTTCTTGCAGAAATTTTCAGAAGACAAAACCCCTTCCATGCTCCTTATGGAGTTAAGCACCATTAAATGCCAGAAGAAAGAAAAGGTGATGGATTTCAATCAAATATTTGCTACCATACTGCAAAAGTTCCCCCCCAACTTGGCGTTGGATGACTCCATTACCATAGAATACTATACAAAAGCTCTCCCCAGGGATATTTTCGTCTTCGTAAAACGCGAAGCTAGGGCCACCCTTGCGGAAAATTACACGGCCGCCCTCACTGTAGAAAAGGACATGATTTCTATAGGAGCCATCGATCATGAAGGGAGAGATGACCACAAACCACCGCAAAGAAAAGTCAGTCCTCCACACCTAAGACCGCGCATAAGGATAAGGATGCTTTTGACTTCGAGAGTATAGCAAAGACCCTTAAGCTATTGACAAATGAAGTCTCTGAACTGAAGAGAAAGGGCATAGAATCTACTACTGGCACTAAGGAGTGAAAGCCATTTTTCAGAAAGAGTAACCCCAACACCAACCGACCTCCATCTAACCCGAACACTGTTCTCAACGTGGAAGAAATAGGGAAAGATAACTTTTGTTCTTTCCACCAGGCTGCCCACTCTGAAAAGACATGCCCACAATGGATTGGCAGCATGAATGCAGTAGTAAATCAACTTCTAGACAATCAAACCCCAGGGGATGTAGGGGAGGATGATGTTTTTGACAATGAAGAAGATTTGCCCCCTGATGAAGAACCAGGGTCCTCTATTCTTGCGTTTGACATAATCCGCGGGGAGAACATTCATACCATCACTGATATCAATATGGCAGATGATCCTAAGGTCAAACCCGTATGAAATTATAGCCTTAGAAGCAAAGTACTAGTCCCCGAACAGTCCTTTGAAGAGAAGAAAAGGGCTTTCTTAAGGAAAATCCTACCCCCTGGGAATGAACAACAAGCTGTTCCTGAGAAGCTCACGACCAAAAACGCCCGAGTAAACCAAAAGAGCAAGCTCCTAGTGGGGTCCCCAAAAGCCACTACCAAGCCTAGTCCTCATTCTGATTCTGGTTACAACATTGTTGAGGACATGAAAAAAACCAGAGCCAACATCTCCCTCTACGAGCTTGCCCGCATCACCAATCAACGAGAACTTATTCTCAAAGCCTTTGCTAATACCTCAACTACTAAGCCTATGAGCAATACATCTGCGCAAGCTAGTCTGAGTGTCCAGTCTATTATAAATGCCATAAATGCAAACTCCAGGGGATCCACTCCTCCCTTCCTCTTATCATTTGAGATTTTCAACTTCAACGTCCATAATTGCCTAGTTGACTCTGGCGCGTCCACAAATGTCATGCCCCTGTCTGTTTGTAAGAAGCTGAACATCCGCTTGGAGAAAACTGACGCGAGAATCATCCAACTTGACAGATCGCAAGTGCCAGCTGTAGGAAAGCTGAATAATGTCATCATCCACCTTTCGTCCGACTCTAGGGTCCACAAATGTATAGACATTGTAGTTGTAGACATCCTGGAAGCCTACAGCCTATTGCTTAGCAGAGACTGGTCCAGCAAGCTGCAAGGGTCTTTGCCACCGATTGGTCCCACCTGTGGCTTCCTTACAAGGGCCAGAACAACCAAATCAAGGTCAAAAGCAAACCTTATATGAAACATACTATGAATGATTTGGATGCTACTAACGAACTTGTTAGCTTTGCCCAGGAAGAGCTTGGCATGTATTTCTTGGAGGCCATTTTTGGATGTTACCATCCTCTCGGTCCCCAGTGGGCCCAGAGATCCAGTCAGAACTAAATCTCGTCACAGAAGACCAAGCCACCCCCGTCTTACACCAAGCCGAAATCCCTCCCCAACCCACAACTCTGGAGGAGCCAGAAAACGATGTGTGGACCTTGTATTATGACGGTTCCAAGACCCATGATGGAGCTGGTGCGAGTTGCATCTTTTTGGACCCTCAGAAGAACAAGCTCTTGATTTTGTGTCGGCTAGAGTTCCAGTGCACCAATAATACTATCGAATATGAAGCTTTAGTCCTCGGACTTAAGAAGGCACTGAACTTAAAGGTAAGATGCCTACAGGTCATCGGAGACTCTGAGATCATCACTTGACAGGTACGCAATACCATTCATTGCTTGTCTTCGCACTTAAAAGCTTATCAACAAGAGGTATGGCATCTTATTTCTACTTTTGATGCGTTTGGAATCAAATTTGTCCTTAGAATGCATAATGCAGTAGCTGATACTCTGGCTAATGCTGCTGCTAGTTTTACCCCTTTGAGGGATGGATTTCTATTGAAGTAATGTATAAACCCTCTGTGCCAGATAATATTACTAATTTACGCGTCTTTGATGATGACCAACAGATATTGGAATTCATGCTCAACACCGAAGTGTTCAAAGACGCAGTAATAGATGAGGTGGATCACGATCAAGCTTTGTAGGAAGAGCATGCTAAACGCAAAGAAAACCCCATGCCCAAGGGGATAGTGTCACTTGAAAAGATCTTTGATCTGCAAAGCCATTTCCACAGGCCCCCAAATACCAAAGTACAAAGTTCCACCTTGGCACATTGGCATGTGAACTTAGAATCAGATGAGGATCCGAAGTTCATCAACCTTGGGAAAGATTGCTCCGACCAAGAGAGACAGGCTTTCACCCAGCTATTCCAGAAGTATCAAGACGTCTTTGCTTGGACGTATGATGATTTACGTACATATGATACTCAGATTATTTAGCACGTGATACCTATGAAGGAAGGAGTGAAGCCTTTCCAACAAAAGCTCAGAAAAGTGCATCCTTCACTGGAACTGATGATTCAGAAAGAACTTAATAAGCTTTTGGATGCATGCATCATATTCAAAGTTCGCCACTCCACTTGGGTATCAAATTTGGTCCCGATAAGGAAGAAGTCTGGCGAGATCTGTTTGTGCATGGACTTTCGAAATTTAAATCAGGCCTCAGACAAAGATAATTACCCGGTGCCTCCTATGGAACAAATATTGCAGGCCGTGTCTGGATCCGAAATATTCTCCTTATTGGATGGGTTCTCTGGTTACAACCAAGTGCTGCTAGTTGAGCCAGATAGATTGAAAACTACTTTTCGGACCAAATGGGGAACGTTTGCTTTCAAGTGCATGCCCTTCGGATTAATAAACGTGAGGGCAACTTTCCAATGGGCCATGGATATAGCTTTCCGTGGTCTAATAGGACAGAGTGTGGTGGTCTATTTTGACGACATCACCGTGTTTTCAAAACACCGGGGCAATCATTTACTCCACCTCAAGCAAATTTTCAAAAGGTGCAGGAAGTACGGGATCTCACTCAACCCGAAGAAGAGTGTTTTCGCTGTATCAGAAGGGAATTTGCTGGGCCACATTATAAATAAGTAGGGCATTGTTGTAGATCCCCAGCGAGCAAAAGCCATTGCCCAGATTTCACCCCCTAGCAGCAAAAAGGCCATGCAATCTTTCCTTGGGAAAATCAATTTTGTACGTAAATTCATATCAGATTTTGCCCAGATAGTCAGGCCTTTGCAGGGGATGATCAAGAAGAATGCGATTTTCAAATGGAATCTGCTAGAGAAGGAGGATTTCAACAAAATCAAGCAGGCTATAGCTGAAGCACCATCTCTCCTAAGTCCAGATTTTAGTAGAAGCTTCATCTTGTATACTTTCGCTTCGGATTAATCACTTGCAGCTGTCCTCACGCAGAAAGACGTCAACAATGATGAACGACCTATATCCTTCATGAGTACTGGTTTGCAGGGAGCTGAACTGAATTACCCTGAGATTGATAAGCGGGCTTATGCAGTCTACAAAGCAGTCAATCATTTCAGGCCATACATCTTGAAAAACCATGTTACAATTTTTGTCCCCCACCCAGCTGTCCGCTCACTGTTCGTGCAGCAGGAGCTGGGTGAGAGACGAGGCAACTGGAGGGAATGTCTTCAAGAGTATGACCTAGAGTTTAAACCAGCACACACTGTCAAAGGACAAGGCCTCTCTCAAATGGCTGCGGAGGCTGCAAACTCATAGGGAGTTGAAGAAGAGTGTTGGGAATAGGAAATCGACATGTATCAGAGTGACCACGCACCTCAGCAGAGAAATCCTTCTTGTTACTCTGACATTTTGGGATATTTAGCCCATGGCATCTTGGACCCTGTTTTGACTGCCCAGCAGAAACGCGCAATAAGGCTTAAGGCTGCATCTTACCAGTTAATCCAGGGTAAGCTTTTCAAGAAACATCATGATGGAGTTCTGTTACGCTGCTTGGAACATGATGAAGCACAAAACATCCTGACCAAACTGCACGACGGACCAGCCGGAGGGAATTTTGCAGGCGATACCACCACCCACAAAATAATGCACGCAGGATACTAATGGCCAACCCTTTTCAGAGATGTGCATGTGTATGTTCGGAAGTGTACCCAATGCCAGAAGTTCGCAAATCGGGAAGCACAGCCAGCCGCTCCCCTACAGTCAGTGGCAGTAGAGGAACCCTTTCAACAGTGGGGTTTGGAAGTGATTGGTGAAATCCTACCTCACTCCTCCAAGCAACACCAGTATATTCTCACTGCTACTGATTATTTCACCAAGTGGGTCGAAGAAGTACCATTATGCCAAATACACGATCAAGAGGTAATAGAATTTGTCACTCATTCTATCATTACCAGGTTTAGCGTTCCAACTTCCTTAGTTTTTGACAATGAAACTTATTTTTCATCCTTTAAATTGTATGATTTTGCTCTGGAAAATGGTATTGTGCTTAAAAATTCTACAAATTATTACCCCCAAGGAAATGGGTTAGCCGAGTCAACTAATAAAAATCTCATCCGCATCATAAAAAAGACTCTGTTGTCCCACCAGCGAAACTGGCATAACGCCCTCCACAACGCTCTTTGGGTTGACCGTGTCACACCCAAATCCTCACTTGACACCTCCCCGTATTTTCTTGTGTATGGAAAAGAATCCATCCTTCCTCCCCACTTGTCTCTCCCTGCCCTTCAGTTGTCCCAAGAAAGCCATGGTACCCCATGCCCCATCTTGCAGACCCGGATCGACACACTACTAAAGTTGGAGGAAGAGAGGAAAAAAACCCGGGAAAAATTCGCCATCCACCAAAGTTGGACTAAGAGATGGTTTGATAAAAAATCCACAGGGAGTAAAAATTTTGAAGTAGGAGACCTAGTCCTTAAGTGGGATAAAGCTCACGAAGAAAAGGGAAAACATTCCAAATTCCAAGCCCTGTGGATAGGTCCATTCCAGGTCAAGGAGAAATTGGGTTCCCACACGTTTAGACTGCAAACTCTAGAGGGAAGAGTCGAGGTCCTCCCGGTGAATGGGCATGACCTCAAAAATTACTTCACTTAGTAGCCCTCAGAGGGCTGTCCTACCCTTGTACCATATTTCATGGTTTTCTGCTCTAGTTTTGTTTGTTAAAAAAAAAAAAAAAAAAAAAAAAAACTCAAAAGGATGGAAAGCCTTGTCGGAGCCACACAATTGGCACACTGCACCAGGTTCTATGCTGATGGGAAGCCTTTCCTGAAAGACACAAAGGTGGCGAAAGCTTGCCTGTAATTGACACCCAAAGGTAGTACATGACCTAGCTCAAGCCACCAAGCGCGGGTAGCTCATCTAGCGAGTTTGAAAGGGTGTCTGTGAGAAGAAAGTTCGATACAGCGACGACTAGATCAAAAGGGAACAGAGTTAACTTCGGGTGATGTCAGGACATCCGGGAAAAACCAAAGTCCTCATATCAGATCAGGAGCAACCTCTCTTGCAAGTAAAATAAGTCGGGATCCCTCATCTGCCTAGGAAAAAATTTCCCCTCTCAAATAAGTGCCCTGAGCACACCTAAATAAGTGCCTTAGGCACATTCAAAATAAGTGCAATAGCACACCAATAAAGGGTAAAGGATTTAGAAAGGCTTCCTATGCAGAGAGGCGATGTGACGACTCTGCCGAGGTACTGACCAGGTTCAGAGCAACGTTCATGACTCCTAGGCAGTGACTCCGCCGGGACCGCGAGGTTTGCAGGTAGCGGAGCAACACGACGAGGACAAAATAATCATACCGGACCCTGTGGCCACCTGATGTTCTCCAACCCTTTCAGTTCAGAAACCTGAAGCAATGAAACTCGGTTAGCCAGCACCCAAACAGGCTAGCAGGCCAAGCAACCTCACAAAGTGCCAAAGGCAAGGTAGTGGGGACCTTAAGGTGAAAAGAACAGCTAGCGAAGGCCCCTCCCTCCTCCCACCAAGGCAAATCATTGGCAGAGACTCTGGGTCCGACCAGTGAATCGCCATTTGTTGTAGCCTCTACAACACCCTCCAAAAAATCCACACTTTAAAATTTTTTTGGAGCCCCTTGAGCATAAAGAAAATTTAAGTTAAAATCCGGGAGGGTTAAGTCGTTGAGTCGCAGATTTCTGAATTTTTGGAAAATTGTGACCCCGCAACCTTGCGACCCCGCGACCCCGAGGTCACAAGGTTGCGAGGTCACACCTCCCTCAGACAACCTTGCAACCTTGCGACCCCGCGACTCATTAATGGCTCGCATGCGCGACCTTTTTATAAGTAGAAGGGTTGCTAGGTCACATTATGCACGTTCAGTAGATAGAAAGAAAATGCTTCTGACAGGTTGACTGGAGTGCGATTTTCCTGGGTAAGTTGCCATTTTCCTCCTACTGTTTCCTTTTATGATTTTCTTGCCTAATTTTCCCTACCTTAGCCTTTAAATTTCCCTCTTTCTTTGCCCTTGTTTTCATTGGAGACTTAGGGCTTCCCCTTTTTTGCTCTGACATTTACCCTGCTTGTATAACATTGTCACTGTTTCCCATCCAGACCCTTATGGCCTGTGTTCTGCTCCAAAAGCTCTCCCCTTGCTCTGTCTTGGCCCACTTAGCCTTTTAATTTTGAAGTTAGAGGGAAATAGACTTTACGCGGCGCGCGCCAAAACCCCGGCAAGCCTTAGCGCGACTTGCGACCCGTGCGACCCTGCGTCCCCAGTCGCTAAGTCGCCAGGTCACAAATCGCCCTTCATTCTATTTTCATACGACTTCGCGACTTAGCGACCCTGCGACCTAGTCGTAGGTCGTAGAGTTGCACTCCCATCATTTTTCATAACATTTGCGACCCAGCGACCCCGCGACCTGGTCGCAAGGTCCCACTTCCATCGGTTTTTCCCACAACTAGTGACCCAGCGACCTCGCGACCTGGTCGCCAGGTCGCAAAGTCACAAAATCTTCGAGAATTTCAACATTGTGACCTTTGCAACCTTGCGACCCAGTCGCAGGTCGCTAATTCAACCCTTCCTATGTCCCCAGTTGTAAAAACTAATAACTATGCCTAGGTTTGTATTATCATGGCATCTTTCTTATCCTGGGACTCTTTCATGAACATGACAGGTGAATTCAAAGTTGACTTAGAGTGTGTCCCTATCTCCTCAGATTCAAGTGACATGGGACCTCCAGTGGCTCGTAAAAGGAACAAGAGCCTAGAAGCAAAAGACTTAGAGATGGATATACCGATGTCCTCGCCCCCGATCTACAGGGACACTTTGTGCACATTTGCTAAAGGGGACAACATGCATTGGTATCAAGTGTACCAGGAATTCGCTAAGCCAGAATTCCCAAAGGACCTCCCTGACCGACAAGCATACATACAAGTTAAAAGGTCAAGGCTACATCATGCAGGTGCCCACCCTGCTATATTCCCATGCGCAGAGGTCATTGAATGGATTATACAAAACACTGACCCCAAAAAGTGGGTAATCAAGGACTGTGAAGGAAAAGCTTTCGTGACTCTCAAAGGCTCAGATGCTCATGTTTACTATGCATTGCCCGAATGAGAGGAAGACTTCACAGAAGATTGGGCCATCACCCACGCAGTCCCCATAATAGAAACTCTAAAAGGGTGGTGGGAGGAGCCCGAAAAATTCAAGGCCAAGAAGGATCAAGAATATCCAGTGGCAGGTCTTAGGAAGGTGTATAAACTAGTAGCCGCTATGCTTTGCAGATTATATGGGTGTCCTGATGCCACCACTTTTAGTGGTACATGGGCAACCCTAATGGAGTATGTCATGGTGCATGGCACCCATTTCAACTGGGCCAGCATACTGGTGGCCTCTCTTCAGACAAACATATCCTTGGCATTGGTATCGGATGATGGATATCCTTCTGAATTCTACGTGGCCTCTTACTTATTGGATGTTGTTTGTTCGAGGTGCCACTTTGAGGGATGGGTGCACAAATGGGATCCAGATCAGGCACGCCCAATCCACCTAGAGACAAAGGTATTTTGGGATTCCAGGTACAAGAAGGACATAGAGCCGATCTCTCAAGTCTTCATCCCGACTCTCTACAGAAAATTGTTCGGCCAGGACACCCCCTGCATGTCTTGGCGAGCCATGGAGACGTTAGGCAAGGTGGCGCATTGGTTTCCACTTGTCAAATACACATTCATGCGAGTATTTCGTTCGTACAAGGCTCCCCATGTTATGCCCCGATATGTTACAGATAAAATGCTCATTCAAGAAGTCTGTTTCCAGATGACGTCCGGTTTCTCTAAGGTCCTGACTAAGGGAAAAAAGAAGCCGTGGCCTACGCTACCTCTCACTGTCAGTACCTACACGGTCAAAGATTTCAAGGAGGTAGAGGCAGAAGTAGAAGGGATGAGAAGTTATCGCCTAGGGCCATTGGACCACCGGACATATGATCCAGAAAGGATAGTCCCTGATCACTGTAAGTGGGCTAAGTTCAAATGGAACTATCAACACATTGAATGTCCGGGCGAAGATGAAAAAAGAAACTGGTATAACGCGGATAGACAACTCGCCCCGGGGGCGTGGTCTGATCAAGAAGATCCATATGACCTTACATTGGAGGAAAGAAGCCGTGAATTAGGAGGCGCTTCTTCTTCTCAGGCTAAGAAGGCTCGAACCAACACAGGGCACAACACTATTGCCCAGCAGAAAGAGCAAGAAGCCAAAGCCCAACACGAAACAGAAAAGAAGATGAAAGAGGAAGAAGAAAAGCGCAAGAGGACCCTGAGGTCAGAGTAGAAGAAGAAGCAGGTAGAAGAGGCCAGGAGAAAAAAGGAGGAACAGGAGGTAGAGGCCGAAGCGGAACGACAACTCAAAAGAGAGTTAGATCAAGTGGACGCCGAACGCCAGAGAAAAGCAGAACAGGGAGCAGCCGAACGTAAAAGGAAAGCCGAAAAGGAAGCAGCGGCAGAAGCAGAGCGCAAGCGGAAAATAGAACATGAGAAGGCAGAAGTACAATGGTTGCGGAAAGAGGAAGAGGAAAAGAAAAGAAAAGAAGAGGAGGGCAGAATACTAGAGAACATCGAGACATCTCCCCAAGGTGCAGGATCACAAACAGAGCTACAGCCCCTTGAAGTACCTGTAGTCAGTACATGCGCTACACTCTCCGATGTGAGTTCCTACGAAGGGCAAGAAGAGGAAGTATTCAATCTTACCAGGCTCACAACGATCAGTTCTCCTTCAAGATTCGACAAGAGGAAAGAAGATGCTTGGCATGAAACCCTTCTGCCTCATCCACAGTCGCAACGGAGAAAGATATAGTCCTAGACACTAGGACTAACCCAGTAATGATAGCATTGACCGGCATAGCTTTCGCCGCGGCCACGGAGGAAAATGTAAACAGAATGAGCAGAGAGATCCTCTCTCTACAAAATAAGCTACAAGAAGCAGAGCAAAGGGAGGCAAGGGCAGAGCAGGATAGGGTAGCATTAAGGAAAGAGATTCAACAGCTCCAAGACAAAACTGTCCCTATCAACGAAGTACCGCTCACCGTCCGAAAAGAGCTGGATGTATTAGAGGCCACCATGAGACAGGTCTATGGGGAAATGTTTACTATAAAACAAACAGTTGCCCCCTTGGTAAGAGCCCAAGCAGAAACCAAACAGAGGAGCGAGCAGCTGAAGGAGGCCTCAGCCGCTTTGGATAGAATGATAGAATGGACAGGCCGGTACCCCCAGGCTCTCGAAAACCTGTCGAAAAAATACTGGATCCACACACAAGATGCCAAAGTCCAGATCCGGATTAAAATGCAGTCTCAAGATAAGCTGTCGAAGGACTTAGACAAGGTGATGGCCGCATACGAGCATCTGATCAGCGGCATCGATTCAATGCACACCCTACATCACATTCCATCGCTGGGTGCATTGGGCGAGGAGAAGACATGGGAACAGGTGGATCAGGAGATCTAGACATTTTTGCAACCCATCAAACAAGCCGTTGCCACTTCCGATCTTGCAGCATCATAGGACAACTTGAGGAAGTTCATTGTCACACCAGTCTGGATCTACACCAAACTGGCCTCCCTATCCAACGTGGTCACGCACAAAAGAGAAACTTTAATTCCTAATGCTTTGGAGTGTCTGCATCGGTTGAGAGAAGGAGTTCCCTTGATTTCCCCTATAGCAATGGATTATCGTGCGTGGCAGGACTTCCTCAGAGAACAACAAGTTGATGCTCCTGACCTCACGATCGCGTGCACCTCCTCATGATCAGACAGTAGTAGGTCGCAGGTCGCACTTGGCAATAGGTCGTAGGTTGCACTTGGCAATAGGTCGCAGGTTGCACTTCGCAGCTAGGTCGCAGGTCATAGCTCTCATTCAGGTCGCAAGGCAGCTCAACAGTTGGGGAGGCGAAAAGTCAGGAAGCCCAAAGGGCAAATTTTGGTCTATAAAACTCCCTTCGGGAAAACTATTGAGGATCTTTTGTTTGGGACTCGAGCTGAGTACACTGTATTACCAGGATTATACAATTTGAGCATGAATACAAGCATTTTGAAAAATCCCTTTGTGGATCTGGTGTTGACATATGTATGAGCACTATTGAGTATTATATTTTTAGTTTCTGAACATCTTTAGATTAAGGGAACTGTATCTTCAATTCATATCACAATTGCATAATAGTTTGCTGAATATATGTTAACAGTGGTTGAGTTCATTTCACTTTCTTAATGAATGTTGATGACTTTGTTTATTAGCATTTGTGTTATCATTCAAAACTTTTAGGAAGTGAAGGGTGTTCTTGCCATAAGGAATTGTTTCTTTTGTGGTCAGAACAGGTTATAAGCATGACCCTAATGATGTGTTGTAACTTGTTAACAACATTTCCTTCGGTACTTATGCTTCATTATTCCCTCTTGCTACTCATAGTGTTATATGTACATTCAATGCATCAATCATATGTCTTGTATCATTTGATTAAGTGTGTATCCACAGGTTTATAGAGTCTAAGCGAGACCCAAAGAAAGGAGAAATCAGCGGTAGCCGGACCCACACCCCGGACGGGATCCCTATTCCAAACGGTTCAAGGTCTAATTGGGACTTTTTACCGGGGAGATCCCCTGCTGTTGGCCGGACAAATTTTCCCGTCAACAAGTAGGTTTGCCTATATCTTGTTGTTTTTTTCCAAGTCAATTATGGTTTCTCAAGCCGAGGGAGATCTAGCTTGTTAGCAACTAGTCCATTTCCGTGACTATTGAGTCCTCTACTATTCCATCTCGTGCAAATCATTGAAAATTTTTAGAGGTTATGTTTAGAGCTCTAACTTTCCTTATTTTATGAGGCGAGCTCCCGCCTCTTGAAGGAGTTGACTGGTGGTTTTCTATCCTCTTTTCCTATTTTTTCCTTGGGAGATATTGCCCTACCTCTATGTTTGCTTTGTGAGGATTCCCTTGTCTTCTCCCATTTCCTTGATTACTTGTCCTAAATTTTGTTTCATTAACCTCCTGTAATAGGCATGAATCTTCTATTTTTTAGATTTTGTCCTTCGAAGATAACTTATATTCCATTTTTTTGCTATTCCTTTTGCAATCGTTAGTAGGTCAACCCCTCCAATGACTCAATAAAATTTTCCGCAGTTGTAGACTCCTCGTGCCTATTCCATCTTGTCATCTCGTGGTTGTTCATTCTCTATCCCTACTCATATTAGTTATTTAATTCATTGTAATTTTTCCTGATATTCATGTTATTCCTTAATGTGCCATGCATATATATATTGTATATAATAATTTCACAGGTCTTATAACAAAAGGATATTTTGTACGTAAATGTTGTGGACCTTCTCTGAAAGCTAGATTGTCCAATGACCTATGAAAGCTAGTGTATGACTACTCTAGAGTATTCCTCCCAGAATAACACCCTTACAGAAGAGCATCATCTGCTTTCAATGGTAAACGAGAGAGGACCCAAAGGCCTCCAATATCGACATCATCTCAATGGCTTAAAGCATATGAGAGAGAGAAGGAGAAGGATTTCATAAAAATATTTGATTCAAATGGGGAGCCTATGTTCGATGATCCAGAATTCTTCAACACCTAGGTTGAGAAATTTCCCATTGGGATCAAAACGAAATCTATATTTTATAACCTCCCATATTGGGAGCATCTTAATATTACCCACTTATTATATCCCATGAATATATCTAAAAATGTTTCATCTTCTATATGGAGGCACATATCATCCAAACAAAGTGAAACATTGGCTATTAGGAAAGATGTTATTACTTCAAAAACTAAAAAGAAACATTGGCCAAGACAATTAGAAGGTACAGGATCATAGGTAGGTGTTGGTCCCTCTAATTCATGGTATTTAAAAGAAGGTGATGTCCCATGGGTTTTAAAAGAAATATGATCTTTCTTTGGCAAACAAATGGGTGTGAGCGTGCCATCTTCATACGGGTCTTCACTACGGTGCTGCTTCACCGTGGATGACCATTTGTTAGGGTTGAAATTTCATGACCATTTGAATATTCTAACAGTACGTATAATTTCAAAAGCATAATTTTATTATTTTTTATATTAATAAATTGTGTCCCATGCAGAAATCGTAAAACATAACTAATTTTGTATATTATTGCATGTGTTCATAACTTTGTAGTGTCATTATCCTTTTTTTGTGCATGGGTATGTGAAACATGAATACCCCCAAGACCTAGGATGTGCCATATCTAAATTATCTACATTTTTTCATTGGACCACGTCAAAGCAGATTCATGTGGCTATCATTCCAGGGTGGCATCAAGAGATAGTTGAGAGTGTTTGTATGTTTAAGAAGGAACAAAGGACGAATTTCATGGACTTTTAGGTCCATATTCTAATCCACCTAATAGATGAGGTTGAATTAGTTGGGGTGGTTTCTTGCCGTTGGATGTTCTTCTTAGAGAGGTGCATTAAGAATCTAAAAGGTTTTATTCGACAAAGGGAAAAACCCGACGGGTCTATGGAAGAGGGGTATATATCGTATGAGACTTTTTATTATGCCAGTGAGTACATCATGCAGATCGACAACAGAACAGGTGTGGTTATTTGGGAAGATGAAAGGGATGAAGACAAAAGAGAAGCAGAGGTGCTCCAAACGAATGGAAAAAATGTGCTTGATAAAGAGTAAGCAACTTATAATTTTTCAAATTTACACAAAGAAAATATTCATGTTGAACTTCAATACAATGTATATTTTTATCTCATATGTACTGTATGTCAGTTTTATTTCATCGGCGAATGCATAAATTAAAGCAATCAATAAATGCATTCTTTAATATTCTGAAGCGACACAACTGTGGGTTGCATTGTGCAAACAAAAGAGGATGAAATGTGATAGTGACAGGAAATAATTTAGATAGTTGAACGGTAGAAGGGTAGCTTATCCCGACCATTTAAAATAAAATATTCCAAAAATATGTCCCCAACAGTTGGGTTTCTCACTAAGTCAGAGAGAAATACAGTGCAACCGATCATTACTTGTGTGCTGAAGAGGATGCGCTAAACGTAAGGATTGGGTGCACCCAATTGGTAATAATCTATTTATGTATATTTTAAACTTAATAATTCACCTTTGAAATGTAATTACATCTATGATTCAAATGTTAACAGTTGGGTTATTATAAGACACATGACACTATGATTTTTTAACTTTTTTCTAGGTGCATTTCTTCCCATCTATGTGGGCATATGGACACCATTTTCACACAGAAAATGTCGATGACGGACACATTACACAAGACTGTGGAGTGGAAGTCGAGTTCGGTCAATCTGGTTGATCTAGCCACCATGATCAAAACTTAGTATGAGGGACATTAAGTTACGTCAAAAAGATACAAGAGATCATTGAAGTGCATTTCGCTTCTTTCCAATGTGTAATTTTTAGGTGTAAGTGGTGGGACACCGTTGATCAGAATAATGTAAAGGAATATCGTGATAGTAGGCTGATATGTATCAACTCTAGAAATATGTGGGATGAAGCTAAGGAGCCCTATGTTTCCCCCAAACACTGCAACCAGGTGTTTTTTTACACAGATGTGTTTCATAGGGATTGGTGGTTTGTATTGAGACATGAACCTAGATCAAAACATATTTTCGAGAACAATAGTGTTATCATGCCAAGCGAGTTGGAAGATAATGAGGGTGATCATGAGAACCGGGAGTGATATGGTACATGTGTTATTTCATCATTTATACCTTTTAATATGGGTTTTTATAAAGAAGATGACTTAATTACCTTATTACTAAGGCTCTTTTTTTCGAAACATTATAATATGCATTTTGAATTGATTGGTAATGTGTATTGTGTTAATGTTAAAATCATTTCACTTGATAATTTGAAATTATGTTGATCTCGAAAACAATGATGTACTATATAGAGTTATTTTTTTTTATAATGCCAATTCCTAAAATAATACAACTACCTCATTGCTTTAAATGTGTGTGAATGGTATCTTCAAAATGTATACTATTATTTTTGGTATGTAAGATGATATTAAAATAATGATAATTTTAAAATACATGAATTTATTTGCATTATTTTCTAAACTTTATTATGTTACAAAAATTCATATTATTTTACAATTATTTATATTCATACAATTTTACAATTTTACAAGTATGGTAATTTAACAATATTTACAATATACTTACTGTAGTTATGGTTCAAAATTGACAATTAATATATAAATTTACAAATTTACAAATTTACAAATTTTAATAGAATTGAATGATGACAATACATACAATTAAAGTTACAATTGTACAATTTCACAATACAATAACAATTACAATTACAATTTTACAAATATTTTATCTCATAAAATTACAATTACAATTACAAATTTACAATTTTACATACAATTACAATTTTAGAATTTTACATACAATTACAATTACAATTACAATTACAATCATTTCACAATACATTAAATATTACAATTAAAATTAAAATTTTACAACTATTTTACATACAATTACAATTAAACTTACAACTAGAGATACAATTACAATTTTACAATTTTACATACAATTAAAATTAATTTCAATTACAATCTAATGGAGGAGCATCCGAACTTAGCTAGCAATGTGATTGTCTGTTCACATGTTGTGGCTAACATCAGGTGGATAAACATTCGTTATTAATATTTTACTTAGTTTTAAATGAGAGAAGTTAGTCTTTTTTGGTTTTCTAAATTAAATAGGAATAAAATAGCAATTGGTTTTTCCTTGCAAGGAGACTGAACCAAGTAGGATAAGAGCTTAGAAATAGGGTAGCATTTGTTTTTTAGGAGTCGTTCAATGGAAATATATTTTAGGTGAGAAGTACCACTTTAGATATATATATATATATGTGTGTGTGTGTGAGAGAGAGAGAGAGAGAGATAAATAGGTGTGAGAGAGAAAGAGCATAGTGTGGAAAAGATCGAGATAAGTGTGAAATAGTTGTGCGAGAGGAAAGAGCAAAGGGAGCATAAACAATTGTAATAACCAGCCGATCAAGGGCTTGGCTCTGTAATTTCATTTACTATTAATTTTCAGAATAAGCTTAATCTATTAATATACAAAAATACATTACATGGAGGTCGAGGCCTCAGAAATTCTAGCCCGAGAGATGGGAATTCTAGTACAGCCATGACATTTTGTCAAAATAACAACACACAGTTCTGAGCTACAGTTACAACAATGAAGCAACAGAGGTAGCATCTCAAAGAAAAGTTGCTCCATGTAAACTGCCGCAGAACCCCAACAGCAAATCAACCCATAGTAATTAGCTCCGGAAATGTAAACATGATCGATCTTATACAAGAAAATCTGCCGCCCACGAAGGGGAAACCGGCAATAAAACGAGCAGTAGAAGTGAAGCCATCTAAACTGAGACAACATGCGATTACCAGAGCTGAGCCTAGCACAACGAATAGCCAAAAAAAATCCAGAAAGAAGAAAGGCCATTAATTACCTTGAGAGGAAGGAGGAGACTCAACCACACGACAGGCATAGGCGTAGGGGTCATCCTCAGCCTGCACATCAACATTATCACCCGGAGCATCCTGTTTGGTAACTTCTGCCCTCTCCTTGACAACAGGAGTAGAAAAACAGCCTCTCTTGATGTCGCCCGCTCCAGAATCAATGAAGGGGTCCTGCGAGGAGCTACCCTCAGCCACCTTCTGCTTCTGACCTTCTCTAGAGGGAGGACAGGGCCTATCTGTCGTCAATTGCGCCGGAAGAGAGTCAGTGAGCTCAGCAGTCGAATCAGGTGGCTCTTCTTTGAAATCAATGGTGATGGTGGCAAGGATGAGGGTAGTTAAGCAAAATGGTGGAAGCAATTGGAGCTCTCTGTCGTCACCCGGAGGAGATTGGAGATGCCTCTTGTAGGCAGAGCGCTCCCACGCCCCCGGCTGTGAGAACTCCGCCCGCCGGCGAGTCTTAGGAGGCGACCTGATGAACTGGGAGCGGAGGAGAAGAGGAGCCAGGTAAGGAGGAAGGAGGATGCCTGAAGGGACCACCACTGCTGAGCCTCATCTCGCTTCTCATCCTATGGCGTAACCGAGGTATGGGATTCCGCTGTGAGAAGAGTTGAGTTTGAAGAACAGAAGTTTGAGGGCAGGGTCAAAAAGTGTGCATACCAATTTCCGAGATAAGGTGATAAGAATCAATCTCCCAGGAGAGAAACCGAGTGAATGCCGAATCTTCTGAGAGTAGAGGATTCACACAAAGACGTGCATACCTGCAGGCCAATCCACGAAAGCAAGCACCTACATTCAAAGATGGTCCGAGAGTTTGGTCGTAGACCGCCGAGGAGTACTGAGCAAAAGGGTACAAAGCTGCACTGTTGTTTCCTGAGAAAAACCATATCTCAAGGAGCTTAACTGAGTCTGGGAAAATGGGTGAAGGAATGCCTCGGATGAATATGTATAATGCTATTAGCTTCTATATGAGGATGTGTAGAGTAGGGGGTGGCGTGTAGTAGAACTCCACGTGCTGTTCCCACCACCTTTGCCACCTTCGACATACTGCCACCGCAGATCTAGGAGTAATTTCATTTACTATTAATTTTCAAGTGTTTTGTAATTGATCAGGCTCTTTGTTCAAAAATATTGGTTCAAAACTCTGTTGAACCACATATATATTAGTTATGCAATAGGAGGATAATCAGATTGCAGGCACAATGAGGGCCATAGATCTAAACCTGATCAATGGGAGAGATATCATCACAGTTGAGAACCATCACACATCACATAGAATCGAGTTTACTGTTAAAGAGTCGCAAGTTAAATTTTTTAATCTGTGATGCGAAGTGAGGATGAGGAGAGATAACGAGGATCGTCAGATAAAGGATCAAACCAAAGATGGAGATCGTAGTGCACGGGAAGCGACTTTGCAATTTTCAAGATTTAGAAGATAACTGTTAAGGAATCACAAAGTAAACTAATTTTTTTATTATGCGGAAAAGAGGAGGACACGTGTTGGCTCGGCACAAATTCACAGTTCGCAAGGAATAAGGTTTGAGTGTTAAAGTTTAACTGCAAAATTGTG
This sequence comes from Pinus albicaulis, assembly GCA_034641835.2. Classification (NCBI taxonomy): domain Eukaryota; kingdom Viridiplantae; phylum Streptophyta; class Pinopsida; order Pinales; family Pinaceae; genus Pinus; species Pinus albicaulis. The sequence continues at coordinate 1,478,623,982 of CM076577.1, forward strand.
CGACTTGCGATTGCCGATGATTGGTTAGGCTTATCGTGGTACCCTCCTGTAAGAAATTATGTGTATATGCATTGTTTTCGGTTCTATGTGTTTGGTTAGGTTAATTTTGTTGATCGCACACATATATATGTTTAATGAGCTCCGAAGTTAAAAAAAAATCCGCTGCAGGTAATAATGTTGTGTGGAGTGTAAATAATATAGTTTTCGCGCATACTATGATATTTCTGCAGCTACTCTGCATCATTTGGTATCAGAGAAGACTTAATTTATATTCTTGAAATTTTGAGCAAAGATGCCACCCAGGAGAGGAGCTAGTATAGGTCGTCGAAGATTGGAAGCTAATGCAATTCTGCTAGATGAAATTTGACATCTTCGTATAAGAATGGAGACAGTAGAGGTTGCTCAGAGGAGAGCACCTGAAGAAGGAGATGGCAATGCAGTAGAGGAAACTTCTGAAGAAGAAGAAGAAGCAGAAGATGAAGCAGCTAAAATGCTAAAAATGTTGATTAAGGAAACTTGAAGACCAAAGGTAGATGTACCTTTGTATGATGGAAATATCAATGTGGAAGAGTTAATGGACTGGATAAGTTCATTAGACAAGTACTTTGAATTTGAAGAAGTTGAAGTCAAAAGGAAAGTGAAGTTTGTAGCTACCAGACAAAATGGTTCTATATAGAGAAAAGGAAAGCCCAAAATGAAACGATGGGATAAAATTTTAAGCATGTTAAAAGGTAAGTTCATGCCCAAGGATTATCAGTTAAATATTTTTTAAGCAATTACAGAATTTGAATAAAAAAGGGATGACAGTGAAAGAATATACAAAGGAGTTTTATAAGATGAATATCAAAGCTGGACATGTAGAGGATGATGTTGAGAAAGTAGCCATGTAGAGGAAGACCTTGGAAGTTTGATCGGAAATCCTACATGATGGAAGAAGAAACACTTATACTCGCGAGAATGATGGAAACAAACACACACTGCTCCCATTGAAGGATGAAGCTGACAAAGAAGCACTTGGAAACAATGTTATACTAATGGGTGGGAAAGAAGTGTTGCAAGAAGTTGAGAAGGATGAGGAGATGCATTTTCTTGTTGTAGGTGTTAGTGTTAGTATTTGCATACCTCCACTGGGGATCAAAACACATTTTTCATGTGCATCTTAGGTGTCCTGCTCTAAAGAATTTTCAATCATTCCATTAGGTCATGATATAAAACTGTTCCATTGGTGGTTGTCCTTGTCAAGTGTTACATTTTCCTATACAAGTATATGCCTGTTGACCCTCTTCCATGTCTCCATCATGCTAAAAACCAGTCTGCTCTCATTCCACTTTTAGTCAAAGTAACTCATGGAGTCAGTTTCTTTCATTTCTCATTAGGTCACTAGGGTTTTATTAGGTCAAATCATTGCATTGTCTCATTTTCAATAAAGGGAAGAAAAAGGTGTGAGAGTGATCCCAATAATGTCTCTTTACCATGTAAATATGATCTCCAAGATGGTTTCCAAAGTTGTAATTTGATTTCAAGTGTGAGTTTCATTCCAAGATGTAATTTTATTTTTATTCATGTAATTTTATGTTACTTAAAATGTAATAAGTACTTAGTCTCCCAAGGCTTCCAACTCAGAGTTCCACATGCCAATACATTAAGTTTCAAATACAAAAAGTGTCTACTTCAACAATTGATCAAATGTCAAAGGGAGTTGTCTTTTTCCAAGGGTGCCTAAGTCATCATTTTCCACAAGAACTAAACCCTAATTTCCTCTCCCACTGAGCTAAGGGTTTGTTATGGAATCATAGACATATGATAAGAGGAGGCATAAGGTAGGTTATATCAGTAAGTATTAGGTCATTCCAAACTCATAAACATCATGTCTCCATCATTTTCCAGGAAATCATTCCAAGAGATAAGCCATTTTCCACTCATAGGGCCAGTTTTTACCTCAAACTATGTTTATGACCAAACAGAGATGAATTTGAAAAAAGTGAGAGATTTGTTTTTCCACCATAGTTCTAAGAAGAAAAAAATCCTTCAGTTTTTACATAGGTGTCATGGTTTGGGATAAATGTAAAAAATACAGGTGCCATAGGTGAGTTGCTTCACTCCTGTCATGACCTTTGGGAAAACAAATTTTCTCCTAGATGGAGTGTCAAAATGACTTGTTTGATAATTTAAATAACAACTAGACTAGAATAGCTTTCCAATGAGCTATCATGAGCTCCATTTGGACTTGAGGAAGGCCTCCAAATGTTTCTTGCAAGAGGACACTTCATTTTTGCACCCCCATTCTGCATTTTTTTACCAGTATTGGGAGAATTGATTTTTGAGGGGCTATACTTCATCATTTTCACTGCTTGAAGGTCCATTGTGTAGCCAAGAGAAACATATTTGCAACGAGCCATCATGCGCCCAAATTTCACTCCGGGAAGGCCTTAAAAGGTGGGCTTCAAGAGGCGTTTCAGATAGGAGTAGTGTGCTGCGCATAGAGCTTTGGCGCTATGCGTATAGCATTTTTTCGAGTGAAAATTTACACAGCGCTACGCATAGAGAGAGGGTGTTGTGTACCTGGGTGTGCCACTGTGCACATGGCCAAAACTCTCCCAAACTTCTCTAGACACCTCAAGGTTGACTCATCATCTCCAAAACAAGTAAGTGAGCCCTTGTAACTCCCTCTTTCTCCATTTTATGCTTGTGTTTGTGTTTCATGTTGGCTAAAATTGCAAGGAAACCCTAGTTTTCTTTTGCCTCTCCTAAAATTGCCATCCCCCTCAAAAAATTCCCAAAACCATCCTTGTCCCAATTGATTGTCCCTAAACTCTAATACATCACCCTATACCTCTAAAGACATTAAACATACCCCTACATCCTCATCCCTAAGTCCCTACACCCTTTTCCATAAAAGCCCTAATTTCTAGGAATCTCACTATTTTTCCTAGATTTCCCCCTACCTTTGACCTGTAATTGATTTTTCATTTTCATATCCCTTAATATTTTCACCTCACAAGGTTTCATAACGCTTTTCCCCATCTTCCTTATTTTTTTTGGCTCTATCCCTATCTCCTAAAGCCCTCATTTCATAATTTCCTTCCATGCTCCCATTCGCTTCACCCCCTCACTCACTCTCTCTTTTATTTCCTCTCCCCTAGGGTTTCCAAAGTGCCAAGAACAAGCATGGAGAGAGAGAACAGAGGTTACAGGGAGGAAGAACATAGAAATGATGAGTTTGAGGAAGATGAGATTTCACAACAGATAAGGCCACACAAGGGAGGCTGAAAACATGAGGAAAAGGCCAAATAAAGAAAGCCCGAAAAGAGCATTGGAGAAAGAAAAGCAAGAAGCCCAAACTCTGAGTTTTGAAGAGGAGTTGGAAAAGGAGATTGAAGATAATAGATAAGTGTGGCTTGAGAGAGTCAAAATTCACTTGGAGAAGCTATTGATGAATTCCAACATAGACAATCAGATGCTTAGGCATATGGCCCATCACTATCAGACCTGGAACTAAATTTGCAATATCAAGGTCAAACAGATGAAGGATGAATTGAAGGAGATCCGGAAGGGAAAGAAAGGAGCTGAAAAACTCAAGATACTTTCTAATGCCTCCTTAGCTCAACTTTACATGTGATTGTGTGCCTATCCCACAAATTTTGAGCAACATTGAAAATTTTTGGAAATTTTTGAGTTTTTTGGGAAAATTTTGAAAAACACAGAAAAACTAGCTTGCACTATTTTTAGGCATCCAATGGACAAATGGAAGACATCAGTGGGTTCATAATGATGAGGAAATCCCCCCTATACTTTTTCTAAGAATTTTGAGATAAACTGGTTAGTCAAAAGGGTCAAAAACACTCCAAAAATCATGTTTCTGCCTCTTTTTCAGGGTGGCACTGCACATAGCAGCAGTCTTGGGAGGCTTCACTTTTTAGGATTCAAAACAGCTCCAAATCCGAAACTACAAGAAGATATAGAGAGTAGACAGGACAAGATTTCAAATGAGCTATCATGAGCTCAATTTGGACACCGGCAAGTCAGACAAAAATGACCTACAAGAAGGGCTATTTTTTCCTCCTTAGCACTGGACATAAGACAAATTTTGCCTGTTTTGGAGTTTTCTCTATTTTTCATGTAATTTTTGAGCTTTGCCTCACTAGTTTGGGTTTTCATTGATGTAATTGATAAATATGAATGTAATTATGATGGGTATTAGTTTACTATAGGTAGATTCATTAGCTTGAGTCTTCTAGAGGTCAAATGAATCAGTTTCCTCTCTTTTAGAGGCAATTTTTTGGGTCTTCCTAGTCCTCAGATTCTTGTTCAAAATTTCGTAGAAACTGATCCTCATCTCATGGATTCGACCCCCTGAGGATAGGATAAGTTTTTTTGAGGTATATATCTTATTCTTCTTTCTCATTTGTAAGGGTTGGACTCAGTTGGATTCTTGGCCTTTGAAGAGACACACTTTGTATTAGTTTCTGAGTAGGAATATTAATCAAATTTGCAGTTATTTTTATGACACCCCTGTGGTATGGTGTATAGTTCAGTTTATCCTTATTTTTTTTCATTTTTTGAAATTTATTGTTAATTTTCTTCATCATTTCATAACTTCTAAGTGAATGTATGTGCAAGTTAGATAAGAAGAATCCATTCTCATATGCTCTGTTTTGGGTAGACATTCATAGTCTATAATTTCTTCATTTTAGAAAGAACCCATGATTTCACCATGCTCTTTCTAGCTGCTCACTTTTCTTGATCATCCCACCCATTGAAATCCTAAAGTGATAAATCACTATGCCTACCTTGGCCCATAGAACACCCTACAAATTTTGACCTAAGTTTCCTTGCCCTGACTATTTGACTCCATCCGATCTAGCACAACCCTATATAATCAAATCAAAACCTCAAGCTACTATACCTAGCCTAATATCTTCTTTACTAAGCCATCTTGGTTGTGGTCCTTATGGAGAGAGCACTCTCCTTGCCTAGTATAGCTAGCTACTTAGCTAAGTGTGGTTTGTGGTTACCTATGAATTGCCTTTTTCAGCCTGAGGTTCAATCCTTCCTAGTCTTCAGATTCTTGTTCAACATTTGGTGGAAATTGATCCTCATCTCATGGATTCCACCCCCTGAGACTAGGATTTTTTTTTTGAGGACTATATCTTCTTATTATTTCTCATTAGTAAGGGTTGGAATCAGTTGGATGCTTGGCCTTTGAAGAGACACACTTTTTATCAGTTCTGAGTAGGAATATTAATCAAATTTGCAACTATTTCTATGGGATCCCTGTGGTATGGTGTTTAGTTCAGTTTCTCTTTTTTTTTTCTTGTGTTGAAATGTATTGTTAATTTTATTCATCATTTCATATCTTCTAAGTGAATGTATGCAAGTTAGATAAGCATAATCCATTCTCATATGCTCTATTTTGGGTAGATATTCATAGTCTATTAAATTTATTCAGTTTAGAAAGAACCCATGATTTCACCATGTTCTTTCTAGATCCTCACCTATCTTCATCATCCCACCCATTGAAATCCTAAAGTGCTAAATCACTATGCCTACCTTACCCTATAGAACACCCTACAAATTTTGACCTAATTTCCCTTGCCCTGACTGTTTTTCTACTTCTGATCCAACACAACCCTATAGAATCAAACCAATAAAAACCCTGAGCTACTATACCTAGCCTAATATATTTGTTACTCAACCATCTTGGCTGTGATCCTTACGGAGAGATCCCTCTCCTTGCATAGTAGGGCTAGCTACTTGGCTAAGCGTGGTTCGTGGTTATCTCGAAATTTCTTTCTTCAGCCTGAGGTTCAATCCAAGTGATAACATTTTGGCGACTCCACTGGGGAAGCAAAGGATAATATCTTCCCTGGGAAAGAAACACAAAGTTTAGATCTGATTTTTGGTGGTGGACAGCAATCAGATGCATATTAATGGTTAAACTCTTAACCTGGTGACTCCAACTTGATGTAAAGACTCCACTGGAGGATTGACCTTGCCAGTAGGAAAATGGAAGGACCTTACACAAAGGTGAGGTATTCAAAGTGGAATTGTATTCAATATCTAATCTGCTTTCTTGTAAATTACTTTTTATCTTTTCCTGGAACTATCCTGAAATTTTTTCGGAGTTTGTTGTATGATAAAGATGATCAAAATCTTGATTCTACATGTTCGAAAAGTGTAAATACTGAGTTTTAATTTTGTCTTAGTCCACATCATTTTTCTGAATCTTATGATGACCATCTTCAAATTGATGAGCCTAAAGAGATCAATACTGATCCTACAACTTTTGTACATACTCCTACACCTTGCAAAATTCTAGATCGATACAAACCACTCATCTTACCACTTATACTCCATGCTTTCCCCGAAAATCATTACCTATATATGTTGAGGTTTGATGGTGAATATGAGAACATCACTGCTGAGAGACATATGTATAATTTTGAGACTTTTGTAGACCTTTTTAAATTTAATAAAGAGGATGTTAGTATCAGGCTATTTTCTCTTTCTTTGCAAGGAAAAGTCAAGAGTTGGTTTGAAAACTTTCCTGCCGTGAGCATCTAAGATTTCTCGCAGTTTGTCAAAGTTTTCCTCGATAGGTGGGTGGTCAAATACAACCCTTTCCTAATTCTAAAAGAGTATGACCAGCTGAAAAGATAGGTAGGGGAGACAATACAATAGTTTTCTACCAGATTCAATCAAGTCTATTATTCGATACTTGCTAATATAAGACCCCCTCCTGGATCAACTCTTTTACATTACTCGAATGCCTTTGAACTGGAAATGGGGTTTCAGCTAAGAGAAATGAACCTTGGAATGCTTGAAAATATGCAGAACAATGTAGTAGATCTAGAGGCTAATTTGCGGATCAGAAGGGAAACGCTGAAGGAATAAGAGAAGAAGAACATTGCAGAGCACCTGACATCTTCAAAGGTGAATCTAGAAATTTTGGTAAGTACAATAGAATAATTTATGCAAAGGATGACCATGAGAGATGTATTTTCTATTCAAGATCATCATGACCCACTTAGCCCAGAAAAAGAAGAGATTGCAAGCCCTAAAGATTTCCTGCTAATCTCAGCCACAATAGATCAGAAAATGGATTTGTAGATCAATTAGAGGAGAAAGAATCTGATAATGTAATGTGTATAATTGGTGACATTACTGATATTTATGATTTTCCAAAGTTTGATCAGTAGGATGATGATTATTTTCTCCAAAAATAAGCTAATTTCACAGAGCAATCAACAGTTGGTTTGTGGGAGGAAGTTCAGTTTCAGCAGCTCGAAAACAGTGATCAGCTGATGCATATCAACTATGACAGTGATGAGGAATGTCTAGAAAATTTTGAAGTAAGTGAAGGATCTTTGCCTCTTTGTTTTACTTCATTTCAATTCATCAGAGATAACTTTCATGCAAACAGAAATCATCACTCATTGAGTTCTGATCTTGATAGTCAAGAGGATAATCAAATTTTTGATCAAAGCTCCTTACCCTTGTGTTTCTCCTCATTTGAAAAAAATAAGAGAAAACTATAAGAAAGTAGATAAGAGAGTGGTCAACACTATAAATTATGAACATTATCCTAAATTGGTTGAGAAAATAATTTGCGACATAGAATCCTCCTTAGATCCAAATTTGCAGCCACCGAATGCCATTGAATGTCAGGTTGCAGATGAAGGCTTGGAAGTTGAAACACATGATCAAATGATGCAAGATGATTCTACACCACTATGTTTTGAATCATTTCAATTTTTAAAGAAAAATTTTCATAATATATCTAAATAAAAGGATGAGAAGCCTTTAGAGTGTCATGCAGACTCATTAAAACCGATGGATATGTTTTAGCAGTCTTTTCAAGTTTTTCATGACCCAATAGCTGATGTGTTAGATGATATATGTAGTAAACGTCCTTCTCCATTAGCTAACTATGAGCTTAAAAAGAGTGATGATATAAAATTGATCCAACAACCGACTTCATTGTTTTGTTTAGCATGTGTTTCATTACAAAGTTCATACCAAGATTTGTAGTCATATCAGGAGAGTAATGAAGAATATTCTTGTTTTGTTGATGATCATCAAGAAAAATTATTCATTCACGAGTTTCATAATCCTTTTTTAAAATTGTTGCATTCATCAAAGAAAGAAATCACAGATGTTAGGAAAATTTTAAAACCAAGGTACGAAGACTACCTAGAGCAGATCAGTAATGTATTAGATGGGATGGAAATCAATATGAATTCCTATGAAGATACTTTTTCACCATTCTTGAGGTTAGCCAGTGGGCTTATGCTTTGCAATTTCATCAAGATTCAATCTGTTGAAAATTTTTCATGGGATTTGTCGTTTAGTAGTTCTTTCTACTTGCTCATAAGCAAGAACTTGTGGAGAATGAAAATAGCAGCTAGAATTCTTACACGGTTGCATTGGTTGCTCCATTTCACTGGATTAAGTGATGAATGAATCAGTTAGAGTAGGTTTTTTTGAATAAGCTCAATTCCGAGCATCTTTTTCAGTTAGTCTCGAGTCAGTCTTGAGTCAGTTTATCAAGTCAAGTTTTCAGTATTCAGTTAGTCCTTAGCTTTTAACTCTGTATCCAATGGATAGGCACTTGGTCTACGGTGTTCTTGGCACCTCCCAAGGAGCTACCATACCTAGTTGTAGCCAATGTTAGTGTCAGTATTTTCATACTTCCACTAGGGATCAAAACACATTTTTCATGTGCATCTTAGGTGTCCCACTCTAAAGAATTTCTAATTATTCCATTAGTTCATGATATAAAATTGTTCCATTGGTGGTTTTCCTTGTCAAGTGTTCCATTTTCATTCACAAGTATATGCCTGCTGACCCTCTTCCATGTCTTCATCATGCTAAAAACAAGTCTTCTCTCATTCCACTTTTACTCAATGTCACTCATTGAGTTAGTTTCTTTCATTTCTAATTAGGTCACTAGGGTTTCATTAGGTCAATTCATTGCATTGTCTCATTTTCAATAAAGGGCATTAAAAGGTGTGGGAGTGATCCCAATAATGTCTCTTTATCATGTAAGTATGATCTCCGAGATGGTTTCCAAAGCTGTAATTTGATTTCAAGTGTGAGTTTCATTCCAAGATGTAATTTTATTTTTATTCATGTAATTTTATGTCAGTTCAAATGTGATAAGTACTCAGTCTCCCAAAGCTGCCAACTCAGAGTTCCACATGCCAGCACATCAAGTGTCAAATAAAAAAAGTGTTTACTTCATCAATTGATCAAATGTCAAAGGGAGTTGTCTTTTTCCAAGGGTGCCTAAGTCATCATTTTCCACAAGCAATAAACCCTAATTTCCTCTCCCATTGAGCTAGGGTTTTCTATGGAATCAAAGAAATATTAGCAGATGAGGTATAAGTAGGTCATATAAGTAAGTATGAGGTCATTCCAAACTCATAAACATCATGTCTCCATCATTTTCCAGGAAATCATTCCAAGAGTTAAACCATTTTCTACTCATAGGGCCAGTTTTACTTCAAACTATGTTTCTGACCAAAGAGAGATGAATTTGACAAAAGTGAGAAAGTGTTTTGTCCATCATAGGTCCAAGAAAATGTCTTTTTCCAAGGGTGCCTAAGTCATCATTTTCCACAAGAACTAAACCCTAATTTCTTCTCCCAGAGAGCTAGGGTTTGTTATGGAATCAGAGACATATGAGAAGAGGAGGCATAAGGTAGGTTATATTAGTAAGTATGAGGTCATTCCAAACTCATAAACATCATGTCTCCATCATTTTCCAGGAAATGATTCCAAGAGTTAAGCCATTTGCTACTCATAGGGCCAGTTTTACGTCAAACTATATTTTTGACCACAAAGAGATGAATTTGACAAAAGTGATAGAGGTTTTTGTCCATCATAGGGGAAAGAAGAAAAGCCTCCTTCAATTTTTACATAGATGTCATGGTTTGGGATAAATGTCAAAAATATAGGTGCCATAGGAGAGTTGCTTCACTCCTCACGTAACCTTAGTAGAAACAAGTTTTATCCTAGCTGCACTGTCCAAATAAATTTCTTGATAAGTCCAATGACAACTAAACTAGAATATTTTTCCAATGAGTTATAATGAGCTCCATTTTGAGTTGATGAAGGTCTCCAAAAGTTTCCTTCAAGAGCACACTTCATTTTTGCACCCCCATTCTACATTTTTTGACCAGTCGTGGGCGAATTTTAATTTGAGAGGCTATACTTGATCATTTTCAGTGCCTGATAGTTCCATTGTGTAGCCAAGAGAAATATATTTCCAACGAGCCATCATGCACCTAAATTTGACTTCGGGAAGGCCTTCCAAAATGGCGTTCAAGAGGTGTTGTGCATAGGAGCAATGCACTACGCATAGAACTCTGGTACTATGCATAGATCATTTTTTCCAGTGCAAATTTACACAACGCTGTGCATAGAGAGAGGGAAATGCACACCTGGGTGTGGTGTTGTACACAGGGAAAAAAATCTCCCAAAATTCTCTAGACACCTCAAGGTTGCCTCTTCATATCCAAAAAAAAAGTAAGTGAGCCCCTGTAACTCCCTCTTTTTCCATTTTATGTTTGTGTTTGTGTTTGAACTTGGCTAAAATTGCAAGGAAACCCTATTTTTCCTTTGCCTCTCCCAAAATCCCCATCCCCCTCACAAACTTCCCAAAAACCTCGTCCCAATGAATTGTCCCTAAACCCTACTACATCACCTATACATGTAAAGACATTAAACCTACCCCTACATCCTCATCCCTAAGTCCCTAGACCCTTTTCCATAAAATCCCTAATTTCTAGGAATCTCACTATTTTTCCTAGGTTTCCCCTTGCCTTTGACCTGTAATTGAATTTTCATTTTCATCTCCCTTAATTTTTTCAACTCCCATCACCTCACAAGGTTTCATAACTTGTTTCCCCATCTCCCTTAATTTTTGTGGCCCTATCCCTATCACCTAAGGCCCTCATTTCATCATTTCCTTCCCTACTCCCATTCCCTTCACTCCCTCACTCACTCTCGCTTTTCTTTCCTTCCCCTAGGGTTTCCAAAGTGCCAAGAAAAAGAATGGAGAGAGAGGAAAGAGATTAAAGGGAGGAAGAACACATTGATGATGAGTTTGAGGAAGATGAGATTTCACAACAGAGAAGGCCACACAAGGGAGGTTGAAAACATCAGGAAAAGGCCAAAGACAAGAGGCCTCAAAAGAGCATTGAGAAAGGAAAAGCAAGAAGCCCAAACTCTCAGTTTAGACGAGTAGTTGGCAAAGGAGATTGAAGATAACAGAGAAGTGTGGCTTGAGAGAGTCAAAATTCTCTTGGAGAAGCTTTTGATGAAGGCCAACAGAGACAAACAGATGCTCAGGCACATGGCCCATCACTATCATATCCAAAACAAAATTTGCAATATCAAGGTTAAACAGATGAAGGATTAACTGAAGGAGATCCAGAAGGGTAAGAAAGGAGGTGACAAAGTCAAGAAACTTGCTAATGCCTCCTTAGCTCAACTTGACATACTATTGTGGGCCTATCCCACAAATTTTGTGCAATTTTGATTTTTTTTGGAAATTTATGCATTTTTTGGGCAAATTTTGAAAAACATAGAAAAACTATCTCTATGCGCAGTACTTTGGTGCTACACACTCTTCTGGGGAATCCAATGGACAAATGGAAGACATCAATGGGTTCATAATGATGGGTACATTCCCCATGTACTTTTTCAAAGAATTTGGAGCAAAACGCATCAGCCAAAAGGGCCAAAAACATTCAAAAAATCATCTTTCTGCCTCTTTTTCAGGGTGGCGTTGCGCATAGAGACAGTCTTGGAAGATTGCACTTTTGTGGGGCCAAAACAGCTCCAAATTAGAAACCAGAAGAATATCTAGAAAGTAGACAGGACATGCTTTCAAATGAGCTATCATGAGCACAATTTTGACACCGGGAAGTTAGTAAAAAATGACCTATAAGAAGAGATATTGTTTCCTCCTTGGCGCTATGCATAGGACAATTTTTGCCTATTTTGGAGTTTTCTCTATTTTTCATGTAATTTTTGAGTTTTACCTCACTAGTTGGGGTTTTCACTGATGTAATTGATAAATATGAATGTAATTATGATGGGGATTAGTTTAATATACGTATATTCATTAGCTTGATTCCTTTAGAGGTCAAATGAATTAGTTTCCTCTCTTTTAAAGGCAAGTTTTTGGGTCGTCCTAGCCTTTGGATTCTTGTTCAACATTCGATGGAAACTGATCCTCATCTCATGGATTCAACCCCCTGTTGCTAGGATGATTTGTTTTGAGGTCTACATCTTCTTATTCTTTCTCATTAGTAAGGGTTGTACTCAGTTGGATGCTTGGTATTTGAAGAGACACTCTTTTTATCAGTTCTGAGAAGGAATACTAATCAAATTTACATCTATTTTTCTGGGATCCCCGTGGTATGGTGTTTAGTTCAGTTTCTCCCTTTTTTTTCATGTGTTGAAATGTATTGTTAAGTTTATTCATCATTTCATAGTTAATGTATACAAGTTAGATAAGCAGAATCCATTCTCATATGCTATGTTTTGGGTAGACATTCACAGTCTGTTAAATTTCTTTAGTTTAGAAAGAACACATGATTTCACCATGCTCTATCTAGCTCCTCACCTATCTTGATCATCCCACCCATTGAAATCCTAAAGTGATAAACCACTGTGCCTACCTTGCCCCATAGAATACCCTGTAAATTTTGACCTAATTTCCCTGGCCCTGATTGTTTTGCTTCTTCTGATCCAGCACAACCCTATACAATGAAAACAATCAAAACCCTAAGTTACTATACCTAGCCTAATATATTCATTACTTAGCCATATTGGCTATGATCCTTACGGAGAGAGCCCTCTCCTTTCCCAGTAGGGCTAGCTACTTGGCTAAGCATGGTTTATGGTTACCTCAGAATTTCCTTCTTCAACCCAAGGTTCAATCCGAGTGATAACAGTAGGAATACCTAAGGTAAATATAACTTCCACACAAATTTAGAAGATTTATCTGAATAAATCCAAAATATGTTGAATGATTTTTCTAATATTATTGTGGATGAGTTGCCAAGTTCATTACCACCAATCAAGAGTATTAGTCATCACAATGATCTAATACCTAGAGCAAGTTTTCCAAATAAAGCAGCATACATGTTAACTCCTCAAGAAAATGTAGAATTTGGAATACAAGTGCAAGAGTTGATGGATAAGGGGTTGATAAGAGAGAGCCTTATTCCATGCGTTGTACCAAAAGTACTCAGTCCAAAGAAAGGTGGTGAATGGCGCATGTGCACAAATTCCCGAGCCATAAACAAAATCACCATCAGGTATCATTTTCCTTTACCACGTATGGATAATTTAATGGATTGCTTGAGTGGATAAAAATATTTTACTAAGATATATTTGAGGAGTGGTTGTCATCAGATAAGGTTTAGAAAAGGGGATGAGTGGAAGACTTCCTTCAAAACAAACAATGGTTTGTATGAATTCTTATTCATGCTTTTTGGACTCACTAATGCACCCAGCACATTCATGAGATTAATGAATGGAGTCTTGAAGAAATATGTAGAAAATTTTGTAATTTTTTATCTTGATGATATTCTAATTTTTAGTCGAAGTAAAGAAGAGCATCTGGAGCACCTTAAATTGGTTCTACAAACTTTGCAAAAGGAGAAGATGTTAATAAATTTGAATAAATGTAGTTTTATGAAGGAAGAGCTAGTCTATTTGGGATTTGTAGTTTCTAAAGAAGGCTTGAAAATGGATTTGGAAAAAGCCCAAGCAATTTTGAATTGGCCAACTCCAAGAAACATATTTTAGCTAAGAAGATTTCACAGTCTTGCGAGTTTCTATAGAAAATTTATCAGAAGCTTTAGTCAGATTTATGCACCCATTATTGAAACAATAAATGAAACTGATCATCCATTCAAGTGGACAAAAGCAGTAGACCGAAACTTTAAGTTGTTGAAGAAGAAAATTACAGAAAAACTAGTTTTAGCTTTGCCATATTTTGAAAAAGTTTTCCAAGTTGAAACTGATGCTAGTGGAGTTGCAATTGGAGCAGTTTTAAGTCAAGAACATAGGCCAATATCATACTTTAGTGAGAAACTGAATGAAAGTAAGAAGAAATACTCATCTTCTGACAAAGAGTTTTATGTTTTTGTGCAAGCCTTGAAAAAATGGAGACATTATTTGTTACCAAAAGAGTTTGTATTATATTCTGATAACCATGCATTATAGTTTATAAAAAACCAACCAAAATTGAAGCAAAAACATGCCAAATGGGTATAATTTTTTCATATTTTTACCTTTTTATTAAGAATACAAGTGGTAAGTTGAGAAAATTTGTTGATGCTTTGAGCAGAGTGAATTTAATCATGCAAGAATTAAAATTTGGTGTTGTAGGATTTGAAGAAAGGGTTGACATGTATAAAGAAGATGCATAATTTAAAGAAATTTATGTAGCTGTGCAAAACCCAGTAGTTCATAATAGAAGCTAGTGGTTGGATTATCTTATCCAAGGAGGTTTGCTATTCAAAAGTAATGAACGGTGTATTCCCAAATGTTCTATGAGGGAAAACATAATTAAGGAGAAACACAGTGGAGACTTATCTCGACACTTTGGACAAGACAATAATTTTTCTCAGGTAAATGCTTTTTACCACTGGCCAAAGATGCAAACTGATGTTAATATATTTGTTAAGAAATGCAGGATTTATCAGTATGCTAAGGGGAGAAGTCAAAATACAATATTGTATCAGCCATTACCAATACCAAACCGACCATGGGATGCGGTTAGTATGGATTTTGTTTTGGGTTTTCTAAAAAATGAAAGAGGAAATGATTCCATTTATGTTGTGCTGGATAGGTTTTCTAAAATGGCTCTTTTCATTGCATGCAGGAGAACTAGTGATGCAACACATATTTCTAATCTGGTTTTTTCAGAAGTTGTAAGGTTACATGGATTTCCTATAAGTATTGTGTCTGACAGGGATACCAAGTTTGATGGGCATTTCTGGAGAACTCTTTGGAAGAAACTAGGTACCAACCTTACTTTCAGTTCATCTTATCACCCTCAAACAGATGGACAGACCGAGGTAGTGAATAGAAGCTTGGGAAATATATTTAGGAGGTTAGTGTATAAAAGTCCTAAGTAGTGGGATTTAGCAGTTGCTCAGGATGAGTTTGATTATAATGATACTCCCAATCAAAGTACTTGGTTGAGTCCATTCCAGATTGTTTTTGGGATGAATCCAAGAGGTGTGTATGAGCTCAGAAATTTAGGAAAACAAGAGATAAGGAGTGCAAAGGCTGAAGAGTTTGCAGAACACATGCACAAACTACAGGAAGATGTCAAATAAATATTGCAGGAAAGCAGCGGAAAATACAAACAGAGACTTGATATGAAGAGGAAAGAAAAATAATTGCAGGTATGTGATCTATTCATCATGTACCTGAGAAAATAAAGGTTTCCTGTTAGGACTTGCAACAAATTAAAGATGAAAAATATAGGACCATGTAGAATTGTGAGAAAAATTTCAACCAATGCTTATGAGGTTGAATTACCAGTAGGAATTGGAATATCACCTATCTTTAATGTTGCAAATTTGTACCTATACAAAGGAAAAAAGGAAGAGCTACAAGAAGACTCTACAAAAGAGGAAGACCAGACTTTGAATTGGAAGGAACATATGCCAAAGACAGAAAAGAAAGAAGTGGAAGCCATTTTGGAGAAAAGAGAATCAAAGAAGACCAGAGGACAAAATTACTATCAGTATCTAGTCAAATAGAAAGGACATGGTGTGGAAGATGCCAGTTAGATGACCACAACAAAGTTACATAAGTTTAGTACAAATCCTGAAGCATTGATTGTTCAATATTTTCTTCCTCGAGATTTTGATGCAGGAGCATCCGGACTTAGCCAGCAATGTGATTATATGTTCACATGGTGTGGCTAACATGAGGTGGATAAACATTGACCATTAATATTTTACTTAGTTTTAAATGAGAGAAGTTAGTCTGTTTGGGTTTTCTAAATTAAGTAGGAATAAAATAGAAATTGGTTTCTCCCTGCAAGGAGATTGAGCCAGGTAGGATAAGAGCTTAGAATATGGTAGCATTTGTTTTTTAAGAGTGGTTAAACATAAATCTATTTTAGGTGAGAAGAACCACTTTATATATATATATATTTGTGTGTGTGAGATAGGTGTGAGAGAGATATCAGAGTGTGGAAAAGAGTGAGATAAGTGTGAAATAGGTGTGTGAGAGGAGAGAGAGCAGAGGGAACATAAACAATTGTAATAACCAGCCGATCAAGGGCTTGGCTCGGTAAGTTCATTTATTATTAATTTTCACGTGTTTTGTAATTGATCAGGCTCTCTGTTCAAAACTATTGGTTTAAAACTCTATTTAATCACATATATATTAGTTATACAGCAAAAGGATAATCGGATTGCAGGCACGACGACGGACGTAGATCTGAACCCAATCAACTGGAGAGATCTCATCACAGTTGAGAACCATCACACATTGCACAGAACTGGGTTTACTGTTAAACAATCGCAATCTAAATTGTTTAATCTGTGATGCAAAGAAAGGAAGAGGAGAGATAATGAGGATCATCAGATCAAGGATCAAACCAACAGTGCAAATTCGGAAGATTTAGAAGATAAGTGTAAAGGTGTCGCAAAGTAAACTAATTTATTTGCGGCATGAAAAAGAGGAGGAAGCCTGTTGGTTCAACACAAATTCGTAGTTCACAAGGAATAAGTTTTGAGTGTTAAAGTTAAACTGCAAAATTGTGTGACTTGTGATTGCCGGTGATTAGTCAAGCTTATCGTGGGACCCTCCGGTAAGAAATTCCATGTATATGCATTTTTTTGGTTCTATGTGTTTGGTTAGGTTAATGTTGTTGATCGCAGACATATATATGTTTAACAAGCTCTGAAATTAAAAAAAAAAAAATCGTTGCGGGTAATAAGGTTGTGTGGAGTGTAAACAATATAGTTTCTGCGCATACTCTGATATTTCTGTAGCTAGTCTGCATCACAATCATGACATAATATTTAATAAATATCATGATTTAATATTAAAAATAAACATCACGATCATGATCACCATCATATAAACTTCACATTTGACTAAAAAGAACATCCAAATTCTCTAACATCATCAAATCATCGTGATCGTGATCATATAACAAAACACGAGTATTATATAACATCATCACAACACAAACATCAAATATATATCTCATGTCAAATAACTATTATCACATACACATCTATCTGCAAGCTGCACATTAAATGAACATATCTAACATGACCTAACAATATACACATCATGATGAACACAAACATGTAAATTAAGTACATCTGCAACAAGAACATAAAATATATGGACCATATATATATATATATATATAATGTCAAAAATATACAACTGTAATATAAATGCATATAAATGTCAAATATCTGGTGGTAGAAAGATAGTAATACTAGTCAAGGCCTTCTCAGTTGATGGTGCAGTCTCAACATCTTGAGATAGATGATGATCATGTGCCTGCTGATTTGTAGGTTCCTGTTGATCAAGGATTTCCTGCTCATGATTACTCGCGGATGGTCCATCCTATTCAGTGGATGGTGTGGCAGCCTGCTCAGTCGATGGACCTACCTCCTCAGATTTACCTGCGCCCTCGTCAGGATCAGGTGCTTGCTTAGGACTAGGATGTGTCTACTGAGATGGTGCAGACTACTCAAACAATGCCTGCTCATGATCATGACTGGACGTTGCAGGATGCTCATCATGATAATCTCTGGTGCGAGGTGGAGGAGGAGGTGGAATACTAGAATGATGATCGCTCCCCTCATGATCATGATCATCAGATGATGCGCCTCTCTGTCATACTGCATCTCCACCACACCTACCCCTCCTCGCCCGCGCCAGTACTCTGCTAGTTCTTACGATATGCCACATGAGGGTCGACATATCATGGGGCATGACTCTCTAGATTTGTGTCAGCCTATCATCAACCTGTATCTCTCTAATAGCAACTGGCCTGAATCCCTCCTCAACTAAGAGTCGACAGAGTTGGTCACCCAACTCCATCCTAAATCGGGTGTCCAGCCTATGCCTCACACCCGCTAGAATCTGCGCTTGATCAGGACCAGGTTTGTGACCCTAATCCTTTGCCTTTGCCATCTCCTTGTCAACATGATCTACACTTATAACATTCATTAGTGGTGGAATATCATCGCAAATGAATGACCCAATATCTACAAAATATATATAAGTACACAACAATAATTAGATAATTTCATTAAAACATTTAATAAAACAAGTTAAAGAATGTGTTACAATAAATTTGATAATTCTAATTAATTAATTAATTAATACAATAAAATGAAACTATATTGGTTTGAAGAAAACACTAATATTACCTCTTGGATCTGGCGGCTCATCCTATGTGAAGAGGATTTGGCACACCCTCGCCAATCCAAACCAGCATATGGACATGGCACCAGAATGAAGGAGTGATCATCAACACTGCATAGAAACTCCAATGCATCATGAGATATGTTGGTGGAAAAGTCAAACTCGCTCCTCTTGGGCATCATCTGGCCCCACATATCCATCCGTACGTGCACCATTGGCCTACGAGGCTACTGAAAAAAATTAGGCCTCATCTCTAGAAACCTCCCAAAAAATAAACAAAATAAATATGAAGCAAAAGGGAAGGTCAACCTCCCCCATGCCTAAGAATGAAATCTATCTAATGTTGTACAAACCTGCCGCAGTATAATCATAGATCATCTCAGAAGTCGTCATGCCTATAATAAAGAATCAACATAAAATAAAACCAGGCAACTAATGCGTTTCCCATCACTAGTATGGTGTGAAATGGTCATCAACAGTAGTGAGAGCCACCTCACCTCCTCTGCACCAAATGAAGCAATACATAAATGACCACCGGACACCTGAAAAAATCTGCAGGAGAAATTATATTATCGCTAATGTATCTCTGGGAGTACAGCAACTGACTCCATAATGCATAGCCGATGGGGACCTCTCAGAGCTTGGGAAAATCCTGCCCTCTCATGGATAGGCCAGTAATAAAATATATGTCCTCCTCAGTCAACACGTATCACTGGCTAGAACCGACCCGAAAAGCTTGTTGATCGGCATCCCACCTGAAGATGAGTTGTCCCAATAACCCATTATGGCCCTTCAGGGATGTGGCCTCCTCATAGAACTTGCGGGGGTCTACCTTCCTTAGGAGAAACTGGGTGGATATCGTAATAGGGCAAGGGTAGATAAGTCTCTCCCTCTTTCATGCCTCCCACATGTGAACCACATTATACTAGTCGTCCATATGTTCTTGATGTTCCCTTTCTTCTCTTCGTTGATGTTGTTGAATGATTCAAATATTATTTATTTTTTTAATTGAATGAAACATGTATTTAAATATATATATATATATATATATATATATATATATATATATATATATATATATATATATATAAATTTTTCAGAAAAAAAATAGTTGCTGTGCCCAAAAAAAAGTCATGCACCGATACCAGTGTGTCCTTTTTTATTGCGCACCATCCTCAGTGCGCATGGAAATTTTCCATGCACCACAAAACATGAAATGTACTTTCTTCTGCAGTGCATTGACGAAACTATCCAAACTGGGGTGGAAAGTTAGGTTAATGCACCACCCAACAATAATTCATGGTCAACGATGCGGTCATTTAAATGACCGCACCATTGACTATGTATCAGTGTCGGGAAGGCGATGTGCTGACCAAATTATGCGTCCGCGGGCGAATTGTTTGGTTAGCACACTGCCCTCCTGACATCAGTACATGGTCAATTGTGTGGTCCTGTAAACAACCACACCGTTAATTATGTAATGATGTCAGGAGGGCGGTGCATTGGCCCAACTATCCGCCCTGGGGAGCATAATTTGGTCAGTACATCACATTCCTGACACTGATATATAGTCAATGGTGCGGTCATTTAAATGACCGCACCGTTGACCATAAATTATTGTTGGGGGGTGCGTTGACCTAAATATCTACCCCAGATTGGTACATAGTCAAGGGTGCAGTCATCTAAACGACCGCACCAATATGTCAGGTTTAAAAAAAAACACGGTGTGCATTTTTGGTACCACACTGGAATCTGGTGTGGTTTCCGTAACCGTTCGTGGTGTGGTCTGTAAATTTATAGGCAGCACCGCGAACAGTGCAAACCGAACGTCTCGATCACACCGCCATATCACTTTTTTTTTAATGGTAAATGTTAAGGTTTTTTACAAATATAATATGTTAAAATGTTTAGTTATTGAGAAACAAGTAAAATTCCTATATATTTGGGCATCGAGGAGGCATAATTTCTGAGGAATTTGAAAAACTAAAATTTCCCACCATTTTCTAAAATTCAAACTCCACAAGGTGGGCAATGGACTACAACGGTGTGTGCAATGGGAGCACTGATGGTTGGGCATCTCACACAAGAGAAGTTAGCACCAGTGCTTGAGAGCTATGGAGAAATGAAGAAGTGAATATGCAATTTTTTTAGCCAGTAATTTATTTTTATTTAACCCTATTTCATTGTACGAGTTTTTGAGATGCACAAGGTGGTTTCTCTGTAGCGCACCAGGCATATTTCTATTTTAGTGCGGGCTTTTAAGATGCATTACACCTATTTCTGAGTAGCACACTGGTGCTCTACAGTATTAAGATGCACCGGATAGGTTTGTATGGAGAGCACCATGTCTCGATCTGCAAATTTTAGTACGTGCTACTGCAATTTATGATGAGAAATGCACCAGACAAAAAAATATTCACAAAAACCCCCCACCTACCAACCTCCTCTAGAGACCTCCACTACAAATGGATATTTGGGCTATTTTTATAATCGTTTCATCAAAAACATCTAGTACAATGTATTTTCCTTTTAGTGATTGTAGTTAGCTGGTGGAGGAAATACACTAGAAAAGAATATGCAAGGTGAAAGGGGGTTAGGCCTCTTAGGTGTGACAAGTGCCAAAGATTAAATCTTGAAAGAAATGTATATGCTTCCTTGAGATCTATTTAATAAAATTACTTTGTTTATGTTATTGTGCAATTTTATTAATCCTTGTGTAAATTATTGCAAGCTTGGACTTACCACTAGGGTCGATTTCTCTAAAAAGGTTTATCATGATATGTATCTCCTCACAATAGGAATTGAAGTTACCTAAAATTAAATTAGCCTTGAATGGCTCTTCTTATATAAGTTTTTTCAATATAAACATTTTGTTTTTCATAAATCAGACATACATATTGACATTGAAAATATTTATTAAAAACAAAAGTATATATACCATATATGGATCATTTGTTTTTCCTCATATGATTTAGATTATGTTGAAAAATTTGCATCCTTTGAAAAAACCTATGATAGTTCATTGAGAAAAAAAAGTTTATTGGGTGGTTATTCTACCCAAAAGGGGGCATCATATTATTTCAATCACCATACTTTATAATCCCAACTCTTTTTACGCACTTCAAAGGCCAAAACTGTTGAGATTCAACAAAAAAATTTCAGCACACATGCATAGTGCATTAAGTACCTACACTAGGGTGGGTCCCATAGGGCTAACTTTGGTGCATGTATATTTTAGTTATCCCTTAATTAAGATGGAAAATAAACTATAATCTAATCTAAAAATAACTTGTAACAGTTAACTGAGTGTGATAAACTCAGTTAACTCATGAATTTCAAGTTGAGGGTAGTTGGTGAGGCATGCAGAGTAATTCTAGTTGTAACAGAGTTCAAAGTGTAGTGGTACATTAGTTAATGTAGGTTGAAAACAATTTAACTCAGTTAAGTGAGTTAAACTCAGTTGTGATAGTTGTAACTGGTAGATACACTAGTGAGAGATCAAGTGAATTAAATATTAATTAATTCACAATCAGTGATCTCACATGCAACTGAGGATTTACTATTATTAGCTACATGCATGTCAGTTCCAGTGGAGACCCAGTTGAGATCTAGGTGAAAGGGATGTTGAATATCAGTTGTAGGATTATGGGTTGCACTGATGCATCCAAACACTCATTGGATTGCCCATGATACTCAGCACAATTAGAGAAGGCAAGATCTCCTATTCTTTAGGGATTTCATTCCTCATGAATTGAATAAGCAAGGAAGGTTGTCAGGAGGCTAGAAATTGACTAAATATTGGTCAACTTTCTATGAGGACAGTGTGAGACAGATAACTGAGTATTGGAGACTCTTGTGAGAAGAGAAGGCATTGTATTTTTTCATGTGTCCATGCTAAATATACAATAAAATATAGTGGGATTTTGAGCAGCAAGCTTCCCCCAGGAAATTATATGCATTGTGGTTTGATTTGATTCTTTCTTTGCTTCATGTAATTGGTGATTGTGTTTGATTTCTGCAAGTGATTTGTAGAAGAGATTAAGTATTTAACTTTAGTACATTGTTATATTGGATTGAATCCAAGATATACATGCTTCTTGTATAATTTATACAAAAACATATTTGAGTTATGTCAGCTAAAAATTGGATATATAGCGTGAACATGAAGACAAATGCTCACCACTTCACATATATTCAATCCTTTTTTAGTCCTTGCTTTTTTTATAATTTCTACTTGATTTTTGTATAATTTCGACATGGTATAAGAGCGTAGGAAATTACTGGAGTAAAGAAGAAGCTGAGTTTGTGACTGAATAGAATTTGAATTTACAAAAATACTTTCTTGGTGCTATTGCTGATTCAAAATCGAAATGGCTTTCAATTGCTTGAGGTTGGAGTATGTACTCAAGGGAAGCTCTAACTATATTTCTTGGAAAGACAATATGGAGGCATTTCTCGAAGACAATGGCTTGAACGAATTCATCGACAATGACATTCCTAAACCCACTATGACAGATGCTGCAAATCTTGATGCATGGAAAAAGAAAGTGGAAAAGGTGAGGAGGATCCTATTGGAGGGAGTATCAACCACATTGTCTCAAGACTACATGGGAAAGCCACACCATATGCAATGTGGAAGGCTTTGACGAATCTATTTCAGAGCAATAGAATGCATAGGAAATTGGTGCTCAAAGATAAACTCAGGAAGATTAAGATGGAAAAGGGAGACACCATTCCAAAATATCTAACAAATTTTGTCCAATGTCGGGATGAGATAGGGAGCGTTGGAATAATAGTCGTTGATGATGATTTGGTGAGCCTAGCTCTTCTGGGACTTCCAAGAGTTGGTACAATTATGAAGATTCTGCGAATGGAAGGGAAAAATTTCCAAATTGGGAATGACTATGTTCAGATTTGGTGCAGGAGGAGTTTAGACGGAATTCCAGAGATGGATATTCATCTAAGCATGAGGATGAAAAATATTGTGCTTTGGCTTCCAAGTTGAAGAAGGGGAATTAGGGGAATAAATTCCATTCCAAATCTAAGTCCAAAAATGGAAAGAATTAGGACATGCCCAAGGTGAAGTGTTTTCACTGTCACGAGCATGGGAATTATGTCATAAGCTGTCCACAAAAGAAGAAGGGCAAGAAGTTTGTTGGATCAGTAAATGGAGAGAATTTGGCCTCACAATCTGACCTTGACTTCTCACTCATTGCATGCATGGTGTCAAGTGCAACTGTTTCGGTGTGGTACTTGGATATTGGTGCTTCCTTTCACATGACGGGAGACACGAAACTTTTTAGTAACTCGGAGGAGAAGGATCTCCAAATGCATATCGAAATGGGGGATGATGGACAGTACAGTGCTACCGAGATTGGTACTATTACCTTTCAAATACATTCAGGTAAACCATTTCAATTAAAAGATGTAATGCATGTACCATGTTTGAAGAAAAAATTAGTCTCTGTCACAATGTTGGAGGATAGAGGCTACGATGTTGTTTTCAGTGAACATAAAGCTTTCCTATGACACAAAACAATAGGACAAGCCAATAATATAGGGATTCGAGTTAAGAATCTCTATAAGCTAGATGTGGATGGCTGCGTGACAATGATGGGCAAGGTGGAAAAAGTGGTGAGCCGGGATGAGGGTGAGATATGGCACATGAGATTGGGGCATTTACCCCATGGAGCCTTGAAAGTCATGCAGCTTATTTCTAGAGGTCTTCCAATGGGAACACTTGCTCAGTTAGATACATGCAAGGGGTATACCATGGCGATGTAAAGGCCACCTTTCATGAGAAGGAGAACTGAGATTCGAGGATCCTTGAGAGAGTTCATACAGATGTGTGTGGACCTTTATCTATTGCTTCGACAAAAAAACATTAGTACTATGCAATATTTGTTGATGAATTTTATCATAAGTGTTGGATCTTCTTCATGCAAAAGAAAGACCATACATTCTCAAAGTTTCTTGAGTTTAAAGAACTTGTGGAGAAAGATTTGGGGAAGCAAGTGAAGACTCTTAGGAGCAATAATGGTGGTGAGTACATCTGTAATGAATTCAAGAACTTCTACAACAAAGAAGTAATTCAAAGAGAACCGATAGCACCTCATAACCCACAAGAAAATGGGGTTGCTGAAAGAAAGAACAAAATTATTGTGGGTTCATCATGAGTGATGTTGCATGATCAGGGCCTACAATTTCATCTGTGGGAGGAGGCATGCAATAGAATGGTACATGTGTAGAACCATTTTCCTGATCAGATACTTGGCATGAGTACACCTGAAGAGGCTATTACTGGTAAGCAATATGATGTTTCACATTTTAATATTTTTGGCTCATATGTTTATGTGCATGTGACCAAAGACACCAGGAAAAAGATGGAACCAACATCTGAGATTGGTATATTTGTGGGGTACACTGAAATGCCCATAATTATCAAGTGAATTTTCCAAACAAAAAAATTGTTGTTGTGCGATGGGATATAAAATTTTATGAGGAGAAAGCCATGCGGTTGTCCCTTGAGAGGAGATGGACTTGCATGCAGAGGAGGAACTGTTGGTTCCCAAGAATGAATGTCAAGATGTGGATCAACCACATGCGAAGGATCATGGAGTGGAGGAAAACACTTATTCAAAGCCATCCATTAGAAATGGTGGAAGGCGCACCACAGAAGTTGATAGATTGAGACTTGATGAAATAGAGAATGTAGGGCCCCTACTTCACTGCACAGATAGAGACAATCTCCTGACAGGTTTACTAATACATGGCTCTTGTGAGCAAATATATTGTGACTGAACCATCTTAATTTG
Organism: Pinus albicaulis; assembly: GCA_034641835.2. Taxonomy (NCBI): domain Eukaryota; kingdom Viridiplantae; phylum Streptophyta; class Pinopsida; order Pinales; family Pinaceae; genus Pinus; species Pinus albicaulis. The sequence continues at coordinate 1,478,649,238 of CM076577.1, forward strand.
AGGAAGAAGTGTAGCATCCAACTTGGGTTGATGCTATGGTAGAGGAGTGTGACTCCATTATCAACAACAGTGCATAGGAGATAGTCCCAAGACCGGTCGACAAGTCAGTGGTTGGATATAAATGGATATACAAGTTAAAGCAAGTTGCTAACAGGAGTGTGGAGAAGTACAAGGCCTGATTTGTGGCCCATGGATTCTCACAAATTGAGGGGTTTGAATATGAGGAGACCTTTGCACGAGTCACAAGGTATTCTTCCATTATATCTATCCTTGCATTCTCATCGCAGATGGGGTTGCACATTCATCAGATGGATGTGAACACTGTGTTCCTCAATGGAGTTATTGAGGAGGAAGTGTACATAGAGCATCCTAAATGTTTCGAGATCTTCAACAGTGAGTCACATGTGTGCTGACTCAAGAGAGCACTATATGGGCTGAAGCAAGACCTCGTGCTTGGTACACTTGGATTGACAGTTATTTCACCGATTTGGGCTTCACCAAAAGTGAAGTTGATGCAAACCTATACCAAATTGTGGTTGATGGTAAGCTTTTGATTATTGTGCTTTATTTAGATTATCTAATATTGATATTTGCTGAGAAGTTGATACTTTCTTGCAAAGAGTACCTTGAAAGAGAATTTGAAATGAAGGACATGGGACTCCATTATTTCCTTGGCTTGGAAATATGGTAGTAGGATGATGAAATTTTTGTGTCTCAAGCCAAGTATACAAAGGATATACTGGGTAAGTTTCACATGGAGAATTGTAAACCCATGGAGACTACTCTTCCAGGAAATTTGAGGAAGGAGAATACTACTTCTGGAGAGGTAGTGGATGCTACTGTCTACAGGAAGTTAGTGTGTTCACTAATGTATTTGGTGAAAATGAGACCGGATATTTTCTACACAGATAACCAGCTGATTCAAGCTATGGTTAAGCCTACCAACCTCTTTAGGAAGGTGGGGTCCATGTCCTGAGATACCTGAGGGGCACATCAGAGTATGGTCTATGGTATATAAAAACAGAGGGAGTGAAGATTCAAGGCTTCCCTGATGCAGATTGGGCGGGTAATCCATAAAATAGAATGAGCACATAAGGAGGGATTTTTAGCATTTGATTGACAATAGTTTCTTGGTACAACAGGAAGCAACAATCTGTGGCACTCAGTTCAATGGAAGTAGAGTACATGGAAACAGTTAGAGCTGCATCTAAGGCTATCTAGATGAGAAAGATCTTGGTTGGTTTGCTTGGTTCTCAGATGGATCTGACAGTGATACATTGTGATAATGAAATTTGCATTAAAATCTCTATTAATCTTGTGTTTCATGATAGTTCCAAGAAAATATATATCTGGTACCATCATCTCAGATATTGTGTGCAGAGAAGAATAATGTTGCTTTAGTACATTCCCACGGAAGATGAGGATACAGATATTCTGACGAAGGCACTCACCAAGAGAAAATTCAAATACCATAGAGGTAGGATCAGGGTGAAGGATAATCCCTTTCTTGTTGAGAGAGAGTGTTGAGATTCAAGAAAAAAATTCCAGCACCCATGCTTAGTGCATTAAGCACCTAGACTAGGGTGGGGCCCATACAGATAAATTTGGTGCATGTATATTTTAGTTATCCCTTAATTAATATGGACAATAAACTATAATCTAATCTAAAAATAACTTGTAATAGTTAACTGAGTGTGATAAACTCAGTTAACTCATGAATTTCAAGTTGAGGGTAGTTGGTGAGGCATGTTGAGTAATTCTAGTTGTAAGAGAGTTCAAAGTGCAGTGGTGCATTAGTTAATGTAGGTTGTAAAAGATTTAACTGAGTTAATTGAGTCAAACTCTGTTGTGCTAGTTGTAACTGTTAGATACACTAGTGAGAGATCAAGTGAATTAAATATTAATTAATTCACAATTATTGATCTCACATGCAACTGAGGATTTACTATTATTAGTTGCATGCATGTCAATTCCAGTGGAGACCTAGTTGAGATCTAGGTGAAAGGGATGTTGACTATTAGTTGTAGGATTATGGGTTGTGCCCATGCATCCAAACACTCATTGGATTTCCCATGACACTCAGCGTAGTTAGATAAGGCAAGATCTCCTATTCTTTAGGGATTACGTTCCTCATGAATTTCTTGAGCAAGGGAGGCTATCAGGAGGGTAGAAATTAACTAAATATTGGCCAATTTTATGTGAGGAGAGTGTGAGCTAGATAGGAGAGTGCTGGGGGCTCTTGTTATAAGAGAAGGAATTGTATTTGTTTCATGTATCCATGCTGAATATACAATAGAATATAGTGGGGTTTTGAGTAGCAATATTTCCCTAGGAAATTATGTGTTGTGGTTTGATTTGATTCTTTCTTTGCTTCATGTAATTGGTAATTGTGTTTAATTTCCGCAACTAATTTATAGAAGCGATTCAGTATTTAAATTTAGTACATTGTTAGATCAGATTGAATCCAAGATAAACATGCTTCTTGTATAATTTATACAAAAACATATTTGAGTTATGTTAGCTAAAAATTGGATATATAGCGTGAACATGAAGACAAACACTCACCACTTCACATATATTCAATCCTTTTTTATTCCTTGCCTTAGTAGGACTATAGCAATCGGTAGATCATTTACAACGTATTAATTGATTAGTTGATCAATTTTTTTTTGGTTTTATCACTGTTTAACCAAAGTTTATAATAGAAATTTTCATCCACAAAAATTTTAATGAAAGTTTTCGGATCGACCTCTTATTGCAAGCTTCACATAGCCCAATCTAGAATGTTGTGATAAGTTATAATTTATCCAATGTCTGAGGTAAATTTTTAACGGGTATGTTTCCACGGCGCCTTTTAACATATCAATAATTCACATTTCGTCTTTTCCTATTTTGATGTATCCAAAGTAACTTTGATCTATATTTTAGCTTCCCATATACTACCACTACTATCCACTATCATTTTCTTGTATGCAACATTCTGCCACTACCATTTTCTTGGATGCCACATGTTCCTACTTCCTTGAATTATGTCATAGCTCTTTGATGCCATGAATTCTTATTTTCGTCTCTGAGATATGAACATATAACTCACTAACTCACCATAGATATGAATTGGTAAGATTTTGTCAGTTATATTCGCTTCAGAGGTGGGAAATGTAGGTTTTAACACTGTACATAAATTATATGCAGAAGAATCTTAAAAACAAAAAATAAACAATAGCGAGAGAATAAAACATAAAAAAAATAATACTGAGATATTTTCCCCTAGATCCCAAATCAGGACTACCAGCTTGATTTTTCATTATATTCCTTTTATTGTTACAACCCATATATATACATGTAGAAGCATTCATAAATCCCAATCCATTAACCCTATATTAAAACATAAACGTAGTTCCCTTGACTAGATCTACAAAATACTAGGGGTAAAAAACTATCATGCCCCAAAACCATGGGTAAACCCATGCACAAAACCATGGGCGAGTATGCCCACCGAAAAATAAGATCCAAAATTTTTTTGGGGGACTTTTCCCCCCCACGCATGCGAATAATCATCAAAAGAATATAACACATACCCAATAGGAAATATAAGAGCCAAGCCAAGTTTATTTTATGCGGGTTGGGCCAAATTCTAATGCACTACAAACCTGTCAAGAAATTGCTTAGAAAAAATGAGTCTGAGAAGCAGAAAAAAATGTATAAGCCATGGGACATATTCATCCAAAGAGACATCCAAGGTAATGTAGAAAGATATCATGGTAGAAAGCTACGTTGAATAAGATTCAGTCCTAGGTTGCAACAGAGGGCATAAAAATTTCACATCCGATCCTTTTGTTCACATCTTTAGAGAGGAATTTTCGATGGGCAGTTTCACGATCAGCTGCATCAGGCATCGCGAGAGGATTCAATGACCTAGTGCATGACCTTCGTGTCACTCCTCAGGATGAGCGCATCGCAGAGCAAGATCTTGGTGTACAACTCCTCATGTGTGAGATCATACGAGCAATCCACGTTGGCCAAGGCTTGAAGCACCTTTAGTCTGGCCTCCCCGAGCTTCTCCATCATAGGAACTGATGGCTTCAAGTCCACCATGGTATGGGCCACACACATCATAGGTCTCGGCTACTCATGCGCCTGGGTGCCTTCGATGGCTGCTCTCATATTTGGCTTCCCAAAAATGAAGATGAAAATGAAAATGGGGTCGAGGTCATCGGAAGGGTCGAGTATGGATCGACAATGTGGATGTTCATGTTGCAACTGAGTACGGTTGTTTTTTCATCAAATCTCCCACCACTAACACAGTGTGTGCTGCCATGGCATGCAATGTGCCCCAGGTTGATTCTTCCATGAAACAAGGTAAGCTGTTTCCCCATTAATTTTATTATGATTCACTAAGGAATGAGAAATAAAGAGGTTGAGATTCAATTTTTAGGTAACAATTTGGAACATACATGATATTCAAATAACAATATAGTAGGTATGTGTTCGATAAAAATAATACATGATATTTGAATAATAATATAGTAGGTATGTGTTGGGAAAAAACAGAGCTTGTAATAGATTGGTCTGAAATTGCTACTAAATCCATGGTTGTTGAACAAAATTCAAACATTAGTCCTACATTATTAATGGACGAGCCCAGTACATTTGAATAGTATTTTAATGGTGTTCCTGTGTCTGAAGCTGTGAAAAAATATACCTCATCCGAAGTTAAAAATCCACATCCACAAACCCTCAGATCATCTCTTTCTGCTCTGGTGGGGTTTGATGAATTTAAGGAGAAAACTAGAAATTAAAAGGATCGAAGTATAAGTGATCAACATCAAATTATCTCTCACAAGCTTGAACCAAAAGGAAGTGAATACAATTATGCTTCTCGTTACAAGGGAGCTAAAATTTTAGCTCACAAAAATTGGGTGAATAATCAGGGAGCCTTAAAAATTGAAAATATATCTAAATTTTATCGCATGGAAATGCAGAAGTCTAAAATATTATTTTAGAGAAATTTACCGGCATAAATTTCATATAATTTTTTGGTCATCCCATAAAAATAGGAAATATCTTTTAATTTCAGCTAAAATAAATTTGGGAGACGCAGAGCAAGAAGAATAGGGCATAAATATATAGCCTTGATTATTATAAATTTGATGTGCAACATCTAAGATCTAAATACAAAAGGAGATCCTAGATTGTATATATTTTAAGCTTATCACTTTAATCCTATGTTAAGAATAAGATATTCCCTGCACCTTCATTTTCTGGGTTGTAACATTGGTGAAGTCGACCCTCCAAGATAATTTTATTGAGAAGCGCTTCTAATTTTGAGTTAGTGGGTAGAGATTTTGATGCAATGGATAAGTGAATACCACACAAAGTAGAGAATTGTGCGGAAGAATAGAGTTTATACACTCTTTATTTTTCTTTAAAAAATGAAACACCAGTTTGTGAAATCTTCAATTGTAAACCATTGATTTTAAAAACATAATGAAACACCAGTTTGCAAAATCTTCAATTGTAAACCACTGATTTTAAAAACATAACATATACAGTGTGGATTCTTCAACACCTATATTCAAAAAATACAATACGCAATGAATTTCTCATATGAGGATACAACATCAAGACCGATTAGTGGCCATCATACGCTCACAACTGTGACCATCATTTGTGTTCTCCAACCTTAACATTGTCATTAATTCCCATATTATACAACGTTCATTGAAGTGCCAAGATCACATAGGTTCCCATTAATTCACATCCACAATACCCACATCCTGGTGCAGAATCCCTTTTCAGCTCTCGGAATTCATATTTATACCTACACAATCCGCTTTCATAATGATTTCATAAACTACTTTCATAAACTACAGCAATAACTACTGTATCAAACTCTTATTGGTTGAATATTACATCTGTTTCCCTCTTGGCTCTCACTATTCTTCACACTGTGAGACCATCCCTCTCGACGCTATTTTTTTTGTCTTCTTCCCTTGTTTCCCTATTATTTATACTTTAATGTAAAGCGGTCCTTGTTAAAATGGATTTTTGTCAAACTACTTCAAGAAACCAATGCCTCCCTATTCCTAAGCTCTTATCCTTACTTGGCCCTATTTTCATGCAGGGAAAAAAACAATTTCTAATTTTATTCCTAATTAATTTAAAAATACAAAACAACTAACTACTGTCATAAATAAATAAATGCTTCAGGATCTTCTCCCAATTTCTGTAGCTCTGTTGTCGTCATCCAACTGGCATCTTTCACCGGTTGTCTTTTCCACTTGACTAAATATTGATAATAGATCTGTCCCCTAGTTTCCTTTGATACTCTTTTCTCCAAAATGGCTTTGAATTCCTTCTTTTCTGTTGTTGGCATCTGCTCCTCCCAATTTAGCGTCTAGTTTTATTCTACTGTAGAGTCTTCTTGTAGTTCTTCCTCTGGTCCTTTGTATAGATACAAATCTACAACATTAAAGATTAGTGATATGCCAATTCCTGTTGGAAATTCAATTTCAAATCCATTTGAAGAAAATTTCCTTACAATTTTACATGGTCCTATCTTCTTCATTTTTAATTTGTTATAAGTTTCAACATGAAATCTCTCTTTTCTTAGATATACCATGACTAGGTCACCCACTTGGAATTCCTTTTCTCGCTTCCTCATATCATCTCTCTGCTTGTATTTGCTACTGCTTTCCTGAAATCTCTTTTTGACATCTTCTTGTAGTTTCTGCATCTGTTCTGCAAACTCTTCAACCTTTGCGCTCCTTACCTCTTGTTTTCCTAGATCTCTAATTTCATACACACCTCTTGGATGCATTCCAAAAAGAATATGGAATGGACTCATACCAGTACTTTGATTTGGAGTATCATTATAAGAAAACTGAGCCCAAGTAAGGGCTAAATCCCACTTCTTAGGATTTTTATACACCAAGCTCCTCAATATGTTTCCAAAACTTCTATCCACTACCTCAGTCTATAGATCCGTTTGAGGATGATATGCTGAACTGAAACTAAGGTTGGTACCTATTTTCTTCCACAGAGTTCTCCATAAATGTCCCACAAACTTGGTATCCCTGTCAAACACAATACTTACAGGAAATCCATGTAATCTTACAACTTCTAAAAAAAGCAGATTAGCAATATGTGTCCATCACTTGTTTCCTTGCATGCAATAAAATGAGCCATTTTAGAAAATCTATCCACCACAACATAAATGGAGTCATTTCCTCTTTGAGTTTTTGGCCAACCCAAAACAAATTTCATACTAATTGCATCCCATGGTTGGTTTGGTATTGGTAATGGCTGATACAATCCTATATTATAACTTTTCCCCTTAGCATGCTGACAAATCCTGCATTTTTCCATGAATATTTTAACAATAGTTTGCATCTTTCGCCAGTAATAAAAAGTATTTACCTAAGCAAAGGTATTTTCTTTTCCAAAATGTCTGGATAGGCCTCCACTATGTTTCTCCTTAATTATGTTTTTCCTCATAGAACATTTGGGAATGGATAATTTATTAATTTTGAGTAGAAATCCTCCTTGGATAAGATAATCTAACCACTGGCTTCTATTATGAACTGCTGGATTTTTGACAGCTACATAAATTTCTTTAGACTCTGTGTCTTCTTTATACATGTCAACCATTTCCTCAAATCCTACAACACCAACATGTAATTCTTGCATTATTAAGTTCATTCCGCTTAAAGCATCAACAACTTTGTTCAATTTACCACTCGTATGCTTTGTTAAAAAAGTAAAACTCTGCAAATATTCTACCCATTTGGCATGTTTTTTATTCAATTTTGGATGGTTTATAAATTCTAATGCATGATTATCAGAATATAACACAAATTCTTTTGGTAACAAATAATGTCTCCATTTCTTTAAAGCTTGTACACCAACATAAAACTCTTTATCATAAGATAAATATTTCTTCTTTTCTTCATTCAATTTTTCGCTGAAGTATGCTATTCGTTTCTACTCTTGACTTAAAACTACTTCAATCGCCATTCTGCTAGCATCAGTTTCAACTTGGAAATTTTTTTCAAAATTTTGTAAAGCTAAAACTATTTTTTCGGTAATTTTCTTCTTCAACAACTTAAAGTTTCAATCTACTGCTTCTATCCACTTGAGCGACTAATTAGTTTCCCTAATTTTTTCAATAATGGGTGCACAAATCTGACTAAAGTTTCCGATAAATTTTCTATAGAAACTTGCAAGACTATGAAAGCTTCTTACCTCAAATATGCTTTTAGGAATTGGCCAATTCAAGATTGCTTGGATTTTTTCCGGATCCATTTTCAAACCTTCCTTAGAGACTACAAATCCCAAATAAATTAGTTCTTCCTTCATAAAACTGTATTTCTTCAAATTTATTAGCATTTTTTCTCTTTGTAAAGTTTTTAGAACTAATTTAAGGTGTTCTAGATGCTTTTCTCTACTTCAAATGAAAATTAGAATATCATCAAGATAAAAAATTACAAAATTTCATGCATATTCCTTCAAAACTTCATTCATTAATCTCATGAATTTACTGGGTGCATTAGTAAGCCCAAAAGGCATTACTAAACATTCATACAAACCATTATTTGTTTTGAATGCAGTTTTCCACTCATCCCCTTCTCGAATTCTTATCTGATGATAACCACTCTTCAAATCTATCTTAGAAAAATATTTTGACCCACTCAAACAATCCATTAAATCATCCATTCGTGGTAAGGGAAAATGATACCTGATGGTGATTTTATTTATGGCTCTAGAATCTGTGCACATGTGCCATTCACCTCATTTTTTTGGACTGAGTACTATTGGTACAACACATGGACTCAGGCTTTCTCTGATTAATCCTTTATCCATCAACTCTTGCATTTGTCTCCCAACTTCGGCATTTTCCTGCAGAGTTAACCTGTATGCTGCTTTATTCAGCAAACTTGCTCCAGGGATTAGATCAATGTGGTGACTAATACTCCTGATTGGCGGTAATGCATTTGGCAACTCATCCACAATAATATCAACAAAATCATTTAACATATTTCAAATTTATTTAGATAAATATTCTAAATTTGTAGAAGTTAAAATTACCTCGGGTGTCCCTACAATAGAAAAATGTATCTCCTTGCCTTTCTCGACTTCTTGCAATAGGCTTTACCACTCATCAACATAACATTGTTTCCAGGTGCTTCTTTGTCAGCTTCAACCTTCAATGGCAACAGTGTATGCTTGTTTCCATCCTTCTCGAGAGTATAAGTGTTTTTTCTGCCATCATATATGGCTTTGCGATCAAACTACCATGGTCTTCCTAGCAATATGTGACATACATCCATCAGCATTACATCACATAAAACAACATCCTTGTAAGTACCAATCTGGATTTCCACCTTACATTTTTGAGTTATAATAATTTGATGGCCTTTTTGGAGCCATGATACTTTATACAGAGTAGGGTGTACTATTTTTTCAAACTTGATTTGTCCACCATTTCTGTAGAAATAAGATTATCAGTACTTCCACTGTCAATTACCAATTTGCAACATTTACCTTTTGACTTACATATAGTTCTGAATAGATTATTTCTCTGAGTTGGTTCTCTGGCTTCTTTGGCTGCTTTAATCAATATCCTTTTTAACAACAAGGATTCTCCGGCTTCAGGTGTTTCATCTTTGGCTACAGTTTGAGGAATTTCTTCCTTTGTTTCAACAACATTCACACTTCACTAGGTTGTTGACCTATTGTGAGGATAGTTCCATGACCCGTGTCCCCACTCACCACATGTAAAGAACCGAATATATATTCCTTGGCCTTTACCTTTGGGCACAAACCTTCCTCGACCAGAGTCTCCTCTCTATGGCGATCTATTACTCTAACCTCCTGCTTCATTATGGGAGTGTTGAAATCTGGACTTAAATGTTCCTCTTCCTCTTGCCAGACTCTTGCCTCTATTCCTCTGACTTTGTTTGTGCAATATTTTCTCCTCTGCCCTCTAAGATGCTTGATAGGCATCCTCAATTTTCTTCAAATTTAATAAGTTTTTTTCATCCTATATATCATATCTTAAGCCATTTATATATCTAGCTACCTTCTATATGTCATCTTCAACGTGTCCCACTCTAATACTCAGCTTATAAAATTGTTCATTATATTCTTTGATAGTCATTCCTTTTTGCTTCAAGTTTTGCAATTGTCTAAAAAGATATAGTTGATAATATTTTGGCATGAACTTACCTTTCAATTTACTCACCATTCTATCCCATTGCTTGATTTTGGGATTTCCTTTCCTTTCTCTAGACAATTGTAGTTCATCCCACCACATGGCCACATGACCCTTCAATCTGGTGCCTGCAGACTTCACTTTATTCTTATGATTGACTTCTTCATAGTTGAAATATTTGTCTAATGATATGATCCAGTATATTAGTACTTCCACACTAAGGTTACCATCATATAAAGGTACTTCTACCTTTGGTCTTCCACTGGCCTTTGCTATCATCTTGATAACTATAGCTCCCTCACTTTCTTCTTGTATTTCTTCTTCGGTGGTCTCTTCTTCATATGCACTGACAATCCCATCATCTGTTACTCTCCTCTGAGTAGTCTCCATTGTCTCCATCCTTATACGTAGGTGTCAGATTTCCTCTAGTAGAACTGCATTTTCCATAGGTCTCCCTCGAACTATTCCAGCTCCTCTTCTGGGCGGCATCCTCTGCAACTTTCAAGAACAGACTTAACTTGCTCTAATACCAAAATTGATGCAATGAATAAGTGAATACTGAACAAAGTAGAGAATTTTATGGAAGAATAGAGTTTATACGCTCTTTATTTTTCTTAATTAAAAAATGAAACACTAGTTTGTGAAATCTTCAATTGTAAACCACCGTTTTTAAAAACATAACATATACAGTGTGGATTCTACAACACCTATATTCAAATATACAATAAGAAATGAATTCCTCATATGAGGGTACAACATCAATATCGATTAGTGGCCATCATACGCTCAAAACTGTGACCATCATTTGCGTTCTCCAAGCTTAACGCTGTCATTAATTCCCATATTCTACAACGTTCGTTGAAGTGCCAAGATCACACAAGTTTTCGTTAATTCGCATCCACAATACCCACGTCTTGGTGTGGAATCCATTTTCAGCTCTCGACATTCATATTTACACCTGCACAATCCGCTTTCCACCTCACGCTGACTCCACTTCTGTCCTTCACGTAACAATCCATAAGTTCAACTGTGCAATGCATTGAGACTCAAAACTGAACCCGTGACGTCAACTGGACGTGGAAGCAACTTCCCTCCGTGGCGCTTCTAGGATCTACTTCTCTGATCAGAATTGGTTCCAATCTCTTGTCTATTACCTGCAATTTCAATAGCACTTGTCTACTGCATAGTGTAATGCATATGATGTGTAACAGAGATAAGTAAACAAAAACTGAATAGAGAGTGAGTGAACCAAAATGATTTCATAAACTACAACAATAACTACTGTATCAAACTTTTATTGGCCGAATATTACATTTGTTGCCTTCTTGGCTCTCGCCATCCTTCACACTATCACACCATTCCTCTCTACGCTCTTTTTTTTTGTCTTCTTCTCTTGTTTCCCTATTATTTATACTTTAATGTAAAGCGATCCTTGTAAAAATGAATTTTTGTCGAACTAATTCAACAAACCAATGCCTCCCTATTCCTAATCTCTTATCCTTACTTGACCCTATTTCCACGCAGGGAAAAAAAAACCAAATTCTAATTTTATTCCTAATTAATTTAAAAATACAAAACAACTAACTACTCTCATAAATAAATAAATAATAAAATATTAATGCTAATGTTTGTTCCTCTCAAATTAGCCACAACATGTGAACATATCATCACATTGCTGGCTAAGTCCAGATACTCCTGCATCAGGTTTTATTGATTATGAAATTCTCAAGTGTATCCATGCATCTTGTGAAAAATCTAAAAATAACAAGATCACAAATAACCAACAACAACAGGAAGCATAAGGAATAATTACATGCATTGATAACTAGTTAACATGAATTAGCTGATCTCTAAAGCATGTGAATGAGAGGTGGTAAATTCAAGAGCTCTCTCACACAAAATTATGACGACAACCTTTCTTTCTGTGTAAGGAAAGTGTTTTGGACTAATGAAAAGAACAAATGGCACATTCATTTGCAAGCCATGTTTATCTATTATTGGGCATTTCATTTTCGACAATGCACGATTAATTCCCGATTCTCAGTTTGATGGTTGGCCGTAACCATTGACCATATATTGGCCAGTTGAATTTGATAGATTTTTCTAGATTTTGATAGATGTTTCTAGACTTTGGGATATTGTACTTGTACTTTTTTTTCATATATAAAATCAAAATTTTGTTTTATTTATAAGATTTTTATACATTTAAATTTAAATTTTTGATTATAAATTTATAATTTTCATAAAATTTTATAATGTTTACACTCATAATATGAATGCAATCATTCAACTCACTTTGCCATTCATTCATTCTTTATTATGTACATGAAATTTTACTTGTTTCTTAAAAAATGCAATGCCTAATTAATTATGGTAGTCTCCACTAGTGAATGGATTCACTGAAGTGTTGGGAACTACAAGTTTAATTAAATTTCACAAATACACTTACGAGTTTCATTGAAATTTACAAATACTCTTACTGCACCTTCATTTAATGTACTTGTACTGCTAATGATATGTATGTATTCTCATTTCGTTAAAGTAGTATCCATATTAAATTAGGCCCAAATCAAAAATTGAAGATGACATGTAGTTTCCGAATTTGACTTCGACCTAGATCAAACAATGAAGAAATTTTCTACGCATTATATGTATGTATTCTCCTTTCATTAAAGTAGTATCCATATTAACATAGGCCCAAATCAAAAAGTGAAGGATGACATGTAGCTTCTGAATTTAACTTAGGCCTAGATCAAACAGTGAAGAAAGTTTCTGCGCATTATGAATTTCCATTATATTTTCGAACTATTTTGGTCTATGTTTGAATATTGAAAAAATATAAGTGAATATAAAAATGTTTAAATATTGAGAAAATAGATGTTAACTTATAAATAAAGGAACAAATATTTATATTACTCCTTTTCCAAGCAATCATTTATATGAATATATGTTTATTTTGCATTTTTCTAGCCGGTTTGATGCCAGAAACAAAGGAAATGTCGTAGACTTGAAAATCGTAAGGGATGTTTTTGGACCTGTAACTACTTTTGCTCCATCAACAGAATCATAAGCTGGGTTTATGTAATTATACATTTATGTAATTATGCATTTCAACCGAGTGAGAAATCCTTGCTTTTTAGTACCCAGTCTGAGATCTAGATGCAGAGCCACTTTGAGTTGCAAAGTGGTAATGGTGGTAAGAGGTTAGCGAGTGATAGATTGCTTGGGGTAGACAAGTTAGTATGTGAGAGTATGTTTGGTTTAGAATTTAAATATTGATAAAATAGATGTGAACATATAAACAAATGAACATATATTTATTTTACTTATACTTTTCTAAGAGATCACCTATATGAATACATGTTTATTTGTTTCTATTATTATTATAATTTATGATGTATAACGAGCACAAAGATCATTCTCCATCTTCAAGATCATGTTCTGCAAACTTTATACCTCGGTAACCAACATACTTGGAGAGAGATATATAAACATCAAAACAAAATTATATATCGGTAGGGACTCCCATAGTCTCTACTAGTTTTGAATGTCCACCTCGAGAGAGATCCCCTTCACAAATGATTCCCAATTCTTGGTAAACCCATTTAAAGCATACATTCACTAGCTCTCCATCCACAATCTTTTCTCCAACTATTACAACTTGATGATGGATTTTTGTGATCTTCGTAAGATAGTTGATAATATTTTCGAATTTGATCATCCAACACTCTCAAAGTTTATTCTTCATAACCATCTTCCTATTTAGATTGTCACTCTAGAATGGACCAACAAGGGCATCAAACATGTCTTTGGTTGTGGTTTTATGCCATATGCATCACGTGATCTTTCACAGCGTCTAATATCACCTTATGTGCTCTAACATCCTTCATGTCTTGTGCTACCTTCTTTGCAATATTTGTTTGCATTAGAAGGATGTTCTCTACATTTGACCACAAGTCTTGCTCTTTAAAGTGCAGTGTGACTCTTGCATTACAAGGAAATAAATTTGAAGCCCCATCTAGTTTGTACTCGAACTTGAGATTGATTTGTGCCATGGTTGTCTTGTGGTTAATCCTTCAAGTACCCTATAGATCTAATGTTGAGACCTCTGAACATTATAGATCTGCACTCAACAATTTTGGTTCTACTTTTCTTTTGAAATCCCAAGCTTTGATACAATGTTGATTTTTGAAAACCAGTGCCTAGGTAAATAGATCAAATCTAGATCTACACAATTGAAATTCTTTAACCAAATAAAGTAGCCAAAAAACTTAGAAAGGCATGAAAAGGCAAGGGAAAAATAAAATCATGTACATGCACAAATTTTCTATTCTTTAACATAAGTTCCTCATTCAAATAACTTTCAAATGTACAAGAGCTCCATACTAGGAAAATGGCTTTATGGTAAAATACAAAAAAACCAAGCGAACGTGAATTTCCAGCTCTAAAAAATATGCCTCAAATCACTTATATGATTGAACCACATGATTTGTACATACTGCAAATTAATGGTCTCCCTCTCCTTCACTATTGTTGTAATTCTTCTCCTTGCCCAAAAAATCAAAAGGTCCTTTTTCTTTTCTCTCTCTCTCAAAATATTCCTTGAGAAAAATAATTTATGTGTCCTCCCTTTCAATTTCCTTCTATTTATAATTTTGAGATAGGCCAAATCCCTAATCTCAACGATCAAGATTAAATTTAATCTTGAGTTGGGATCAATGGTCCAAAAGTCAACTTAAATCACTAGTACTCAAACTCAAGCACTTTATTAAATTAAAGTCATTTTATAAAAAGACATACATTTTATTAATTAATTAATAAAGTGAACTCCTAGGTCTAAGAGCCATTGAATGATGATTCCTGCAACTTGGACACTTTGATTTTGTAGAAATACCTACCACAACTACGACCATCATGACCACATGGATCCAATAACACAAATGTGAACCCATGACTTCAACATTTTTATCAAGTAACAATCCCTTAGATCCGTCAAGGTGATTGTACAATCAACTTTCAAGACACATTATTTGCAAGTTTGTTTGTGAACAAACTTCAAGATCTATGCTCAACAACCCTTCCTGGAAGCATTCAATATGTCCACACATATATTTGCTCAGCCCTACATAATTATGGGCTTATCCCTCAAGCCTACATAGAGACAAGAGCAAACTCATTGTAGATCTAGGGCTCAGATTACTTACTCAGCCCTAGCAGACCTCATATCGGCCCTTATTCAACTTGATCCACCTACTCCTAGTCATTACCATTTTTCTCAACCACTCTTAAGGTTACGGATCATTGTCCAAAACTTATATATTGTGTCCATTAATGGCATGCATGCCCTTATATGTCCTATCCTCTTTCTCCTTTAGGCTTGCGACCTTACTAGTCTCAACCTGCTAGATGTGGCCTCCTGTGACCCTAACTAGGACACCGTAAACCCACGTTCAACCATCAAATCTAGCCTAAGCCACCTCATATTACATATATATGAACAAAATATTATGGAACATCATAACTCGGCTTGCTAGACAGAACTAGGCTTTTGAATTGAACTTGACTAGCACTTGGATCCACCCTTGGACAAACCACGAACAATAGGACAATATAGAGGAACCCATGGACTTCATCTGTCACCTACTATGGCCACCTTACTCGCATGATTTAGACCATCTTGAGGCCCGACCTTTCCTGGGCACCAACATCATCCATCGATAAGGCTTACTATTGAGATTGGTAGCTTTGCAAGGTACTCCAAGCGTTAGGGTTTAATATTTGGAGCAATGAGCACCACAAAAGTCATTTGTGGGCTTAGAACCTAAGGTGGGGGTTTTGTACCCAAAGGTGTGGGGCCAAAACCAGGAGGAGATTTGGACGTTTGACTCTTACACTTTTAGAGATAAAATAGGAGAAGGGGCAGCTTCAAACACCAAGATCGGAGGTCTACAAAGAGAGTTATTAATTTTTATATGTTTTCAAGAGGGTTGGTGGCACGAAAGACGGTCAACGAGGCTTAGGAGTGTTCCCTCAAAGATGCTTTGGAGCCCAAGGTGAAAAATATAAATAGAAGGTGACGTTGAGCTCATTAGCAACATCCAATCTGCAACAATCACAAGGATACACGTATGTTTTTAAATTTAGCATTGCATATGGTACGGCATATGTTATAGAACATTAATTCAGATTGCTAAAAGGTTAGGCTTTTGTTAGCTATACAACACTGTTTAGCTTTCGACAAGGGTTTCCATGATCCGTCGTGTGGCCGCCTCATAATTTACCTGCCATTTAGACGCTACATCAACGTTATATCGGAAACCCGTCGATCAAAGCATGAATATGATGAAGAATATTCACTTGGTATTCTTAAAGCACTTGACAGAGGGTTCGAACTAATTGAAGCCCTAGTTAAGGCTAGATATTATGGAGCTTTACACTTTTTGAAGAAGAAGCTGGAATATTGTTGGAATGGTGGAACTTGTTCTCGCGGGAGTCAAATTCGAACAATCTCACGTTCACTTCGGTTTAATTATTACGGTGGAAATTCTCAAAAGCGGTCACAGAAAGCTGAGACGAAAAGAGACTGAAGTTTTTGCAGATTTTATTCGAAGTGATATTGCGAATAAATACATTACAGATGTAACTATGGAGGTGGCGCTTGACGACATCGTAACGATGTCCTCTTCTCGCAAGAAAAGACGATAATTATATATATATATATATATATTCTACAATCAGCAAATTTTTTCTTTGAGGTATTCTACTTTTTTCTTTCATCTCTTTCATCACATGTATGATGGACGAATAGAACTATGTGATGGAGAATTTTGTGAGAATGGAATGTTTGAATCTGCAATTTTTTTATATGGTTGTGATTTTTTTATGTATATTATATGAGTTAGTTAAATCTATAGATTTCTAGTTTAATAGGTGGTTGAGATATTCTTTTTATCATTTTATTGTGCCACACAATATTTCATGCATATATATGTATTTCTTTTGATTAATATAGTATAGTGTGCATATTGAAATATTATCTTTAGTATGGTGTGCATATTGAAATATTATCTTTAAAAAGTATGTACACAACTATTTGCAAAATTGCAAATTGTATATCATTTCTTTTTGGATTAGTTGTCACTTTTTGTCAAGTTATATCTCCATCCCTTTTGTGTTTTCCATCTTTTGTTTGGTATCTTCTTAATCCTAGAATCACTAGGCAACATTTGCCTTTAGAAAAATGCATAGAATGAGACACATGTTTATCTTGAGGTTTCTGTAGTTTATAGTATGTCTTCCTATGTCTTATATTCAAATGGTTTTATCTATGCTTAGTTTAATTTTATTTGAAATTTATCTTTAAATTTGAAATAAAATTAAAAAAATTAATAAAATTTCATAAAAATATATAAATTTGTAGTCCTCAACGTTATTCAAGTTTCTTCCTACTCTACAAAGCCCAAAACAATCTTCTCCGTCGAAAACTACAATCAAGAAGATTTTCTCATGAGGGATCAAGGTCATTTCTGTCGGATAAAAAATCATCTGAACATTAAAATAAAAATAAAAATCAATTAATCCAAAACAAAATAAAAATTTCAGAAACCTAATCCATTTAAAGATAACAATGTATTAATATAAAGATATCAAATTATTTATTTATATACACTATGTCAACTTAAAATTTTAATACACTTATATATATATATATATATATATATATATGAAAACAATTACATAAATTTGTTCGGTTCACACCATCAATACATTTCATTTGGATATATTTAATATTCTAATTCACTACTTGTGTTATGCTAACTTTTTATACCCCTATCGTTTAGCGTGCAATGAAATTCTTCTCAACTTCCATTAACTGTTAGGCTATGTTATACCTTCCCTCAACATTAAGATCTCGTTTCAATTAAATATATATAGAATGAGAACTTCATTATTTATAGTTTGTAAATGAGAAGCTCAGTAAATAACTTATATTAATGAGTGGCATGATTTACTACAAAATAATTAAAAAAGCATATTTGTTCTCTTAAAAATATTTTATGGGTTTGATTTTTATAAAAAAAAAAACTAACGTTATTTTTTCAATGAATTTTCATAGCATTTCGTAAGAAAAACAACAGTTTTGTTTTTATGAAATTTAAAAAAATTAGAAAGCAACATTCCCTTTTATTTTATTGATTTGATTTCTTTTATTTATATTTAAATTTAATAATTTTAGGTAAAAATTGCAATATAAACTATAAGTAATATATCTATAAAGCTAATCAACTTAAAAGTTTAGTATTTTTTTATGGATAGAAATTGTATATTTGTATTAAATTTATAACGAAATTTTGTCTACAATTTTATCATATCAATTTATAAATGATTAGCCATGAAATATTACTTTCAGTTTTTTCAATTTTTCAATACAATGATTTTTCTAGAAATAATACTTATAGATAGTTCATAACAATAACCCTTTAATTTTTTAGTTAAAACCAAAAAATCAATATGTTAGAGTAGTGACAATTTCTTTTTGATTTCACTCTCTTAACGTGATAAGAAATTTTTCATTAAGTGTTTGTTGTATGTATATCATATAAAATTATCACTCTAAATTTAGAAGGTGATAGAGTAGCTACATATTTTACTTATTATTTGATATTTCAAACAAAACTTCAAAATATATTTTAAATTATAAAAATAAATAAATAAAATGATTTAGAAGGTGATAGAGTAGCTACATATTTTACTTATTATTTGATATTTCAAATAAAACTTCATAATACATTTTAAATTATAAAAATAAATAAAAAAATGTTGAAGATAATGGAGACTATAATTTAGGAGAGCATTGGTTCACTAGAACCTTAGATTTGGAATTATTTCCTATTCTTTAGGTAAGTTGTTCTAACTTCTCTATATACGTGAAGACTATATATTCATGGTTGTAATGTGATTGAAGTAGAGTGTTTTGCAGTGGCTGTCTCTAGGTGGATTCTCTCAATTGAGAGTTGCCCAGTTTTATGGTATCAAAGCTCTAGGGCTAGTGAATCAAATCCAGAGTGCTTTAATCCTTGAGTGAGTGTCTCTAGGGTTTTTGAGTCAAATTCAGAGTGCTTTGATCCCCATGTGAGAGTCTAGGTGGCAGAAGAGAGGCCCATAGTTCCTAGACAGAGTTGTGTTCTTTATATTGCTGCTGCTCAACGTTGGTCCGAGAGGAAAAATAGCGTTGACCTACTAATTCAGCACGGGTCCGAAAGGCGATAAAGCACTGATTTGATGAGATACGTAAAAGGCGGAAGGGTGCCGATATGCCGGTCAATGTTGATTCAAGAATCACACCAATCTTGCCCTCACTTCTAAAATAAGATTCTTGTCCATGTTAGCGTTGATTTGTTGATTAGATGAGTGCTGATTTTTTTGTGGCATTGTGAAGCTGTGTAGAGGATGAGGAGGCCGATCTTGGTGAGCTCGTGCTCATTGTTGGAAGCCGCAGTCATGGCATAGAAGATTGATGCCTATGTCAAAGTCGCGTGGTTGAGCTGTGGAGGAACTGTCGCTCACTACAGGGAGGTGATGTCACTCGTTGCAGGGAGCAGCTACTACGTGAATTGTAGTAGGTTGTCCGGTGAGGAACATCAAGGTGGTGGTGGCTGAGCCTGAGCCAAAAATATTTAATAAATATTTCATGTCTTTAAATTAGTATTATTTATACATAAATTATATATAAATATACAGATGTTGAGAGAAAAATTCCCGAGAGAGAATATTGTTGAGTGAGCTTGATGTTCATGTGGGGAGCGATGCTGAGGAAAAATGGCTGCTTTGAGGCTTGCCGCAGAAGACTTTGTTCACTGAGTGAAGGCCGAGGGCTCTCGAGGGCTAAAAGCATAGAAGTAACAAGCACCAGTTTGGAGCTATGGGTTGAATGCAGGCCAAAAGACAGAGGCTGGAGCAGTCACAAGCTACGAAAGATCCTCGTCGAAGCTGGCTTCTAGGCTGCTTGGCTGCTCTAATGTGCTTCCAGCAATGAAGGCATCTTGGGCAGGTTTGCTGGTGGTGGCTCCCTTGACCTCTGTTTTCACAATGTGAGGGGCTTCCGCTGTAGCCATTCTCTTCTTTAACAGAGCGAAGTGGGTAGAGTACTTGGTGACGAAGTGGTGATAGTGAACAATGTCGATATAAAGAGTGAATTTCTGGGTGAGATCGTCAAGCTTCTTCTCCAAGATGGTAGTGTGTTCCAGGTTGGCTTGCAAGGCGAGACCAATAATTGTTTTTCTTTGCCAGTGCATTTCAATAGCCCTACTGAATAAGTTTTCCCTGGCTCTCGTGAGTCCTGGGTCATGAATCCAATTGAATTTATCATTGACCTCTTCAGTAACAAGGTGCTAAAGAACCATCTTGACTTGTTCTTCTAACTATACCACCTTGTGACAAGTTTCTGGATTGACCATTTTCTCATAGTTTAGAGGTGCCTACTGAGCTGCAAACACTACCCTTGTAATATGCATCATACTAAGACAAGCCTAGTGCGAATCATGAGCCCTCTTGCCACGACCCCGACCACGATTATTCCCCCTTGGAGCTGAGGATTTGGCGTGATGGGTGGACATACTAGGATATAAGTAGAGAGTGCAAGGCAAGCAGTGAAAGTTAGGATGGTGGCTGTAAGGGAGGGTAGGTGACAGAGGAAGCATAGAGGAGCATACAACATGAAAACTCGGATCGAGTGCGAAGAAAGGAGAGAGGGATGGGTATACATAGGCAAGGGAGAGAGGGGTCGTCTGAGAAGACATTGGGTGGGGAGTGATGAGCACTTGATCAGGATGCTGAGGGTAGTTAGAACTACTAGTGCTTCCAGGCAAGGACAGGCTAGTTGGGCTGCACTACATGATGTGCCTGGTAATGCCACTGATGCGCTCATACTAAATGAAGGTTGGTTTCATGATTGAAGTCAGGAGGTAGAGTAGCGTGTGCCTGGATCCTTCCAGGCATGTCAAGATGATCTTGCTTTGTTATGATGGCATACTCGCCTTTGAGAGTTTGATTGCTTAGCTCGTCCAAACTTGTAGAGAGAATCCTATTAGAGCTTTCTGCCCCAGCATTGGCCAACCTATCAGCCAACTGGTTTCCAGATTATCTGATTGATTGAAATGTGATTCCCCTAGAGTGCTAGATGTGAGTCTGAATCCTGCTGAAGATTTTTCTTAGTTGCCATCTATCCAACACCTAAATAACTATTCTCCAATGTTGTAATTTCCTACAAAATTGGGTAGCAACAGCTGAGTCTCCTTCTACAATGAGAGGCCAAAAATACCCAGCACGATCGATCTCAATTTCTTGTTCCAAAGCCTGTAGTTTAGCTGCATTGTTGTTGGAATGGCCAAGATTTCTTGCATATACCTAGAGAATATTCCTTCTAGAATTTCTGAAATCTCCTTCGAAGCCAACCATTCTAAGGTTGCCCTTGGTGGTGCCATCATAATTAAGCTTGAGTGTGCCAGACTCTAGGGTAGCTAAGATTTATCAAGGAAATGAACGTAGGGGATCTCGAATCTTAGGGGAATTGAGGAGAAGGGGATATCGAACAAGGAAAGGATGCGAAGATCTGCCTTGGTAGGAGGGCTGGTGGGAGTTTCCAATTTTGAAGAATTGATTTTTTGTCTAGTCATCTGCTTGATTAAGGAGATGGTTCTTTCTTCCTCATTGATAATTCCCTTAAAATTTCTTGCATTCCTTTCCTTCCACAGGGACCAGAAAATCATCCCCAGGATGAGAATTTAAGCCCTGTTTATGGTAGGATAATTAGAGACAGTGGAGTGCCAGAGCTCGATGGTGTTGAGGATGGATGCAGGGTCTCTATCGGTGGCACGGAAGACCAAAAAAGCCCAATTCTAGATGTTGTTGGCATACCTACATTCATTTAATAGATGGTTGGAAGTTTCTTCATCGACACCATATAGAATGCACCTAGATGGGCCAATAAAGCCCTTCTTTATTAAGTTGTCCCAGGTAAGGATCTTCTTGTGCATTGTGGGTGAGAGGAATATGGTGACTTTGGGCCAATTCTTTCTCTCCAAAAGATACTTCCATTTATTCTTCAAAGGAGTGGGGGCTAGAGAGGTGTAGTAACCAGAGGCGTCTTTGATGTTGAAGTTTCCAGTGAGATTCTTCCCCCGTCTAAGGTTTTCCTACTTGTTATCTGTTGTGGTCTATCTATGTCCCAATTCTTCCGAGTTTTTTCCATGCCTCACGGTAGGCATTGTGATCCCACTCTTATTTATTATACCATACCTCCAGCTATCATTTTCGTTGTTGGGTTTCTAGTAGTGATTGAACTGCATTTTTTTTTGGGTTTCCATGTTTTCCTTAATATGTTTGAATTGAACTTGGTCTAGTTTTTGGAATTTTTTCCATTCATCCTCCCAGAACAGGGCTTTCTCTCTTGTACGAATTTCCCAGAAGCAACAATTTTCGATAAAATCTCTGTTTCCCCAGGCCTAGTTCCAGATAATGGATCCTTTGATCATGCCATCGAGCCTGATAAGATGATCGTGATGGTGTGAGGGGAGTATCTTTATTTACGTAATTTTCTCCAAAGGGAGTGAGGCTTGGTAATCCATCTCCACTAAGTTTTTGCACCCAAGGCTTTGCCCAATATTTTCGGGTCTCTGATTCCAAGTCCACCTTCCTGTTTGGGCTTACATGGTTTATTCCAGGCAACTAGTGCCCATTTCCCTTTTTCCTCTCTGATGTTCCAAAGGAAATTCCTATGTATACTTCTAACATGGTGGGAAATGGATTTGGGAGTGGCCAGAGCTGAATAGATATAGTGAGAGATGTCTTGCAGCACAGATTGAACCAGAACCAAACTGTGAGCCAGCTTAAGTGATCAAAAGGTCCAATTGGCTAGCCATTTTCCCAGCTTATCAGTAAGGCTAACCCAATTGAATTTTTCAAGTGGCTTGTTAGTGAGGGGAACTCGTAGGTATTTGGAGGGGGATGATCGGATTGGTATTTACAAAAAATAATTTGGATTTTCCACATTAATGAAGGTCCCGGAGGCACTGGAGAACTAAGTCGAGATAGATTTAAAAGCAAAGGCTTATTTGAGTGTGGGAGATCCCATGAGAATGGTATTATCCAAAAATTGCTAAAGGGTAGAAGGGGGTATGGATTTGTAAATATTAATGCTAGAGATGATCCCTTGACAGGATTTAGCAAGTATAGATTAGTTGATACCCTCTGCCATGAGCACAAAGAGAAATGGGGAGATTGGGTCCCCCTATCTAATACCATGGGAAGGAATGAATGTTTGTGAGGGGGAACCATTGAGGAGGATAGAGAATAATTCCCCCCGAGACCAAATCCATGGTCCATTTGATGCATTCTTTTTTAAACCCAAAAGCTTCCAAGACTTTCCTCATCTAGTCCTAGCTGATTTTGTCAAAATCCTTTGACATATCGAATTGAAGTGGCACACCTAGTTTTATTTGTTCCTTGAGGGAGTGAATGGTTTCTTGAGAGAGGATAATGTTGTCAAGAATTTTTCTGCCTTCAACATATCCCGATTGATGCTGCGAGATGAGGAGGGGTAGAATAGTCTTGATCATGTTCACTAGGACTTTAGAGATGATCTTGTAGATGATGTTGCAGAGAGCTGCCAGTCTAAATGTGTTGGGGGAGTCAAAATTCTTAGATTTTTTAATTTAGGTGAGGAAGGTGGTTTTCAAGGATTTCAAAACCGATTTTTGAATGTGAGATTCCTCAATGAGAGCATATACCTCCTCCTTAAGTAGAGGCCAGTAGACCTTGAAGAAATTAGTGGTAAAGCCACTCGTGCCTGACGCCTTCTTGTTGGGCATGGATATGACCACCTCTTAAACCTCCTGCATCGAGAATTTCCTCAGTAGCATTTGGTTGTGCTCCTTAGTTAGGATAGTTGGGATGTTCCTTGTGATTTTTCTGATTGCCTCATATTTTCTGGATCAGTTGCTATGAGGATCATACCAAATTAGTGGGTAATTTCTTCTTCTATATCATCATTCTTATGGATGACTCCACCCATGTTGGTCTTTAGGCTTAGAATTATTTTATTTCTCCTATGTTGGATCATGGACTGGTGGAAAAAATTTGTGTTTCTCTCCCCACATTTCATCTAGTTGATGCGGGACTTTTGTTTCCACATTTTTTCCTCTTAAGCTATCTATTCCTCCCAGCCACGTTGGAGTTGAATTTCTTCCTATTTTCTTTGTTCATTTAGGTCTTTCTCTATGATTTGTTGCTAGAGGGTTTCTTGTTTTATTTCGAGCTTTATTTTCTCTGAGGTGATGTTGTCAAATGTTTCCTTATTCCATGTTCTAATCTCATCCTTGATGAATTTTAATTTTTGTTAAAAGTTGTACATTTTGTTACCTTGATTGCTCTGGGGGGTGTGCCACCATTCTTTCATCTTGTACATGAATTATGGATGGTCAAGTTAGAATGCTTCAAATATTAAAGGTTTATTTTTTGGTCCAAAAACAATATGGATAGACAGAGATATGGGTCAGTGATTCAAGCCCACCTGGGGTAGTATTCAGGCTTTAGTTTCCCAAGAGGTGAGGTATATTTACTCCAATATGAGAAAATGATCCAACTTGGAGGCTATCTGTCTGTCTCCTGTGTGCTTGTTGTTCCATGTGAATGTGTCATTTTTGGTTGGAATTTCAACTAGCTTGAGCTCATTGATGGTAGATTGGAAGGCTAGTGAGTCTCTTTCGAGCTTCCAAATGCCCCCGTGCTTCTCTCCCAAGTGGAAAACCATATTCAAGTTCCGTGCATTTATTTTGTGCTACTGAAAGGAGTTTAGATTCTGACTTAGAGTGTTCAACATGTTGATTCTCTTTTCCATTTTGTGTGGCTCATAGATGATGGTGACACAAATTATGTCATTTGTGCTTATGATTTGCAGAACTGTTATTAAGGCATGTTTACTGGAAACCGATTCTGTGAGCTCAAAAAAAAATATTTTCCAAAGGGTTATTACTCACCTTGTAGTCCCACTGGCAGAGATTGTAGAGAGGTCATAGGTTTTAGAGAAGGTTGTATGTATCCTGTTGCTGTTGTCCACGTCAATTTTGGTTTCTTGAAGTAGCAGGATATCTAGCTTGTCAGTAACCAGTCCATTTCTCAAGATCCTTTTCTATTCAGGACTACTGAGTCCTCTAATATTCCATGTGGTGCAAATAATTGAAAAATATTAGAGGCTATGTTTAGAGCTCTTACCTTTCCTTCTTTTATGAGGCGAGCTCCCAACTCTTCAAGGAGTTGACTGGTGGTTTTATGTCCTCTTTTCCTATTTTGTCCTTTTGGGAGATATTTCCCTGCCTCTATGTTTGCGAGGATTCCCTTGTCTACTCCCAATTCCTTGATTTCTTGTCCTAAATTTTGTTTAATTACCTCCTGTAGTAGGTATGCATCTTCTATTTTTTGGATTTGGTCCTTTGGTATAGCTTATATTCCTTATTTTTTCCATTCCTTTGCAATCGTTAGTAGGTCAACCCCATCCAATGCCTCTTCTATAGCATTTTACTTCAGATTTGTAACTTCCTGTGCTTGTTCCATCTCTGTGTCGTCCCTCGGTTGTTCATTTTCTGGCTTGTTATCGTCTTGTTCCCTGTCTGTAGGTTTATAGGTCTCTAGAGCTTGCTCAGTTTGTCTGTGTTCTTCTTCCTCTGAGGATAGAGGGATGTGTTCCTCCTGTTGAGTGTTCAGGACTTAATATTTATTGTGATGCATAGCTTTGGGCTGGTATTTTTTGTTGGGCATTTTCTTGTTGTGTTTGTGCTTGTTTCCAACTCAGGAGAATCCTTCCTCATCTTTATTTTTGTTGTTTTGGTCATCTAAAAGGGGGGGATTTTTTTAGGCCATTCCATGAAGAGGTGCCTGTGCTCGTGGGATTTCCTACATCTGAAGGGGATGTTCTCATAATCAATACTTTTCATCCAAGTCTTGTCCCTGTAAATTAACTTGATTGCCTCCAGTAAGGCATCAAAGACATCAATGTAGGTGCATATTTTGGAATATGAGATGGAGTGCCCATTCCTTGTTACCTCTGACATCTTGATGTATTCTTCTAGAGCATTGTGTATTCATTTGAGAACTATGGGGGCCCAATAATCCATTGGGAGGGAGTAGAGCTCAATCCATATAGGGGATTTTGTGAAGTCCTCTTTTTCTAGTGTGAAGTTATCTTTCCAAAATATAATATAGAGACTGACCAAGTTGAAGAAAGACGCGCCTCCTTCAAAAATTCTATCTCTCTCTTCAAGGAGGTTGAAGGAAATTGTGAAAAATCCATTAGAACCAAGTTGTAGTTGGATTTCTCCTTTTGGCTTCCATTTATAATGGATCCAACCATTGAGGGATATTTTTGTAGGCTATATGCCCATTAATTTAGAGATGGAAACATGTTCCTGCATATAGTCTCTATAGACCACTATGTTAGGGTCCTGTATGATCAGTTCCAGAGTATTTTTTGCCTTTAGATGACATGTGTTGGTCAATTTTGGTTGGTTATGCTTTGTTTCTGCCACAAAAACGTCTTCCAAAATGACACTAGAGGAGCGAGGGGTGTGAGTTTCATATTTGTCGGGTGTTTGGTCTGGAAAGAGGTCTAAGCCTTCCTTTCCCTTACCCGACAGAGTGTCCTTGGCACCCTTGGTCTGTTCTCGAGGGGTATATGCTGAACTCGAAGTCAACCTGGTGAAGAAGGAGATGTATTTCTTGGACAAACGACCCACGACCATGTCACGGAAGCAGGGGGAGGCTAATTGGGCATTGTTCAGCGTGGACTAAGGGGGCACTTGGGAGCCAATGTTGGGCAACCGACGACAGGGGCCGGAGAGCTGAGTGACATGACGTAGTTAGTTCAGACTCTGTTGCATCTTGATTAGGCTAGACATCTGTTTAATATTTCCTAGTTTGCATATTATTGATAACAATATTAAAATCCCCAAAAGTTTATTTTAAAATGGATATTCCATCAAAATAATTAGAAAATTTGTTATAAAAATAAATTGAAATTATCTATCTATATATATATATATATATATATATATATATATATATATATATATATATATATATATATATATATATATATATATATATATAATTTTATTTTATTTTTTAAATTGAGTATGCATGCTTAATTCATTAATCATTTTTTTAATTATTAATAATAACAACCTTTCAAAATATTAATTAGTACTTGCAATCTCAATGATTCAGGATTTTTGTTTGATTAGATTAATTTTGTGAAATATGTTGGAGATTCATTTAATTTTCTCTCTTAACTATGTCATAGTATATCCATCTTAACTTTTCATTTATCAAGGACAACAATCTCTTGAGGTATAAACATTTTTCAAAGTTTTTCACTCAAAAAAAAGGTTTGCACTTGAGGTATTTGGTCCATAATTAACATGGATTTAGTTCATTTTATGTGATTTGGTTATAATCCTTATTTATTTATGATATTTTTCTAGATATTTAAATCACTAAGTCAATGGTCTTTTCACAAGGTTTTATCATTGAATAAAATAATTGAATGATCAAGAAATTGGTTATACTCGTTCTAGGTAAGCATGTTTATTTATGTGATTTTTTAAAATATTTAAATCATTGTTGCATCTAAATTTGAAAGGAGTTGTTGCTCCATGATATTGTGTCTAATCATATCACTAGACAGAGAAAGTAAGACCAACAGAACAATAATGAATACCCAATCATGAACGATCAATCATGCAACAAAAAATCAGTTCTATGCTATAGAGAAATGAGATCACACCTAGAATCCTCGCAGATCGGAGAAGTGTTTCAAGTTCAATGGATATTTTTTTATCCACTTGATATATCTACCACATTTGCACCTGATATCTTATCCCTACACACAATTACAACCAAACAAAGACGATAGGTGATTTCCATTGATCATAGATGAGATTACAATGCCTATACCTTCACCTCAAAGCTTCCTCTCCACAGTCTGAGAATTTTTCCCCACTATATCTAGGAAGTGAGCATGAAGAGAAATATACAAGTGGAAAAGACTTCACAAGCTCCCTCACAAATGGAAATATAGAAACATAGACTCAAGATGGCTCTCCAAAAACTAGTTTGATCCTCAACAATGATCCAATATAAATAGGAAGAAGAGAGAACCGAAGAGGGTGTAGGAAGATAGTCACGATGACAATAATTCATATAAAATTATAACTGATAAGTCATTGTCAGCTCAAATAGGTGAAAAATCAAACTAATCTCCTAGGGAGTAAGGCACTATAGAAGTCTTCATTGTACCCTGGCACAGAAAGGGATGAAAAAGTATCTGGACACATAAGGAAGGTATGAGAGCATTTGGAAATCTCTAGATGCATGCATAGGAATTCATCCATCTGTCTAAGGGTCATTGATCCAGGGGGAGTAAAATAGGCTGATAACAATCACTTTGTCAATGTGATCTTTAAAAAGTCTTATAATTAAATAAAATAATTGAATGATACCACATTAACCTTGGTACCTAACCGACCTCAATCTTCACCCTTACCCTAAAGCCTAAAGAGCTACCTATCTCTAGGTTTTTCTAGTTTGACATCTACTTAGCCCTCTCCTTCACCATTCATACTTATGCATCATTTTCTGCATGGATTGCTTGATCCACTAGTGGTTGACTTACATACAATTTTTTGTTGTGGGTGGCATTAAATACCAAATCGATGGTGGGTGACACTTAATTCCAAATAGAAACTTTCTTAGAAACTCCCTGTAAGTTGCACTATTAGGTCACAAATTAAAAATTCCCACTTCAAATATTTCATATAAAAAAAAAAAAAAAAACATATTTCTCCTTTTAAAAATTTGGCCTCAATTTAATTATTAAAACAATTTGATTTCTCATAAAAATATTACGTCAATTTTTATGCCTTTCGAAAGGTACAATACATATTTTTTATTTTGGTAAAAAAGAAATTGACTTTCAATTAGTTTAGAATTTTTTAAACATATTTTATAAAATTTACTAAAGTTTTCAAAAAAAAAATATTTAACTGAATATTTTGAAAATTAAAAAGTAATTTTTAAATTTTTAAATGTAAATTATTATTTCTTAATTGGTTTATGGATTCTAGTTATGTTGTTTCAAATTGAATTATGATATATAAAAATTATATTAAAAAAAAAATCTAAAAAAAGATTTATATTGGCCAAGTGTCATAACTTTGCACAACATAATGCCATGTGCATAGCTTCCCACGATTTTTAATGCAAAAAAATACTAGCAAGATTAGAAATTTCAAGTAGAAAAAAGATAATTGATTTTTTTTTTTTTTTGGCTTTTTATCATAAGTTTTTCTTCTCATTTTAATTCCTAATTACATTTATTTTCACCAGTTGCAAAGGAATTTCAAAATATGTTAAAACTCTCACATAGTGAAATGTTAATAATAATAAATTTTTTATATTTTTATAATTTTAATAAAGCACATTAATTAACCTATTGATTTAGAGTTAATAAAATTTTAAAATGTGTTTTAAATACATACATACATACATACATACATATATATATATATATATATATATATATATACTTTCAAACATGCATAGTACAGAAACTAACATGGATAACTTTGGTTGTCAATTATTTTTTCTTTTTGCCTAAGAGGGAGGTACTAGCTGTATTTGATTAAAACAAACAAAACACAGTTTTTTGTTTATAGCATACTATAAAAAATAAAACAAAGCAACTTTCTGCTCTATTAATTTGATTTTTTCTATTTATATTTATATCTAATAATTTATAGTTAAAAACACAATATAAAATTTTTGAACACCTAATCCTCTATGGGTAGGGGTGGAAGGTGAAGAGTCACAAAGGAGTCCAAGTGACCTTGGAAGATGAATCCAAGAGTCACACCATTGTATTATAAATGTACATCTATGATGAATAATATGATCAACGAATGCCTATCTTTCATATTTGCGTGTTTTATCTTTCTCCTACGCCATGTGTGTGTTTAACATAGAACTGCAAGCAATCTCCTGAGCTACTCAATCTTATTTGAGAAATTGTCACCTTTGTGCTTTTCATATCGCAGAAATATCACTTTTGTTCTCTACACATCTGACTGTGTTGGGCCAGACTTGTTGAGAGGTTGGGACTGCCATTGAACTCACCTTTCTCTGAGTCGACTCAGAGATTCATCTTCAAAAGCACAAAGAGATTCGTCCTCAAAAGCACATATGCATACATGCAAACCGATTCTGAATGGTATGTCAATTTTTTTAATGACTGAGTCTATGTTATGAAAATGCTGAAGTCTTGGCATGACTGTGTGTCTGTGTTCAAACAGTGGTGTGACTGTGTTGTATGAACCATTGTTGTTCTGGCATTGTGGCACACCGCCTCTGCTCTTACACTCAATACCACCAGTTCTCCCACATTGCATACTACCTCCCATTGTTCCACATACCACCTCTACTATTTGTTGTAATAAATATATATTACATCGCCTGACATGGTATATACATTCCACTTTGCTCTATGTATAACACTCCAGTTATAATACATACAACACTCCATTATATCATATAATTCCTTTTCTCGACAATCATACCCACTGCCTGAAACATACCATCAACTTTCAGTTGCTCATTTTCTCGTGGCTCTGTGTCCCCTCCATACATGCACCAAAATTTGCTCCACACATATATCCTCTGCCCCGGACTCTGCTCCACATATAAAACACACTCCACTGCCTCCGCCTTCAGCTACCTTCCTGGCACTAGCCTCAACTCACCTCCCCTACGGTCCTCATCCCTCATGCGTGCCCGCCTTCCCTCCATCCTCCCACGGCCTGGGTGGTATCTCCTTCCGATTGTCTGCCTTCCACAGAGAAAGAAATGCAAGAAGATCCCTATTGCTAGTCAGACACGTTTGAGGAAGCCGAACCATCCCCTTCTTTCTATAGGAAGTGTTGCTTGTAACATATAAAAGCAACAGAGACTTCATATTCTGTATACTACCCGGCAGAGGCCCATATAATTCATTGAATGCCGAGTTCAATATCTTCAAATTCATTAAACTCATCAAATCTGGAGGTAGATTGCCAAAAAATCCATTGTAAGAAATAAACATCGTCTACAGATCCTTCAGGCGCCCGATGGAACAAGGGATCTCTCCATTCATGAAATTGTGATCTAATTTCAGAATGCGAAGCCTGGTGCAATTTGAAATCTTAGTGGGAATTGAACCACTAAGGTTGTTTCGCTCCAAATTTAGATACACGAGCTTACTCAATATGTCGATTTTGGGATCTAGAGAACCCGAGATTCTATTGCAGGAAATATCAAGATGAGTTATGTTGGTTAGAGACCAGAGAACGAGCGGTATTTCTCCTTTAAAAAAAATTTCTCCCGAAGAACAAATGCTAGAGAGTGGACACCTTAACGATAGTTGATGGAATTTGGCCGAAGAAGCTGTTTCCCAGCAAATTCAAGCTAACCAGACGCGAAAAGTTCAAGATGAATTTTGGAAACCGGCCCATGAGATTGTTGTGAGAAAAATCCAAGAAGACCATCTTAACCCTAAGGAATTTAGCCAGTGTAGGTGTGGCAGCTGTAGTAGAGGATCTAATGTGGCAGCTGTAGCTGAGGGGTCAAGAGCCTATCTCCTTGAAGGAAGAGGACACTTTCTTGGATGACCGACAACACTTGTTGACAGGCCGATTTAATCTCAAAGAGTGGAATTGTTTTAGAGGTCCCCTTTAATCTCAATGTCTTTTGGTTTCGTTTGTTGACAGAATGCTGGTCTCTGCATCAAAGATATGAAGATCTATCTATCTCAAAGACCACTTCAGGTTGAGGTTGTGGTTGATGATGCTTTGTATAGTTTCAGGAGCCTTTCATATTGGGCGTTAGTTCTCTCTATCCCTGTTCCATAAAAGAAGGGTATCCATTCGAAAAAATGGTTTGGAAAGCAATTAGTTGGTAAAAAAATTTTTTTTTTTTAATTTTTAGAAGAATATATAAATGCGGGATGATTTTTTTTTATTCGAGTCAATGTGGTACTAAATTCTCCATGTGGGGACTTGGAATATTAAAATCAGTGCAGGAAAAAAACCTCAGACAAAACTGATGGACTTTCTCTTTTTAAGTGAATTGTTAATATCATTTCACTATTTATTAATATTAAAAAAAAAAGAAAAAAAAAAAAGAGGGAGGTTCTTGTGCTTCCCTATTGTTGCCTTCTTGAACACTTCTAGATTCTTTCACATTTAAGTTCAAAAGTGGAAAATCTATTTATAAAAATCATCATTTTTTCTACAAGTACATTTGTTGGTCATTTTTTACTTGAATTATTTCAATAATGGAGAAACTTCACATATTATTAGAGTTATTAAGCACTTTAATCTTATCTACTCGTGGAGACACAGTTAAAATCAGCAAGGACACATTGTCTAATATTGAGTTTTGTCTACAAAATGCACAAGACAAGATTGAGTTTCTGCAGTTGGAGTCTGAGCTCTAGCAAGATGAACTTCAGCAAAATATTCATTATTATGAACCTGTTTCTGTTCAGAAAATTGATAGGGACTCCCATCAGCAGCAAGAATATAAAGTTGCAGTCAAATCGCATTTAGTTCCTTGTACAAGAGAAAATTCACATGCAGATGCAGCAGCTCAACCAACACTTCCCAAGCCCATCATCAGACCTTCGGAAGAGCTTTTCCACAACAAGCACAGAATAGATCTTGGATATGAAAAAAATTGTCTTTTCATATTCCGAACTACTCCAAGCCCATCAAATTTCAGAGTGTAGGATTCCTTTATGACAACTCACATTCAGCTATTCCAGAATATTGAACAATCTTGCAGTTGAGTTTCCTCCATCATCTCACCTTGTACCTGATAGGGGGGGAAATGGTGTTCATATACAAGCTTCGATGGCACATCAAGAAAGCCCAAGCCACAATATCTCATTCTAGATTCAGAGTTGTAGCCAGAGGCACATCAGTTCAAGCGAGCCAGAGCCAAAATTCGTCATTCCAGATTTAGAGTTGTAGCCAGAGATAAGGATGCCCATGAGCATGCCTTTGTTTGGTGGTCAACCTTAAAACATCTATGCGAGGTTCATATTATTCCTCTTCGAAGAATTTAGAGCACTTCCTCTAACAGAAGACTTCAACTTCTTACCAGCTTTGGTCGAGTTTCAGGAAATTCATTAAGCATTCCAGTGTTTGTGATCATCCTTAAACCATCACAAGTTGTTAATATCCCTTCTTCTAGGTTGAAGGTCTCCCTCTTCAAATATGAGGGTCACTTCCTCTAGCATAAACCCTTAGCTCCTTGCCAGATTTGGAAGATTTTCGGGAACTACAAAAGCATTACATTCCAGTGTTGGTGGTCATCCTTAAACCACCTCTTTATGCCAACATTTCAAAGAATTGATTTAGCCTAAGTGCTGCCATGCATAATTTGCAGATTTTTATTACAACTCTCTTCTTGGACTCACACATACCCCTTCGAATTAAGGGGGGAAATGTTGAACACCTAATCCTCTATGGGTAGGTGTGGAAGGAAAAGAGTCACAAAGGAGTCCAAGTGACCTTGGAAGATGAATCCAAGAGGCACACCATTGTATCATAAATGTACATCTATGATGAATAATATGAGCAATGAATGTCTATATTTCATAATTGTGTGTTTTATCTTTCTCCTCCACCATGTGTGTTTTTAAAAAAACTATATATAATAAATTTGTAAATCTTATCAAGTCCCACTAGCACAACCGGTTGAGGATGGGCCTCGTCAGAAATGTGACAAAGGATCAAACTTGACGGAGGTTGTTGCACCCATGTTAGGGGAGGAGACAAGGCAAACCTAGTTAGCTCAGTGCTGGTGTGGTCTAGGTTGAGTATGATCCTTGGGTGATTTTGATGGCCTAGGTACCCTTAGGTTGTAGTTTCTCAAGCCACAGGTCAAGTCTGATGTAATTTCTAATGAACTCAGACCACTTGAAAAACAAAAACAAAATATATTTGTAAATATTCCCATGGAGGGTGAAGGATCCCACCCATTATTTCATTTACTAAAATGGAATATGGAATAAGTGGAAACCTAGAAAAACATTTATTTCCCACTATGTCCTCGTTAAATTCTCATGTTATGAGAGCATTCACATGCCCTTGGTTTTCGAAGGACGCCTCCTTATTATCACATTGGATAAATATTTTCCCTAATTATTTTCCAGACAATATCACCTTGGTCATGGCTGAAAAAATTAACTTATGTGAAATTTAGATGCTACTTTATCTTTCTATAAAACTTGTCAATCAAAACTACTAATTATCTACATGCATATCTATCTCCACTAACCGATACCAAAATGGCTTTGTATGGTGTTCCAAAAGAATATTTCAATTTGGTGTTCCAAGAATTTTCTTACAATCCCATTTAACTCTCGCATCCAAAAGTCCCTGCTCACTTGTTATCATAGGGGCTTCACTAGGGGAGAAATACCATACCATGTGCATTCATATTGGGGGATGTATATTCAAAACATTTGACATAATATATTGATCATATATAAGGGAGTAATGGGTTTTTATATTGGCGGGTAAAATAAATGAACCTCAATGTTAATGAAAACATATAACGGGGTATAAAAAATGTTAATGAAAAAGTGGATACCAATAATATCTAATGAAAGTAGGTTTTTCTTAAATTGGGAAGGTGTATTAGTTTTGTATTTGTAGGGGGTTAAATAATGTGAGTTTTAGATGTATTTCCAATATGTACTCAAATTAGGGGTATTTTTTAGTATGCCACAAATGCACGTGATATGTCAGAGATTCATTGAGTGAAGCACCCATGGTTGTTATACAACTATAAGGCATTGGAGACAATTTGGGTGACTAAACACGAGGCCATCAACCCATATACCTTCCAACCTTTCCACATCAAGAATGTCATACCACAAACTGAGTTAAGATAAGAGATGCACCGATACATCACAAAACAGAGAATCTGAGGCATTCAAGTCATCCCTGATTATACTAAAATATTAAAGGAGAGTGATATTTATAAAGATAGCTAATTACTCTAGCATGCATAGTTGGATAATTTAAAGAGTCGGTTCACTGAGTCAAGTTGAGTGAGTTTGAGTTCAATCTTTTTTTTCTATAAAGTTAAATTTAGAGTGTGTAAAGTAAAATTTGAGCTCATTGTAATCATAAAATTTGTGTGATCAATAGAAGTTGCATAGCTCATTTTATTGTGTGTGCGAAATTTTGTGTCTTTCCTCCTCTGTCTTTCCCACAAAATGGTATCAGATCTGAGGAATGATTACAAGATCCGTGGAGAAAACATAGCTATCAAGATGAGAGAGCAAGACTTGAAATTTTCAAAATTTTAAAGGCAGAATTGTCACAGGCTTAAGGTGCCCATCGCTGGTTTTCAAGTGTAAAAGGTGCATTTATTTTTCACACTTGAGAATTTCCAACTCGTCACAGTTCCGATTTGTTAAAAGTGCATTGAATTCAAAAACCCATCGCCGCTCCTCCCCATCAAAGGTGTGAGATCCATTGAACAGTTTTTGGATGACAGAAAGGATTTTGTTCACGACCAAGTACGAATGTGAAAATTTATATTAAATTTTATTTTCAATAAGTGAAAATGTATTTTCAAAAGTGTTTTGTTATCATATATGAGTTTGAAAGTTCTTTTTATTAAATTTTAAAAGGAGTTTATTTATAATGTGTGTGGAAGTTTTTTTTTTAAAGGATTTTTTTATGATTATTTTATAATGTTTTTTTTATAAGAGTTAATAAAGGAGGTTAATAAAGTTTTCTTTTTTAAGGATTTTGTAAAACAGAAAAAAGGTTTTTAATTATTTGAAGGGGTTATTTTAAAGATAAATTCATCTAGTTTCTTGCGATTATTTCCACCATTTATAGGGAAGGATTATTATGCGTGGGCCATTAATATGGAGACCACTTTGAAGCCTCAAGAAGTTTGTGATAATGTCTAGTTTGGGTTTCCAAAACCTAAATTTGAAGAAGTTGAACGAGCCCTCACTAGTGTAGAGAGGGAACAATGGAGAAAAGAAAAAATAAGAATGCAAGAATTACAAGTTATCCATCAAGTAGTGGATGTAGTAGTGTTCAATAAATTTATGATCACGTCTTAAACAAAGAAAAAATAGGATGTTTTGGCGACAAACTATAAAGGTATGAATAGAGTCAATATTGTTAAGTTGCAGAATATTAGCAAAGATTTTGAAATTCTACAGATAGAGGAAATAAAGGACATTGATTCATTCATGAATCGATTTTTTACTATTATGGACGAGTTAATGATTTATTGTGATGACATATAAGATCAAACAATGGTTGAGATGGTATTCATATGTTTGTCTGACATGTTTGATGTTGTGGTAGAATATATAGAAGAAGCCAAGGATTTTGCGATATCGACGGTTGGTGAATTGATGGGATCAATTCTATCCCATTAGGCGAGGATAGACGAAAATTAAGGATTCCACCTTAGAGACAACTTTTAAAATTCAAGTTTCTATTTAAATACACATAGGTCGAGGTAGAGGTAGATCGAGAGGCAGAGGACGAGGCAGTAGACATGGTGGTCTAAGAGATGGGATATAAGACCAAGAACAAGATAGTGGAATAAATAATAGAAGCTTCAACAACAATCCAAGAGTTTACCAATACAAGGTGAGATGTTATTATTGCAATAAATTTGGTGATATAACCGTTCTTGCAGAAAGAGGACAGTTGATCAAGGAACACAAAGAGCTAATGTCACCACACAAAATACTAAATCCATGTTTGTAGCTTTCCATGCCATGCATGAGCCTTTTGATAATGTGTGAGTATTATAAAATGGTTGCATTAACCACATGGTAGGCAACAAGTATTTGGTTTCAAAATTTGATCAATCTATGAAGACATAGGTAAAGTTGGGGACTAACAATACTGTGAATGTAGATTGAAAAGGAGTAGTCAACATTCTAACCAAGCAAGGGGAGTCAAAGACAATTTCAAAGGTATAATATTATGTCCCTAGTATCAAACATAATTTGATAAGTATTGGCAAATTGCTGTAGAAGGGATACAATGTTGAATTTCAAGGATAAGATTTTGTTATATATGAAAAGGCCACAAGAAAGAAACTAATATAAAAGGTGTAGATGACAAGGAACACATGTTTTCCTCTAATCATGAATTACAATGATCAGGTGAGTTCTTTTCTAGTTGGATGTTCTAATAGTTATCAATTATTGCAATTTTGGTTTTGACACTTCATTTCTTTGGTTTAATATTGTTGCAACAGGAACATATGGTTAGAGGATTACCTCCCATCAAATAACCTTCTAGTACTTATGAGTGTTTCATCTTAGGAAAGAAACACCATGATATTTTTCCGAAAGGAGTTGGATACAAAGCAAAGTAGCCACTAGAGATGGTTCAAACATAATTGTGTGGACCTACGAGGACACAATCAATTGGTGGAAGTTGTTACCTCCTCACTTTCATTGATGATTTCAACAGAAAAACATAGTTTTATGTCCTCACAAAAATTTTTGAAACTTTTGCAAAGTTCAAAGCATTCAAATCCTTAGCAGAGAACTAGAGTGAATGACAGATCAAGGTGTTGAGGTCAAATCGTGGTGGATAATATGATTCGAAGGAATTCCATGCTTACTGCAAACAACATGGCATCATAAGGCAGTTTATAACCAGATACACATTGAAAAATAATGGTTTAGTAATGATAAATAATAGGACAATTATGAGCATGTAAAGGAGCATGTTGAAAGGAAGAAACTTGTCTAATGAGTATTGGGCATAAGTATTTGCATGCATTGTTTATGTAATAAATAGATATCCTAGTACAAAGAGAATGATGAAAAAAGTTCCAGAAGAGGCATGGTAGGTATTTCTTGCAATGTATCTCATCTTAGAGTGTTTGGATGTGTATCTTATACACATTTTTCTAAGTTGATAAGAGGCAAGTTGGATGATAAAAGTGAAAAATGCATATTTACTAGTTATAGTGAGAAATCAAAATATTATAAGTTTTACAAACCTATCACTAAGAATACTATAATAAATATAGATGTTCTGTTCAAATAAAAAGAGTCATAGAATGGGACTACATAAAATATAGTTGGTGCAAGAGTACCATTAGTGGAAGAATAGGATGTAGAAGAAAAATATCAACAAGGATCACAAGAGAAGACGTGAAAGCAAGTCACGCCAGTGAGGAATCAAATATTCTCTGAAGAACATGGATCTTCAAGTATATCAAATGATTGGAATTCTCCCAAAAATTAGCCAATCGATGAATCAAGCATTGGTAAAAGAAAAATTATAATTTTGAAAGATATTTATGATGACTTGGATGTTAGTTAAAAATGTTCATTGTTTTAATTTCAATCTTCATCATTTGAAGAAGTTATTGAAGATGAAAATTGGGTGCAAGCAATGGATGAATAAATATAAGCCATTGAAAATAATGATACTTGATATTTGGTTTATTTTCCAAAAGGAAAATATATCATTAGTGTAAAAAGGGTGTGCAAGACAAAGTTGAATGAAAAAGGAGAGATTGACTGATCTAAATCAAGCCTTGTAGAAAAATAGTTCTCGTAGAAACGAAGAATAAGTTTTTGAGAAAAAATTTAGTTGTTAGCCATACAATATTTTGTAAGTAATATTAATATGAACAAAATAGTTTTGTTATGTTAGCTTCCTCATCAGTATAAAATAAAAGTGTGCTTTAGGATTGTGTGTATATATTGAGCTTAACAGAAGGTTACTTCAATGGTTTCCTTTAAGTGTTCTTCAACCAATATAATTCCATGAACAAATTGTAAAGAATTAAATAATTAAACACTTGAAAAGAAATGTGTATCAAATAACAAGGAAGTTTACCCCTCTTGGGATACATCTCCTTGGCTTATCAACATGACTAGACCACTCTTGTATTTGGTGTCAAAAGTACATATCAGTTTGCTGCCAAACATATGTGGATATTACCCCTTCAAGGTAATGTTATTTTGAAAATAGCTCTCACAATATGAGCAACACAACATATCTCATATAGGGATGACATTCTTTCAATGGTGAGATCTAGAAGCCCCTCACAGACACCCTTCAATTCTACACTAAAGAATACAATAAAAGACTTCTTGAATGAAAAATTTAAACCATATTTGAACCATTTTGGTCACAACTTCTGCAAAAAGTGTTATGGAATTGGGAAAACCCCTACAAGGTCTCATCCTTTCTCAACAACTTCCAAAACTGCTTCAAACATATGAATGATCTATACCCCTTACCTTTCAAACCTGCAATATGACCCTAAATATGTGCTCAAATAAGTAAATAGTGGTTACAAATGGATAAAAACCGTTAAAAATCCCCTAATTATCCTCTTATGGCTCTTCATTTGGTATTTAGGTGAGGCATACATGGCCTCCTCTCCTGGTGGTCCTAGGCATCTTAAATCTTCAAGCTGGAAAAATCACTTCCAGAAGTGCCTGTCTTCCTCTGAAACATGCACCAATCTACTCAAACTATCCAATAATACTTGGATAGACTATTTTTAAACCCAATTTAGTTGAAATTTTCTCAAGTTATGAATTCTTCATTTTTTCCTAGGGAAATTCCTCTAAAATTGGAGCAACTCCAGTTAACTCTGCCAAAACTGGAGTTCTACCGAAAATGGTAGCCTTCGCCAACTTAAAATCCAATACAAACTCTAATAATCTCAGATGATAGCCACTTAGAGTGGAAGAAATCACATCTTCTTGACGTCTTTGAGAGAAATGGATATAATTGATCCCAAGGCCTCAGGGCTTTTCATAAATCATATAAAGGGTTAAATGGAAAATTTTCTTGAATAGATCCTATCTCCAAAGTACATCTCCCATTTATCCAAGGGACTTTAGACAAAATTTCCCATGTCCTTAAAAGAAATAATTTATCCCCTTCGTTCAAATCTCTTTGTACTATTAGAAACTCTCTCGAATCTTTCAAGGACCCTATCGACCCTAAGGACCTAAAAGGGGTTTACATGGTTTCTTGATCCTGTGGTACTCCCTATATTGGGGAAACTAGTCGATCCATCAGATAGAGAATCCAAGAGTATGTTGCAAACATTAGGCACAATATATCCCGTATCTCTACCCTTGCGGAGCATGTGGAAAAATCATGTCACCATGTTTGTATTGAGGATTTTAAAATGCTTGCCATGGTTGATCACTTCCAGCATAGGAAGCTCAGGGAAACGATTGAGATTGAGAGGTATGCTAAGAATATCAACAGGGATTATGGGTGGAAATTAAGTAAGAGTTGGACCCCAGTGCTCTCTAGGTGATTTCTTCCCACCTGGTTCTTATTTTTGAGTCGATTTTGGTCTTGATTGTCCTGACCCCCTCCTTTTTGTTTCATTTCATGTGTTCTTTCGTTAAAAAAATTATTTTTATTGCATTAACCATTTATGTGTATATATATGTATATGTATATGTGTATATGTATATGCGTATGCGTATGTGTGTATATATATATATATATATATATATATATATATATATATATATATATATACATATATATCTGTGTGTGTGTGTGTGTGTATGTATATATGTATTATTTATTTTATTTATTTTTAAAATAATTTTTTTAACCATTTGATCTGAATCAATTATCTTTTACTTATTTATTTTATTACCTCACTATATTATTAATAGATTTTTAATCATTTTAATATTAACAATTAATATTTTAATTCCCTAATAAGTAGCTAACTCGTTAACTAACTTATAACAACTAATTTGTAACGACTTGCCTTCAACTACTATTTTTGGGAATTGATGCATCCACACTATTTATTCACTAAGATTGGTTATCTTTCTCACCTTGTTGTGAGAATGAACCACATTAAATGGTTCGAAACATTGACCAAATCCTAATGATGTGATTAATACAAAAGATATTTTTCTAGATTATGGATCATAAAAGTATTATATCTAACAAGATAAGATGTGGTTAACTAGTGGATAAGCACAGTTTCGTGGTTTATAAGTGGTTGTTTAATGTGCTAATGAAGAACTTAAAAAAAATCCTCATTAACAAACAAATTAGCACATTTAAAATGGGTTAATGCTTGAATTAACCACGTTTTAACATTTAAAAACATGTGCATTAACGTTGGCCTCCACTCCTAGTCGTAGCACATGGTTATATAGGTCGGGACTAGCTCTTTAGGGTTGGCCTTGGCCTTACCCCCTTCACGCAATACAATTAAAAAAAAATAGATGTTGGAACCCATAATATTTAATAACTTTGGTTGTGGTCTAATGTTATGTTGTTGTGTTTTTGTGGGGGAGGTCGCGAGGTTAACCCCGATCTCTGTCTTGCCTCCGAATAAAATTTTTACACCATATAAAAATATGAATTTCTACCATATTCCACTAGGGGGGGCAGATGGCCGCCTTTGGGCTTGCCACGTGTTGACACCTCATTGGCTTTAAAATAAACCAATCATATTGCATGAACGAACCAAATTTTCAATCATCCACCAGCTGACAGTTGTTCGCACCCAGTTCGACCAACTAGAGGAATATTCCAAGGAAGATTCATTAGAATATTATTTTTGCTAACTGGGCTGCCCTGTCATCATCCTGTCAATTCTGCACAAATTTTAGCTGCTTGATAAAATGGACAGAAAGCTCTAACTTTCACATACAAAGTCGTTTTTCAATGAAACAAAGTTTGTCGGAATCAGGACGACGTGACCTATTTTGTCATTCAAGTTTAGAGTGACTCCAAGAAATTTTATTTTTGAAATTAAATTTGAGCTCCTGAGCATATCTCCCCACTAAAATAATTTTGGTCTCCAAAAGTTCATTTTCATTTGTTTAGAAATTGAAGGTACAGTTCCTTCATTCTTCTACACTCAACCAAATTGAAGTTTGAAGTGCCCTAACAACTCTTTTTCATGTTGAACTTGAACTATAACTTGACCAAAGGTTTCAATTTGATTTTTCTTCTCGACTTGTCCATTTCGCTATGACCATGCATAACAACATTCTTCCCAAGAAGAATTAAATGGTATTTATCTGCAAAAATCCTTACTAAGGATCAAATCCAAAAGCCTTCGACATATACCAATACAAGCTGCGAATGGAAAAATTGAGTGATGAACACATTTGTAAATATAAAATATGCTTCCACTACTCATATAATAGTTTTCAAAATTATTTCCGACATAATCAATGAGAAATTCATTTTACAACATAGAGAAACTTGACACCCAAATTCTCCATTTCGATTGCCTAAAAACCAAGCCAAACTAGCATAAACATCTTAAAGAAAACACTATTACATGTAAGTGATTTATTCATGAATTATCACTTTTACAAATTACCCACTATAGGGATATGCAACTAGTGCAAAAAAGGACTTACAGTCTTGAACTGGACAAATAGTTCGAAAAGTTTTCACCTAACATGGTATCTGAACCCTCTATTTGAACTTTTCCTTGTTTTGAAGTTGCTTCATGGATGGTCACATATTGCACCAATTTTTCTTTGGTCGCTTCATTTTCTGGTTTTTTCATGACTTGCCTGCCCTTACCAGGATGAAGTTGTGGAAACAATTTCCAACACTTCTTGATCCAATGCCCATTGAAATTACAGTAAGTGAAAACTTTCATTTGAGCTCTTCTTATTTCGCATGCCTTTTTCTTTGATTGAGTTTTCCTCTTCTCGTTCTCAATGATCTCAAGAGACAAAAATATTCTTGATGATGAATTTTATTTTGCCGCATTATTCTACACAATGGTTAGAAGAATTGCAAAAAATGCATGGAGACATTCTCCTCAACATGTCACTTAAATCAGCAAGTTGTTTTCCTTTAGAAGAATAATTTAAATGAACTGGAAGATTATACATTTTCTTGGCATCCTTTGGATTATGCTTCCTAGATGATGAACTTGCATGGAAAGAATAACTTAAATCAGTTTCTTCTTCAAATTTTTGATCTCTCTCTGGAGATACCTTCAAGACTCCTTTGTATTTAGAGAACGAAGCAAGTACTAGTTTTGGATGAAAATTCCAACACCTTACCTTCTCATGTCCTCTTTTGTGGCATAAGGGACATGATACAATATAGTTGTCATCAAAATACCATTATTCTGGTGCAACATAATCCAAGCCTTCATACTTAGGTCTCTCTTTTACCTCTATTTGGTTCTTGATGCCTTTTTTATTCACACGAAGACCTAAGCCTTCCTTGTAACCCATATTTTCCAAGAGCTTAGACCTAATGCCTTTGTTTTGTCTTTCAAATGCTACAAAAGAATTTAAATTAACAGATACATGTAAATAAGGAGCATATGCATGTTGACCATTTGTCTCATCTTTTGATTGAGGCACAATATGGTTTCATACTCCTTTCTGATTTTGAAGGTGTCCTCTTGGACTCTTTTGTTCCCTTCTTTCAGCTCCTTAACATGAGGTGTTGATTGAACCTCATACTCTACATCATGTGGAAAAAAGGCACAAATATTTCCATTTTTCATATTGGAAGGACTTTCTACATTATAATTTTGCATCAAAGTTGTAGAAAAATATGAATTTTGTTCAGAAGATGGTGGTTTATCACCATTATTTTTACCTTCTTCCTTCATTAGAGAACCTTATCCTCTTGAATATATTTACAATTCACCTTGAATTTGTGAGTTCCTCTCCTCATAGAGGACCCACACCATCTATGACATGTCCCAAAAATCCTTTTTTAAGCTTTCATATTTTTTTTAGGCTTGTAGGCTCTCCTCCTTGAGACATGGTTACTAAAGCCTCAAGAATCTTTGGAGGTGAAACTAGAGGTGGATTTTGTGCAAAATCTGGCCTCCTTCTCCTTGTTCCCACATGGGAATGTGCACCAACAATTTTTCCTTCTCCTCTCTGGAGTTTTAACCTTGTAAGAATTTTCACCATGTTTTCATAAGCAACACAAAATAATACTCAACGTGCAACTCTCATACCAATTTGATGTGAATATATACAAAATAGTTTTGTTGTGATAACTTCCTCATCAGTATAAAATAAAAGTTTGCTTAAGGATTTTGTGCATATATTGGA
The DNA here is from genome assembly GCA_034641835.2 of Pinus albicaulis. NCBI lineage: Eukaryota > Viridiplantae > Streptophyta > Pinopsida > Pinales > Pinaceae > Pinus > Pinus albicaulis. Next base: position 1,478,693,667 of record CM076577.1, read on the forward strand.
GCTTAAAATAAGGTTACTTCAAAGGTTTCCTTTAAGTGTTCTTCAACCAGTATAATTCCATGAACAAATTGTAAAGCATGAAATCATCAAACACTTAGAAAAAAATGTGTATAAAAAACAAGTCAAAAAGCATTGATGAAGGAGTTGACCCCTCCTAGGCTACATCTCCTTCACCTGTCAATATGACTAAACCACTGTTGTATTTGGTGTCAAAATTAAATATCAGTTTCCTTCCAAACACATGTGGCTATTACCCCTTCAAGGTAATGTTCTTCTGCAAAGAACTCTCACAATATCAGCAACACAACGTGTATTATACAAAGATTACATTCTCTCACCAGTGAGAGCCAGAAGCCCCTCACATACACCCTTGAATTCCACACTTAAGAATACAATAAAAAAAATCGTGAATAAAGAAGTAAAACTAGAGCTGAACCATGCTATTCACAACTACAACAAAAAAATTTCTAGAATTGGGAAAACCCCTACAAAGTCTCCTCGTTTCTCAACAGCTTCCAAAACTGCTTCTAACATCTGAATGATTCATACACCTTACTTGTAAATCTTGCAATATGACCCTAAATATGTTCTCAAATCAGTAAACATAGGTTACCAATGGATTCACAACATCCAAAACCCCTAAGTAGCCTCTTCTAGCCCTTCATTTGGTCTTCAGGTGAAGCAAACATGGTCTCCTCTCCTGGTGGCCCTGGGCATCTTGAATCTTCAAGCTAGAAAAATAACTTCCATAAGTGCTCATCTACCTTTTAAACCTACACCAAACTAATCAGGATATCCAAATATGCTAGGACAGACTCATTTTGAGCCCAATTTGGTCGAAATTTTCTCAAGTTATGGCTTCTTGAATTTTGCCTAGGAAAACTCCTCTAAAACTGGAGCAACTCCAGTTAACTTCGCCAGAACTGGAGTTCCGCCAAAAATGGCAGCCTCTGCCAACTTAACTAGCAAGATAACCTTTGGTTAATTAGTGGATAAGCCAGATTTAGTGGCTTATAAGTGGTGTTTCAATGTGGTAATGGGGTGCTTAAGAAAATCCACATTAACAAATAGATTGGCACATTTAACACGGGTTAGTTATTTAATTACAGGTTTTAATTTTTAAAAACCCACGCATTAACATTGACTTTGCTGCTGGTCATAAAACATGGTTATATGGGTTTGGGTTGGCCCTGGCCTTACCCCTGCCATCTAGTACAGTTCAAAACAAATAACTGTTGGAACCCATAGTAGTTAAGAACATCAGATGTGGTCTAATGGTATGTTGTTGCATTTGTATGGGGGAGTTTGTGGGGTTGACCACAACCTCTGCCTGACCTTCGAATAAAATTTTTCCACCATATAAGAATATGCATTTTGACCATAGTCCACCATGGGGGGCACATGGGGTACTCCAGGCTTTCCATGTGTCTACACCCAATAGGCTTTAAAACAAACCAATCAGATTGCAGCAACGAATGAAACTTTCAAGCATCCAACAGTTGAGACTTGTCAGCACCCAATTTGACCAACTAGAGGAATATTCCAATAATATTCCAAAGGATATTCCTTGGGATATTCCTTTTGCTTACGGGGCTACCTAGTCATCATCCTATTAGTTTTGCATAAATTTTAGTTGTTTGAGAAAATGGACAGTAGGATCTAACTTTCGCATACGAAGTCAGTTTTCAATGAAAAAAAGTGTGCCAGAATCAGGGCAATGAGACCTATTCACCCTTTCAAGTTTCAAGATATTTTGAGAATTTTTAGTTTTGAGCTTAAATTTGAGCTCCCAATTAGTAAGAGAAGTCTTAGCCATAAAAACTCGAAAAAAGTGGAAATTGTATGAGATGGATGTGAAATCAACCTTTTTGAATGGAATTCTAGAAGAAGAAATCTATGTGCAATAGCCTCGAGGCTATGAAGTTGAAATTCAAGAAGATAAATTTTATACATTGAAGAAAGTGCTATATGGACTCAAGTAAGTGCCAAGAGCCTGATATAGCATAATTGGAAACTACATGATCAAGAATGGATTTTGCAGAAGGAACATTGACCCTACCTTGTACACAAAGGTAAATGAGTATGGATATACTTTGATTGTTTTCTTATGTTTGGTAATTTAATTGTAGTTAAATTACTTACATAAATTATTTACTAGCACTATTATACTGATGAAATGTATGTGAATTGTATGTGCTAGAAGCCTTTGTCACTCAAACAATTACTAAGTTGATTTGGGATATTGAAATGCACAAGTTTCTCTAACAGTAATTAAATGAAATTAATTATATTCCTCTAGATTAAAATAAATATCACACTCTTCTTGAAATGAATAACACACTTATTCATCCTTACTCAAAATTATATCAAACACACTCTTTTGCTTTTAAATGAAATCACTAACACACTTTTCTTAGAATGAAATCACACCACTCTTACTTTAAAATAAAATCACACTTGATTGAATTGAAATCACACTTGCTTTAAAATGAAAGAACACTTCCTTGAATTTAAAACACACTTTCTTTAAAATGAAATCACACCTGCTTGAATTGAAACCACACTTTATTTAAAATGAAATCATACTATAATTGAATATACTCTTGATAGAAAGAAATATTGTCTCTGCATATTAAAATCCTATATATATATAAATGAAATGTAAAGTTATGTTCTTAATCTATGGAAACCTATGCTCTGTCCATGTGTAAGAGATATCGCTTCAATCAAAAATGAAAATTATTAGACAAAATTTCTATGAAAACATTCTTAAACTCATAATTTAAAATAAAAAATTAAGTTAAGACAATCCTACAGAAAATATAAAATGAAATACTAAATTGCAGTTAAAAGGAAACCTTAATATCTCGAGGGGGACCTCCTATGAGAAGCATGTATCAATGATGCCTTCACAATATGATCAATCATGCATTGAAATCACACAATAGAGAAATACGAAAAAAATTAGAGTTTGTATAATGAAAATTGTTTACAATGTAAAATCGAAGTCTGTGGCTTCTATGCTAAGAGGCATATTTGTAAAACTCCTATAGATTAAATTTTTCAGGGTATTACACCTTAAACTAATAGAAAATAGCTAAAATTAACTTTAATGAAAGATAATACAATGTGATCCTCTCATGATTTGTTATCAACACAAAAAATCATGAGGCTAAAAATATGAATATTTCTCGCTTGGTTCGCCTCCTATGGTGGTTAAAATTTCATCTGAATGAGCTACTAGGGTGTCTTCTTTATTGATCTAGGCTATGAAGGTAGGAAAAAATCATCGTTCCTGATAATTTCCACCTTCCCATATGCCCCATTCCTCGGATGGTGCTTCAGAACCTATCAAACCTTGAACTCAGCTGCAGAATCATATGTTAGCTATAGAATCATTGTAATTTTGTATCTAATGTAAATATTAAGCTAAACAATGAAGAACATTGTAATTTATGAAACAGAAGATGATCAAGCACCTGATATGCCATAGGACTTGTAAATTGATGCCCAAATTAAATTTATGAAGGTAAAAAAGAGGAGAATCGAATAAAAAAGGGTTCCAAAAAAATAAAATTTGTGGTTAAACATTCCCCCACATAGAAGACATTGCATGTCCTCATGAAAAACTTCAATATTTATGAATATTTATTGTCACTCATCCTCTTCATATGCCTAATCAGTAACATCCAAGTTTTTCCTTCTTGATTTCCTGGTGGTGACTGCCATCCTCAGTTTCTTCATCAAAATTCTATGTTTCAAGCTTATCACCTTTCTATTCGGAGATTTGTTTTTGACCTTCAATTTCTTGTTCTTCTGATACCATATGCCAAGGTGCAACATGAGGTTTTCATTTTTAGTTTTCTGGATGTCATTTTTCACTTTCAGTGTTCCATGTTCTTTCTTTAAATGTCTATTTAGTACCTCTAACTCATAGATTTCTTCTTCAAGTGTGTTTACAATTTGGGATCTTTCTAGAGGATAAAAAATGATTAATTTCCTCTTGGTTTGAGGATGACTCCATTTTTTTCCCTACAGCTCTTTGATCCTGTTAGCCACCTATAAAAATTTTGTCATATCAAACGGTGGCTAAATCTTTTAGGCCTTCAAGAAACAATTTCATGTCCAAATCGTGAGTTCTTGAAGTCTTATGATAATGATTACCCTTTGAGATAATCTTCATTGTTGTTTCAGTATTAATCCTAGAGAACCTTATTGTTTACCAAAGAAAAACTGCTCATAAGGCTCTATTTTCCATCATTTCACTTCTCCTTTCACTCCCAAACAATTCCATTTTCACCCTTATTCCCTTCATAAATTCCTTCTAAAACCCCTTCATTTAACCTCTAAATCATTCCAAAGACCCTTTTATACCTTATGTTCCCCTTTCATTTGGTTTAAAAATTCTTATTTCATCTATCGGAGCAATATTCAGGCCTTAAAAATCTCTGTTTTTAGCCTAAAAATCGATTTTATACACTATGAGGTTCTTAAGCCCCCAAGGGCTTATATCCTTTAACCCCCCATTTCATATAACCTAAGCCCCACAATCGGGTGCTTAAAGGCTTAAAAACCCTTTCTAAAACCTTACTTTCCTTTAATTTTTCATTACCCTGACGTTACGATTTAAAATGAATCTGGACCATTGATCTAAACAGATCAAAAATCATCGAGCCCCATCCTTCTGCCCGATCACCTTCCTCGTCCCTTTTTTCCTTTCAACATTATCCACTCCTTCATTGAATATTAGCCGTTCATTCTTAAAATCTGACGATTAGGACGTAATGCAATGACCCAAATTCCCGTCCACTACACGACAAGAGCGTTACGTCACCATGGACCCCAGATAAATTTCTACCCCACAGCTTGCCCTCCATCGCGTTTTATCCGCACCGTTCGATCTATCGCCTATCATCTGATGGACCATAATCAATCTTGTGTAATTTTTGGCCGCCCCTTCCCAGTGCGCTACTTTTGTGTGATATGGGTGGTTTTGAAAATCCACGTGTCAAGTGCTGAGTGGAATCGCATTCCAAAACCGAATACCGCCTCCCCACCCAGAGCCTGCGCGAAAACCATTAATGGTTTTCCGAAACCACTTAACCTCAAATTCGCGCCATAATTCAAAATTTTTCCTGGTTAGCTGTTCTGCCAAGTTTTGACCCTTCTTCCACTGCATTTCCTCATCCACAAGCACTCCATCACCTCCATTAAACCTCTGAATTAAGTTTTACAATGAATTGCAGGGTTTCTTAATGATTTTTTTGTGTTTTGCAGGGTTTTTCATGCTGTTTTCTCTGTGTATTTCCATAGTCACATACAAGTGACAAATAAGGCTCGAAGTCACGATTTTGTGCCTTAAGCCACGAAGAAAGGAAATAGCAGGGTTTCGAGCTCTCAATTACATCGATGGATCATGATCCTTGATCATTAGATGAAATCCTCCAACTGACAGAAAGCCACATGTGCCACTGAAACAGAGAAGAAAAGTGTATCAGAAAAATCAAATATAAAGGGATTAAAGCCAAAGTTTGAAGATCAAGGTTTTTTAATCCATAGATCAAAGAGTTAAAGACAATGTTAAAGAACAAAGTCTCGAAGTCAAAGATCAAGGCAAATTAAGCCTAAACACAGGCCAAAAGAAAATTAAAGGTGTTTTAAGGTAAAACAGAGAGTTATATCAATAAAGTAGGCCTCCACTACCACATCAGAGGCTATTTATCCTCTTCAGCTACCAAAGTGCCACCTGTAGTCCCAATAAATCAAATGAAGGCATAGTTATTGCCTAGTCAATGATATTTTGTTTAAAGACATCCAGAGTTATTTACAACCTTCCTAAAGTGTTTTAAAGTCAACAAGACTCTGCCAAGTAGCTTAATACTTAATGAAAACCAATTAATACATAGGAAATATCAGAAAACTTCTCTATTGAACCCCTCAAAGACATAGAAGCATTAACTTGTATTAATTGAACTAGAGACCTTTTCTTTCATCCCACCTCCTCTTTCTTCTATAAATACTTCTGAAGAAGATGAGATGTGGGTTGGTTGTTGAATTTCTGATGTAATAGTAGTAGTTTCTGTATCGAATCATTGTTCAATGTAAATAAGTCCTGAAGCTTTGAAGCTCTGTTAAGTTATTTAAGAAGCTAGGCTGAGAAGAGAAGTTGTTGCTGTGATGAAACATTGGACCTGAAGTATGTAACTGGATTGACAATCAATATACAAGCTGGTTTTTGGGATCCTGGTCTATATCATTGGTGAAGCATCTCTTACTATTATTGTTTTGCTCTCATGTATGCTATTTTGTTCATTTTTCTCTGATGAACAACAACAAATATAGAGCTAGGATTTACTCTTAGAAGTACCCTACTCTTACTGATAAGCTTTATCTTTATGTTTTCCTCCAATTGTGTATCTAAGAATGACTTAATTTAAGTGTAAACATTATCAAGGAATGTTGGTTAGTCCATGTCTTGATGTGCAAAACTTGAAAGGAAGTTCTTGAATGATATTTTCATTACTGCTAAGTAGAGTTAAACTAGAAAAGTTTATGGTTTGCCCTGTCTTCTAGTTCCTTCTTCAAAGGTTGTTTGAAAGTTTCCCTAACAATATGCTAAAGCAAACCATGATTGTAATACATCTGACTTGATCTCAAGCTGCACTTTGTTTTCTTATCTATTTTCATTCCTTCTGAAAGTATTCTAGTGAGATTACTGGATTTTTTTTCTGATAAGTTAGCTTTAATACAAGCTTGTCCAAAGAATTTTATGGTTAGCCCTGTCCTTTAGTTGATTACAAACAGTTTCTTAAAAAGGTTTTTCTTGTATGGAAAGTTGATAATCCTTGTTGAAATTATTGACTTTCTCCACTTTCTCAACACTTTTAATGTTCCATTTCATCATTTAATCTAAATGATATTTTGATATAGATGACTTGCCCCTTGAACCACTCTTGAAATTGTTGTACAATTAAACCCTTTTGTGACTCCATTACCCAATGGTTTAAAGTTGTTTCACACTAATCCTATATGTTGAATACTTCTCAGTATAATTGCATCTTCACTCTTGGAAATTCTTTCATTTTGTAATATTCCATCCAATTAAGGATCATACCCGACCAACCAAACAAACAAAAAACCCTTGTTCTTAATAACTAGCCTAATATCATACTAAAACCTTAAAAGATAAATCAATCTTTGCACTTATAAAGGGATCCCTCTCCAAGTTCAAGAGGGCCAGATCCTAGAATCCCAAAGTGGTTTTTTGATGTAGCCTCTATAGCATTTAGTCTTTCCATTCTATTAAATTACAGATGCCTAACATTTTCTAGCGACCATACTGGGGAACGTTATGAAGTAATAGATAACTTCACAACTCAGATAATCCCATTTTTTAAAAATGAATCAAATGTTCGCCTAGAGTGGTTTTGATTGTTGATGGTGAACACCTTTCAAGCCCTGAGATCAAGTAAAAATCCTTCACCTGGTGACTCCACTGAACATCAGTAGGCCTACTATTTTCCTTAGTTTTCTAAGAGTCTCCACTTGGGAATTCTGAGTGAAATCCTTAAAACAAAACACTCAGCCTTAATCAGTGCAGTATAAGTAGCTCTCTCCAAGCACTACCAAAGAAAATGGTAATCATGATATGACCTATTTGAATCAGTGATAAACTAAGTAACCCTTAGGATTCTCATTGAGCCTTATCAAACCTTGAAGGAATCAGCTAGCTAAGCCATAAGAGTAAAATATGTTTGTCTCATCACCATAGATAAGTATTTAAACATATTTAGGACACTCTCATAACCTATAGGACCGAAAAAACTCAGAAAACCCAAAAATATTTCAGATTGGTATTCAAACCTATTAAAGGTGGTGGACCATACAAAATATTACCTTCTAAAAGCTAAACATTTCCACCTGGTGACTCCACAATCCTAAATAGACCTAAATAATGCACTGGGAAACCCATTACTATCATAATACCATACAAACTCAGTTAAGAAAACCTTGAGGATTAAATTTTCCTTGCTAAAGATCAGTTAGCCTCCTAAAATTTGTCGTATTTGGTTAAACTTTTCTATATATTGGATCTGAAAACACAACACTGTGGCTTCAAAAAGAATTCATACTAGGAGCCATCCCGATCCAAATCCTCCTAAAATAGTTGATAATCCTGAAAGAATTCTTAGGAAATCTCCTAAGGCCAAAAATTCAACTATTGTTAGGTCACTCCATAGAGCTAATTCTGCTCCAGAAAACCTTACAACTCTACAAGATTCACAAGTTGACTTAAGAAACCCATTCAAAACTAGGTCACTTGATGATATAGATCAGATAGATTTTGAGTCTCTACCTTCATCTCAAGATAGAGGTGAGCATCCTAGTAGTAGAGAAACTACTCCACCTGATTTACATTTCCTTCATAATTTTGGTTTCTCTCATCCAAGATCTGCTCTATAATCTCTTGCTGAACCATCCACATCTGTTCTTCACACACCTACTGTTCAAACCACACCATTTCATCAACTACCTCCCATCTTACATCCTCCACCTATAAACCCCCCACTTTTCCCACAACCTCCTATCATAGCCACATGGTATGCTCCCCTAGTCCTTCCTTTACCTATAGTCAAATTTCCACAGGACTATCAGTCCAAAATACCATTATATGATCCCAGTGGTACTACTACTACTTCACAACATGTGGACAAGATGAATGACTACTTTGATAAAAATGAGATTGATGATGAAACTGTCAAACTTAGGTTATTTGCTCAAAGTCTAAGGGGAGAAGCAAGAAAATGGTTCAAAATATTAACCCCTAATAGTATTAATGACCTCCAAGCCTTTCATCAGTTATTTTTAAACAAATGGGAAGTTAGGAAAAACCCTCTCCAAATATTTTCAGACTACAACAATATCAAAAGAAACATTGGGGAAAGTGTCCAAAATTATTGCACTAGGTTCAATAGTGTTTATAATGCACTGCCCCTAGACTTGAAACCTCCATAAGGCTCAGCTTTAAAAAAATTTCCTGAAGGATTTGATCCTGAAATGGCCTATCAGCTGAGAGAGAGAGAGATCCTTTGACTTTAGAAGATATGCAGAAAGGAGCCTTAGTTGTGGAAGTAAATTTGATTGAGAAAAGAGCAAGGATGAGGAATGAGAAGAAATTATCATTTAGGGAAGAATCTACACCCTGTACATCTAGCTCGAAAATGGAAAGGATGATGGAAGAAATGATGAAAAAGATGAGCATACTTGAGAGAGCAAAATTTAGAGAAAACCAATAAACTACCCAAAATAGAAATCAATTTCAAAATAAAAATCAGAAATTTAGGAGAAATTGACCTCAAAACAGATAAAGAGAGGATGATCAGCAGATCAAACCTCCTTTCCAAGATAACTATGTAAGTGAGGTTGAAGAAACAAATGAAAAAATAGAGGAAGAGGACATAAACATGTTGGATGTAGGTAGTGACCACTTTGATGTTCCTATTAATAGAAAAAAAAGTCTATACACACCCTATGATGATAAAAGAATAGAGGATGAACATTATTATCAAGAACTGGAAAATATCATCATAGAAAATCCAAAAGAATATGACCTTAGGAGTAAAAAGAATCAGGAAAATCCCATAACCAAAACCTCTGATAATTCTACAAAAACAGCCCTGTGAGCAAACCCAAAAACATTAAACAAAGTACAAAATAGTGGCTGTGAAATATGATCAAAACAAAGAGAAAGGCACTCAAATTTATGAAAAATAGAGTGCAGATCTTAGCAGCGTTAGTACTTCAGCTAGTGCTCCTGTTAAAACAATTTTGAACAATATAAATCGAGGAAATCAACAAACTAAATTTGCTAATAAAGTGATGATTAACAAGGCTGAAACAAACATTGTAAAAGATTAGTTTCCTTTTAGTTTGGAACAATAAATTACCAAGATTAAAATCTATGTTCCCCTCATTGAATTAGTCACCCAAGATGTATATAGATCACAAATTTTGAAAGCTTTCAACATAGCAGAAAATAATGACATTGTTAACCTCAATGATGACCAACTAGAGCTCTTATTTGGTCCTAAGATTGAGGGAAGATACCAAGAAGGGCCAGTTCCTCCATTTTATGCTAGTTTGAAAATTCATGACGATATTTTACACAATGCTATGCATGATTCAGGGGCCTCTCATAACTTAATGCCCAAAGCAGTAATGGAGAGTCTAGTCCTTGAAATTACTATACCATATAAAGATCTATATTCCTTTGACTCTAGCAAAGTGAAATGTTTAGGATTGATCAAAGACCTTTGTATAAACTTAGCTCAAATTCCAGCCAAGAGTTTAGTGATGGATATTGTAGTGGCTGATGTACCCCCCAAATATGGTATGTTGTTATCAAGATCATGGGGAGCTAAGTTACAAGGAATAATGAAAATGGATATGACATATGCTACCATCCCTGTTTTTAATCAAACTAGAAGACTTTATAGGTAATCTCACATTCAATACATGGTCAGTAGCCAAGAGAGACCAGAAAACTCCCCTCTTTATTCTGTGCATACAAGCTTGGACTCATTTATTATTTTCAATCATGAAACATTTAATGAGAAAGAAATCTTAACTAACTTAGTGGCCACCCCTCAATGTAACATAGTGGTAGATATAGAAAAGGAGGAATATAAGACAAAATTATCAAAATAGTTTTCCAAAACAAAAAATCACAGCAAACAAACCACTGGTCTAGAAGTACAAAAAATTCATCCATTTTTTGTCAACCTTGAGGGTCAAGAGAAGAGTGTTCAACATAATGAAGAACATGAGGAACTAAACCAAATGCAACATAGTGCTGACTTACAAGAAAATATAAAAGCATACAAGAAAAAGAGGATAGTAGTCAAACTAGTAAATCGAAAACTAGTCCTCTTTGGAGTATGAATTTTGATGGGTCTTGCACTAAGAATAATGCCGGAGCAGGCATATGGATACAAAAAAATGAAAAAAATCATGCTGAAGGGAACTCCTACAGGTTAAGTTTTCAATGTTCAAATAACATAGCTAAATACGAAGCCCTCCTTTTAGGCCTACACTTATTGAAAAAATTAGGGGCCAAAAGGATAATAGTTCATGGGGATTCAAAGCTGATTATTAGGCAAGTAAATGGGGAATATAGTGCCAAACACCCTGGACATAGAGCCTATAGAAATGATGTCATGGACTTATTAAAAACATTTGATGAATTCCAACTTATCTTTGTCCCAAGAAACCACAATTTCGTTGCCAATGGTTTATCCTTTGCTGCTAGAACCTGTCCAACACCTTATGAGACCAAGAAATGCACCACCCAAGTCAAATTTCGACTAGTTGTGCCAGATAATGAAAAATACTAACCATTTTTTGATGGAGATAAACAAATAGAAGACTTCCTAGAGTCCGGAAATGAATTTGAGCCACCAAGTTCAGATTCAGATTATGAAAATGACTGTCCTATTGAAGAAAACCCCCTTGATGAAGAAGTAAAGTCTCCAGAGATTGCTGATATAAATCTGTTATCTAATAAACTTGAACATACAACAGAAATTAGTGCAGATTTAGGAAAAGAAGACTTAGTAATGCTACAATCTAACACTCAAAGCTTACCAAAAGGGCTGGTCCCATTAGAAGAATTTTTCGATGTCAATGATGTTACCAAAAAACCAAAACTATAACCTGTTGAAGCTGAAGTAGAATAATGTAACATAGGCAGTGAACAAAAAAAAAAATGATTAAACTGTCTAAAACCTTGCCATCTCACATTAAATTGAAATACATTGAGCTCTTTAAGTAATTTTATGATGTGTTTGCATGGATTTATGAGGATCTCAAATCATATGACACAAAGATAATTCGACATAAGATACCCCTTGAGGAAGACCATAAACCTTATAGACAAAAATTGCCCAGAATAAACCTTGTTCAATTACTCCTATTTGAGAAAGAAATTAAGAAAATGTATGATGTTGAATTATAGTCCCTGTTAGATATTTAGATTGGTTATCTAATCTTGTGTCAGTTAGGAAGAAAACAAGAGAGATTAGGATTTGCATTGATTTTAGGAACTTAAACAAAGCCTCATTAAAAGACTACCCTTTACCCAAGATGGATCACATTTTACAAAAGGTATTTGGTTCTAAAAGGATTTCTTTGCGATATAGCTTCTCAGGTTACAATCAGATATTAGTACATACTGATGATCAAATCAAAATAGCCTTCACTACACCTTGGGGTACTTTCATGTATGTGAAAATTCCCTTTGGTTTAATGAATGTTGGTGCTACATTTTAGAGAACCATGGATATTTCATTCTCAGAAGAATTAGGCTTATTTATCATTATTTACCTTGATGATATCATTGTTTTTTCCAAAACAGATGAAGAACACCTAGAATACTTGAGAAATGTCTTTGAGAAATGCAAAAAATATGGGTTATCTTTAAATCCAAAGAAAAAAATGTTTGGTTTCCAAGAAGGAAAACTACTTGGACACATCATATCAGAAGAAGGGATAAAGATAGACCCAAAGAGGATTGATGGTATATTTCAAATCAACCATCCTAGAAACATCAAGGAACTTCAATCTTTCATTGGGAAGATTAATTTCTTGAGAAGGTTCATACCCAATCTAGCTGAACTCCTTAGAAACATAACAAATATGCTCAAAAAGGAAGAAGGAGTTAAATGGACCTTAGAAGCAAAGAAATCATTTGAACTGGTAAAAAAAGAATTAACCAAAACACCAGTTCTCATTAGTCCTAATTTTACAAAGGATTTCTTCATTTTTTCATTTGCATCAGAACGCACTATAACTGTTGTCCTATTACAGAAAAAATTGAAGGGACAAGAGCAGCCAATTGCATTCTTTATTAAGGCATTAAGAGCTGAACCTCTAAAGTGCAATATCATGGAAAAACAAGCCTTTTCCTATTCAAAGCCTTAAAGGACTTTAGAGTTTACATTTTACATTCCCACATAATTTCATTTTTTCCAAATTCAGTTGTAAAAGACATTTTAACCTAGGATCCAGATGGAAAAAGAGGAAAGTGGGTTGATGTGATACTTGAATGTGATTTAGAAATCAAGCCCACTAAGCTCATAAAAGGCCAAGGACTAGAAAGATTAATGGCTGAGTCTAATTTTGAAGCTCTTGATATAAACATGATAGATGCATTAGATGAATAGGAGGAGTTGCCAACTCCAACTATTGAAGATCATTTTCTGTTTTCATCTTGGTATGCTGATATTTTATATGTTTTTCTCAATTTAAATACACCTCTTGGTTTGTCTAAAATGAAGGCAAGATTTTTTAAAGTTAAAAGCTGTTAATTACTGCATTTTGGATAAATGTCTATATTGGAAAAATGCTAGTGGATTATTTCTTAAATGTTTGCCCGAGAATGATGCAGATAAGATCAAGCATGAGTTCCATGAAGGAGAATGTGGAGGCCATCTCTATTGGAAGACAACTGCCAATAAAATCCTTAGAGCTGGTTACTACTGGCCCACCCTCTTTCAAGATGTCAAAAAAATAATTATTGCCTGTCATAAATGCCAAATATTTGAAGGCAAAAGAAAATTACTTCCCTTACCTCTGCAACCAATCACTCTTGAAGCTCCTTTTCAATAGTGGGGTCTAGAATTCATTAGGGAAATCCATCTTCCCTCATCTGCCCAACATATGTGGATCCTCACTGCAACAGACTACTTTACCAAATGGATAGAAGCCATCCCTTCTAGGCAAGCCACTGACTCTGTCATCATAAAATTCCTTGAAAATCACATCTTATCTAGATTTGGCTATCCTAGGAAGATTATCACTAACAATGCTGCTGCATTTGGATCTAAAAATATGGTTGAATTCCGTCATAAATATCAAATTACATTGGGTCATTCTACTGTTTATTACCCTCAAGGTAATGGGTTGGAAGAATCCTCAAACAAAAGTTTGGTGAATACAATCAAGAATTTGCTGGAAGACAATAAGAAATAATGGCACACAAAGCTAGTACATGCACTATGGGCTGACAGATTAACATTTAAAAAATCAATTGGAATGTCACCCTACCAACTAGTTTAGGAGAAGATGCAATTTTTCCAACTAGTCTAGGAGTGCCAGTCATGAAGCTCATCCAAGAAGTACAGTCTAAAGAAAATGATATGAAAAGGAGAATTCATCAGACCATACACCTTCAAGAAACCAGAGAAGAAGTTTACAACAGAGCACTACACAAGCAAGAAAACATCAAGAAGTTGTTTGATAAAAGGACAAAGGCCAGTGATTTCAACATTTGTGACAAAGTTTTGAAGTGGGATTCTAGGACAGAAGATAAGGGCAAACATGGAAAATTTGATAACTTATGTCTAGGCCCTTATCTCATTCATTCTATTGCTAGTAACAATGCTTATTTCTTGCAGGAAGTGAATGGAACTAAACTCTTTGGAGGTCTTGTCAATGGCGGGATGCTCAAGCATTACTTCTGTCAAGAGTCATGAGTTTCAAAGTTTTTTACTTTCCATTGTAAATTATCATTGTCTGAACATTGCATTCAAAGTTAGAAAAATAAAAATACGAACATAATAGAAAAGAAAAGAGCGCAAATGAAAAAAAGAAAGGTACAACCCCATACCAAAAAAGATATGCAAAGTCTAAAAGTGTGCAAGCTCAAATGCCACTCCTAAAACACACTTCTAGTTAGTCATACAGCCTAATCATGACTAATTAGCTTTTCAATTTACTACTGATAGGTTAGTGAATTAGATCAGTAAAAAAACTTAATCTTATCTTATCAGTAAGGTAGATTAGGATAGAGGAAACAAAGGTTCAGACAAGCTCAAAACTTAAACCAGTTGAGAGAGAGGAAGAAACTCAAACAAAATAAAAACCAGAGCTAAAGAAATAGTGAAGGATGTTTTAGTTTTCAGATCTTAAGCCCTCACAATTTTGGTTTAATTTTCTGCAAATTTTAGTCTATGTGCAGATTTTTTTATGCCGTAGATCAGCAGCAAGTCAGACTGCTTAATCCTTGCTTGGCTGCTTTTAAATTTCTTGTTTTAGAATTTAGAGAATAAATATTTGTCAGACAGCCTAATCCTGACAGATAGTAGTAAGGTAGAGGAATTTATGAATTCAATTGCTTAATCTGAATCCATGGAGAAATAAGAGTAGACTTAGACTAGTTTTACGTTTTCAATAAAAGAATAAAATGATTGATGAAAAGGTTTGCAAGTCCAAATGCACCTCCTGAAGAAAAAATGTTAGGAAGTAGGTTGTGTAGGTAGTTGTTTGGGAAATACTTTTGCTGATGTAACAAGTTCTAATCATTTCTGTTAGCAGCTGATAAAAATATTATCAAAGTGCAAGGCATTGATCATCTTCCAGAGAAAACTGTCTGAAGTTCTTGATACCTTCAAGAAGATGCCATCACCATGTGCAGCCACTGTTAGCCACCTATAAAAAAATTTTCATATCAAATGGTGGCTAAATCTTTTAATCGTTCAAGAAACAATTTCATTTCCAAATTATGAGTTCTTGAAGTCTTATGATAAGGATTACCCTTCGAGATAATATTCACTGTTGTTTCACTATTAATCCTAGAGAACCTTGTTGTTTACCAAATAAAACTGCTCATAAGGCTCTATTTTCCACCATTTCACTTCTCCTTTCACTCCCAAACAATTCCATTTTCACCCTTATTCCCTTCATAAATTCCTTCTAAAAACCCTTCATTTAACCTTTAGATAATTCCAAAGACCCTTTTAAACCTTATGTTCCCCTTTCATTTGGTTTAAAAACTCTTATTTCATCTATCGAAACCCTATTCAGCCCTTAAAAATCTCTGTTTTTAGCCTAAAAATCGATTTTCTGCACTATGAGGTTCTTAAGCCCCCAACGGCTTATATCCTTTAACCCCCTATTTCATATAACCTAAGCCCTGCAATCGGGTGCTTAAAGGCTTAAAAACCCTTTCTAAAACCTCACATTCCTTTATTTTTTCATTACCCTGACGTTATTATTTAAAATGAATCTGGACCGTTGATCAAAACAGATCAACAACCATCGGGCCCCATCCTTCTGCCCGATCAACTTCCTCATCCCTTTTTTCCTTTCAACATTATCCACTCCTTCCTTGAATATTAGCTGTTCATTCTTAAAATCTGACGATCAGGATGTAACGCGATGACCCAAATGCCCGTCCTCTACGCGACGAGAGCATTACGTCACCATGGACCCCCCATACATTTCTACCCTGCATCTTGCCCTCCATCGCATTTTATCCATGCTATTCGATATATCGCCAATCATTCGATGGAACATAATCAATCTCGTGTAATCAATAAGCCATGAAGAAAGGAAATAGCAGGGTTTCAAACTCTCAATTACATCGATGGATCACGATCCTTGATCATTAGATGAAACCCTCCAACTGAAAGAAAGCAACCTACACCAGTGAAACAGAGCAACAAAGTGTATCAGAAAAATAAACTATCAAGGGATTAAAGACAAATTTTGAAGATCAGGGTTTTTTAATCCACAGATCGAAGAGTTAAAGACAATGTTAAAGAACAAAGTCCCGGAGTCAAAGATCAAGGCTAATTAAGGCTAAACACAAGCAAAAAGAAAATTAAAGGTGTTTTAAGGTAAAACAAAGAGTTATATCAGTAAAGGAGGCCTCCACTACCACATCAGAGGCTATTTATCCTCTTCAGCTACCAAAGTACCTCCTGTAGTGTCAATAAATCAAATGAAGGCATAGTTATTGCCTAGTTAGTGATATTTTGTTTAAAGACAACTAGAGTTATTTCCAGCCTACCTAAAGAGTTTTAAAGTCAACAAACTCCGCCAAGTAGCTTAATACTTAATGAAAACCAATTAATACAGATGAAATATCAGAAAACTTCTCTATTTAACCCCTCAAAGACAGAGAAGAATTAACTTGTATTAATTGAACTCCTCTCTTCTCCTAAATACTTGAAAGAAGATGAGATGTGGGTTGACGGATTTTGTTTTGGATTTCTGATGTAATAGTTGTTGTATCAAATCATTGTGAATGTAAATAAGTCATGAAACTCTGTCTTCATTGAAGATTATTAGAAGAAGTTGGGTCGAGAGAAAGTTGTTGTTGTGATGAAACATTGGTTGAAAAGTATGTAATCGGATTTATTAATCAATATACAAAATTTGGTCTTTTGGATACGTGAGTCTATATCATTGTTGAAGTATTTATTATTATTGTTTTCCTTTCATGTATTCCATTTGGTTTAGTTTTCTCTGATGAAGAACAACAAATATAGAGCTAGGATTTACTCTTAGAAGTACCCTACTCTTACTGATAAGCTTTATCTTTATGTTTTCCTCCAATTGTGTATTTAAGAATGACTTAAGTTAAGTGTAAACATTATCAAGGAATGTTGGTTAGTCCATGTCTTGATGTGCAAAAATTGAAAGGAAGGTCTTGAATGATATTTTCATTACATGCTAAGTAGAGTTAAACTATAAAATTTTATGGTTTTCCCTATCTTCTAGTTCTTTCCCCAAAGTTTGTTTGAAAGTTTCCCTAAGAGTATGCTAAAGAAGACCATGATTGTAATACATTTGACCTGATCTCAAGCTGCACTTTGTTTTCTTATCTATTTCCATCCCTTCTTAAAGCAGTTTAGTGAGATTACTGGATTTTTGTCTGATAAGTTAGCTTTAATACAAGCTTGTCCAAAGAAGTCTATGGTTAACCCTATCCTTTGGTTGGTTTGAAACAGTTGCTTAAAAAGGCTTTTCTTGTATGGAAGGTTGATAAAACCTTGTTGAAATTATTGACTTTTCCCACTTTCTCAACACTTTTAATGTTCCATTTCATCGTTTAATCTAAAGGATCTTTTCATATAGATGACTTTCCCCTTGAACCACTCTTGAAATTTTTGTACAATTAAACCCTTTTGTGACTTTATTGCCCAATGGTTTAAAGTTTTTTCACACTAATCCTATCTGTTGAATACTTCTCAATATACTTGCATCTTCACTGTTGGAAATTCTTTCATTTTTTAATATTCCATCCAATTAAAGATCATACCTGACCAACCAAACAAACAAAAAACCTTTATTCTTAATAACTAGCCTAATATCATACTAAAACCTTAAAAGATAAATCAATATTTTCACTTATAGAGAGATCCCTCTCTGGATTTAGGAGGGTTCAATCCTAGAATCCAAAAGTGGTTTTTGATGTAGTCTCTGCAGCATTTAGTCTTGCCACTCTACTAAATTACAGAGGCCTAACAGATCCAAAGACTCTATGTATTCATATATCTCTTTTTGCTTAGGATCTACTTTAGGAGTTCTTTTAGTTGGATTGGAAAATGGTGATCAAACTCTAGGTGATTGAATGGTTCGACATGTAACTCTCAGTTCCTCATCTTCTTCTAAGTTGATGGGTCTTGAAGTTTTTTGAGACTATCCATTCATTGTTTTTTTTTATCCTTGCACTTCTTCTTATAATGGATGATGGATTAGATGGTGATTTAGTAGTAAGCGGTTGACTTTTAGCCTTTTCTTACGTTGTTTAATTCTTGGATGAAATTTCACCTATATTGTCGGCTTCCTTTCATATTATATTTCTCTTTTTAAGGTCCTCCAACATATATGCAAGAGGGGTCTCATCCTCCGACTATTTCTCTTGTTGTGTAGGTGAGTTATCTTTAGGGTCTATAGTCATCTTCGTTCTACTTTTATTTGTCTTACCACTAGCCTCTTCTTGTTCAAGTTCCTTAAAATTATTCCTAAGTAGTAAATCTCCCCAAATTTCTCCTATGTTTCTCAGATGGTTCTCAATCAGAATTTTCACTAGGACATGATGGTATAGGGAATTTCCTATGAATTGTATATTCCTTTATACATTTACAGCCATATTTTTTAAGTTATGAAGTAGAAAATTTTGTAGGTTAATTTCATTTCCTTCTAGAAATTTCATCATTAGGGGTGGATGATAAAATAACATGTTACCAAATCTCCCTTCACAATTTATACACTTTTGAATAATCAATAGAAAATTCCTCCACTTATTTTTGAAAGTTGTGACTAGTATCCCATTTTTAAACACAAAAGTATCCATAACTGGATTTTTCAGGAATATTTTCCACTCTTTCTCTTCAAATTTTTTGTTCTTGAACCAACTCTTGACGATTATGGGAAGTTTGGTAGCCTCTACTACAAATTACTCTGTAAAAACTAGATTCACGTCCCCAATTTATGCTTCAATGCCATCATATGCCCGAGAAAAATAATTCCTTACCTCCTTTTTGTGCCCATAAAATTTCTCTAAATATTCTAGCCAGTGTGCCTACTGCAACAATTGTTTGACCTATGTGTAACCTTCAAGAACTTAACCCCATTTAGATCTAACGTTACAGTGACTCCCATATTAGAGAAGCCTAGCCCGTAATTTCTCTTTTGACAAGGTTATGGAATGAAAGGGTTTATGTATGAGTAAATTAGAGAAAAAAATTTAGGTGAAGGAGGTTTTGGAAATGAAACAAGGACAAACGAAATTGATTCGTCTTTGAATCAAGTGGAATGATAAATGGAGATGAGAGAGAGAATTTCAAATTATGGCAAGGTTGATAATTGACTTGGTTGAAAAGACAAAGATATTTTCATTAAGAACAGAGTCTTGTGGGAGTAGTGAGGGTAATCATTACTTAGAGTAATGGTAGAAACAATTATTTATCATTTATTTCATAACTCATGTTTTATATTTATTATTTAAATTAATAACTACATACCTTAGATTCTTGTCTTATTGATTTCTGACTTGTCTTTTTCAGGTTTCCCTCAAGTTGCTCTAGCTGCAATATTCATTGATATTTTTCATGTACCGTGATTTTCATTTGTTCTGGTCTCAATATACCAAGTCAGTTGTATAATTCTATTACATTTGCACATTAATATGTTACATTGATTGATGGTCTGATATTGGCAAGTGGAATTATCCTTACTTGAGAGGGAGGTTCAAATTTAAGAAAATACGATTAAATTCCACCTTGAACAACTCATATGACAAAGATGATGATGGAATTCAATTCCTATTTTTGAGGGGACCAAAATAGACCTAAATATCACCTTGTTCAAATAAGCGAAACTTGGTTTTTGAATTTATGTACACAACAATGTATATTGGATTAGGTCAGCCCTATGCACATATGTCATTGGACAAGATAAGCTCAAAATCGAGTGGACCCTCATGGGAGCCTATAAATAGAAGATACCTCAAGTTCATTTGGTCACATTTATTAAGATCTCTTCTTCTCATTTATTTTTTCTTGGCTGGCATAGGTTTGATGGAAGGAGTTCGCACAGGGTCCAAAATCATAAGACGGGGGCTCACTGTAATCTAGGGTTTTCTAGTTCTTAGCCACAGGCTTGCTACAGATGTTTTTCAGCCTTAGTTGTAGGAAGAGAGTGCTATGGTAGTAGCAAGGGACCCATAGACATCAGCACAAAATGTTATGGTAGTGGATAGCACCTCAGAAGGCAGACCATGCTACCCTCACCCATAACCACAGGCACAAAGTGCTATGGTAGTGGTTAGCAACCCATAGTTGTAGGCACAAAGTGCTATGGTAGTGGCTAGGGACCCATAACCATAGGAAAAAGGTGTTATGGTAGTGGCTAGGGCGTCATACACTAGTACATATGGTCATTGTGACACTTTAGTTCCGACAGTTCTGATGTACTTTCGAAAAGTTCCCAACCTTTTCTAAATTTTTTTGATACTGCCAAAAAGCGTCATAATAGTGACGAAACTCTACAAAATTTGGACTTGCAATGAAATTCACCACTGTTGGACTTGCGAAGAAAGTCTCTGAACCATCATACTTGCCAGTAAATTATTTAGCCATCGAACTTGTAAAGAAAGTCTCCACCATCGGACTTGCGATGAAAGTCTCCAACCCGTTGGACTTGCGACGAAAGTCTCCAACCCATTGGACTTGTGATGAAAGTCTCGAAACTATCGGACTTGCAATGAAAGTCTCCACCGTCGAACTTGCAAAGAAAGTTTCCAAGCCTTTGGACCTCAACCCATTAACCCTCAACCCCATAACCCCTACACCGCCTAATCCCTAACCCTTTACACTTAATTCATTAATCCTAAACCCTTAAACCCCTTAACTCATAGAAACCCTAAGCCTTTCTCCCAAACCATAGGTGCTCCAACACTAGTCTTCTTGATCATATTGGTCTTTTCTCCACTATCGCTTCCAAAGAAAATCTTCAAGCACTACTAGGGTTCAAGGAAAAGAGCCACAAGGTCCCCAAATCTAATCTACATTTTATTGAAAATCACATTTCCCCAAAATATACTTTATGTATTTTATTTCAAAGAGAAACAATATGATCATCCAATGTGCACACATGCATCTAATTTCACAAGTTTAAAGTAACCCTAATGCTTAATCATTACCCTGTAATCCATAAACACTCTAACCCCTAACCCCTAACTGCTTAACCTATTCACACCTAAATCCTATGACCCTTAATCTCTTAGCCCCTAAGCCCTTAATGCTTAACCTGTAACCGCTGAGGCTCGTAACAAATAATTCAATAAGAATTAACCCCTAAACCCCATAGACCTCAACCTCATAACCCCTAAACCCCCTAAGCCCTAGCCCTTAACCCTTGACTCCTAAACTCCTATAATCCCTAGGGCCTTGACCCCCCTAACACCTAAATTCCTAAGCCATAATCCTTAAGTGCATAAATCAATCATAATCCTAACACCTAGTCCTTAAGCCCCTAATTATCCATTTGTCAACACATTTATACAAAAACACTATAGGTTCTAACCCTGTATCGAAATTATCTAAAAATGAACCTTAAAACAGAAAATAAACAAAAGCAAGAGCATAAAACATAAAACAGATAAACACAGAGATTTTCCCCTAGATCCCAAATCGGAACGACCAACTTGTTTTTTCATTATATTCCTTTTAGTGTTACAACACATATATATACATGTCAAAGCATACATAAACCCAAATCCATTAACCTTGGATTAGAACATAACTATAGTTCTCTTGACCGGATCTACAAAATACCAGGGGCCGAAAACCATCATGCCCAAAAACCATGTGAAAACCCATGCACAAAAAATATGGGTGGGTCTGCCCACCAGAAAGAAGGACCAATTTTTTTTTCCGCGGGGCGCTCCCTCGGACCCCAAACATGGGGCGTTGCCGCCCCCCATGTGACCCCCCCGCGTTTGACTACTCATGGAAAGAATATAACACATACCCAATGTTCTCCCATTTGTTGTTTTCTTTCCACAGGGGGCCACAAGAGATCTTAGTCATTAGCCCAGCTCTGCAACACCCATTGTTTCTCTACACCAAGAGAACTTCTGAGTGCTCACTAACTTTGTCAATGCATCTGCAACATTGTTCAAGGTCTCCACCTTTACTAGCAACACCCTTTTAGCCTCAACCATATCTCTCACAAAGTGATATTGAATATCAATTTTCTTTGTCTTTGAATGATAAGCAGGGTTCTTAGCCAAGAAAACTTCACTTTGGCTATCATAGTCTATCTTTATAGCCTTTTGCACCAACCCCATACTTGAACACAATATCTGCAACCAAACTGCTTCTTTTCTTGCATGAGTGGCTGCTATGTATTTTTCCTCTATAGTTGAAAGAGCCACTATAGACTGTATTTTACTCATCCAACTAACTGCACCTCCAAATAGGCTAAACACAAACCCACTTGTAGATCTTCTTTGGTCCAGATCTCCAGCCCAATATGTATCAACAAAACCACAAAGGTCGAACAGTCTTTCCAATCCTGGTCTTCCCTGGTAGCATAAGACATAATCACTAGTGCCACACAAATATCTGAAAACCCGCTTCACTGCTGTCCAATGCTCGTTCCCTGGGTTTGACATAAGCTTTCTCAATACTCCCACTGCATGTGAAATTTATGGTCTAGTACAGACCATTGCATACATCAGGCTATCCACTACACTTGCATATGGAACACATGACATATCCACCTCTTCTTCTTATGTCTTGGGACACTATTCAATAGACATTTTTGTACCTACAGGAATTAGAATAGTCACTGGTTTACTATCCTACATATTGAACCTCTGCAATATAGTCTCGACATACTTCCCTTGGTTTAACCAAAGCTTCCTCTTTGCTTGATCTCTCTTAATTTCCATGCCCAAAATATAGTTCGCAGCACCAAGATTCTACATGTTGAATTTGGAGAACAGTTGGGTCTTCAAATCTTGGATAATTTCTTTGTCATTTCCTATCAACAACATATCATCCACATACAAGACCAAATAAATAACATGGTCACCAATTAATTTAAAATAAACACAGTGATCCTCCTTGCTTCTAGTGAAGCCAAGTCTTTGTATATAGGTATCAAATTTCTGACACCACACCCTTGGTGATTGTTTTAACCCATACAGAGACTTCTTTAACCTTCATACCAGTTCTTTCTTCCCCTTCACTAGAAAGCCTTCAGGTTGTTTCATGTATATCTCGTCTTCCAGATCCCCGTGAAGAAATTTTGTCTTCACATCCATCTATTCTACCTCAAAATCAAATGTAACAGCAACAGATAAACGTAGTATAATAGAAGTAACCTTGGCAACAAGAGAAAAAATATCACCAAAATCAATTCTCGGCACCTGGGAATAACTTTTTGCTACTAATCAAGCTTTGTATTTCTCCACCTTGCCTTCTACGTTCATCTTCTTCTTAAACATTCATTTTCTCCTGATGGACTTCCTTCCAGCCGGCAACTCCACCAGATCCCATACCTCATTTTTGTGCAAGGATGCCATTTCATCAACCATGGCCTCCTTCCAGAGTTTTCCATCCTCTGAATCTACTGCCTCCCTGATGGTTCTGGGATCATCATCAGTTATAGTTAAATAAATATTTGAATAGAAAGCAGATGGACTATACCTTTCTAGTTGTCTTCTTTCCCAAACTGATCTTCTCACAGCTGGAATTTGTGGCTCTTCCTCTTCTAAGTCTTCTTCTGTTGTAGAGTCTGATTCATCCTCCTTTAGATTAAACTCTATCTTCTTAGGTTCCTTTGGTAGGAATTCATGTTTAAAAACATCTTTCACCTATATAAACACCACATCACGGTTGTACAAAACCTTCCTTGTTTCCGGGTTCCAAATCTTGTAACCCTTAAAACCATCCTTATAACCAATAAATATGCACCTTTCAGATTTATTATCCAACTTGGTCATTTTCTCCTTTGGAACATGTACATATGCATCACATCCAAATACCCTTAGATGTGAAAGAGAGGGTTTTTTTCCAGTCCATACCTCATGTGGAGTCTTATCCTCCAAAGCTAATGAAGGTGATCTGTTAAGTAACATGCAGTCTCCACTGCCTATGCCCATAATTATTTTCTTAACCTGCTACCACTGAGAATGATTCTTGCCTTTTCCATCAATATTCTATTCATTCTTTCTGTAACTCCATTTTTCTGAGGTGTGTATGGAGTAGTATTCTGTCGTTCTATACCACACTTCTTACAGAACTCTTCAAATTACTTCTTGCATAACACCGCACCATTATCTGTCCTCGGCATCTTTATCTTCTTCTCTGTCTAGTTTTCCACCAGAGCCTTAAATTCTCTAAATATGTCAAAGACATCAGATTTATTCCTCAAGAAATATATCCATGTATTCCTTGAGAAGTAATCTATGAATGAAACATAGTATATAGACTTACCCATTTATGGAACCGACACAGGTCCAAACACATCACTGTGCACAAGCTCTAACATCTTGTTTGCCCTCTTAGTACTAGAAGGAAAACTCACCCGATTCTGCTTCCCATATACACAATGTTCACAGAAATCGAAATCCAAAGATTTATTAGACATGCCTTCTACCATACCATCTGAAGGTCCTTCTCTCCAATATGTCCAAACCTTTGATGCCATAGCATGGTCTTTTCTCCAGAGACCGCTACGCTTTCCGCTCCACTTTCAGAAACCAAAGAACTATTGCACCCATCAATAATAGTGCTTCATTGAAGCTTGTACAGAGTTCCAATCCCAATTCCTAGCATTAATACTAGTGCTCCCCAAACCATCTTACGGGCATATTTCTCAAACACTATTTTTACACCTGCATCATCCATCTCGCTTACAAAGATTAGATTTCTGGCTAATGCAGGAATGTGCAGAACACCAAGAAGTGTTATAATCCTTCCACCTTGTAGCTTTAGCTTGAATTTTCCACGTTTGACGATTATGGCCTTCCTATCATCACCTAAGAAGACATCGCCACCATCATATTTCTCATACTCATAGAACCACTCCCTATGGGCAGTGAAGTGAAAGGATGCACCCAAGTCAATCAACCATGACTCATGATCTACATGTGTATTTGAAGAAGAAGCCAAATACACATCCCACCTTCATTCGAGGTGGTTTTTGCCTCTGCAGAAGGAGTATCATCAGATCCCTTTCCTTTCTCAGGAGCTTTATATTTGTAGTCCTTTTTGTAGTGCCCTTCCTTTCTGCATTTCCAACACACCTTTAAAAACTTTCCAAGAGATTTAGATCTCCGTCTAGATTTAGATCTCCCACTCGAAACCTTATTCTTGCTTCTATTCTGGGACCTTCCTTGTATAGATAAGGCATCTCCATTCTGACCCTCCATATTTCTCCATCTCATTTCCTTCGACAGTAAGGCTAAGACAATGTCATCAAGATTCAAGGTAGTTGTATTGCTCCCTATTGCAATAACCAAATTGTCCCATGAGTATAGTAGAGAACACAACAGACTGATGCACTTATCTTCATCTGAGATTTTAATATCAACACATGACAGCTGACTTACCACAGTATTGAAGGCATTCAGATGCTCCGTCACCGAGTCTCCATCCTTCATCCTCAAGTTATACAACTTTTTCCACAGGAACAATTTATTCACTAAAGACTTAGATTGGTACAAAGTCCCAAGCTTGTCCCACAAATTCTTCACCGTAGCCTCCCTGGATACATTCAACAATACCGAATCTGAGACACACAACTTTATTGTGCTCTTCGCCTTCTGATCCAAATTTTTCCAGTCTTCATCAGACATTGCCATTGGTTTAGTACTTGGATCTACCGCGATCCACTAGTATTTATCCACCAAAATATCCTCCATCTTGAGCTTCCACAACTCAAAACTATGACCATTAAGTTTCTTAATATATATCTTTCCACTGCTTGCCATCTTCTTTTACTGCAAGAATCGATCCCGCAGATCTCCCAGTGAATAGGGTCTACTACAGGCTCGAGCAAAAGACCCCTTATTAGCAAAGGAATCCCCTAGAAGTTGAAACAACTCTAATACCAAATGTAGGTTTTAACTCTGTACAAAAATTATCTACAAACGAATCTTAAAACATAAAATAAACAATAGCGAGAGCATAAAACATAAAATAGATAAACACAGAGATTTTCCTTGGATCCCAAATTGGGATGACTAGATTAATTTTTCATTATATTCCTTTTAGTGTTACAACACATATATATACATGTCAAAGCATACATAAACCCCAATCCATTAACCCTCGATTAGAACATAACCATAGTTCCCTTGACCAGATCTACAAAAGACCAGGGGCCGAAAACCATCATGCCACAAAACCATGGGCGGGTTTGCCCACCGAAAAATAAGGACCAAATTTTTTTTTCTTGGGGTGCTACCCCAAACCTCGAACATGGGGGGCTGCTACCCCCCATGTAACCCCCTCGCCTATGACTAGTCATGGAAAGAATATAACACATACCCAACAAACACCATAAATTAAATCTTCACCAAACTTGAACCTTGATGAGTAGGTATTCCATGTGGCACCTTTGACAAGTCAAAATTTCTTCAATTATGCCTCAACACCAAATTTTCCATACTAGGCAGTGGAATCTCATCATCGAAAACCTTAATGCAATGACAATATGAAGTTTCCATAACCATACACCTCATCTAACCTTCAACACAACTCTGTAAGATGCACAACCCAGTCTTGTCATGATAAAAACAACCAGATGCAAATTTTCTTCCCTACTATTAGGTTGAGCTTAGGTTGGGCTAGACTACATATTGGATGGAAAAAAGATCTACCCGACTGTGAAATGTTTTTGTCAAAATTGTGTAAGAGTAAAGCAAGCCTCATTACTCCTTAAGATAGATAGTATAACTCATATAATTAAATCCCACAACAACCATTCTAGAATATTTAAATTAAAAAACTTGATGAGAACAAAAATACCACAAATCACCTTATCTACAAGTCAAGATGTAATATTATTTTTTTGGTATCACCTATGACAGGGTTAGGATGGATTTCCAGAGTTGGGAGTAGACAGGTCACAGATATAGGTTGGTGTCATCAGTAGGCCGACAAGATTTTTGGAGGAGTTTTGAGGAGTTTCTATCAGGAACAATGGCATTCGCTTGACATATTCCATCATTCGCAGTTTGCCTTTCGTTTTGATGCATTCTGAAAAATTTCAAAAAATTGAGTTATTTTCGGGCTGAACTCAATTAATTACGCTCAAGGTGGCATTCTAGGAGGAATACATGATATAACACCTTAGTGTAATAACTCGTTGGAACCAGAATGAGGAGATCTTCAGGATGGGATGCTGAGAAGTGAATTATAGTGGCCAAAGATAGTACCATGGGAAATATACTATTTTCCTTAATGAAAAATGATTTTTTTTTTGAAATATGGCTTTTGTGATCCATAGTTTTTATGCACATATCTTTCGGAAAAAATCATATCGGAAAGAATTTGGTCAACGCGTTTTGAACCAGCTAGTGTGCTTCATCATCAGGATCGATGAGAAATCATATCAAAGCATTTCACTATAAAGGATAAGGAGATGGGTTAACTGCCTGTTGGATGGAAACAACTAGTTTGACCCAAGAGAAGGCAAGGTCAAAGAAAGGAAGTTTAATTATAAATAATTTAATATAATAATATTTGAAAATTAGTTACATTTGACTAAAGTAATTAAATTAAATTATTCAAATTAAATTTTTAATTAAAAAATAAATAAATAAAGAATACAATAAATAAATAAATAAATAAAATAAAATAAAATAAATAGAAATTTAATAATAATAAAATAAAATAGTAATAATTATTATAATAATAATAATAATAAAAAGGGGGGGGGGAAAGGGACCAAAGATTAGGAGTATAGGGTAGGGATCCAACTCCTCTAATACTCTAGCCATCATCCATGTTTAGGTTGATAGGTATTTTTTCAATTTCGAAAGCCTCCCTTACCTTATGGTGATGAAAATGGTTGACATTGGCAAGGAATTTAGCTTATTCAATATATATGTGATGGTTAGTCTTTTCTGCATGTTCAACTAAAGCGGAGGAGTAGGATCTTCCATGTTGAATGTTGGCAGCATGTTCACAAATCCTCTGGTTAATCGATGGGCTGGTCTCACTGATGTAAGGAGTTCCACAGGAGCAAGGAATGATGTAAAATCCTTTCTTATTCCTTGGATCTACTGGGTGTTGAAATGATTTTAGAGAACTCTAAATAGTTTGAAGAGGTTTAAAAGTTGAATAAACATTATGTTTCTTAATAATTCTAGCAATCTTATCTGTGGTCCCTTAGATAAATGGAAGGTGAACCCCAAAGGACCAATCTTTATGATATTTTCTATTATTCAAAGGACTCTTTTTATCCTTAATAAAAGCTTTGTGGCCTTGGATTTTTCTATAACTATTTTTATAAAAAAACACTAAGGAGGTGGGATTTTTCTTCATCAAAATGAGAATCATCAAAAATTCTAAAGGCTCCGGTGGCCAAGGTGTTGAGAACACCCATTTTTTGAGCCTGGAAATGATGGGAAGAAGCATGAAGATACTTTTTCATGTGTGTCTTATTTCTAAAGACTCTATGGCAGAAATAACCATCATCTTTCTTTGAAATGAGAACATCTAGGAAGGGCGCAGTCTCGTCAACTTCACTTTCCATAGTGAATTTAATGGAACGAGATTGGTTATTAAGATGATTGAAAAAAAGATCCAGCTTCTCTTTTCCATGGGGCCATATGACACAAGTGTCATCCACAAATTGAACTTCCTTTCTTTGACCTTCCCTTCTCTTGGGTCAAACTAGTTGTTTCCATCCAACGGCCAGCTAACCCATCTCCTCATCCTTTTATAGTGAAATTCTTTGAGCTGATTTCTCATCAGTCGTGATGACGAACCACACTAGCTGGTTTGAGACGCGTTGACTAAATTATTTCCGATGTGATTTTTTCTGAAATATATCTCCATAAAAATGACTTTAATAGGTCATTTTATTAAACGAAAAATAATATGTACAGGAAAAGGTGCCAAAAGTGACTTAAGTGAAATGTAATTAAATTAAAGTCACTTTGAGAGATTCAATGGTGGATTTTTTGGAATAATAATAAAATAATAAAATAAGATGCTTCTAGAGGATTGGAGATCTATCCATCAAATCTATAAAAGGAGAAGCGAAGGTGATTTGGAGAAATCTTGGATTGGATCATTGTTTGTGTGAGAAGTTTGAGAACTTGATTCTCTACTTAAGAAATAGCCTCAGGATGGAAACCCTCGAGTGATTTAGTGAGAGTGGGCGAGCACCCATCTCTTCCCTTGGTGGATCCATTCAGGTTTCACAAGTTGCAGTTTATTTCCAGTTTTTTTTGGAGGACATCTGCGACATTTTTGTAGATCTATTTGGGCCATTATTTCAACCATTTTTAGTTTTTGTACCAGCAGTTTTATATTAATAAAATAAGGGTGAGATCTTCTCCATACTTATATTTTCTGTTATTCAATTATAGATTATATTTTTGTTTTTTCCGTAAATGTTGTGGTTGATGTTATGAAAATTGTTTACAATGTTAATGCCTTAAATTTCTAAAGTTATTTTACATTGCAATCTTCTGGTGATTTTATGGTTGAATTAATTTCCGGAAAAATTCTTAAAATATCCCATTTGGGATATTATAGTGGTGATCCGGATCTATGTACGAAGGCAACAGAATACACATATAACCATAAATACAAATATTCAGTGGAAATAACACTTCATTTCATTAATATCAAAGAACTGAAATTTGCTTACAAACAGAATGGAAATAAACTAGCTAGGGTGTTGGTAACTTATCTGTAAGAGGAGATGTGGTGGCTACAGGCCTCTGAACCGTGTTAAAATAACTCTCTAGGGCCAATTTATTATTGTGAAGCAATGAAAAACCCTAAACAACCAAAAACCTAACCCTAAGAGATGAAGCGCCAAAACTATGGGCCCCGTTTAGGTAAATTGGTACATCAACTTCCTAGGGACATAATTTTGGCATACGATCTTCATTTGATGTGCACCATAACTTGTTAGAAAGGGCTATTCAAGGAATACAAATTTTGGGTGAGAAACATCGGTCTTTCCAAAATATTTCATTTAGGGAATCAAAATAGCTCTGAAAGTTCAGGACCTAAAAAGATACTAAAAATAGTAAATTGTGCTATAATTAATGAAACTAAAAGAGACAATGGTGGGGCCCCAAGTGGAATAGGCGGGTGGCCACCAATTTCCACCTGGATCAAGTGTTATTAGAGCTGGTGATATTTCTAGCCCGAGGGTTTACTTTCCAAATTAATAGAAAATCCAAATTCAAGGGTTTCATTGTAACTTAATTTTAGAGGAATATCAATGGTTTATTATTTTGAGACATTATTGGAGGATGTAGTTGAGTTCTTGTGTTTGTTGCTGGTTTCAAGGTTTATAAAATTACAATAGCTATAGGCAAAACTAGGTTCATTATCTTTTCAGCTATAGGCAAACTTCAAGGGCTAAGATTGATATTCTATTTCTAGAGTAGCATGGTAGTCTCTATGCCAATGCAGAGGAGGAGAATTGAGCTTGGTTCCGGAGGAAGGTCTCAAAATTTTGTTAAACACCATGTTTTAAACACCATGTTGAAACACACACATGGTGTATGAGAGGAATAAGCACACACACAAGAGACTCAACAGACAATGAAGGGATAAGCGTGAGGCTTTCTTATTTTCCACGTACAAAGATGTACATTTATAATACAATGGTGTGACTCTTGGCTTTCCACATTCCAAGGTCACTTGGACTCCATCGTGCTTTTCGCATTCCACACCTACCCATGTAGGATTAGGTGTTCCAACATCCCCCCTTAATCCGAAGGCATGTGTAGTCTAAGAGTTGTAATACAACCGCAGCATATGGCATATGACTTGGCTTGCGATTAATCCTTCGTAACAATGTTGGAGAAAAGAGGTGGTTTTAGGATGGGCACGCGAAACATCGAAACACACTCCATGTTGAGCTTCCGTAACTCATTCTTAAACCGTGAAGCCGGGCGTTCGCTAGAGGAATTGTCCCTCATAAAAAAGGGAGACCTTCGACCTAAAAGAAGGGAGGTCTACTACCTCTGGTGGTTTTAGGTTGTCCACCAACCAAAGATGATGGTTTTAGGTTATCCACCAACCGAAAATGATGGTTTTAGGTTATCCACCAACCAAATATGATGGTTTTAGGTTATCCACCAACCGAAAATGATGGTTTTAGGTTATCCACCAACCGAAGGTATGCTCATGGGCATCCGTGTCTCTGGCTACATCTCTGAATCTGGAATGACGAATTGTGGCTCAGGCTCGCTTGATTTGTCGTCGAAGCTTGTACATGACCACCATTTTCCCCCCTGTCAGGGACAAGGTGAGATGATGGCGAAAACTCAACTGCAAGTTTGTTCAATATGCGTGAACAAGTTCTAACATGTGTTGTAAACATCTTCTTGGCTGCTGATGCCCATTGCCAAGAAGCGATCCATCCAAGGTGAATCTTTGTTCTTGCAGGAGGCTTGTGTCTGAAGCATCTGTCTGAAGAATGGGTGTGCCGACCACAGTGCTTGCATGGATGAAGATCAAAATAGTGATCTTTCATATGACCAACTCGATCACAGTGTTGGCATTTCTCAATCTGCTGTGGAAGTGGAACAGGATCTGGAACAGCTGCAGGTGAACTGTCATACAAGAATCCGGCACTCTGAAATTTGATGGGCTTTGTGTAGTCTGGAATATGAAAGGACACATCCTTGTCATATCCAAGACCAGCCGGTGCTGACAGACAAAGCTCTCCCCAAGGTCTGATGATGGGCTTGAGAAGTGTAGGTTGAACTTCTGCATCTGCATGTACATCTGATCTTGTGCAAGGAACTAAATGTGGATCAACTGGAACTTTATCTTCTTTCTTTTGATGAGAGTCCTTCACAGTCTTCTGAAAAAAAACAGGTTTAGAAGGGTGACTCTTTTGCTGAAGTTCTTCTTACTGAAGCTGAGTTTCCAACTGCAAAAACTCAATATTTTCTTGTGCATCTTGTAAACAAATCTGAATATTACGTATATCCTCAATTTTATCATGTCATCAACATTGGAATGAATGATGTCATTCAACAACACTAATGCCTCATTGATTTTAGCCATTTTCAACAACTTAGGCTCAAAAAATGAAAGGGTGTTGGCTTCAACCGAAAATGCAACTGTTTACAATGTGATGCAACTTGCTTTCAAACAATTACAAATGACTCCAAGGAATTCTCGAAGTACAAAATCTGCTCCTCAAATGATGGAGGGAAATCAACAATTTTTCAACAACTCAAGTACTGATTGCAACTATGAAGAAGCAATATCTACTCACAATACAATGTCAATGCAATACAATATCTCTGCAAAATATTTGCAGCTGAAAACACTATGCAAGAACACTTTTAGGTAGCTGAATTTTCCTTCAAAGAGCTGTTTTCAATGATGGAAAACTTGTCTTCAAATGTCAATTTCTTCAAAAAAACCACCCTCTTGTCAATGCCACAAATCATAGAATGTAAATCTGCAATGTATTCAATCCAACTGCTCCTCATATGCCATTTTCCATTTTTCTGCTGTTCATATTCTCTCTTTCCTCTCTCTCTGCTGTTTTATTTTTTTTTTTAATTAATTAAAAAATGGGGATAAGTTAAAAAGGGAAAGGGAAATATTAAGATGGGATGGGAAACTATATGGTGGGGGGGTTTAATTAATGGAAGGGAATAAATTAAAAAAAGGAAGAAGATTAATTAAAAAAGGGAGAGTAATTAAAAAATTCGAATTTTAAATGATAATAATTAATGGAAATGGGAGATTAATTAAAATGGAGGGTTATTATAATGGGGAGGAGGGATATTATATGGGGAGAGTTTGATATTAAAAAAAAATAAAAGTGGATTAACTAAAAAAAAGGGAAGGGAGGAAATTAATTAATATATATGAGAGAGTATTAAATAAAAGTGGATTAACTTAAAAAAGGGAAGGGAGGAATTAATATAAGTGGAGAGAGTATTAGCGTAAGGAAGAAGGGAATTAAAAAAGGAGAGAGTATTATATGGTGGGAATTGGAGTGATAAGGGATGTTTTATAAAAAATTTAAAAATTAAAACGTTGAAAGGACTTTGCGTGAAGGGAAGGAGAGATTGTGGAGGGAGGGCAGCGTTAAAAAAAATTTAGGAGGGGTGTAAGGAGAATAGGTGGCCGTAGTGTGAGGGAGCAGTGAGCCGTGAGGGAGCGGTGTAGAGAGTTGGGATGGCCGTGGAGCAAGGGTGAGGGTCGGAGTATGAGGGCCGTGAGGTAGAAGGGGAGAGCGCGGAGTTAAGGGGAAGGGGTAAGGGCGTATGGGGAAAGCGGATGTGAAGCGACCGTGTAGTGAAGTGCTATAACAGTCGTGATGGCAGAGAGGGCCGGGATGTAAAGCCGGAGTAAGGTGAGGGCCGCGTAGGAAGAGCAGGTAAAGTGTAGGCCACGGTGAGAGGGGCGTTAAGCAGATAGGCGTAGAGAGTGACAAAGGTAGAGAAATGCTGTGCGTAGGGTTGTGAAGAGGGGGTATCGAAGGTCGATTGGGAGGAGAGCTGTTGCAGGGTTTGAGATGGGGGCCGAGAGGCCAAGAAGAGAATTTGTTTTTTTTTTTTTTTAAATTTTTATTTTATTTTATTAAAACAGCAGAGAGATTCCAGAATTGCAGAATTTTCCAGAATTTTTTTTTTTTTTTCAATAGCTCAGCGGCAGAAGAATGCAGAAATCTCCAGAAAATTTTAGTAGTAAAACCCAGAAATTTGCAGAGATTTTCAATGAAAAACTCAGAAATATTTCTTCAAAAACCCAGAACTTTTCTTCAAAAAATGCGGAGGGCCATATAGCAGCAGAAAAACTCAGAATTCTCAGAAATCTTCCAATGAAAACTCAGAAATATTTCCAGTAAGAACCCAAAAACTTGTTCATAAATCCAATTTAAATAGTATCCAGCAGCTCTTCAAATGCAGAAATTGCAGGACAAATGAGAATGAAAACCTTCAGACACAACAAACCATCACGTTTTCGTCAAAACAAATTCTTTGAATGTTACGAACTTCACCTAATGCCCCTCTTCAAAACACCTTGAATGGCAAAGAGAAACCGCAAAATCTCAATGTTTAAAATAACAATTTTTGGCAAGACATAATATTGTTACAAACACAAATGGCTCACTCAATTTGGAGCAGGGTCACCAATCGCTCGCTCTGATACCATGTTAAACACCATGTTAAAACGCACACATGGTGTATGAGAAAGATAAACACACACACAAGAGACTCAACACACAATGAAGGATAAGTGTGAGGCTTTCTTATTTTCCATTATACAAATATGTGCATTTATAGTACAATGGTGTGACTCTTGGTTTCATATTCCAAGGTCACTTGGACTCCATTGCTGTGATTCCAGTCCCACCCATGTGGTAGGATTCGTAGGATTAGTGTTCCAACAAATTTTGATATTTAGTTGTTGAGAAAGTATAAGAGGGGTTAATTGTTACACATTTGGAGGGATTTTGAATAGTTCATTGATCACTCTGTAGAAAATGTATTCAACAACTACTTGGAGAGTGTAGAGCTTATTGGGGTCAATTTTGGAGGATCGTGATTTGGCCAAACAATTTCTGGGCTTAGGTTGGATTGGCTTGAGTATTCCAAGAGTAATATTTGAGAATTTTATGAGCAGAATATGTTGGTGTTCTGGGCAATCCAGTGCAACATCTAGTGTAGAATTGCTATCGGAGAGCATTTTGTTAGGCCAAATTTATATTGCATCACCAAAATTATTCATCTAGAATTTGCCCAATATTTTCTGGGTTTCTTTGGGTTTCTTTAGTAAAGTCCATGGTTAAAATACTATAATTTTCTGAGTAGTATATGAGCTCATTTATTCAATCCCTACTCAGCAAGAATTTAGAGGAGAGAAAGAAGTTAGAGGAGTTAGCAAAAAGGGAAAATTTTGAAAGTTGAAATTAGAGAAAACCATTTCTGGGTTTTGTGAGTAGAGTCCGTTGTTAAAATCCCAGAATTTTCTAAGCAGTATATCACCTCAATTATGTAGTCCCTACTCAACAAGAAGCTATAGGAGCTAGGAGAAAAACGGTCAGATTTTGACGGTTGGAATTCAATAAAACCATTTCTGGGTTTTCTAGGTTTTGGGCAAGGATCACCTTCCCAAATTCCTAGAATTTTCTAAGCAACAAAAGTATCCCAACGGACAATCTGAAGTCAGCCAAAAAAAAACATTTCCAATAGTTGCAGAATTTCTAGAGTGAGTGTAGAGCTAAGGAGATATCATTTCCTTGCATCTAGGGTAACATTCTTTATCTCTCTTTCCTAGTATGAATTCATCTTGCTGTGAAAGAATGATTTTACTAGAGCCCAATTAATTTTCCTCAGACTAAATTATTTGTTGGAGCTAGATTTATCTATTGGGGCAGGGTATTGAAATAAGCAATGTAACAACATGCCAATAATGTATCATTGTTGTTACAAATAGTTTCATTTTTTATTGATGGTTGGACAATGTATAAATGTATGTACAGTGTTCTTGCGATACCTTTCATTGTTATCATAACTTTCTATTATTGCCATAAAATGTGGTTCTTAAAACACCTCCTAAACCCACATGGTAGCATAGTCGTTCAAGCCTTGAACCAAAATGTTTCTATAGACCAAGAAACCAAGAAGAACAATAGATATTTCTCAAAGCAGGTCTATGCCATTATTCAAAAGGGGCATTCCAGGGACCTATAGAAAGAACCAGAAATAGGGAATAAAATCCTTATTCTTGGGATAGATTTGATACACATGAAGATAACATGGAGAATTATTTACAAACTTGAGGAACTTGATGGACTCCTTTCCAAAGTAAAACAATCCAATGGCAGAAAATTAATTTGGGGCTTCAAACCATGTATGCTTGCTCTCATAAAACCCATGTTCTTGGATGAAAATTGTAGAGGGGTCACACTTCTAGTTGCAGCTTGTCT
Source organism: Pinus albicaulis (assembly GCA_034641835.2). NCBI lineage: Eukaryota > Viridiplantae > Streptophyta > Pinopsida > Pinales > Pinaceae > Pinus > Pinus albicaulis. The sequence continues at coordinate 1,478,730,132 of CM076577.1, forward strand.
CCGCAACATCATGAGACTAATTGCCCCTACAACACCTTATAATGATGAACTTATGAGGAGATTTTTCAGACTTACGGTAGGGAACTTTCAGGATTTGGACAATAGTGCAGGCTCTACCTTTGGGAAGAAGCTTGAGGTTTTGGCAGGTACCACAACATTCATAACATATTGCATCATGTTTGATCTTGAATGTGATGGCTTGATTCTACAAATGTTCCAATGCTTCTTCAACATTAGGAGAAATCATGCTAACTCATTCATAACACACATTCAGTCCATCAAGTCGTCATGTATGAGAGACTGTGAAACCATTTGCTGAGATTTGAAAACTAGGGCATTGAGCATTTGTAGGAGAGAGAAGTTGGTCTCACCTACTTCTTATGAGCGAGCCCAAGGGATGGCTAAGAAAAATATTTGGCTATTTAAGAGAAATTTTTTAAGAGAAAGTTGACTAGGGAGGAGCTCCTCCAGTTTGGTGGATCAGGCAGCAGAAATGAGTTGAGGAGGAATGTAATTTGCTTCATTTGCAAAGAACCTTGGGGGGATGATAACTCATGCTTGAGTGATGCAGATGATGTGGCAGAGGCAGAACATAATGAAATTCCTTCTGTATGCCATGATGATGACTCTTCATAACATGATTCCATGGAATCATATGAGGATGCTTCTGGGGAGCAAGATCATTCATGTGGAGTTGATGACAGTAGGTCTGAGCTGTATTCCAGTGTGTAGGGTGAGTAGTCAGGGGACTCTACGGGAGATACTCTTGGTGATGAGTCACTTATCACGATTCAGTCGGAGAAGAATATGATGGAGCATGATGAGTCACTTATCACTTATACCCTAATTTTCTCTCTTTTCACCATTTTTCCCTTCCTAAATCATAACCATTTACCTCTGTTTTACCTCTTTTATGCACCCTCATCTTGCACCAGTCCAAGCAGGGTGACATATTTAGTATAAACTTTATTCTTCATATTTTGAATTCAAATTATCATTAATTAAATATTTATTACATGATTTCTTACTTTTAAATCACTCATTGTAACTTATTGATATCTCCAATGGTTATTTGGTAGATAGAGTACTTACCTTGATCGTTGATCCTAATGCAGGATCGGATCTTACACCGTTGCTAGCACAACAAATATTTGTAGAAGATTCGAACGTCCTTGATCACCACCTCGTGTTGAGCAGCTTCAACCACGACAGCAAGATCGACTCAAAGGAAGCCATGACCGAATCTGCGAAGGACGAAAGCTGGAGATTGGCTACGACCAGTTTTGCAAAACCGTCTTATTTTGAAGGCTAAACAAGATAAATTTTGCATTCTGTTATGAATCGGTTGAATGATCTATTTTGGCCTTTGGCCAGAGATCTATATAATGTAAAATGTAAATAGGAATAGGGAGTGAAATTTTTTGGAGTAAAGTTTGATAGCAAAAAGAGAATAGAGAGGCGGTAACAGGTTATTTTGTTATCGCCCGAATCTGGGCTGGACAATGTATTCACACATGTATTTGCCTCAATGAATTAAAAAAAGGGAGCTCCACCTCATTTTTCAGAAATTGTGTTTCTATCTTTAAGCTGATGAATTGATTAATTTATTGAGCAGCATTTTTATTTAAAAAGGGAAACACACTGGTTGGCTAGGGCCCAGCCAACCCAGCAAGTTTACCCCATTTCCATTTTTTCCTATAATTTTTGTTTATATTGTCAAGTGTGATTTAATTTCAAGCACATGCATTCCTGTCTGAGTGAAAGAAGATTTGTTATGTGAAGTAGATACATTTTCTTTCTCTGCAATTTACTTTCCTGCACTTTATTTCAGATTGGTTTTCCTTTGCCTGGTCCAGACAGGAGAAATAGTCCTGCACCAGTGCATGTTGGTGTGAAAAAAATTCTATTTGATTGGTTTTCCCAGCCTAGTTCAAGCAGGAGAAATAACCCCGCACCAATGTACGTTGGTGTGATATTTCCTTTCTACAATTCTGTTTTATTGGTTTTCCCAGCCTGGTTCAAGCAGGAGAAATGAACCTGCACCAGTGCATGTTGGTGTGATGCAGTAAGCTTCCTTATTCTACTTCCCGAAATCTTATTTCCTTCATTAAATGCTTATGACAGGATAAATGTATATCACTTTTTATGTGTGCAATTCGATTTAACCATATAAAAACACTTGCGATAATTAAACACTAGTTTTAAGAATTAAATGCTAAGTGCAGGAAGCTCTGATCCAATGCAAGAAATAGTTCTTGCCACGAGATCTGAGTGCTTTGAACCTTGAAAATTTTGAGCCGTTGGATGAAGTAAAAAGCCTTTAGTAAAGACACCATTTATACCTTCTACATAAATCTTTGTTCCTGCACCAGTGCAAGCACTAGTGCAGGACAGATTAGTGCAAGAAGGAAATATCTAAAGATGCAGGTTTAAGGGCCCATTTGATAAGATTGATAAAGTGTCTCTACTAAAGAAAACACACACACTCAATAGATTAAACAACCAAAATTTGGAGTGATTGCCTAATTCCCTCTTGCAAATGCATTCTTCCTTGTTCCAAGTCTTAGACTATTTTGATGGTTCAAGTTGCGTTTTTCTCTTTTGATTTGATTCTACAATATTTACTTTAAAGAAAGTATGGATTTATATTAGGAAGATTCATACCATATTTGGCATTTCCTGTGCTTCATCTCTAATTTTACGGATCCCCTGGGTTGACAAATTAAGTGTTGAGGATTTTTCTTAAGTGTAATTCCTGCACCCAACATTTTGGCGCCATTGCTGAGGAGGTGATTTGATTTGGTAAGAATTTTTTGATTATACAATAGAGGTAAATTTTCCTTTATTTTTGCAGTACTATTTGGAAAATATTATTTGAAATAATTTTACTGGTGGTAATAGATTTCCGACAACATTTTTTAAAAGTTGTTTGTTATTTTTTCTTTCTTTTTTCCCTTTGAAATGAATGCCTAGGAAAGGTAAGGGTTCGAAGCCCACTAAGGGCCAAAATAATTCTGATTTTTTTTTTCATATTGGGTCTCCTTCTATAAGAAGGAAGCCTAATTCAATTCAAACCCATCACGTAGGAAAAATCCACCTGGATTATGGTGACAACAGCTTAGGTGTGGATCATCCTGTCGAGAGTATTACAAGAAAAAGGGAAACAATGGTGGACCAAGAAGATCATTTTTAAGGGATTGGTGACAACCAGGTAAGTGAAGAACAATCCACTTTTGTGTTTCCAATTTTTGATCCTAATACTGTGGTGCAAATTAAGAATATTCCACCATCAGCTCTCCCTCATTTCCGTGGTAAAGTCGTGAAGATCTTGACTCTTTTCTATTAGAGTTTGATATTATGTTTAGAAGTTATGATTATGCAACTGATGCTCAGAAGTTAAGATTATTTCCTGTTACTCTCTAGGACTCAGCTCTACACTGGTTTATGGGGTTAGGAGGAAACACTATAACCTCTTGGGATCAGATGAAGAGAGTATTTTTGTCTAAATATCAAGAATATTGTAAAACTCGAGACATGCAGGATGAAATTTTTACAATCATACAGGATGATGATGAAACTTTTGAAGGTTACCTGGAAATATTTCTGTATATTTTACAAAGGTCGAAACTTAAGCTTGATCCCAGCACTATTAGAACCTTGTTATTAAGAGGACTTACTGATAATTCTAGAAATAATTTGAATCTCTTAGGACAAGGTGATATTTCTTAGAAAAATTTTGACCAAATTTGTGAATTATGCAAGAATTGTTCAAGAAATTAGTATAGATCTAGTAGAGGAACTCAAAATAGAAATAGAAAAACTGAATCTACTGATGCTATGATTATTGGACTAGAAAATAAAATGGAAAACATGAAAATTGATATAATGAACACTGTTACCAAACAGTTAGATTATTTAAAATTTCAGCAGAAACTCATAAAGGAACAAGAGTCATTATGCATTTTCTATCCTAAATGTAGAGACAAGCATCCTCCTAAAGAGTGTCCTCTTAATTTGAAAGAAACTAATAAGTGTGATATTTGTGCAGAAGACCATGTCACAAAAAAATGTCCCTCTATACAAGGACTTAAAGTTGTATTTACAGGGGGACAACCCGAAGCTGAATACTTGTATGCTATGGGAGCAAGAACGAATTGGCCTCAAGTAGGTACAGGTATGGCTTCTGAATTTTCTCCACACTATTTTGGTTATAATTCACATGCATATTCTTATCCTAACATTAATCAGCAGTAGCAGTATGGGAATCAATATCAGCATGGGAAACCTTCTCAACCATGGCAACAAGGTTGGAAAGTGCCAACCCATTTTCCATATTCCCGCCAACCACCGATGCAATCATATCCATCTATGCATACACCTTATTCAATGTCTCAACTTCCTAGTCAGTCCACTCCACCATTGAATTTACCTCCACCTTTTCGACCTCCTCAGTTTCCCGCTCAAACTATGCCCAATCCTAATAATAATAAAGCATTGCAAATGATCAATGTAACAAACCCACCTTTACTATTTGAGTACCAATCTATTCTAGTTAGGGTTCATGATATTAAATTAATATCAGGAAGGACTGTAACATCATAAAAACAGAAGCAACCTATGGTGATCGTTGAAGAGAAAGGAGAAGAGGAAAATCTTAACCATTCTCTGAAAGCTGTCACTAAGTAGCCCTTACCCTCTAAATCCTTGCCATCTTCTTCCAACCAACCTCCCTTCCCAGAGAGGCTAGTAATGGAAATAAGTGAGCCTATTTCTGAGACCAGTTTGGCATCTGAGCTTCAAAATATTTTCATTAAGATACCTTTGCTTCAAGCCATCAAAGAGATCCCTATTTTTACCAAGATTATTAAGGAACTCTGTCTCAAGAAACCCGGGAGGAAGAGATTGGAACCCCAAACCATTCAATTTGTTGGTAGGGCAGTGGATTTGATGACGGGATGTGTGTCTATGGAAAAATATACTGATCCCGGAAACCCTGTTGTCTCAGTTCATATTGGTAATGTCCTTGTCTCTAATGTTCTTATAGACCTGGGAGCAGCCATTAATATCGTGACCAAGAAAACCATGGATCAAATTCCATTATCTCATCTTCGCCCTACTCCCACTGTGATTGAATTAGCAGATAGATATAAAATTAATTCAAAAGGAGTATTGGATGATGTGACCATCTCATTAGATTCTTGGGAATATCTTGTTGATTTCATTGTGCTTTAGCCAAATAACCTAGTTGGAGGAAATTCCTTGATCTTGGGTCGACCATGGCTTGCTACGCCCGATGCATATATTGGATGTCATTTCAGTGATATGTATATTTCACATGGAAATTCTAGGAAGAAAGTTACCTTATACACCCCTGCCAGATCCATTCAGGACCTTCGAGATAATTTATGGTTGGATCAAAGTAGTGATGAGGAGACTCAGTCCATTTCCCTTATCCATCATTATACTGGGTCTTCACCAAAGGATGAGATACAAGATTTCCTAAATAATCTAGACACTATGCCTAATTATGAGCCATTGAGCCAGATTTTCAGCCTATATTTTCAAGATAATCATTATTCTCATTCTTCTGTACCGCTGCATTTGACCACTCCCTTGAGTAATCCTGAGCCTGACACTACTCTTGTTAAGATTAGCCCTGGTAAATCCTTGCATATTAGTTTAGATTTGGACTCATCTCAGTAGGAGAAACTTGTGAATTTGTTGCAAAACCATCTTAGTACCTTTGCTTGGGGCTATGAAGATATGAAGGGTATCCCTCCTAAAACCTGTACACATCATATCTATATTCAGGAAGGAACCCCACCTGTATGAAAACTCCAAAGGTGAATTAATCCAGCTCTAGGAGATATTGTGAAGGAATAATTACAGAAACTCTTGGATGCTGGTTTTATCTATCTTATTTTCTAAAGTCAATGGGTCTATCCATTAGTGCTTGTACCTAAGAAATATGGAAGATGGCGTATTTGTATTGATTATTGAGAATTAAACAAAGCCACTCTCAAATATTACTTCCCTCTCCCTATCATTGATCAGGTGCTTGATACCCTTACAGGAAAGAAATATTTCTCCTTTTTGGATGGCTCTAGTGGTTATAACCAGATAAAAATTGCACCTGAAGATCAGGATAAAACTACTTTTACATGTCCATGGGGTACATTTTCTTATAAAGTGATTCCCTTTGGTTTATGTAATTCCCCAACTACCTTTTAAAGGGTAGTCCTGGCCATTTTTGTTGATCTAGAATTTGTAGAAATTTATATGGATGAATTTTCTGTGTTTGGTGATTCTTTTTAGGAAGCTCTCAAAAATATGGAGAAGGTACTTCTTTGTTGTCAAGAAGCCCATCTCACTTTGAGTGAAAATAAATGTAGATTAATGTGAAAATCAGGAGTGGTACTTGGCCATTTGATTTATGATAAAGGTATCCAGGTTGATCCCGCAAATATTGAAATCATTCTGCATCTTCCTGCACCCAAAACTCAAAGGGAAGTAAGAGGTTTTTTAAGACATGCTGGTTACTATAGAATATTCATTGAAAATTTTTCAAAGATAGTTGCTCCTCTTTTCCGACTTCTAGCTAAGGATAGTGAATTTTCTTGGTCCAAAACTTGCCAACAGTATTTTGAAACATTGAAGGAAAAGTTAGTGTCGGAACCAGTTTTGCGAGATCCTAACTGATCCCTGCCTTTTCACATTTCCTCTGATGCTTCAGATTTGGATATTGGCAAAACTTTTGTACAAGAGGAAAATAAACAATCCTATGCTATTTATTATATTAGTAAGAATTTGTCTTCCACTGAATTGAATTATATAGTTACAGTGAAAGAGTTTTTAGCTCTAATTTTTGAAATTAATAAGGCCAGGCACTATATTACAGGATATGAAGTATTTGTACATACTAATCATTCCTCAATTAAATATTTGATGAAAAAAACATTGAAAAGAAGTGGAGTGACAAGTTGGTTGCTATTGTTGCGGGAGTTTAATGTTACTATTGTTGATAGACCAGGGAAATATAATGTTGTAGAAAATTTTCTTTCTATATTAGATAACACTGGTGAAGCAAATCTTGTTAATGATGATTTTCCAGATGAACATATTTTTTCTATGTCAATAGATTCTTCGTGGTTTACTGACATTGCTAACTACTTGTTTACTGGAAAAACACCACCCCACTTATCCGCTCGTGAAAAGTGGAAGATTATTCAGAAAAGTGCTGCATATTCCTGGATTCAAGGAGATCTCTTTTACACTGCCGTAGATGCGTAAGAGAGGAGGAACTGTTTGACATATTAAAAATTATCATGATGAACCTTATGGAGGTCACTTTGCTGATAAGCGGATTGCATATAAAGTATTGCGTGTTGGTTACTTTTGGCCTTCCCTATTTAAGGATGCCAAACAGTATGTCAGGCGATGTGATAGCTGTCAACAAATTGGCCAGCCTAATCAAATCAATGAAATGTCTTTATGCTCCCAAGTTATGATTGAGTGATTTGAAAAATGGGCTATTGATTTTATAGTGCCAATAAATCCAATATCATTAAGTAAAAATCATACTTTGGTTTATGCAGACTTTGTTACAAAATGGGTAGAAGCTAACGTTGTTTCCTTTGCTACAGAGAAAGTTGTTGTTGATTTATTTTTACTGAAATCTTTATTAGATTTGGTATGCCTAGAGAAATTGTTTGTGACAATGGTCTGCAGTTTATTTCTAATCCGGTACATGGTTTGATGGAGCAATACAATATTCGGCATAGGAAATCCACGCCATATCACCCGCAAGCAAATGGCGAGGTGGAATCCACAAATAAAATGATCAAGTCCATTCTTACAAAGACAGTAAATATGCATCGAAAAGACTGGGATGAAAGATTACCAGAAGCTTTGTGGGCATACATGACCACTTGGAGAAATAGCACGGGACATACACCATATGAGCTGGTATATGGAAAATAGGTTCTGCTACCAATTGAGTTGTAGATCAAAACTTTCAGAACTGCAGTTCAGTTAGGACTAGATCTCTGTGAGGCACAACAAAAATTTCTTCTCTAATTAAATGAATTAGATGAATTTCATAGGGATGTTGTTCAACAGAACATACTAATTTAGCAGCAACGCAAAAGGTGGCATGAAAAGTCTATTCAAAAAAAGCAATTCCAACCAGGTGATTGGGTACTCCTTTATGATTCTAGATTTAAAATTTTTAAAGGGATGTTCCATACACATTTGATGGGACCTTATGAATTGATCCGAGTATTTGAGAATGGAGTAGTAGAAGTTAAAAATATTGATGGAAAAAATTCAGTATTCTTGGTAAATGGACACAGATTAAAGAAGTATTTTCAACCACTTGCCAGGAAATATTTTACACGGCAAGTCCAACAACAATTCGGGAAGGTAATGGTGAATGGTAATACTAAGCTTTTGAAAACATGAATTCTTCTTCCTCTCAAAGAAAAAAAATATATTTAAGTAAAAATTAAAGAGAAAAAATATTTTCCTGTAGTTATGAAAATCAGTTCGCTGACATGATTGCAGAAGGATCAACCTAAAAACTAGCTTGCTGGCAGGAAGATCAAAAATTTCTAATAAAAAGAAAATATTTCCTAATCTTTAGATATGATAGCAACCACCAAGTAAAAGCAGGTTCAACAGAACCAACCTTTATACAATTGGGGTAATTAGCATGGATATTTTTATTTCAAGTAATACTTATTCTCGCTCCAGTTATTTTTCTTGCACCAGTGCAGTCAGACCTTTCAGAAATTTTTTTGCCTTTCTTCATATCCCATTTTGTAATACTCCCTTAGTTTCTTCTTCAATCCCAGAATGATTAATGTTCCCATATTCTTCTGAATTTACCCTATCTTCTTCATAAAAACCCCACTTTACCTTTAAAAATTTTTTCCCTATCCCACTTATGTTTATCCCCTCTTGTGGTACTATGCCTGGAATCCATGTAAGAGAATTCCTTCCCATTCTGAAAATTTCCCTTTTCCCACTTCTTTGTTCCCTCATAAATTCATTGGAGGATCTCGTGCACAAAGAGAAAAAGGATATGCTTTGAAGCATCAAGAAAGGGCGATGCAAATTTCCAGCACCAGTTGAGGGAGCCATGTTGAAAGTATAACCTCCATTTACTTAAATTCCCTGTTTTTTCTTAGACAATATGCTTGCACTAGTGTAAGCATATTGTCCTATATAATAATGCAAGCAGAATGGTACCAGCAGAACAACATAGTTTAAGTGGTATAAACAGATCGGTGCAAGCATGCACCCTATCAGAGACATAGTACAATTTGTTCTTTTCATAAGCATATGTCATAGGAATATGTTCATCATGAAAGTTTACAAGAAGCCTTTTCACTTATTCGATGAGTACTTGTCCTATCATATTAACTAGGAGAAAATTATTTAAAGTACAAGGTGTTTTTAAGTTAAGAATCATGATCATTTTTTAATAAATGCTAAAGTTCTCTTTTTTTGAATTATGAAGTAGTGAGGAAATGTTTAACCGTTGCTTGAACATAATTACCCCCATTTCTCCATAATCCTAGATGTCCTTCACTCATAATGATTATCTCACCTAGTCGTTAAAATACTGTCGCAAGCACCAATCCGATACGATCTCAATATGTTGCGCATCCACGGCTATTTTAGTGGAATAAGTGGGTGATAAGATGGAAGGGATGGTGGATGGTTGGATCCCTATCTATAAGAACTAGTTTTCTGGGTGTCGCATGCAATTTTTTGACTGTTCATAACCCTTAAGCAATGATGTCGTCTGTTCGAAGCGAACCTTTGTCTCTCAGTGAGGTAGAATAGACTACTAAGTTTCGCAATAGACTTTCACTATTGCGAGACTCAACCTTTCTTCATTTTTTGCAAAAAATTGAAGTGCACAACAGTGAAGTGGCCCTACAGTTTTCCAGAAGTTTAAAAAATGAACAAGTAAAAAGTGGGCCTCTAAAATTTAAGGTTACGGAGGATTTTATAGCAGCAGCGACAGGTTTGGAAAATACTGGTGAGCAGTATTTTAAAAATCAAAAGCTAGAAAGGAAGTGATGGCACCATTTCGTCATTGACAAGGACATGAAGGTAGATTGGAAGAAAGGAATTCCACGCAGTGCCCTGTTGGGACAATGGTGGGACCTCCTTTTCATCCTACAGAAATTCATAACCTGCAAGGGGAGGTATTCCCTCACTTTTGTGTATCATTTCAAGATGTTGTAGCATTTTGAAGCCGGCCAACACATCTGGTGGAGGATGGATTTCCCTTATTTTTTGCTTAAGATCTTGGAAAAAATGGCCAAGAATGTGCAGGGCGCACGGGCAGACCAAGTCGATAAGAAGCTATATCACCATGGCCTAATAAATATTTTGGTTCATAAGCAGTTGGAAATTAAAGGTATGACCTGGGAGGCATTGTTAAAAAAGATGCATAAGAATATAGATGCCAGACATAAGACAAAGAACCCTGCTAGCACAAGAAAAGTTCTGAGTGTAAAGGGGAGTCCTTCTTGCACTAGTGCAAAAAGGAAAGGAACTGGAAAATTAATAGAAGAAAGGGCCCCATCTCCGAATAAAAAGGTAGCCACTGCACCTGTCGAAGAAACTCCTTCTATGCCACCAGTACATGAATAGACCCCCAAAGAAGATGACTTGTTTTCAGTCCTTGCAGACACAACAAAATATATAGAGGTTGAAGATTACGCTCTGTTGGCCGATTTCATTAAAAAGGCCCAGAAAAATAATAAAGAACCTGATGCATAACCACAGTCCCCGCAGAACGTTGAATATCCTCCTGCACTAGTGCAAGAAGAAAAAGAAGAGGAACCAGAAGAAGAAGAAGAAGAAGAATAAGAAGAAGGAGAAGAGGAATAAGAAAAGAAGAAGAAGAGGAAGAGGAAGAAGTGCCTGTTAAAACCCTGAGGAAGACATAGCCCCTATCGAGACAAAAGAAGAAGAATATTTGGTAACTCCTACTGCTCAGGTAGTCGAACTGGAGCTTCAAACGCAGAACTTAGAGTAGCTCGTAGTTAAAGCGCAGGAGGAAAAAGAACAGAGTAAAGAAGAATTAACGACGTAGATTTAGAAAAAGAAAGGAGAAGTCAGATTTTGGAAGTATTGAGTTGTGCAGTGTTTCAAGCGACTTATAAAGGTGACAAAGTAACTAAAGAATACCAGAAAGAAGAAGTATGAAACATTACAGGCTAATGTCAGTATGACAGAGCAGGATTGAGCTGGAATGCTCAAAGTTTTGAAGGTTTTTTTTTGCAAAGGTAAAGATTTGTGTGAGCACACACAACATCTTAGGGATGGGAGGATGTTAGTCCCCAAATTTTCTCTCTTTTTACCATTTTACCCTTCCTAAATCATAACCATTTACCTCTGTTTTACCTCTTTTATGCACCCTCATCTTGCACCAGTCCAAGCATGGTGACATATTTCATATAAAATTTATTCTTCATATTTTTAATTCAACTTAGAATTAATTAAATGTTTAGTACATGATTTCTTACTTTTAAATCACTCTTTGTAAGTTATTGATATCTCCAATGGTTATTTGGTAGATAGAGTACTTATCGTGACCGTTGATCCTAGTGCAGGATCGGATTTTGAACCATTGCCAGCACAAAAAATATTTGTAGCAGATCCGAACCTCCTTGATCACCTCCTCGTGTTGAGCAACTTCAACCATGATAGAAGGATCAAATCAAAGGCAGCCATGAATGAATCTGCAAAGGATGAAAGCTGGAGATTGGATATGACCAGTTTTGCAAAACCGTCTTATTTTGAAGGCCGAACAAGCTAAATTCTGCATTTTTTTATGAATCAGTTGAATGATCTATTTTGTCCTTCGGCCAGATATCTATATAATGTAAAATGTAAATAGGACAATGTAGCGGAAGTTTTTGGAGTAAATTTTGATAGTAGAAATAGAAAAAAGAGGCGGTAACAGGTTATTTTGTTGTCGCCCGAATCTAGGCTGGACAATGTATTCATGCATGTATTTGTCTCAATGAATTAATAAAAGGGAGATTTGCCTCATGTTTCAAAAATTGTGTTTCTGTCTTTAAGATGATGAATTGATTAAGTTACTGAGAAGCATTTTTATTTAAAAATGGAAACACACTCATTGGCTAGGGCCTAGCCAACCCAACACATTTGCCCCATTTCCTGTTTTTCCTATAATTTGTGTTTATATTGTCAAGTGTGATTTAATTTCAAACACATGCATTCCTATATGAGTGAAAGAGGATCCGTTGTGTGAAGTAGATACATTTTATTTCCATGCAATTTACTTTCCTGCACTTTATTTCAAATTGTTTCTCCTCTGTCTGGTCCAAGCAAGAGAAATAATCCTGCACCAGGGCACATTGGTGTGATATTTCCTTTCCGAAATTCTGTTTGATTGGTTTTCCCAGCCTAGTTCAAGTAGGAGAAATAACCCTGCACCAGTGCACGTTGGTGTGATATTTCCATTCTACAATTCTATTTGATTGGTTTTCCCATCCTAGTTCAAGCAGGAGAAATGAACCTGCACCAGTGCACGTTGGTGTGATGCAGCAAGCTTCCTTAGTCTACTTCCCACAATCTTCTTTCTTTCATTAAATGCTTATGACAGGATAAATGTATATCACTTTTTATGTGTGCAATTCTATTTAATAGTATAATAGCACTTGCAATAATTAAAAACTTGTTTTAAGAATTAAATGCTAATTGCAGGAAGCTCTGATCCAATGCAAGAACTAGTTCTTGCCACAATATCTGAGTGCTTTGAACCTTGAAAAGTTTGAGCCCTTTCATGAAGTAAAAAGCCTTTAGTAAAGACACCATTTATACCTTCTACATAAATCTCTATTCCTGCACTAGTGTAGGACAGATTAGTGCAAGAAGGAAACCTCTAAAGAAGCAGGTTTAAGGGCCCATCTGATAAGACAGCTAAAGTGTCTCTGCTAAAGAAAACACATAAAATCAGTAGATTAAACAACCATTAGTTGGAGTGATTGCCTAATTCCCTCTTGCCAATGCATTCTTCCTTGTTCCAAGTCTTAGACTATTTTGATGGTTCAATTTTCCTTTTTCTCTTTCGATTTGATTTTGCAATATTTCCTTTAAAGAAAGTAGGGATTTATATTGGGAAGATTCATACCATGTATGCCATTTCCTGTGTTTCGTCTCTAAGTTTACAGATCTCTCAGGTTGACAAATTAAGTGTTGAGGAGTTTGCTTAAGTCTAATTCCTGCACCCAACACATGAGTCAGTGGAGGAGGAGGTTATTCACATCATGCATGATAGTCCTTTGGGTGAGAGGCAGATGTAAGCTCACATTGAGTCTGTGATGGATGTGAGACTACCCTTAGGTTCAGCTATGGGTGAGGAGCATATGGATGAGTAGGAATCTAGTAGGGAGGCAGTAGTTGCAAATACTTATCCTCATGAGATGTTGGAGGTTGATGGGATAGTTCTGTGGGAGGCTAGTATACAACAGGAGCATGACATTCCTAGTCAAGAGAGGGATGAGCTATTGGAGATGGGGGAGCATCCATCGTCAGGCCGATACACATATGAGGTGTAGATATATGCATGTGTAGTTAGCAGAGCAGTGGTGCTTTCATGGAGTAGCACTCTCCAGGAGTACATCGATGGGGCTTGCAGCATATCTCACCCACTTTGGCCTTTTATAGAGAGAGGGGCCTTCCGCTACAGGTAAATCTCATTGGCAAACGGGACTGACTAGTGTGATTTGAGTATGGGATAGTGACAACACTCTAGACATGTTCCTTCTGCAGATGTCACTACATTGGATTCTTCTTCTAGGTTATATTGGCAGGAGATCATGACTTGGTACCCTCTTGATGGTACGATCTTCTTCGTAGGGAGCATAGTGGAGCAGGGGTCATTAGACATGATAGATGATACAAATTTCCATTGGAGTCTGGGAGTAATGCTTGAGAATTTTATGAGCATCGGATGTGGGTGTTTTGGCTAATCCATTGCAGGATCTAGTGTAGAATTGCTATCAGAGAGCATTTTATTAGGCGAAATTTATATTGTAAGGCCAAAATTATTCAGCCAGAATTTTCCCAATATTTTTCTAGGTTTTTCTGGGTTTCTTTAGCAGAGTTCGTGGTTAAAATCATATAATTTTTTGAGTAGTATATCATCTCATTTAGCTAGTCCCTACTCAGCCAACAATGATAGGAGATAGGAAAAAGGGAAAATTTAGAAAGTTTGAATTAGAGAAAAACATTTCTGGGTTTTTATGGCTTTTGTGACTCGAGTCCATTGTTAAAATCCTAGAATTATCTAAGCAGTAGATCAATTCATTTACATAGCCCCTACTCAACCAACAACTACAGGAGCTAGGAGAAAAAGGGTAAGATTTTGAAGTTTGGAATTTTTTGGGCAAGGATCACCTTCCCATATTTCTATAATTTTATGACAAGTAGAAGCAATCCAACTGATAGTGTGAAGTCAGCCAACAACAAAATTTCCAATAGTTGCAGAATTTCCAAAGTCAGTGCAGAGTTGAGGAGAGATAATTTCCTTACATCTTGGGCAACATTTTTTATCTTTCTTTTCTAGGATCAATTCATCTTATTGTGAAAAAATGATTTTACTGGAGCCCAATTTATTTTCCAGATCCTAAATTATTTGTTGGAGCTAGATTTATCTTTTAGTGCAAAAAATTGAATTGAGCAATGTAACAACATGCAAATAATGCATCATTGTTGTTTCCATTACTTTCATTTCCGATTGATGGTTGGACAATGTATTAATGTATGTATGGTGTTTTTGTGGTACCTTTCATTATTATCATAACTTTGTATTGTTGCATAAAAATGGGGTTCTTAAAATACCTCCTGAACCCACATGGTAGCATAGCCCCACAATGTTTCTATGGACCAAGAAACCAAGCAGAACAATAGAAATTTATCAAAGTGGGTCTATGCCATGCTTCAAAAGGGGAAATCCAGGGACCTACAGGAAGAACCAGAAAAAGGGAACAAAATCCTTCCGCTTGGGAAATATTTCAAGCACATGAAGATCACATGGAGAATTATTTCTAAACTTTAGGAACTTGATGAAATCCTTTCCAAAGTAAAAAATTTCAAATGGGAGAAAATCAATTTGAGCCTTAAATCCATGTATGCTTGCTCTCATACAACCCAAGTTCTTGGAGGAAACTTGTGGAGGGGCTGGAATTCCATTTGCAGTTTTTCTCAGCAACATCATGAGACTAACTTCCCCTACAACCCATTATAATGATGACATTATGAGGAGAGTTTTTAGACTTATGGTAGGGACCTTTCAGGATTTTGACAATATTGTAGGCTCTACCTTTGGGAAGAAGCTTGAGGTTTTTTGAGGTATGGCCACATTTAGAACATATTGCATCATGTTTGATCTTGAATGTGATGGCTTGATTCTAGAGATGTTCCAATTATTCTTCAACATTAGGAGACATCATGCTGACTCATTCATAGTGCACATGCAGTCCATCTTTTCATCATGTATGAGATATTGTGAGGTCATTTTCTGGGAGTTTCAAACTATGGTGTTGAACATTTGGAGAGAGAAGTTGGTCTCACCAGTTGCTTATGAGCTAGCCCAAGGGTTGGTTGTGTATAATATTGGGCTATTCACGAGACAATTGACCAAGGAGGAGCTGCTCTAGTTTGGTGGATCAGGAAGCTGAAATGAGTTGAGGAGGAATGGAATTTTCTTGATCTTCAAATAATATTGGGGGCCTGATAACTGATGCTTGAGTGATGCAGATGATATGTTAAAGGCTCAACAAAAGGAAATTCATTCTATATTCCAGGATGATGACTCTTCATCAGATGAGTCCACAAGATCATAAGAGGATGATTCTAGGGAGCAAGAGTAGTCATGCAGAGTTGATGACAGTATTTCAGAGCTATATTCCAGTGTGTAGGGTGAGCAATCTGTTGGAAATACTAAGACGAGGAGTGAATCAATATTCCTTTAAATTAGAGCATTAGTTAATCTTCAATTATTATCAGTGTTTGTACAATGATAGTAGTAAACAAAAGGAACAAAAATGCACATAGTTTCTAAGGTGGAAACCCTCTTGGGGACAAAAACCACCTAATGGTTTTCTAATAATTCTTTATTATTCAACTCCAATTGAAAATAAAGCTCCAACTTCCTAGAATCTAGAAAATCATTCTGCTCCAGCTCCCACTGGATGGATGCTCCAATGCCCCAAATTCTTCAATAGTCAATTGAAAGGAAGCCCCAACACCCAATGAGGTACAACTCACCCTAGCACCACCCTAGCACCCTATAGAAGAATAAAAGAAGAATGGACTCCTATAACAAGGAAAATGGTCCACTTTAAAATGATATAGAATGATGTAGAAGAAGAAGACACACTAGACCATAACCCCAACTTATGACACGACCACCTAATGATGATACTAGACCTCTCGACACTGCTTCTTAAACTCTTGGGAGATAGACACTAGAACAATTTTTACAATAATGTATTTACAATTACTTAGTACAATGATATATTTACAATGACTGTATGCAGTGCTTCCCACTTGAAGACTTCATGTGATGAACTTCTTGCTACTATTCTACACCTTGGTTGCTACTCTTTTCATGCTACCCTCTACTACACCTTTCTTTGCTTTGCTGCCCTAGAAAGTCTGGTCCTTTGCAGCCCTTGGCAACACATGATCTAGATTTTTCTTTCCTTCTAGGAGCTCGATATTGAATCTGGTATATCTCTGTTATTCCAGATCCCCAATATGTAATTTTTGGTCCTATTGTAGTCTTCCGAGTCTTCTTTCGAATGTCACATGTCTGACCCAATTTAGATTCTTCAAGAGAGATTTATGCCCAATATCTCACAATGCCATAATTATGAATTGTTTCAGTAAAGATAACTTGTACGACGTGCCACATGTCACTGTTTCTTTATTTGGATCTAAAATTGATCTAAAGAACACTGCTTCCCATTCATTATCTGCCACTTTTTACCAAATTCCAATCCGATACTTAGAGTGAGAGTTATGACGATTTTCCCAAGGTCCATTTTTCAAGATGAATTTCAATAGCCTGCAAAAACACTGACTTCCAAAGATCATATCTCCGAAAATATTATTCACCTTGATTTGAAACTTTCGCAGGAGCTTCCCTAAGGTTTCAGCTTCGCCTCATAAAATTTTTAGCTTCTGAACTTTCGTAGAAAAAAATTTAGAGAAAAATTTCCATAGTGACCTGTTTCCTATGGCAAAATCTCTTGCATAAGGAGGATCACAATTTATATAAATTCTTAGTTTGAGAGGGGCTTCAACAAGTAAACGTGAGAGGGATTATAGGAGCTCAAAAAATATTAATTATGACTTTTCAATGAACCATGCCACAACCCCATGGGGTTTTAGCCCACTAACTGGGGGTACAAACTTCAAACATGAATATCTCTCAAACCGTGAAGGATTTCGTGGCGTGTCATATATTAACAGAAACATCTTGAAAAGTAGAAAACACTGGAAGAATTCTTGACCTAGAATATTTTAATTTAGTAGGTAAAAATTCCCATTCAATATTGTGGTAGCCCCTGGTGCTTCTTGGGTTGACATCCATGAAAATAATTGATCAACAATCTCCCCTATTGGCATTTATGGCAACAAAACTACTCCCCCTGTGATCATGACACCTCTTCCTACAAAATTCTTTCCCCCTTCTTCAAAAATGGCAAAGGGTAACTCCCCCTAACACACAACCATCCTACAGACCTATACACACTTCCACTCCCCCTTTATATTGTGAATAAGGAAAATATAATGAGAACTTGGGAGAATCCCAAGCTTCTAGTGAAGATATTCCAATGCTTCACGAGGTAAAGTTTTAGTGAAGATATCAACGATTTGTTCTTTTGTACCAACATACTCAAGTTTGATATTAATTTTAGTGACTTGTTCTCTAACAAAATGATATTTTATCAGAATGTGTTTTGTTTTTGAATGCATGACAGGATTCTTGGAGATGTTTATGGCACTGGTGTTATCATAGAATATGGGAATAGGCTCACTGAATTGTACTTGAAGATCTCGCAAAGTTTGTTTCATATAAAGGACTTGAGTACAACATGATGCAACTGCAATGTATTCTTCTTTTGCTATATATAACGAGATTAAGGTTTTCTTTTTGCTCAACCATGACACAAGACAACCACCTAGATAGAATGTTGTTCCACTAGTACTCTTACGATCATCAACGCTTCCTGCCCAATCTACATATGTAAAGGCTTGAATAATGAGATTTTTACCCTTGGGATACCACAAGCCATATTCTTCTGTGCCCTTTATATATCGAATAATTATTTTAACAACAATAATATGTGATTATTTTGGTGTTGCTTGGAATATTGCTATTTTTCTAACTACTTGCATAACATTTGGTCAAGAAGCTGTTACATATAGAAGACTACCAATCATAGATCTGTACAACCTCTAATCCACATCCTTAGATGAGTCATCTATGATCGATTTTCAACCTGTTAGCATCAGAGTAAGGATGGGTTTGTAATCTTCCATTTTTAATTTCTTGAGAATTTCCTTGATGTACTTGGCTTGACATATAAATATTCCTTTTTGTTGATGAGATATTTGAAGCCCTATGAAGTATGTCATGTAGTTTTAAACCCTGAACAGAAATTATCTATACACGAATATTATAACAGAAAATAAACAATAGCGAGATCATAAAACATAAAATAGATAAACACAGAGATTTTCCCCTAGATCCCAAATCGAGATGACTAGCTTGATTTTTCATTATATTCATTTTAATGTTACAGCACATATATATACATGCTGAAGCATACATGAACCCTAATCCATTAACCCTAGATTAGAACATAACCGTAGTGTCCTTGACTGGATCTACAAAAATACTAGTGGTCGAAAACCATCGTACCCCAAAACCATGTGCAAAACCATGCACAAAACCATGGGCACGTGCTTAGTCATGGAAAGAATATAAGACATACCCAACATTCTCCCACTTGTTTTCTTTCCGCAGGGGGCCACAAGAGAGCTTATTCATTGGCCCAATTCTTCAACACCCATTGTTTCTCTACACCAAGAGAACTTCTGAGTACTCACAGACTTTGTCAATGCATCTGCAACATTCTTCACAGTGTCCACCTTTACCAGCAACACCCTTTTACCCTCAACCATATCTCTAACAAAGTGATATTGAACATCAATGTGCTTTGTCTTTGAATGATAAGCAGGGTTTTTAGCCAAGAAAATTGCACTTTGGCCATCACAGTCTATCCTTATAACTTGCTGTACCAACCCCATACTTGAACACAATCTTTGCAACCAAACTGCTTCCTTGCTTGCATGAGTGGCTGCTATGTATTCTTCCTATGTAGTTGAAAGAGCTACTACAGATTGTATTTTACTCATCTAATTGACTGCACCTCCAAATAGGCTAAACACATACCGACTTGTAGATGTTCTTTGGTCCAGATCTCCAGCCCAGTCTACATCAACAAATCGACCAATGTCCAACATTCTTTCCAATCCTGGTCTTCCCTGGTAACACAAGCTATAATCACTAGTGCCACGTAAATATCTGAAAACCCGCTTCACTACTGTCCAATGCTCCTTCCCTGGGTTTGACATAAACCTGCTCAATACTCCCACTACATGTGCAATGTCTATTCTAGTAAAGACCATTGCATACATCAGTCTACCCACTGCACTTGCATATGGAACACGGGACATATCCTCCTCTTCTTCTTGTGTCTTGGGACACTGTTCAACAGATAGCTTTACAACTATAGGAATAGGAACATTCCCAGTTTACTATCCTACATATTGAACCTTTGCAATATAGTCTCGACATGCTTCCTTTGGTTTAACCAGAGCTTCCTCTTTGCCCGATCTCTTTTAATTTCCATGCCCAAAATATTGTTTGTAGCACCAATATCCTTCATGTTGAATTTGGAAAACAGTTGGGTCTTCAAATCTTGGATAATTTCTTTGTCATTTCCAATCAACAACATATCATCCACATACAAGACCAAATAAATAACATGGTCACTAATTAATTTAAAATAAACACAGTGATCCTCCTTGCTTCTGGTGAAGCCAAGTCCCCGTATATAGGTATCAAATTTCTGATACCACATCCTTGCTGACTGTTTTAACCCATACAGAGACTTCTTCAACCTGCATACCAGTTCTTTCTTACCCTTCACCATAAAGCCTTCAGGTTGCTTCATGTAGATCTCCTCTTCTAGATCCTCGTGAAGAAATGTTGTCTTCACATCCATCTGTTCTATCTCAAAATCAAATGCAGCAGCAACAGATAAAAGTAATCTAATAGAAGTAACTTTGGCAACAGGAGAAAAAATATCACCAAAATCAATTCCCTGCACCTGGGAATAACCTTTCGCTACCAACCGAGCTTTGTATTTCTCCACCTTGCCTTCTACATTCATCTTCTTCTTAAACACCCATTTGCTCCCAATGGGCTTCCTTCCAGCCGGCAACTCCACCAGATCCCATGCATCATTTTTGTACAAGGATGCCATTTCATCAACCATGGCCTCCTTCCAGAGTTTTCCATCCTCTGAATCTACTGCCTCCCTGACAGTTCTGGGTTCATCATCAGTTATAGTTAAGGCAAAACCTGAACAGAAAGCAGATGGACTATACCTTTCCGGTTGCCTTCTTTCCCGAACTGATCTTCTTAAAGCTAGAGTTTGTGGCTCATCATCTTCTGAGTCTTCTTCTGTTGTAGAGTCTGATTCATCCTCCTTTAGCTCAAACTCTATCTTCTCAGGTTCCTTTGGTAGGAGTTCATGTTTAACAACATCTTTCACTTCTCTAAACACCACATCTCGGCTGTACACAACCTTCCTTGTTTCTGGGTTCCAAAGCTTGTAACCCTTTAAACCATCCTTATACCCAAAAAAGATGCACCTTTCAGATTTATTATCCAACTTGGTCCTTTTCTCCTTTGGAACATGTACATATGCATCACATCCAAATACCCTTAGATGTGAAAGAGAGGTTTTCTTACTAGTCCATACCTCATGTGGAGTCTTATCCTCCAACGCTGATGAAGGTGATCTGTTAAATAAGTAACATGCAGTCTCCACTGCCTCTGCCCAGAATTCTTGTCCTAACCCGGTACCACTGAGCATGCTTCTTGCCTTTTCCATCAGTGTTCTGTTCATTCTTTCTGCAACTCCATTTTGCTAAGGTGTGTATGGAGTAGTCTTCTGCCGTGCTATACCACACTTCTTACAGAACTCTTCAAATTCCTTCTTGCAGAACTCCCCACCATTATCTGTCCTCAATGCCTTTATCTTCTTCTATGTCTAGTTTTCCACCAGAGCCTTAAATTATTTAAATTTATCAAAGACTTCAGATTTCTTCCTCAAGAAATATATCCATGTATTCCTTGAGAAGTCATCTATGAATGAAACATAGTACACAGACTTTCCCAGTGATGGAACTGACACAGGCCCAAACACATCACTGTGCAAAAGTTCTAATATCTTGTTTGCCCTCTTAGCACCAGAAGGAAAACTCACCCGATTCTGCTTCCCATATACACAATGTTCACAGAAATCAAAATCCAGAGAACAATTAGACATACCTTCTACCATACCATCTCTATGTAGTATCCGAAGGCCCTTCTCTCCAATATGTCTAAGCCTTTGATGCCATAGCATGGTCTTTTCTCCAGAGACAGCTAGACTTTCCGTCCCACTTTCAGGAACCATAGAACTGTTACACCCATCAATAATAGTGCTACCTTGTATCTTGTACAGAGTTCCAGTCCGAACTCCCCGCATTAATACCAGTGCTCCTCGAACCATCTTGCAGGCATCTTTCTCGAACACTGTTTTTACACCTGCATCATCCATCTTTCTTACAGAAATCAGATTTCTGGCCAATGCAGGAATATGCAGAACACCAGGAAGTGTTCTAATCCTTCCACCTTGCAGCTTCATCTTGACCTTTCCACGTCCGATGATTCTGGCCTTCCTATCATCCCCTAGGAAGACATCACCATCATCATATTTCTCATACTCGCAGAACCACTCCCTATGGGGAGTGAAGTGAAAGGATGCACCTGAGTCAATCAACCATGACTCATGATCTACATGTGTATTTGAAGAAGAAGCCAAATACACATCCCTACCTTCATCCGAGGTGGTTTTTGCCTCTGCAGAAGGAGCATCATCAGATCCCTTTCCTTTCTCAGGAGCTTTAGATCTGCAATCCTTTTTGTAGTGCCCTTCCTTTCCGCATTTCCAGCACACCTTTACAAACTTTCCAGGAGATTTAGATCTCTCGAAACTCTATTTTGTTTCTGTTCTAGGAGCTTCGTACGATAAGGCATCTCCATTTCAGATCTCCTCATATTTCTCTCTATCTCGCCATTTCTCTGATGCTTAAGGCCGAGAAAATTCATCAGTCTCAAGGGTAGGGGTGCCTGTATTACACTATTGGATCATCCGATTGTCCCACTCTAGTTGCTCAGAGAACACAAAATCTAGCCTACCTTATTCTCATCTCGAGATTTGAATATCAATAGATGATAGTCGACTTTACCATAGTATTGAAGGCGTCTTTGTGATGCTTTGTTACCGTGTGCCCATCCTTCTGCTATCCGCTGCCATGCAGTTTTTCTCTCATAAATACTTATTCACCGAGACTTAGATTGGTACAAAGTCCCAAGTTTTTCCCACAAATTCTTTGTCGTAGCTTCCCCAGATACATTCAACAATACTGAATCTAAGACACACAACCATATTGTGCTCTTAGCCTTCCGATCCAGTTTCTTCCAGTCTTCATCTGACATTGTCGTTGGTTTAGTACCTGGATCTACCGCGATCCAATGATCTTTATCCACCAGCAGATCCTCCATCTTGAGCTTCCACAACTCAAAACTCTGACCATTAAATTTCTCGATCTCTATCTTTCCGCCGCTCGCCATATTCTTTCACCGCAAGAATCAATCCCGCAGATCTCCCACTGCACAGGGTCTACCACAGGCCCGAGAAAAAAACCCTCAACAACAAAGGCGTCCCCTTGAAGCCGAAACAGCTTTGATACCAAATGTAGGTTTTAACCCTGAACAGAAATTATCTACACACGAATCTTATAACAGAAAATAAACAATAGTGAGATCATAAAACATAAAACAGATAAACACAGAGATTTTCCCCTGGATCCCAAATCGGGACGACCAGCTTGATTTTTCATTATATTCCTTTTAGTGTTACAACACATATATATACATGTCGAAGCATACATGAACCCTAATCCATTAACCCTGGATTAGAACATAACTATAGTTCCCTTGACCGGATCTACAAAAATACTAGGGGCCGAAAATCATCGTACCCAAAAACCATGTGCAAAACCACAAACCATGGGCGGGATCACCAATGGGAAATTGTATGAACTGTACCTGCCTTGGCGTTGCCCTCGAATTTCGACGGGGCTACCACCCCGTTGCGCTCTAATGAGCGGGGGCTATCACCCCCCCTTTTACCCCCCCACGCATCATTAGTCATGGAAAAAATATAATACATACCCAACATGTCATCTCACCAAGTAAAGACATCTCAAAATCACTTTGCATATTTGTAGAAAATTTCTTACTTAGTTGATCATCATTGCTACCAAATATTATATCATCCACATATACCTCAACAATTTTTAAAGTATCATGATCTATTTTTACATAAATATTGCTATCAACAGTACATTTCTTGAACCCTCGTTGATGTAGATACCCATCAAGATGAGCATACCATGCTCTAGGAGCTTGCTTGAAAACCATAGAGCTCTTTTAACTCCGTAAACATAGTCTTCTTTTTGTGATAGTAGAAAACCTTCAGGTTGTTCGATGTAAACTTCTTCTTCTAATTCTCCATTCAAAAATGCTGACTTAACATCCATTTGGTAGAATTTGATTTTTCTTGAACATGCATAGGCGAGAAACATTCGGATGGCTTCCATTCTGGCAACTGGTGCAAATGTTTCGTCGAAATCAATTCCTTCCACTTGTGCATAGCCTTTGTAAACCAATCTTGCTTTGTTTCTGGTAACCTGCCCATCTTCATTCAATTTGTTCCTGAACACCCATTTAGTCCCAATGACATTTTTATCTTTTGGTCGTGGAACTAATTCCTAGGTGTTATTCTTCTCAATTTGATCCAATTCTTCATTCATAGCTGCTACCCAATGTTCATTTTGGCTGGCTTCCTCAAAAATACTAGGCTCAAAGGTTGCTAGAAAAGCAACGTGAGCTTGTTGTGATGAACGAAGTTGTCGACCTTCATTTATGTCACCAATGATTTGATTTTATGGATGGTTCTTTTGAATCCACTCTTTTTTTCTCCTTGGAGGAGCTTCTTGTTGTTGTTCTGGTATATCTTGATGATCATTATTTACTTCTTTCTCGTTGATAGTTGCTTCTTGTTCTACAATTTTATCTGTGTCTTTTTCAACCTCTGTCTCAAGTTTTAAAGATTATATATCCTCGTCATTACTCACTAGAACACCATCTTCGTCAAATGTAACATTTATGCTCTCCACTATCTGTTTTCATCTTAGATGATAGCATTTATAGGCCTTTATTTTGCATGAGTAACCAACAAAGATACCTTCATCAACACGTGATTCAAACTTACCCAAATTTTGATCTTCTCTTTTGATATAACATTTGCTTCTGAAGATTCTGAAATATTTTACATTAGCTAGTTTTCCTTTCCATAATTCATATGGAGTCTTGTTGCAATTATTTCTGAGAAGACTTCGGTTGATAATGAAGAATGTCATATCAATTGCTTGAACCCAGAATTTTTCATCCAATTTTGAGTCCTTCAACATTCTTCTACCCATTTCCTGTATAGTTATATTCTTTCTTTCAGCAACTCCATTTTGCTGAGGTGTTCGTGCTGTTGAAAATTTCCTTTTTATTCCATTTTCATCATAGTATTGCTGAAATAATTTGGAAGTGAATTCTCCACCATTATCTGATCTTAAACACTTTATTTTCAAATCAGTTTCATTTTCAACCAACTCCTTGTAGATCTTAAAGCACTCAAATGCTTCAGATTTTTTCTTTAGGAAACTGACGGTTGTCATCCTGGTATAGTCATCTATCATTAACATGAAATAGAATTCTTCGTCTAAGCCTTTTGTTCTCACAGGACCACATAGATTAGTATGTATCAATTCCAATGGATGTGATGCAAAGTGTTATTTTGTTTTAAATTGGACTTTTGTCTGCTTGCCATGCTGACATGCCTCACATAGTGTGTTGGAAGGTTTTGAGATTTTCGGCATTTCTCGTACTGCTTCCTTTTTGCTTATCCTGACAAGATTGTCAAAGCTTATGTGACCTGTATCTGCTTGTGCCATAACCACTTCCATCTTCTTTAGCTAGTAGACATGCTTTAGTTGCTTCATCCAGAACATATATGTCGTTTGGAGCTTGACTTACTATAGCCACAATTTTACCATACCTGCCTTTCTTGATTTAAATTTTTGTGGAGTTGAATAGCATTGTGTGTCCTTGATCACACATTTGTCCAACACCGAGAAGATTGTGATTCATGTTTTTAACCAATAGAAAATTCTTGGCTATAACATCTTTGCTTCCAAGAGTGACGGTACATGATCCTATAACATTTGAAGATCCATCATTTCCAAAGGATACAGTTCCATCCTTATTCTCTTTTAGAGATACAAATTTCATTCTATCTCTAGTCATATGCATTGAGCAACCGCTGTCAACATACCACACATCTTTGTTTTTTTGAGCCTTCAGAGCGAGAGCACAATTATCAGTCTTCTTCTTCCATGTTTGCTCATTCTATGGCTTCGAAGATTCTTCTGGAGGATTTTCAGGTATGCAGTCTCTGGCTATGTGTCCAAAGTTCTGACATTTGTAACATTCCATATTATTTATTAAATGTTAAAATCTATTGATTTTTTGTTGAGCCTTGGGAGGTTCATATTTGAAGGATCTCCTGTAATTATATTGGTTCCTAGGGTACGTGCAACATTCTACAGTTTTATGACCAAATTTTCCACATGAATAGCAATAGCCATGAAAAATATGTTGGTACCTAGATGGAAATATTCATCGAGGAATCGTCTTCCAAGGATGTGCTTGCAAATCTTGTCCAATGAAGTCTACATGCATGTCAGATCTCATAGGTTCATATTATTTTGTTGTAGAAGGTCCCGCTTCTTCTTCTTTGTAGCTGAGGCCGGTTCTATCATTGTAAGATCGCTGATTGTTGACGATTTTTTCCAATGCCCTTGAGATGTTGGTATAGTTTTGGACAGTTTTTGCCTTCTTCACTTCCTTATGCAACAAGACAACTTCAGCTTCTAATGCTTCCCTTTCTTGGTTGCTTTCTTCCAACTTCTTTTGAAGCGACCCTTCAATACATTTTTGTTCTTCAACTTCATTCCTAAGACCTTGAACCTGTTCTTCAAGAGTATTGGAATAGATTTTCTCAGTCTTGAGCTCTTTTATAAGCCTAATTTCCTCCATAGAAAATTCTTCTATGGTCAACCCTTCTTCTTCATTGTTTGATACCTCTTGTTTATTGTGCTTGGCCATAAACAATACTCTCTCATTGGATTCTTCTTCTTCACTATTACTGTTTTCGTCGGATAATGAGCTATCTTTTTTAGAGAGAAAGTTCCTTTTGGATCCTTTCCTTTTTTCTTGCTTGTTGAATTTCTTAAAGCCTTTCTTTCCTTTTGAGTTACCATCACTTCTGTTCAGACATTTTTCTGTGAAATGCCCAACCTCACCACATCTGAAACATATCAATGGAGGTTTACCTTTGAATTTTCCCTTACCAATTTTTAGTTTTCTCGTAAAGTAAGCATATTCTTCATCTGAAAGACCTTCTCCATCATCTCCCTTTTCTTCATAGTTGCAGGTGCATGTCTTTTCAATTGAAGGTTGTTTGTCCTTATTGGCTTTCTTAGATGTAAAAAACTTAGTTTCTAGATGCGAATTATCCTCTTCTTCATCAAGTCTCATTTCATATGCTATGAGAATTCCATGTAATTAATCTTTGCTGAGTTTTTCCAGATTTGCACTGTGTTCAAAGACTGATACCTTTGGGTTGAATCTCCCTAGTAACGTTCTAAGAATATTTCATATAATAGTCTTCTCATCAACTGGCTCTCCTAATTCTTCCAGAGTATTGGTTATTTCATCAACGTATTGGAAGTATGTAGCAATGTTGCAATCTTATTTCATTATGAGTTGCTCAATTTTTGCTATATAGATTTGAAGCTTTGCTTCTTTGACATTTGAGTCACCTGCATATATATTCTGAAGCTTGTCCCATACTTTTTTGGCAGTTTTACAACCCAACACCTTATGATAAGCAGATTCAATAAGTCCACTGATAATAATATTCTTTACTTTTGCATCATTTACCAAATTCTTCTTACCTTGTTCATCCATGGTTGATGTAAATCCATTTTGAACAGTGTCCCATACTTCGTAACCTTGCGCCAAGAGATAGACCTCCATTATTCCTTTCCAGAGTGCATAATTATTTTCATTGAACATAGGTACACCATTCTTGGTATGCTCCATGAGCTCCTTCCAATTGTTAAACTGCTATTGAAGGAACCAAGCTCTGATACCAATTGTTGGAAATACTGAGAGGGGGGGGGTGAATCAATATTCCTTCCAATTAGAGCATTATTTAATATTCAATTATTATCAGTTTTTGTACAATGATAACAGTAAAGAAAAGGAACAAAAACGCACACAGTTTTTAAGGTGGAAACCCACTTTGAGACAAAAACCACCTACTGCTTTTCTAATAATTATTTAATATTCAACTCCAATTGAAAATAAATCTCCAACTCCCTAGAATATAGAAAAAATTTCTTCTTTATCTCCCACTGGATAGACACTCCAACGCCCTAAAGTCTTTAGTAGTCAACTGAATAGACTCCCCAACACCCAATGAGCTACAACTCACCCTAGCACCACCCTACCACCCTATAGAAGAATAAAAGAAGAATGGACTCCCGTAACAGGGAAAATGGTCCACTTTACAATGATATAGAATTATGTAGAAGAAGAAGACACACTAGACCATAACCCCATCTTATGACACGACCACCTAATGATGATCCTAGACCTCCTGACACTTCCTCTTCAAATCTTGGTAGATAGACACTAGAAAAGTTTTTACAATAATATATTTACAATGACTTAGTACAATGATACCTTTATAGTGACTGTATGTAGTGCTTTCCACTTGAAGAATTCACGTGAAGAACTTCTTGCTATTTTTCTGCATCTGGGTTGCTTCTCTTTTCATTCTACCATCTGCTAAACCTTTCTTTGCTTTGTTGCACTAGAAAGTCTGGTCCTTTGCAGCCCTTGACAACACATTATCTAGCTTTTTCTTGCCTTCTAGGAGCTTGATATTGAATCTGGTGTATCATTGTTATTTCAGATCCCCAATATGTTATTTTCCATCCTATAGTATTCCTCTAAGTTTTCTTTCCAATGCCACAAGTCTGGCCCAATTTGGATTCTTCAAAGGAGATTTATGCCAAATCTCTCATAATGCCCTAATTATGGACTGTTTCAGTAGAGCGAACTTGTATGGTGTGCCATGTGTCACTTTTTATTCATTCATCTTTGAAATTTATATAAAAATAATTATAATCGATGTAATATCTTCCACATTTTACAGAAATATAATCTGATACTCAAAGAAAGAGTTATGATGATTTTCCCAAGGTCACTTCTTTGAGATGAATTTCAATAGCCAACAAAAACACTGACTTCCACAAATCATATCTCTGAAAATGTTGTGTAACTTGATCTGAAATTTTTACACGAGCTTCCTTAGGATTTCAGCTTCGCCTCATAAAAATTTCAGCTTTTGGACCTTCACAGAAAAATAATTTAGCGTGAAAATGCCACGATGACCTGTTTTAGATGGCAAAATCACTTGCATAAGGAGGATATGAGGATCAAAATTTATATAAATGCTTAGGTTGAGAGGCGATTCAACAAGTGAACATGGGAGGAATTATAAGAGCTTGAAAAATATTAATTATGTCTTTTCAATGACCCATGCCACAACCCCATGGGGTTTTAGCCCACTAACAAGGGGTACAAACTTCAAACATGAATATATCTCAAACCGTGAAGAATTACGTGGCATGCCATATATCAACAGAAACATATCGACAAGTAGAAACCATCAAAATCATTATTGACACATAATATATTAATTTAGTAGGTAAAAATTCTCATGCAGTATTTGGGTAGCCCCTGGTGCTCCTTGGGTTGACATCAATGAAAACTGTTGATCAACAAAGTTAGGGGACTCTATGGGAGATACTCTAGGTCATGAGTCACTTATGATGATTCAACCAGAGTAGCATATGATGGAGAATGAGTCATAAGAGGAGGAGGCTATGCACATCATGCATGATATCCCTTTGGGGGAGAGCCAGATGTAGGCTCACATTGAGTCTGTGATGCATGTAGGACTACCCTTAGGGTATGCCATGGGTGAGGAGTAGATGTATGTATGAGAATCTAACAAGGAGGAATTAGTTTCAGATACATATCCTCGTGAGATGTTTGAGGTTGATGGAGAATTCATCGTTTGGTAAATACACATATGAGGTGTAGATAGATGCACATGTAGTCAGTAAAGCAGCAATCCTTTCAGCTAGTGGCATTTTCTAGGAGTACATTGATGGGGCTTGCAAAATATCTCACCCACTTTGGCCTTTCATAGATAGAGGGGCCTTCCTATATAGGCAAATATCGTTGACAGACAGGACCAAGCAGCGTGAGTTGAGTATGCGCTGGTGACAACACTCCAGACGTGTTCCATATGTAGATGTCACTACACTGGATTCTTCTTCTAGGTTAGATTGGTGAGAGATCATGAGTTGGTACCCTTTTTATGGTACGATATTCTTGGTAGGGAGCATAGCGGAGTAGGGGCCCTTAGACATGACAGATGACATAGATTCTCACTGGCACTGGGGCACAGACTGACAGTTCTTTAACATTCCATCCTGACTTTAGGAGAGCAGGGTTAGCATCATATCGAGTCTAGGGTTGGATTAGAGAGAGGTGATGAGTTGGTACGTAGTTGGTGGGGAAACTTATACAGTTAGAGGTACAACACAATAGGACCCATGGAGCATTGATGCTTGTTGGGAGAATTCACTTCATGGGGCAAGAACTATATCTAGAGGCAGTATGCAGTCCGAGCCATGGGACTTGGGTGATGATTGGCCATGGTGGCATTAGGATCCAGGAGGATTTTTTGATGACAGGTACAATGAGAGATCAGTTTGGGATCCTGACATTGAGGGGTCTATTATGAGCGGCTTAAGATAGGTGCATAACATCACCCAGGGGTTTGTATGGGATCTAGGCATTGGGTCTTAGTGGAAATGGGCCAACAAGGTGGCCCACACATTTGGATTGCTTTAGGGAAAGAAATATTGGGGCAAAAGCTCTATAATATTCCTTTTTTTGGTATCACCTATGACAGGGTTAGGATGGACTTCCATAGTTGGGAGCATATAGGTCATAGATACAGATTGGTGTCATTAGCAGGCATAGGGGACTTTTGAAGGAGTTTTGAGGAGTTTATACAAGGACCAATGGCATTCGCTTGATATATTCCATCATCCACACAGTTTTCCTTTCGTTCCAGCACATTCCGACAAATTTCAAGAAACTGAGTTATTTTTGGGCTTAACTCAATTAATTACACTAAAGGTGGCACTCCACGAGGAATACATGATAGGAAATCTTAGTTTAATAGTTCATTTGTTCTGGAATGAGAACCTCTTCAGAATGGGATGTTGAGAAGTGACTTATAGTGGGTATGGATAGTACCATTGGTGATATACTATTTTCCTTAGTTAAAAATGACTATAATTAGTCATTTAATTAAACAAAAAATAATATTTAGAGGAAAAGGGGCCAAAAGTGACCAAAGTGAAATGTAACTAAATTAAATTCACTTTGATAGAGTTAATGGTGGATCTTCTAGAATAATAATAAAATATTAAAATAATATGCTTCTAGAGGATTAGAGATTTAACCTTCAGATCTATAAAAGGAGAAGTGAAGGTCATTTGGAGATATCTTTGATTGGATCATTGTTTGTGTGAGAGGTTTAAGAACTTGATTCTCTACTTCACCAGTAACCCTAGGATGGAAAGCCTCATGTGATTTAGTGGGAGTGGGAGAACAGCCATCTCTTCCCTTGGTGGATACATTCAAGATTCATAGGTTTCATTTTATTTCTAGTTTGTTATGGAGGCCACTTGCAGCATTGTTGTATATCTATTTGGGCCATTATTTCAGCCATTTCTAGTTTTTGTATAAGCAATTTTATATTAATAAAATAAGGCTAAGATCTTTTGCATACTTATATTGTCTATTATTCAGTGGTAGATCATATTTCCGTTTTTTCCATAAATATTGTAGTTGATGTTATGAAAATTGTTTATAATGTTAACGAATTAAATTTTTGAAGTTATTTTAGATGGCAATATTTTAGTGGTTTTATGGTTGAATTAATTTCAGGGAAAATTCTTAAAATATCCCATTTGGGATATTACACAAGATTACAAATTAATAAATCTTAAAAGGTTAAATTATATATATTTTAAAAAGCATATGTTTCCCAATGTTAAAAAAAAAAGGATACGTGACTTTCCCAAATATTCATCCTAGCCAATGGAGAAGCTCAACTTGAATTTCTAGTAAGAATGAGCTCGAGTATTTGCCGCAAATCTAGTTAAATTCAAAATAATTTTGAAGGGTTGAAGTTTTTTCATTGCAATTTGTAGAAATTATACAATATGCATGTATATCTTGGATTCATCTGATCTAACAATATGCTATTGTTAGATACTGAATCGCTTCTACAAATATTTTGTGGAATTAAAAACAACACAATTTCCAACTCATGAAGCAAAGAAGAATAGATCAAAACCACAACACAAAATATTCCTAGGGAAAGCTTACAGCTAAAAACCCCTCTATCACATATTGTACATTCCACAAGGAATCATGAAACGTTTATATAGAAAACTCTGATCACAAGAGCCCTCAGTACATCAGCTAATTGTCTCACACTGTCATACAAAAACTAGCAAGTTCCTTAGCCAATTTACTACCTCCAGACAACTGATGCAGGAGCATCCAAGCCAAATTTTTGTTATTCAATTATGTAATAAGGGGGGTGAGATATTTTAATTATTTTATTAATTAAATTTATTATTTTTAATAAATTAAGAGAAAATTATAAATGTGAGGATTTTTTGTAAATATTCTTTAATAATTAAAGGATATGAGCGGAGTGGAATTAGGTAGATAATATAGGGAGTAGGAATTCCATTTAAGGGACTTTTTTGAGTCCAAAACTATAATAAATTTAAATTGGATTTAAGTTGAGATTTCTGTGGAGGAATTTATGGAGGGAAATAAATTCATTATTTATGTATATATAGGAGGGTTTTGTGAGGATGAGAGACAACTGAGAGCAGTGAGGAGTATAGTGAGAGTGAGAGATGGTTTGAAGGGCCGAAGGCCAAGAGGCCATCCAATGTAATATTTGGTCAAAGAGTTTTCTGGTTTATTGTCAGTATTTTTTTATGTGGCTCTCTTTCCTTTATATGTATTTTTTACCTGAAAATCTTTATGGTTTTAATGGAGAATTATTGAGAGTTTTCATGCTGGGTGAAATATTGATGTTTATATGCTAGGATTCTGTTTTATAGCAGAATCCCTGCATCATTTGGTATCAGAGCAGGTTTATTCACATCAAAGGATCTGATTACGATCATATTGGATTGATCAACAAAATTCCGCTCTGGAATAGGAACCTTGTTTACTAGGTATTCACAAACAACATCAATGTTGTATTTCAGTTGTGCAGATATCGGTACTACAGGTGCTCCATCCGTAATGGTACCCTGAATAAACTTATGAATTGCCTCATGCTAGTAAATAGTTACACTCTCCTAGATAAGGTAAATTTTGTTTTGTAAAATAATTATATGCTTAAGATGCATGATCTCCACCGCAACAAGATGCTCTGAATTTTGAGGTTGAGGACAACTCTCATTTCCAACAATCAAAAGAAGTGCCCCATCCATGATAATAGCACCATTGAACATAGTAGCCATGAGAATATCATGACCCAGATAATAAACAAAAGACACATGTATTAAAAGCTTCATACAAGTGTTTTAAAATCCAACAACATCACACAAAGGACTATCTTCCTTCCCACTTCCATATGCCTTGTAGGCCATTGGTCGAGGGAAGCGATCATCTTCACATTTATGTATTTTTGTGCTAGCATATCCCAAATTAATAGTGATGTTTCGCTCTAGTTCATTCTTGAA
This sequence comes from Pinus albicaulis, assembly GCA_034641835.2. Lineage (NCBI taxonomy): Eukaryota > Viridiplantae > Streptophyta > Pinopsida > Pinales > Pinaceae > Pinus > Pinus albicaulis. Next base: position 1,478,763,645 of record CM076577.1, read on the forward strand.
ACGAACTGTCTTGACACCAGATATTGCTTTAACAAATTTTTATTTCCCATGTGCCACATGCCCAATTGTACCTATGTTTATTGTATCTCGATGAGAAATGACCTTTGGAGAGAGTGCATGCAACATGGTAACATCCATCTTGTTCAGGTCCTGCTCCATTAACATTTTTTTGACATTTTGGCACTTGGTGGATGATAAGCGCTCACAAAATGAATTTAGATGCGAAGAATATGGGGACAATGGATATTTTTGCACATATTAGAGCTCGGTATTTAAAGTTTGATCAGAAGGTACATCAGCGGGTGCCAACGAAAGATGAGAAACCAAATGAGTAGTGCTAGGACCGGATGAGGTAAAGCAACCGGTTGTGAATTCTTACAAGAGAAACGATGAGTAAACGGTCTTATGTGCAGCAAGTGTTATATAATTACAGTCCAATTCTCTTTGTGTTACTGGGCGGTGATCCATAGTAGAGACTCCGTTAATTGCTGTGTTAACATTCATGTGGGTTGGTAAGTGCATTGTTGGGCTATGATTATTTGGTAGTCGAGTTAATGGTGTGAAATGCAAACTTGAGAATCCCTTAGTCACATTTGTTGGTAATGATATTGAGTTGTAGTCTCAACCAAAAACCAGCTTTTTTGTTTGTTTAAACGGATTCCATATTTGAATGCATACAGTAAAATATTCTGTGAGTTGAATCATGCATATTGGTCATCAACACCTGGAAGGCGATAGCGCTTGAAGTAAAAAAATTTAATATTGTCCAAGTTGGTTTGTTAAGGATGAACGTAGGTTGAAGAATTATTCATGGATTAAAATTCCATATATTTTTAAATGAAATTGTTATTTGCACCCAAAATGGTCCTGTGAGGACTCGTAAAATCTTGTATGAGTCAAAGCTTGCATAAAGTTACAATATTTCATATTATAGAAAAAAAAATTTGGAGCTCCCCATGAAGAAATGAATCAACTACATAATTTTGAAGAGTGAGCTTGTAAGCTTGGGCCAAAGAAAAAAACTGCATATTTTACTATACTAATTTGAAAGTGTGGGATTTGTGTTTTCTTCCTAAATGTTGGAAGTACATTTGGAGAGCTTGATTGTGAAGAGACCAGTCAATGGGCTAAGAGTGGATTCACTCAAACAAATTAGAAGGGCGCAGAAAATTGGAAAGGTATGTTAAGTAAAATTATGGGGTGAACATATCCTATGTTGACATTTATGGGTTTTCTTAACCAAAATCAAATTTATAGACAATTATTTTTTAAAAATGATATGTCAACATGTTGTCCAACATTAAAGTGAAAACGTTGCAAATGCGGAAGTATAAACGAAGGAAAAATGAATGGGAAAATGTGCTAATCTTGGGTGATATGAAGGAAAACTTGCATTTTTAGATGAGGAGGCTTATTATCCATAGTGTGATGATTTATTATTCATAATGTGGATTCTTCACAGTTTTGGTTAAGTAATTTTGGACCAAAGCTTGTAGTTGGGAAAAAAATAATTCTTTTGATTGGTGATTGAAAACATAATTGCTTGATGTTGTAAAAGCTTTGTTTGCCCATTATGTGGCAGTTTCTAAGAGGTGATATTCAATATGGACACAATGTATGGGTTGTACATCAAAGAGGTTGAAATATGAATAACATGTTCTTTGTACATAGGTGAAGAGATGCGAATTAATGTTGTATGGTGCATAAAAGTGCAGGGAAATGGTTGCATAAAGATGACAAGCTTGTGTGCATGCAAGTATTGACAGTGACAAATATGGCACAAAAGAGTGGAATCCAGAGAATTGAGTTTGTAGAGAGAAGGTTTGTTAATAACCTTAACAGGACATGAGGTATGATAATTCACGAAGGTATTTTTGAACATTGAAGATTGAATGGTTTATTTATTTTTATCTTAAAAGAAACCTTGGAACACTTGAATTGCAATTCGACTAAAGACTTCAGTATCATGTAAAATGATAAGGGAAAACTGATGATTTTTCATAAGAATGAAGTATGAAAGAAAGTGAAGATTTTACATCCTAAAAATGTATTAGGGGTGTATTTTTTGTTGGAGGACTGTATAACTTGAATTAAGCCAAAATATCCATTGCCATGATTATTGGGTCGAGTCTTGAAAGTCAAAACATATGTTAGAGTCAAATGAAAGTTTGGATAGTTTGAGTTAAGATTGAGTATGATCATCCAAGATGAAGAATTCGTGTAATTGTGAAGTCAAAGAGTCATAATATAAGTCAAAATTCTGAATGTAATGGGGTGCATGATCGACAGAGCCCGACACCCAAAGAATTTGTCATTGTAACACATTCGTTACTAAAGTGTTGTTTGTAGCAAATTGAAACAAGAGGGTTGCCAGAGATTGGTTTCAATACAGAAAACTAAGAGAAGCCAAGCGCAGGAGGAATACTTGCATTTTTTTGATGAATGGAAAGTGTGAATGATTGTTGAGAAGTGGATTAAATGAAATCCACACGTGAACAGATGAAGTTCACAAAGGAGGAGAAGATGACTGTTGATATTCATTTCTAAAGATCTAATGAAGACCACAATAGAAGGAAGAAGAAGGAAAATTCCAAGGTAAGTGGCATATGTGAGCAGTTGATAGATGAAGAGTACGAGCGGAAAAAGGCTGAGATAACAATTCACCTTGAATTGTTAATGGAGTTGTTGCAGGAAAATGTGAAAGAATACACACATGGTTGGAACATCAGAAAGAAATTAAAGTGGCAGAAGCTACACACAAAGAGGGAAAAGCAGGTAAACATACAGTTGGCAGAAGAGCTAAAGAAGCTCGAAAAAATGTTGAGTTGTGAAGAACTAGAGAGGCTGAGTTAAAAATGGATGTTTCCATTTGTGGCCCAGAACAGGGTGAAATTCTAGGTGAAGAGTTCAGTAAGGAAGATCTCATGAACCATTGGGATAGGTTAAAAGTATCTGAAGATGTGTTGGCAAGAGAAACAAATGAGGCCATAAAGCCTTACATTTTTTCTCACAGTTTATGTATGTTTGCAGGATGTGCGAAAGATGGTGAGCAATCTGATGGAACTGTCACAAAAGAGAATGAAAATCTTGAGGTAAAGTCTGGTAGAGAATTATTTTCAGAGAAGGAAAGTGTTGATTGGTTACAACAAGAAGAAATCATAAATGGATTATGATTTGAGGTAAGACAGCAAGTCGAAGCTGCTATGGAACGGGAGAAAAATGGAAACATGGAAGAAAAATTCCAAGGAGATAAACAAATGCATTTGTTTAATGAAATTGCTGATGAAAGTTTACAATGTAATAGTGATGAAACCAAGACAACTTAGGAAGATTCCCAGAGGAAGAGTGAAGGTAGTGATAAAGTGCTGAAAATATTTCATATGGAAATCGAGTTTTTGGAACGATGGCTAAAAGAACCTGATGGCGAAGAAAAACTTGCAGAACATGATCTAGAAGAAATTACAATTACTATGCATGATAGAGATGAAATATTTTTAACATTTATATAGTTGAATGAATGTTTTAAATTTTCAAATAATGATGTAACTGTAGGCATAGAACACGACATTAACATATATGATGTTAAAATCAGAGAAATCAAGCAAAAGTTATTTTGCATTGAGATGGAAGATCAGAAGTAGTGAGGGAGTTATGTCTGTAGGGACATAAAGGAAAAAGTGAATCAACAGGATGAATATGGAAGCAGTCAGCATTTTAGAACAAAACCTATTGAAGTCTACAAAGTCAATGATGAGAGATTGATTCCTGAAGCATTGAAAGAGACTGACAGGTCTTACCTTTTTAAAACTAACAGTTTGTTGGTGAATGCAGGTACAGTACTAGATGAGAGGGTTGTTGCTATAAAAGAAATCTAAGGCTATATTTGTAATCAAGAAGGATTTCCTGATTATTTTCTATTGAAAAAATTTGACTATTCATCTCAGTTGGAGACAAAAGAATTCAACAAAGAAGAATTACTCCAAGGAATTGGAAAAAGAAAGTGTTGGAGAAGACGATGGAATCCGATCGACAGAGTGAATGATGAGTTACCAAATCGAGTTGATACTTCGAAGGACCAACGATAGAACAGAGTTTGGAATCTTGGAGGGAGCAAGTCATCAGCACTTGTGGCTGTCACATTGTTACAGAAAAGTGACGAACCTCATAGACAGGAGTCTATGGAAACTTCGTGTAAGATTCCAAACAATAAAAATTTTGATAGATCTAAAACATCTTAGTGTTCTCATTTAATACAATCCTTCATCAAGAACCAGAACACAAGAAATAAAGCATTTTTATTCATATTATCCACTAAAAGTAAAATACATGCCCAAACCATAAAATCCTACAAATGGCATGCACAGCTGCTTGACAATGACAAATATAAGAAACTAAAGCCTACTTGTGAATCCTAGATGGATCCACCACATAAACATCACTGTAGGGTTTTCATCTCAGGATCAATGCTAGAACTAGCCAGGCCAGGTTCTCAACCCAAACATAATAAGATAGATAATGCCAGAATGCCTCCAAATGCCTAGCTTCTCTCCCCTTTTATAGGCTTCACGGACTTTCTAGAGACCTTATTTTAATATTTTTCTTGGAAACCAACAACAAATACCATGGGTCAATACCATGGGTCAACACCATGAGAAAATACCACAGTAAGTACCATGGATCGATTCTATCCACTTTGACTGGATCAAGAAAGGGAATATTACAAATCCTCCTGCCCAAAGATTTCTTTTCCTCAAGCAATCCACTTCTATCCACAACAGAAGCATTTGTACATTGATGCCAAGATCCCATACAATCCGATGTATTGTTCCAGCCCTCCATGTTGAATGGTCTTGAATGGATCCTTCGATGCCCGGATCCCAAAAAATCCTATAAAAAATCCTTCCCTCAATAGATTTACCTATATCCCAAACAATCCTTTGGCCAATACTACTCCCAATGGATTCTCCTGGATCCCAATGCCACCTAAATCCTGGGACCTGTGGGTTATGGTACCATTTCAACTCTCCATCGCTGCTCGCACCAAATCGTCCAAGCTGTAATTTTCCCTTGGCTATGGGTATCCTCCAAATAATCAACCCATCAATAGAATACCAACTCATAATCTCTCTCCAATTCATACTTGGGCAAGAATGAATATCTGCAAATATACTATGTTGATGTTGTTCGATGCTCGATTCATGCTGCTCTACTTGGTTACCCAACAAGATGCATTTGGAGAACTCTGCCCTGCTATTCTCAATGTATAAAGGTGGGTTGTTGTTGTTGCAAGCCTTATCTATGTATTCTTGTAGAGCGCTGCTATGGGACTCCCAATTGCATTCCTCATGCAGCCTTGTGAGGGACTTGAGTTGTTCCTCAATACTAGACAGCTCGGTCGATGATTTGGCACATTTCCCTATGAGTTCCTCAATTTTTCTTTTCTCCTGTAGGACAGTGTCTCGGACTATCCAAATTCTTTGCTTCAACAACATAATATTTTTCTTGAAATGCATGATCCCCTCTTGAAAATGCATGATCCTCTCCTCATTTGATTCTCCTTGGGTGTATTTATCCTGGACCTCTTCACATGTGAGGTTCAGTTGTCCATCCTCTCTAGTTGTCAAACATGGATGTACTGGTGGAATTTTGTCTATCCCTGATTTCCCATACTCTTTATGGATTTCATTCATTGTATTTATAGATTCAACTACCACATTATCAGGAGGAATTGCATCTTTCCTTTCATCATGTACTTTGTCAAGCTGACTGCTCAGCTTGTCCTGCAAGTTTCTCTGAAGAGCATGGTGTTGCTGCTCACCATTTGTACTTGACTCCTTAGATCCTTCAAAGTTCCTCTCTTGAAAACTAGCAAACCCATCTATGGATGAATCCCCATGATCTAAAGAAGTCTGTAATTTTTCTTTCCTTGTCACCTCCTTATTATCTGGACATGAATGATCAAGTGCTCAAACTCCCTTGCATACAAAGCATAAGCCTTTCCTCCATAGTTCATTCTTGTTGTCTCCACGAATATTTCTTAGTTCCTCCTTCGTTAACTTCTTTATAAGTAGTTTGATGCTCTGTTTTATCAACCCCTCAGCTAGTTCATAAGCAACAGGTGATGCAATTAGCTCCTTCCTCCAAATGGCCAACAATTTACATCTCAATTGTTCGCAGATTGCTCTATATTCTCCTAAGATTACATATATGATCTTTTGCATGTCTATTTTGATGAATTTTGTATGAGATGTTGTAATTCCATTGCAGAATTATTGGAGCATCTGAAGGATTAAATCATCACACTCTAAATCTAGCATAAGCATACCAAATCTGAATTTCTCCATGCGTTCTAAAATTGTGCACTTCTAGAAAAAAATTAAGAATGATGGTGTTTTCCAACCCTTAGAGTGCTTCTATCGTTACCCAAAAATTCCTCCTCATGATGTCATCATTGTAGGGTAATAGTGGTTCTGTTAAGGCTATGATTTTACTGAGACAAGAGGCATCCGTGAGTCAAACCTTTTGACAAGAATGCTCTAAGAACCACTATTTTGCTTGCTTAGGCTGTATCAAAGCAAGCATGGATGGCTTCAAGGCCCAACTTGAACCTTCCCATTCTAATTTGTCTATCAATCTCAAAGCCGTATTTAATGTGTCTAGCTATAGGATAAAATATTTTGACTTTGTACCCTACAATTTGGATCCAAGATCAAAGAGACACTTACTTTTTATATCTTCCTTTCAAGTATCTTTTGACTGCTGAAGAATAACATGGAGCTTTTCAGAGAAGGGTCTGTTGTTCTGCTCTTCCTTCTGATTTGTATGCTAGTTCCATCTTTGATCCACAAAAGTATTTTAGCCCAAAGAACCAACCGATATATCATTATGTTTATTTTTGTGGCATTTCCAAAAATAAAATGACTACATTGGCATCAATGGATCTCAATACTTAGCTAATGAGAAGCCTGGGAATGATCCCTGTCTAGCAATAAATTTATAGCCTTTAAAAAATTACCATATTTGCAAGAAATATATGAATCTTCCATACACATGAATAAATATCATAGGTACATTTATAATATGCCATACACATGAATAAATATCATGGGTACATTTATTCATAAGAGGCTATATACAAGCTATAAATGATTTTGTCAATCATGCCTTCAAATATTTTCAAAAATTTAACCCACGAACTTATAAATGATTTTCCCTTCACTTATGTCTCCCAATAAAATAATTTACTGAAAAATAAAAATCCAACTAGGGTGATAAATATCACCAAAGTGAGAAATGCTGGCTAGGGTGAAAAATAGATTTCACCAATGTTCCTTGCATAAAACTCTCAGGCTGGCAGGATGCATAGCTCTGATACCACTGTAAGATTCCAAACAATAAAAATTTTCATAGATCTAAAACATATTAGTGTTGTCATTTAATACAATATTTCATCAAGAATCAGAACACAAGAAATGCAGCCATTTTATTTATATTATTCAATAAAATTAAAATGCATGCCTAGACCATAAAATCCTACAAATGGCATGAACAATTGCTTGACAATGAAAAATATAACAAACCGAAGCCTACTTGTAAATCCTGGATGGATCCACCACATAAACATCACCGCGGGCTTTTCGTCCCAGGATCAATGCTCGAACTGGCCAGGCCAGGTTCTCAACCCAAACATAATAAGATAGATAATACCATAATGCCTCCAAATTCCTAGTTTCTATCCCATTTTATAGGCTTCATGGACTTTCTACAAACCTTATTTTATTATTTTTCTCAGAAACCAACAACAAATACCATGGGTCAATACCATGAGAAAATACCATGGTAAGGACCATGAATCGATTCTATCCACTTTGACTGGATCAAGAAAGGGAATATTACATTTCTCTACATGGGGAGTCTGATGCAGGAGCATCCAAGCCAAATTTTCATTATTCAATTATGTAATAAGGGGGGTGAGATATTTTAATTATTATATTAATTAAATTGCTTATTTTTAATAAATTAAGAGAAAATTTCCCGGATGCGGGTGGAGAGGCGAGAGTTTAAGATGATGGGATGGGGGTGGAGTAAGTTTGAGCACCACCTGACACCTCGCGAGCTGCAGGATGATGGTTATTTAATTTTGGCTGTGTGCGGTGTTGTGGCATTTATGCCTGGCACTGGAAACAATCCTCGGTCCGACTTTCGAAACGATTCGCAGCATTGTAAGATGATCCGGCCCTCTGGTAAATTAATTGCAGGTCCTCGGCTCTTGATTCTTCAGTATTCTAGAGATATTATGGATAATTTCATTGATATGGAAGATGTTCCCATGCCAATCGCTCAGAACTATTCTCCGGACGTAGGTATTTGTTTCAAGCGAACATCAACTGGTTTGAGAAGCAGTTTGAACTGTTGTCTTGACCTTGGCAACAACTTTCACCTCTCTCTCGCAGGAAATTGCATGCACGCGTCCCTCTTATTGCTTCCTAACAAGTTGGTCTCCGCACCTAAGTAGGTTTTTTCTCCTCTTCCTAATATCCCCATTGAGTCTACTATCATGCCGCGCCTTCGGCATCGAATGCGATGCCGCAGAGGCTCCTCACGTGGCCGGTTTTGTCGTCCTTCGCTCACTCCTAGCACCACCTCGTCTTCTTCTTCTTATGATGATAGTCATTCCAGTGCTCCTCGTGGACGTAGGCTTCGCTCTGGGTGTTGTCTTGGCACCCCCGTTCCCTCTCCTCCCCCTGCTCAGACTCACATGGCGCATCTCTCATTCCTCAGTTCTCTTAACCGTCCTCTTATCATTGCCTCCATCACGATTGCATTTCTGGAAGAACTTCAAAATGTGGATCCCATTTCTGGTCTTGTCCCATCCTCTGACTTGTAGGCAGGGTCGATGCACAATGTTAATTTGAATTTTTAGGGATTGGGAAGCTCTGCCCAGCACGGGAAGACGAAGGATATCTCTATGCCTGAAGGTCAAGTGAGCGGGATGCATATAGCCGACGATCAAGCGAGCGGGATGCCGAATGCTGGTGGTCAAGCGAGCGAGGGGCAGACTGATGGTGGTCTCAAGTGCCCGAAGCAGAACACTGCTGATCTCGTTAGTGGAAGGATGGTTCCTCCTTCGACCGAGAAAGTTATCCATTCAGTTGAGGACCTGTATGATGCAGATGGAAACCCTGATGAATTCTGGTGCAGGGTCGTTCAAGAAGATCCCGATGAGTAGTTCCACCCTCTCCTACTAATTTTTGTGCTCTGGCTCGGCCCTCTATTCTGGGTTTGTTCTTTTCTGTCTCACTTTTTTTGTTATCAACTTGTTATATTGTTATCTCACCTACCTTACGGCTTGTTATCAGCTATGGGATCCAAAAACTGATGTTTATATTTCCCCTGCGAGGGATTTTTTTGTGAATTTTGTTTTGGCACTGGTTTCCCTACTTCAGGGCATTTATCCTCAGGAGTTTATGTTCAAATGCCACTGCATAGGGCAATGTTCAGGCTCTGGCCTGCTGTAAATATTGTTTCTCTGTTAATAGATTAGTTTTACTTAGAAAAAAAAATTAAGAGAAAATTATAAGTTTGAGGATTTTTTGTAAATATTCTTTAATAATTAAAGGATATGAGTGGAGTGGAATTAGGTAGATAATATAGGGAGTGGGAATTCCATTTATGGGGCTTCGTTGAGTCCAAAACTAGAATAAATTTAAATTATATTTAAGTTGAGATTTGTGTGGAGGAATTTATGGAGGGAAATAAATTCACTATTTATGTATATATAGGAGGATTTTGTGAGGATGAGAGATAGTTGAGAGTAGTGAAGAGTATAGTGGGAGTGAGAGATGGTTTGAGGGGCCGAGAGAAAAGAGGCTGTCCAATGTAATATTTGGTCAAAGAGTTTTTTGGTTTGTTGTCAGTATTTTTTTATGTGGCTCTCTTTCCTTCATATGTATTTTTTACCTGAATATATTTATGGTTTTAATGAAGAATTATTGAGAGATTTCATGCTGGGTGAAATAATGATGATTATATGCTAGGATTCTGTTTTATAGCATAATCCTTGCATCAACAACCTACCTTGCTCACACAGTTCCTGATGCATGCAATCCTTAATCACAAATAATTTCATCCTTCCTCAACTGCATTGAGTACCATGGGCATCCTGTGGTGTTATAACTACACATGGGTAACCTGCTAATATCAAAATTGATAGTTATACTTCCATTTCACCTACATCTCAATTGGGTCTCCACTGGAACTGAAATGCATGCAGTTAATACTAGTAAAAACATCAGTTGCATGTGATATCACTACATGTGAATTAACTAATAATTAATTCACTGATCTCTCACTAGTGTATCTGCAGTTACAACTAGCACAACTGACCTTAACACACTTAACTAAGTTAAAATGATCTACAACTTGCACAACTCATGCACCACTGCACTTCCAACTCTGATACAACTAGAATCACTTAGTTACAACTAAATTCAACCTGGATGTCCCACCAACCAACCTATTATCTTGAAATTCACTTACCTAACTGATTTTTGACTTCAGTTAACTATTTTCAATTTCTCATTGAGAGTAGATTACAATTTAATGTCCATCTAATATTAAGGGATAATAAAAATAGGCATGCATCTATAAATATACATGCATATATAAATAGACATTCACATACATATGTAAATAGAAATACACCTAAAAATAGCCTGTGTGGGCCCCACCCTAGTGTAGGTGCTTCATTTTCACTAGGATCGTGGATCTTGTTTCCAGATGCCAATTTCACTATTTCTTGTTGCAAAATTCAACACAATTTTTTTCCAATTCATCAAATAACAATAGATTTTTTGGAAGGTTCAAAATTCTACCTCGACCTCGCTTTCAAATAGAAGCATATGTTTTGGAAGCTCGTACATTCTCCCTTGACCTTGATTTCGAATAACAACACCAGCCCTTGGATTTTAAGACAATGAAGGAGGGTTTTCCCTCGGCCTCAATTTCTAATAATAGCGTCAACCTTGGATTTTAGGATGATGAAGGAGAATATGAAAACCCACCACTTCTAAATAAGATCATGTCAGAATCGATCCCCAAATCATGGGGCTTCCAAAAGCAGGGATTGACCCCAGGAATTGAAGTTTTCCTAGATTAATACGATGAAGATCCAAAGTATTGCAATGAAGAGCCACGTCCGAGAATCAAGAGACTAAGGCAAGGCTTCCCCACGAATGATAATTAGATCCCTTAGAAGACTTGAGTCAGGGTATCGGTTTTCCCGCAAGGTTTTGGTTTAAATTGAGTGAGCATGTAGATAGTAGAGCTTTTTGTAATGTTTAATAGCTGTAACTTAGGGATAGAAGAACCTTCTGTAAATTGCAGGTTAATTAATGTTTGGGGTTCTGAAATCGAGTGAAATTCATAGTTTCCTTGAGGCAAACAAACTGATCTTTGGTCAATGAATATTTCAGGCGTAGAAATGTCTACCTATCGCTGCAAGCTGGCTAATGAGGAAAACACTATGAAACCATGGCTAATTGTAAGTTAACAGACTTAATATTTTTTTCTATAATCTTTTGTCTAATCACTATATATAATTTCTTTAATTTTTATATATTTTCTAACAGAGTAAAACGGTTGTAAAAATCCAAGGTTACCGACAACAATGCCTCAATTATGGCCTCTTCACATAGAAATTAAATAGTATATGTTTTCAAACTTTGACGTAGCTTCAGAGGTACTTCAAGAACTCTTAGGGACATGTATATTTTGAAGTCCAATATAGGTCACTTATCAGCGGGTGATACCTTTGAGTAAATTAAAATTAAGTGCCTTCCATGAAATAGTTCAAAATAAAATAAAATTCTTATAGTAGGTCTCTAAAATACTCTATGAAACCTCAAAATATTAGTTGAACTTATTTTACAGTATCCTTTGCAGGGTAGATCAAAATAATCCTATTAAAAGTGGGATTGATTCCATTTAGGTTTTTTCCCTTATTTTAGCTCGATTTCAATTTATTTTTCCTTTGGAAACAACAATATTCAAAGTAACTGCAAGCTGGCACAATATCCTGAAAATAGTTGGCATGGCTTCAACTACCACTGCACAACAAGTTTCAGGTAGTGTTGGCCTAAAACTTGACTGAAAATGAAAATTTCCAAAACCCATTGAACCCTTCTCAAACTTGTCAGAGTTTCCGAGTCTCAAAACGAGCCTTGCGAAGAAAATATCCCAAGTCTTGAAGTGAGCATTGCAAGTATATATTATTTTTTTAACATAAACTAGGTAAATTTTATGACTAAAAATGATTTTATAAAAAATAAAAGCACTCTTAAGGCATAAATAATGTGTTCACAGTTTAAGCTATTTTCACAAGTCCAAAATAACATGAAAAGTTCATATATATCTATTGGAAAATTATCCCTTCTATCAATTTTTTGTAACAATAGTGTTTTACTCTTTCTGATTTGTAAATTAGTTTTAGAAATATAGACAACAAGGTTTCTTGCAGAAGTTTTCCTCCATTAAGGTATCTTTGCAAGTGCAATCCACCCTTAGGTGTGCAAGTACTCCATTACCTTTTCTCTTGTCTTTGATTTTCTATTTTTTCAACTCACTCCTATCATATTTTTTGTTATTATTTTCTTTAGCTACAGTAGTGGTGTCATTTTTGGTAGAGGAAGACTGCAATGGACCAAGCAACGAAATTCATATTAAAGAAAACCCTTTCAATCTAAAGAGCTTGCATTCTATTTTTCCCATGATATTCATATTATTTGAGATTCCATTTTCTATTAAGCTTACTTTGGGTAGAATATCTAGAGATCATCTTTTCGTACGAGTCCCATTTCTAGTATTTTTAGCTAGGTGGACAACAACTATAGCCCCAATCCTATCAATTATTAGAGAGAGGAGCAACAAAAAAACCTGATCCTTTCCTCCTCAGGAAAGGCTTAAAATATATCTACAAGGGAGACTTTTTCATTCCCTAGAAATGATGAGTGTGCACGTTCGTGCGACCCATTTTTCATTTGCACCCTTGTGCCTTCGTTCGGGTGGGTCGGGTCACGATGTGCGAGGGTGCCAAAGGAAACACGTTCAGGTCGAGTCATGTCGGGTCGGGTCATGTGAGGGACGCCATATCAAAAATTCTGATTTGTGACTTCCCATGTGCCTTGTGGCGCACGTTCATGTGACCTGTTTGTGTTTTGCTCCCTTGTGCCTTCGTTCCCGGTGGGTTGAGACATAGGGTCATGTGAGGGCGCCTAAGGAAATGCATTCAGGTCGGGCCAAGTCGGGTTGTGCCATGTGAGGCCACGCAAGGAAACACGTTTGGGTCGAGTCAAGTCAAGTTGTGCCATGTGAGGGAGCCCAAGGAAACACATTCGGGTCGGGTCGCGTGAGGGAGGACATACAAAAAATACTTAAGTGTGACCACCCTTGTGTATTGTGCACATTCGTATGACCCATTTTTCATTTTCTCCCTTGTACCTTCATTCGAGAGGGTCAGGCTAGGTCGAGTCGTGTGAGGGTGTCCAAGGAACCGTGTTTGGGTCAAGTTGGGTCAAGTAGTGTCATGTGAGGGCGCCCAAGGAAACACGTTTGGGTCGAGTTGGGTCGAGTCGTGTGAGGGAGGCCATATAAAAAATGCTAAGTTGTGACTACCTATGTGCCTTGTGCACGTTCGTGTGACCCATTTTCTATTCACTCCCTTGTGCCTTCGTTCGGGCGGGTCGAGTTATGCTGTGTGAGAGCGACCAAGGAAACGCATTTGTGTCAGGTCGGGTCGGGTCATGTGAGGGTGGTCGTATAAAAAATGCTAATTTGTGACTGACTGTGTGCCTTGTGCACATTGGTGCGACCCGTTTTCCATTTGGCACTCCTTGGTGCCTTCGTTTGGACGTGTCAGGTCGTGCCATGTGAGGGCGCCCAAGAAAACGGTTCAAGTCGGGTCAGGTCGGGTCATGTGAGGGAGTCTGTCACAAAACTTCTAAGTTATGATTTCCCATGTCACTTAATGTGCAAGTTTGTGCAACCCATTTGTCGTTTTCTCGCTTGTGCCTTAATTCGAGTGGCTTGGGTCATGTCATGTTAGGGCGTGCAAGGAAACATGTTCGGGTCAGGTTGGGGTCGGGTTCGGGTCGGGTCAAGTCATGTGTGTTGAAATTTGTAAGTTTTACATATAAAATAATTTATATACACCTTAATATCTTATTTATTTATATTCAATTTTTTATTTAATGATATATATATATATATATATATATATATATATATATATATATATATATATATATATTATTTACATTTAATTTTTTATTTTTTGTTTTTTATTTTAATTTCAATTCTCGCCTCAAAAAAAATTTCATCCTTCACCCGAGCCTCCTTATTCCTACTTGCTAGTGCTCTTACTGCACTACCCAACTCGACGCAAAAATTGTACATTACCCAAATCACTGTTCCAAATGTGCTCCCACTACTCTACACATAGACTCGGGTTGAACCCGACTCTACCCTGCCCGACGCCCTAAGGAACTCGACTCACCCTGAACCTGAACATTGAACGTGTTTTCCATGACTTGACCCTTCTATTTCTTTGGCTGCATTGGAACAGGGTGTGGACAGAATCCATGCTTTTAAGGGCTCTGAGGTACTATATAATCAGGTTGAAGGCATTTCAGACATTGGATTCTACCAGGAAGGTTAGTTTCTTTTACTATTTAAGGTTTTGAATTTTTTTATTTTTATTTTCCCATGTTTATTTTTGTTATTGATTAATATTTTAAATACAAAAGTGGGTGCCCTAATGTATCCCTGAAAGGTTGAAGAAAAATTTAACGTGAGCTAAATATCACATTCAAGAGGATGAAATAAGAGAGAGTGCAAGAGAGTATCTTGAAGTCTGTAAGATTGAATGATAATGAAAAAGGTGAGGAGCAGGTGTCTGCAAGTGACTCAAGCATAGAAAGAGATATGATGCACTATTTAATAATGCCATATAGAGAGTGTGTTTCCCTGAGAGGACTTGGTTGGATGATCTTGGGAAGCACCTTTGAAAGATCTGCATGCAAGACTATCTTTTATGTCCACATCACGAGTAGCTTGTAAACCACTCTTACTGGAATTCCATTTACACTTTGATGATTGCAAATTTTGGATCAAAATTCATCATTGCCCTAAAAAATTATGCTTAAGAGATCTAAATTTCCTTAATTTTGAGCAACAGTCATAACTCTGAGTATAATAAACAGGTTTGTTAAACATAGACATGGTGTAGGGAGAAACTAAACACACACATAGAAATATAGGCATTCGTTGCTTCTCTATTACACATAGATGTAAATTTATAATACAATGGTGTGAATCTTGGATTCATCTTCCAAGGTCACTTGGACTCCTTTGTGACTCTTCGCCTTCCACACCTACCCATGTAGGATTAGGTGTTGAACATTTCCCCCCTTAATCCGAAGGGGTATGTGTGAGTCCAAGAAGAGAGTTGTAATACAAATCTGCAAAGTATGCATGGCAGCACTTAGGTTGAATCAGCTCTCTGAAATGTTGTCATAAAGAGGTGGTTTAAGGATGACCACTAACACTGGAATGCAATGCTTATTGAAGTTCACGAAACTCTTCCAAAACTAGCATGAAGCTAAGGGAGTATGCTAGAGGAATTGTCCCTCATATTTGAAAAGGGAGACCTTCAACCTAAAATAAGGGAAGTATACAACATGTGATGGTTCAAGAATGAACACCAACACTAGAATGCTTGATGCAATTCCTGGAACACAACCAAAACTGGCAAGAAGTTGAAGTATTCTGTAAGAGGAACTGTTCTGAAAGAGGAAGAATATCAACCTCACATGGATGGTTTAAGGCTGTCCATCAACCAAAGGCATGCTCATGCACATCTGTGTCTCTGGCTACAACTCTGAATCTGGAATGAAGAATTGTGGCTCAGGCTTGCTTGAACTGCTGTGTCTCTCACTACAAATCTGAATCTGGAATGACGAATTGTGGCTCAGGTTCGCTTGAATTGTTGTGTCTCTGGCTATAACTCTGAAAATGGAGAGATTGTTGTTGAGGCTCACTTGATGTAGCGTCGAAGCTTGTAGATGACCACCATTTTCCCCCCTGTCAAGTAAAAGGTGAGATGATGGCGAAAACTCAACTGCAAGATTGTTCAATATTCAAGAACAAGTTCTGACATGCGACTTAAACATATTCTTGGTTGTTGATGCCCATTGCCAAGAAGCAACCCATCCAAGATGAATCTTTGTTCTTGCAGGAGGCTTTTTTCTGAAGCATCTGTGTGAAGAATGGTTGTGCCGACCACATTTCTTGCATGGATGAAGATCAAAATAGTGATCTTTCATATGTTCAACTCAATCACAGTGTTGGCATTGCACAATATATTGTTGTTGTTGTGGAAGTGGAGCAGGATCTAGAACAACTATAGGTGAACTGTCATAAAGAAATCTGGCACTTTGAAATTTGATGGGCTTGGAGTAGTCCGGAATATGAAAGGAAAACTCCTTGTCATATCCAAGACCAATTCTGTGCTTGTTGTGGACAAGCTCTTCCCAAGGTTTGATGATGGGCTTGGGAAGTGCAGACTGAATTACTGCATCTGCATATAAATCTGCTCTTGTACAAGGAACTGAATGTGAATCGTCTGCAACTTTATATTCTTGCTGCTGATGTGAGTCCCTCTCAATTTTATGAATAGAAACAGGTTTAGAATGATGACTCTTTTTTTGAAGTTCATCTTGCTGAAGCTCAGACTCCAACTGCAAAAACTCAATCTTGTCCTGTGCATCTTGCAAGCAAGTTTGAATATTAAAAAAAGAATTCTTGCTCATTTTTGCCATATCATGAACACTGGAATGAATGAGGTCATTCAAAAACTCTAAAGCATCATTGATTTTAGCCATTTTTCAACAACTCAAGCTCAAAAAATAAAGGGTGTTGGCTTCAACCGATAATGCACTCGTTTACAATGTGATTCAACTTACTTTCAAAAGAATACAAGTGACATCATGAACTTATGTTTCACCTATTAACCCTAGCCCAACATCAGGAACTTATGTTTCACTCCTCCTCAGTTATTTATTGAAACTCAAAGGCTAGAGGATTTGGCCTTGAAGCAATCACAACAGCTAATACTTGTGACACCCCCTCAAAATCACTTAGAGGAATTGATTCTTCTCCATCAACTGGTGGTAAGGTTGGACATATTGGATCATCTCAGCTCAATTCTCCACTTCCAGAAACTGTCAGACCTGAAACTCCCAAGAAGCCTCAAGTGGGGAAGCTACTAGTTTTGAAGCCAGTGAGAGAGAAAAATGGAGTTTCTAAATCTGTTAAATCTAATATTTCTAGTCCCATCCACAAATTACAATCAAGCATATATGTGTTCCAATAGAGACTAATTAGTTCAATAGTTTACAAAGAAATAGCCAACTACATGATTTCATACCAAATAATAATGTTCGACCGAAAATAAATTCTATTGATCTGATGACCCCTAAGTCGTCAAGTAGTTTTAGTCCTTTCTAGAACCACTCTTCAATATTAGATCAAATTGTCTCAGTGACCCGCCTTGTGATTTCACTTCGATCTTCAGAAGGAGATTGACCTGTGACTGTTGGAAGAGACTCATTCAACCTTGTTGGAAGAACCCAAGCTTCAAATTTTAGGCACAGAGATGTTCCCGCTTGTGCACAAGGAGATGTTCATTTCATGGAAGGGTGTCAGCCTCTGTAAGAAACTTGAATGGGGTATCTTGTTTGTAAATTCAACGAAACCAAAGTAAGGCATCTATATGTTTTTTTTATCACTCAAGAAATAGCACCTGCAAATCCTACAAAATCTATTAGCAAAAAGTCGTCTCTTTTTGGAAGTTACTTCAAAAAACGTGGCACGAGGTTGGGGGCGGTGCCGCACAGCAATGGCTTCCTTTTGGTTTAGGTGCAGAAAAATCGAATCAAATAATCACTGATCATGCTGTGCTAACAACTAATATTGTGAGGCAGATTATAGTTAACTTATGTATGTTGTCTTCACACGGGATGCTGAAAGCAGCGGAAAAAAACGACGGCTATAAACCAGTCGCTTGTGAATGCAAAAATTAATTTTCATCTTTACCCCTGATGATCACAAAAGTACTCTGAGCTAAATAAGAAGGACACATTGGTAATAACCGACTTAAATTAGGGAAGAACATAAAGAACAACCCTAATTTATTGCATACATCCACAATTTCTATAAATAATTCAAATACTGAATTCTTTGGCGTGGGCTGGTTTCGTAGCAAGTTTGACTTCACTTAAGTCACAAGCTCGAATCCCACAGAGCCAACAATGCATTAACGCCTTCATTAATTCCTTGAATACCTTTAACTTTGCATGTGAACATCGGATAATACTCCTCCTGCGAATTGGTCCATGAAGCACGAAACTAGTAGGTAACTTTTGATTGCGCCATGAATAGAAGTTGAACAGGGCAGCGTGGGAGGGAAGTGTTAGGGAGGAGGGAGTAGGAAGGAGTGAGGAGCTCAACGGGATGAGGGACGAGCACAGGTATTCTTGTATTGAAACTGTTTTGGGAAATGTAAGCCTTAGGTATGAGGAGATGTGTGAAAACACAAGGCAAAGGACAACGAACAGTCATAAAGACGGAAAACAATGAACATAAAGCTAGGGCCTCACCTAGGCTCTGATACCATGTTAAATACACATATAAAAATATAGGTATTTGTTGCTTCTCTATTAAACATAGATGTACATTTATAATACAATGGTGTAACTCCTGGATTCATCTTCCAAGGTCACTTGGACTCCTTTGTGACTCTTCGCCTTCCACACCTACCCATGGAGGATTAGGTGTTCAACAAGGTTGATGTCTGAATCACTCAAGCAGAATACAATGTGAGGTATATAAAATAATTTAGTTAATTTTTTATAAGCCCAAAGTTAATTTTGTTTGGAATTCATGGTTAAATTAGGCACCTTACATGATATATTATTATCATAATTTATGGCTCTGGGGTTTCACTTTTGGTTCTCATAAATTTTCTAGCATACATAAGCTCATATTGTAGATGGCCATTAGTTAAATTTCACAACAACAATACTTCACATTTGGCATAGTTACAAGCACTAACATTCCCTTCATAATCATTGGTTCATATTTCACTAAATATATGGCCATTTTTCATCTCACAAGGGTAATAAACATTTGGGTTTACGTTGGACTTAAGAACCTCATAGCTTGCTCACATTTCTACTTCAACACGTGTCCATCCTTTGACTACATTATGGATTAACAATTTTGAGTACTTTGTGAATTTGGATTCTAAGAAGTTTTCTTCCCTTTACAACATTTGGACTGCATCTTCAAAAGAGAGTTGATTTGATTGAGTGTTATCATTTTAAGCTAAGACACTTTCACTCTGTATCAAACAATTAGGCTTAGGTTGACACGGGGATTCCCTCGTAGACTAGTCTTTCTTTATCTTGAAGAGTGGAGAAATACCACCAAAGTGACAACAGGTGGCTTGCTTGATACTAACTTTAAACTATTCTAGAAAATTTTAGGGCTTTCCTTGTAGGTAGATATTTCTTGTTTTGGGGTTTCAACGTTCTATCTCCTATTTAAATTTTAGGTTACGAACACCACAGACAAGGAAAAAGGCATGGGCACAAGGGCTTCACTCCTTTTCCTTTTCTATCTAGTGGTTGTTTTAACTTCTCTGCTTGAAACTAGCCTCTACCCTATTGCAACATTTCCTTAGCTTCACATTCCACAACAGGGCCCTGTTCAAGTTGGCGTGATTTGTTAAACAAAGGGACTTCAACTGGGATAGGTACCCATAGTGGATGCAGTAAGTCATAACAATAAAAAATCAATGTATACCATACTCTTCATTCTTAATCCCATTATTGATGCCAAGGTTTCAAGTACAGGAAACATTTTATACCATACTAAGAATTCTTAATCCCAATGTGTCTGCCAACTTATATTTAAAGTCTCAAGAACTGGAATCTTCCTGTATATTTTAAGTGATAATATTCCTATATATTAGTCTTAATTTGAAATGTTTGGAAACATTTTATACCATACTCAGCATTCTTCATCCCATTTTGTCTTCCAACCTATATTCAAGGTCTCAAGTACTAGAATCTACCGATATAATTTAAGAAAAAACCATCACTTCATTAGTCTTATAACTACAATTTTTGGACTATGATCCAAGTACATGTATGTGAACACAAGATTTATGAATATGGTGTAAACTATTCAGATGTTTTTTGAATCTTGCATCATATTGCCACTTGGATTGTTGTAGCTTTTTGTCTGTTGGTGGTTTTATGTGCAAGTGTGATATTGGGTGCCCTTGCAGTTCTCTCATCATTTCATTTCATGTTGCAGGGAAGAATTTAAATATATTTTTACAAAGTTGCTGCACATGATGCACTCATCTTAGTTCTTATGATTAAACTAGGCAAATATATTTAAATGAAAAGAATAATGTCCATTTAGAACTACAATAATGTTGAAACACACCAGAGCTTTACATCTCTATTCACTGCATATTATTTTAGTTGTAAAAAATATGAAATCTATACTACAATGGAGAAGAAGGTAATATTGATTTCAGTATATGCATCATTTCCAGGAACCAAGAAATTCAAATGTAGTGGATGGAAATTATTTCTCAAAAGATTGATATGATGTTTACAACCATTTATATATTTTCATGTCTTTTTTTTTCCTTTTACTTTTAACCTACTCAGGCTAACAAAGTATATAGAACTTTCCTGACTATTAATTGGTTTATTAAGGATATCAATGCTAGTTTTCTTAGTCTGTTGATGTTCTCAGTTCTAGGAAGCCAAGAAAGAAGTATCAAAGGTTGTCTTGAGCCTGTAATTTATGTTATTGTAGGAATCCATCCCATAGTTACAAGGAGATAGTGCAAAATTATATATTTATAGTTGAATTACTCTTTTCTCTTGAAATATGATATTCAATATTATTGCGGTTACATAGTTCAAAGAACTCCTAACTATATGTTTGTATCAATAGTTTTGGCTTCTGATCAAGTGAAAAAACATCTACATTCTGATAACATATATATTCTCTCATTTGTCTTGCAGGTTGTTATCATGGTAGAGCAAAATTATATCGAAAGGGAAAATTTATAAAGACACTAAGCAACATAGAAGAAGGTAGGCCTGCATTGTGCTTTTCTAGTCCCAATACTATGTTATTGAATCCAATTCTTGGAACTCCTTTCAAGCTAATGAATTTTGTTGCATATCCATGGAGAAATTCCTCAGTTGAGGTCATGTAGGCTCTATCACCAAATTCACAAGAAAATAACTGCTTAATGGTATTAATCCATTCTCCATTACTGCACCTTCCTCCAATTGTGAACATGATACAAATGATTATCACTGCAAGGAAAACACCTAAACTTGACACTTCTCTATAATTTTCAGAGTTTTTAACACCATTTCCACAACTTATCTCAGATAGCTTATTAAGCACCCACAATCTCATCATGGTTTGGGAAGTTGTCATTAGTTTCTTACCCTGGTAGGTCCAAAAAAATTGGTTACAAATATATTGATTGTTGAGTCCATTTGTGCAGGATGCCTCACCTCCAGCACAATATATGATTGTGGGATACAATTCTTGATGTTAAGACCTCGTTCAGGTGTAACCATGGTAATCGAGTAGACAATTTCAGTTGATTCCATAGGTGGTCTTTCGTCCAAATATGTGGGATAAATATCATACGTGAGTTCAAGTGAACAGGTCTACCTATTACATGCACATGTCAGGTGCCACAGAATAATATGCACTTGAATAATGCATCTATTTCAAATGAGGGAATAAGGCCATTCAAACATGTGAATTGCAATACATGTTAATTCATAGAATTGAGCACAAAAGGCAGGTAGACAACAATGTTAACTTCCAACAATTTTTTTGTGAAATAGATGAGCGTATGATCATGAAAAAAGAAACAGAAGACTCTAGTCACCCCTAGCTTGAAGATAACCCATCTTAGTCGAATGTCAGTGAGCATACTCGCCAATTTGAGCTCGATCCTCTACTTGATGAGTCAATGTTTCTTCATCTCTCAAATGATCCATTGATTGACAAGATGAAGAGGATAAATATGAGGATGAAAATATTGAAAGAAGAAAATATGGATCTTATGGTATTAAACAAGTACATAGAGAAGGGAAATGACTAGTTAGGGGCTCAGAGCTAT
Source organism: Pinus albicaulis (assembly GCA_034641835.2). Taxonomy (NCBI): domain Eukaryota; kingdom Viridiplantae; phylum Streptophyta; class Pinopsida; order Pinales; family Pinaceae; genus Pinus; species Pinus albicaulis. The sequence continues at coordinate 1,478,785,936 of CM076577.1, forward strand.
AGTTTCTAGGAGGAAAACAAGGCATTACCTTTGGAAAATAGGAGGTTACAAGATATATTTTTAGAATATGTTCCATATTCATCTCAAAGGTGATAGGAAAAGGTGACTAGAACTAGAGGATACCTCAAAATTATCCTCAATATTGCAAGGCTTTCGTAAATGGGTTGAAGGATGATAAAAAAATTGACAGAACTCAGTTTTTAATTTTGCATGACTATCATGAGGACATAAAAGAAAATAAACACGAGGGAGATGCTATTCAAAATTGGAATCACACACTATCCCTTTCCTTCACCATTTCGTTACATTTTGTTCCTATTTCCCCCTAAAGCCCTATGATTTTGAGCCTAAATACCCCTTTAAAAATGTGACCAATTTACTTCTGGTACCTATAGAAGGATTCCAATACCATGTTTTATGAGGTCATTGTTCAACGTGCATGGAAACATAAATGGGACTCCAACATGTGTTTTGAAGTCACAACTATCGACACAATGTACTTCCGTTGGTGTGTGAAGGCCCAATGGTCATGAACTGAGTCAAGTCACGAATTGAAGGTATTTTGTTCCATGTCTCAGATCTTTTGTTGAGAAGATAGCTATAGATTAAACCTTCCATATCTCATTGTTCTGCTCTACAAAAAATTAGTTTGATAGGAAAATTATTCAGGTGTTACCAAGAATACCCCATGAAGGTATAGAGCAATTGACAAATTCTTGCTAATTTGATGATATGTTTTAACTGTTGATTGCTTTAGTTTTTTCATTGTTGACATGGCATCCATATCACTTGTAAGCTAAAGTGTTATATTTCACCTAATTTTTACCTTCTTGGCATTAAATATTAATTCAATTTTTTTCATCCATGGTTTGGCATGAATTTGTGTTCATCCTTCTGTAATATCATGTTTCTTTGATGATGATGGAACATATTCAATATTAACTGTAAAACATAAATGTTTTAGGAAACAGGTCAATCCTAGTGTTTAATACTAATTTAATATGCAGATAGAGTATCAAAATCCTGATATTCAATAGACAAACCAATATTGTTTCTCCTTCATACTATTCAAAGTGTACTTGTTGCTACACCTATGATAGAGCAATAATTTGAGTTCCAAAGGTTAATGTAATTGTATGAGATTTATGTGAAACCAAATGCAACAAATAAAATGGAAACAATATATTTCTCAACACACACATTTAGTGTGATGCATAATCGATTTCAAATCTTAACACTTCAGTTAAATATTGTGTTATATGAATGGCTTAACCCAAACAGAAAAGAAAGATAGAACATTATACAACACAAACTTCAATAATATCAAATAAATTTTAGGTTTTTCTTATATACCAATATTACTTACGAATCAAATCATAAAACTCCTATTTGTTACACATTCATGCACATAGTTATAAATGAAATGTATATCATGATGCATTTCAACAAAATATAATGCAACAGGAAATAACACGAGTAGCGTAACAAAATTTTCAAATCACAAACACAAACTATACTGAGAAAATATAAATAATAGTTGTGTAGTCAAGTGAGGGGACCTTCCCATAGTAGCACACTGATTAGCTAACAATCATAAGAGAGATCATAACAAAGTCGTTAACCAAGCCAAATTCGTATTAGTAAGAAATTTTTAAAACAAGCCAACTAATGCATGGCACACATAGATACAATTTTTTTTTTCCATATTTGTTTGTTGTTGTCAGTATTTAGACATCTCAACAAAATTAGACTTGTGATAAAATTTTGGTAACACCAAACTTGCGATGAACATTTGGTAAGGTCGAACTCATGACGAAATTTTGGTAACATCAGACTTGTAAATAACTTTAGGTAAAATCAAGCTTGTGACGAAATTTTTGTAACGTCCGACTTGCAACGAAATTTTGGTAATGTCGGACTTGTGATAAACTTCTGGTAATGTCGGAAGAGCGATGAAATTTTGGTAGCATTAGAAGAGTGATAAATTTTTGGTAATGTCGGAAGAGTGATGAAATTTTGGTAGCGTCAGAATAGTGACAAACTTTTGGTAACCTCGAAAGCGTGACACAACCAAAAAATTTCGGAATTAGTTTCACTCTACCGAAAATTATTAGAAGTGTCGGAATTACGATGAGATAGGAAACAAAGTTTTTCCCCACCTCAAAGTGTCCCTCTTGGGACGCATATGTGTTGCAAGGGTGACATTTTGGCCATTGGAAATTGGGCCAAATGTGCTGGTGAAAGATGAATTTACAGTTCTTTGAAGTTTCCGGTCAATCTCCACAGTGCTCAACAATATGTTATAGGAAGTGACAGTATATTATAGTCATTAGAATCAGATTTTATATGTTTATATGTGTTTCATGGATATTATATTCATTGTGAGGATATGGATCATTGTACACTCTTTTTTTTGGATCATTTGATGACAATATTATACAAGAATAATTTCAAGTACTTTTCCCCATAGTGAGTTTTTCCCTGGTCCAAGACCAATCCTCATGTCTTTATGTGTGCATTTTTTCTTCCTATGTTCCTTTATGTTCTGATGCATTGATGATGATTTTATTTTTCTTTATACATATTTTCGTATGATGATGAATAATGATGTAAATATCCATAATGTTATTATTTTATGGGGTGAAATTAATATGTTAATGACGAAATTCAATTATCAAAGCAAAGCATAATATATCTCTTTGAAAATATTGAACATTTCCTTCATAACAATCCATAAACCGGAAGGTATATCTGAAGAAAAAATTTGGGAAATGGAGAAAGGCTAGCCTCCAATATGCTCTAAGGAAAATGAAATAAAGTATTTTCCATTGCAATGATGCCAAAACATACTAAAGTCATTAACGGAGATCAAGTTGACCTATATGTCATGTTTCCACTACCTCCCATGTTTGATGGAACAAAATATGAGTTATGGAGCATGTCTATGGAAACCTATTTGAAATCTCTAGATTCTATATGGTTCACAGGTTTTATGGGAGATGAAATCACAAAGGTATCACAAGAAGATGAAACATGACTAATGGATACCATAATAAGAAGATTATCATATCTTATAAAATAGATTGTGGGACACATTTCCTGATCTAAAGATATTTGGGAAGGGCTAGAAGAGATTTTTTTTTAAATAAGCTAAAAAGAAAGTTCCTATCTTAAAGACCAAGGTACAAGAGGAAAAAATGGGAGAAGAAATGATAAAAATTCATCTTAAAGAAAAAATTGAAGACTTGATCAAGCTATAAATTGAATTTTATGAACAAGAGAGAAGGCTTAAAGAATATATTATCTCCTTGAATTCCCAACTTGAGGAAGCAAGAAGAATTGAAGAATTGACCAAATTCCATGTAAAATGGAACGAAGAAGATTGTGAGAAGCATGAAGAAGAAGTTGTATCATTAAGGGTTAAATTCAATAGGATCAATAAAAAGTTAATAATCTTGCAAGATATAGATAACATTGTGAGATACAACAAATCAAGTACATGTTAACCTTTCTTAAAAAAAGATGCAAGCACCAAGTCCCCGAAGGAGAAATTTGAAGAAAAACTTGAAAGAGGAGTATTTTTCCTCAAAAGGAAAAGTGAAAACTAGAAGAATTGTGAATTTTCTAGTCCAAGAAGTTATGCTAATATTCTCAAAAATCCACCTTACCAAGATGAGTAGAATATGATTAAACCTCATCCAAGTAAGAATAATTATAGAATATCATCATGGAAATCTAAGTCACCAAGGTACCTAAGTATATTTCTTGGTTATTATTATGGATGTGCAATTGTTTGGAAAAAGGCTAGGGATTACATGGCTTATAACAAGATTAACTACAAAGGATATCATCAAAACCATAGAACCATATTTACAAGAAGATAAAGGGGATATTATTAAATGAGGTTGTCATTGAAGTCAAAGGGTGAATGAAAGAAACCCTAACTTGGAGAAACCTTGAGTCACCCTATCACTAGATTAATTATATTCAGACAAATATTTGTGATTTTGAAGGAAATACATCTTTAAATTGATAACCCTCATCATGATAGTTTTAACGATAGGTTGCATGCCATCTGAATCATAGAGGAAGCACTAAATTGGTTCCAAAATGTAGCATAAATAATAATGATAACTTGTAAGGTTTTGGTTGTTGCGAAGAAGTCCTCCCTTTCAACTGAAGCATGTTTAACCAAGTCATCTCATTAAAGGAGAATATCTCACCTTGAAAATGGTTAGATAAACATATACACAGAGTGGTTATGTGGTGTAAATAAAAATAGTGTTAAATATTTATGATTCATATTATCCATGAGGTGTACAATTATAAATCAAGGATCTATGTCACCTTCAAAAAATATAGTCCACAATATATATATAAATATCTACACCCTAATGAATAATAGGATGTACTTGTTGAAAAAATTGTAATAATAAATGTTATTATGAAATATTAATGCAAGCCTATGAAAATATATCACTTTAGCTAGACATGAAAAACAACCCTAACAACAAATATAATTTTTAAACTTCTTATATCTGCAATAGATGGTTAAAAAAAATGCAAAATAAACCCAGATCTATGCAAGTAAAGCAACTAAACAACAAAATGAAATAAGAGGTTCTCCAAAATATCCCATGGACAACACAACTAATATAAATATTTTTTTGTATGATGTAGCACCTGGGAATATAAATGATACAATCCCCCTCAATGGGATGGATTCTTGGCTATCCTCAAACAATTCAGCTTCAGAGTTACTCTCTCAATGGCTGTAGAATACCGAAGATGTGTAGAACACAAAGGGAGCTCAATAAGAAAAAGAAAAAAAAATCGAATCAAAGATAGAAAATGATAAGAGGATCAAAGTTTGACCAAGATATAAGGATGAAAGGTAAGAAGCGAATGAAAAACCCTCCTATTTATAACAAAATATTGAGTTATCCTTGATAATGGTGCATAATAAAATATTATTAACCAAGATCTAAATCTAACTACTTGGAATATTTTATTATATTTTGTTGGAGGGAAGAGGAATTTAAATTGGTTAAATCCATTTATTTGGAAATAATAAACGAATAAAATATTTATTTATCATTTCAAGGATGGGATCAAGGAATAATTTAACAAATAATGATTTAATTTATTATTCCTGAATGATTTAGTCAAACTTAAAAAGGAATATTAATTAAATAGAGATTTAATTAATTATTCCTATAGAATAATAAGATAAATAATTATTTATCTAATTATTTCTCATTAATTCAGTTAAATATAACCAGGACTATAATTAAGTAAAGTTTTAATTAACTATTCCTAGAGGAAAATTAAACAAATAAGGATTTATTTAATTATTCCTCATGGGGTTTTCTATTTGGACCATAAATAACTTAGTAAACTATGGTTTATTAAATTATTTTTTATAAGTGAAAGAAATTTTACTATGGAAAAATTGGTTTTACACGGTGTATTTTGATCCATATAATTATACATGGTTAGATGACCAAAATTTGGTGTAAAAAATTCCCCCCAACATGCGAGTGTTAGGAGCTAATCGTCTGACCGAAGTAAATTGTAAGAACACAATCAATAGACACTGAAGGGGAGTCATAGAGAGACAGATACATAAGAAAAGAGAAGCAAGAGAGGATAACAACCCTGAGGGGGTGAGACCAACAACCATAAGTCTCCTTGAATGGATGAGTACCTACATATGATGAGGTGGGGGAGGCATACCTATGCCCGCCAAGAAAACAAAGTACACAGAAAAATGGTTTACCTAGTAAAATGAAACTGAGCTATAAAGTACATGATATGCTGGCATAAACTTGGGCCAAAAAAAAATATAATGGATCCCAGATACATATTTCACCTGGGAAAAAATCCAGGATTGAATACAATAACATCTGATTACATGAGACAATAAAAACCAGAGAAGCCCTGATAAACATGAAAGGGATATGAAATATAGATGGATCATCTAAGTGATCTATGCATGATAAAGGCCCTACAAGCCGCTGGGGCCAAACCCATCAAATATGTGGAGCTACATCTAAGGTTGTAGAAGAGAATGAGGTCATCTGGGCATGTGGGGGGTTACCTGAAGGGCCACCCCCTCATGAGGTCTGAAACATCTTGCACACACCTAGGAATCACTGGATCAGTCTGCCAGATCACCCAACTATCGAGTATATAAATCTCGATCATGTTGAGGTGGAAAGGATGAGAAAAAATAAAGTCAAAGAATAATAAGGGGTCCCTTTGCCTAATCAGAGGCACCAAACAATGATGGAAGATGGATCCAAGAGACACCTCCATCTAGACTTGTCTTTTGGAATGAATGTGCTAATGTCGAGAGAAGGAGGTCCGCCACAGGTGAGGCAATGAGGGTCCTCAACTAAGGAACGAGGGATATAGTAGGGTGACTGATGGATTGAAAATGGGGATTATGATGGAATGGGGGGATACTGAGTAGCAAACAGATGAATTCCCTTGTCAGAGCATAAAAAGCATGGATGACCTAGAAGTGACTGACTAGACTCCTGAGGGGATGGGGGAGAGTGGGACTGGAGGCAAAAAATTGCTACACAAGAGAGGGAAAAAGCATAAATGGATGGAATAATGTGACAGGAGGAAAAAGGGACTCGAGACGGACTACATGAATTCGATGATGCTCAACTGAAATGCTCTGAACAAGGGTGACTCAATGATACTGGCACACAGAATAGGCCCAGTGGGGGCCATAAAAGCATGAGAAAAAGATGCTTACTTATGATGAAAATCAACACAAGCATGAACACGTACGAAGGATAAGTGGTTCCCAAAGTACAAGTGGTGGAGGTGCATAAATTAGGTTTTGAGAGGCAGCGAAATGAACCTTCTTGGAAAAAAGGCTTCCAGATGAAGTATCAAATCACAAGAAATGAATGAATACCCATTTTAGATCCCATCATGAGCTTTCCAATAGTTTTGATGATTTGTCAAATGGAGCTACCATTGGTCACAATTGGTGAAAGAAAAGTTAGGGTTTTTCTTTTAATAGTGCGATTTGCCTCCAATTTGATTCATTTGCAAGTGTAGCAGTGGTGGATGTGGAGAGGAGGAGAAGGCCCTAAATCTTGCAGCGTTCATAGCAGACAAACCTATCGTCAAAATTGAGATCCATCAGTTGCAAGTAGGTGGTCTGACCATAATCTTCAATTTTTTTGGTTTATAATTTTTGCTTAGGTGCCCATGGCTTGGGAACAACACTATGCCCTCCTCTTGGCCGACTCGCAACTTTTGGGACCTATTCACTGAACTGGGTAGCATGTGTGAGGGTAGAAACTGTGACCCCATAGGTACAAGACTGAAAAAGCTGCGAGTTGTAAAAAGTTGTGTTTTTTGTTGTTTTTGGTTGGGAACTAGGTAATGATGTTTTTGAGGTAGTTTTTCCTTCCTCTAACTAAAACATTGTTCTTTTTGTGTAGGTATGGAAGAGCTAAGTGTAAAATAGAGAGAGAGAGATATATTGAGGTGCTTCGTTATGAGATCTATGGGGATCAGGCTCTTCGAGGTGTGATGGAAATATATGGGGTGCTCAAGTTTATTGAGAACCCTTTGATGAGGGAAAGAGAGCCATTTTTAGCCACAATAGTCAACTATTGGGACCTAGACCTAGAGTTCTTTATAGTGCAGGGGCACTAGATCGATCTAACTATGCAGGACATTTATTTCCAAACCAGTCTCCCACCATTAGGGATGGTGGGAACATCCAACCAGTATTACCGTGAGGGCGGAACATTTTTGAGTTTGTGGAAAACGATTGTTGACTAGATTTTTGTGTCAAGGGAATGGCTATACTAATCGAATACTTAGAGATACTAGAGACTCAGGCTTTCACTGCAGCAGTGTTGCGGATCTTGGGAAATCAAGCCTTCCACCACATCACTAGAGGGCACATGATGCTTGTTGAGATTTTCTGGAGTGAGACCTACTATGGGTGGGCCCAGATGATGTTGTTGTCCTTAAAACAATAGTTGTGACTATGCAAGCGACAAGGGAACCATGACTATTATTTTGGGATAGTGATGTGCTCATTCTTCTTTGAGAAGATCTCGACACTTTGTCTTGATGTACAGATCCCGGATGGGGGCCCATAGGAGCCCATGATGCATCATTAGGGGCAGTTACTGATAAGAGGAGGACGAAGGGGATTCAAGCAGGTGTTCTGACCCAATTTCTTTCCACATTGGGACCAAATGCCGCTATATATAGACGACTATCCATAATGTGGTATGAACTATCATGGGGACCCAGACTTACCACTTATGCTTGGTCGATAATGGGGAACAGATGGTAAGTAAAAAGTTTCTATATTTCATGATGCACTTAAAGTTTTAGAATTATGTATATGGTACCAATTCATTACTTTTGATATGCAAATATAGCACCAGTGAAACTGACCAGCTATATGTCACGACCCACTACACCACGGGCTACAAGGTCTAGTACAGCTAGAGGAGTTGACCGATTAGATTCAGATGCATTACTGGAGGATGTCCACCACAGATGTGAGCTATTGATGACCAGGGTATCATAGCGTGACTGGCAAGATTTAGAAGACCGCTACATTGAGGCATGTCTTGGTCTACCCTCGGAGTGGCGAGGGGTCATGCAGCACATGGCGATGGCCAGACAGGGTATCACTACAAGGAAAAGACCCTCTAGCAGATTTTTTTGAGGAACCCCTTATAAAAATACCCTAGACATCCATTTATAGTGGAGGTTACTAGAGGAGGTTGGTGGGCGGAAGTGTTTGCAGATGTATTTCGTATAGTGTGCTTATCACCGTAAATGAACCGGTGCATTCAACACGAGAAATCACAGGTGTGTACAAAACATTTTCACAATGGACACTGTGCACTCCATACACACCCACCCAGTGCGTTGTATTTCTGTAGCGCACCAGTCCTTTACAACACTTCCACATTGGTGCCTCATAAAAGGCGTGCGAAAACAGAAACTGTGTGGTGCAGAATGAAGCAAACGGACCAGTGTGCCCTTAAAACCTCGCGCACTGTAACCGGGTTGAATAAAAAAAAATTACAGCCAAAAAGCCACACAAAACATTGGCACACCGGACACCATGCGATATGTACACACCCACCCGGTGCATTATATTCCTCTAGCACACCGATTATTTATAACACTTCAGCACCGGTGCCTCATAAAAAGCATGCGAAAACAGAAATTACCCAATGCAGAATGAAGGAGATGCACCAGTGCACCAAAAAAACCCATGCACCAGAACAATATTAAATTAAAAAAAAAAATTACGTCCAAAAAACCACACAAAAAATTGGCACACTGAACACCATGAGCTCCGTACACACCCGCCCGGTGCGTTTTATTACTGTAGTGCTCTGGTGCTTTACACAACGTCCACACTGGTGCCTCATAAAATGCGTGCACAAACAAAAACCGCATGGTGTGGAATCATGAAAATGCACTAGTGCATCCATAAAACCCCGCGCACCAGAACGGGGTTAAATAAAAAAAATTAAGGCGAAAAAACTGCACAAAACATTGGCACATCGGACACCGTGCGCTCCATACACACCCACCTGGTGTGTTTTATTACTATAGTGCACTAGTGCTTTACACAATGTCTGCACCATTGCCTCATAAAAAGAGTGAGAAAATAGAAACTGCTTGGTGTGGAATGACGAAAATGCACTGGTGTGTCCATAAAACCCCACACACTAGAACAAGGTTAAATAAAAAAAAATTACTGCCAAAAAACCACATCTTTTACTTTTGTCAGTGTGTTGACGGGAAAATATGTCCGGCCAACAGTAGGGGAACTCCCCGGTAGAAAGTCCCAATTAGACCTTGAATCGTTTGGAATAGGGATCCCGTCCGGGGTGTGGGTCCAGCTACCGCTTAAGTCACTTTCCCTTTCGGTCTCAAAAGAACCTGATTGAATCCGCGGACACACACTTATTCACATGATACAAAATACATGATTGATGCATTGAACATGTCCACAACACTATGCGTAGCGAGAAAATAAATAAAACATATATGCCTAAGGAGGTGCAGTTAGCGGCACATCTTTGGGGTTATGCTTGTAAGGTATCTGACCACAAAAGAAATAGTTCTTTATGGCGAGATCCCCCTTTACTTCCTGAAAGATAAAACGAAATGCTAATAGACAAAGGTATTAAAATCCATTAAGAAAGCGATGAAAACTGAACATCATTAACACAAGGACAGATAAACATGATGCATAAATGACGCTATTGAGAATACAGTTTCATTAATCATAGGATGTTCTGAAACTATACAAGGAATACACACAGTGTTGTTACAGCAAAACACATCATCCGACAAAGGGGTTTTAACAAGTATCTGTATTCATATGCCTAAGAGTATAATCTTTCAATACAATGCTATGTAGCTCTTGAGTATCCAAAAGAAAAAGCCCCTTTTTTACAAGCTCTCGAAGGAGTATTTATAATACGAAAATTTCCCTTTGGGCTTCCTTGACTTTTCATCTTCTTGACCGTTGGGCTGCCTTGGGACCCAATCTTTTTTGCGACCTGCGACCTGAGCTGTTGATGCGACCTGCGACCTGAGCTGTTGTTGTGACCTGCGACCTGACTGGGTTGCGGGGTCGCAGATTGTAAGAAAATGTCCAAAGTGCGACCTTGCGACCTTGCGACTAGGTCGCTGGGTCGCGGGGTCGCGAATCGTGAAAACAGATGCACATGCGACCTTGTGACCTTGTGACTAGGTCGCTGGGTCGCGAGGTCGCGAATTTTGAAAACAGATGCACATGCGACCTTGCGACCTTGCGACCAGGTCGTTGGGTCGCGGGGTCGCAGACCGTGAAAATAGATGCACATGCGACCTTGCGACCTTGCGACTAGGTCGCTAGGTCACTTGGTTGCAAAAGGTGGAAAAACCGAAGAGGTGCGACCCTGCGACCTTGCGGCTAGGTCGCTGGGTCGCGGGGTCGCAAAAGGCGAAAAAATCAAAGACACGCGACCTGCGACCTCTCCAGATCTGGGACCTGCGACCTCCTGGGCTTTGCGACCTCGCAACCTTGGCAGACATGCGACCTGCGACCTTGCCAGATCTGCGAGTTATTTGGAGTTTCGCCAGCATCTACTTGTTCTGAAAATGTCCCCTTGTTCGCTGGGAAAACCTTGGCTCTCATGCGCAAACAGAGTGGTTCCTCCTGCAATAAAATAACACAGGTCACAAATCTTTATGATGGAATAATAATAAAAATAAAGCTAAGGGTATTTTAATTAATTTGCAAGAGTTGAAATAATAGCATAGACCCCTGTGTGGTCAAGTATGTGCTACTAAGTCATCGGGAGAATGGCCTATGCCATTTTCTTTTAAATAACTACAATGCAGATCGGTATCATTGTGGACCGGGTCTGGAATGCAGATCCAACTGTAAATTCACCAATTTTGTATTATCTGCAAACCATCCCAACAGTATATTTGGAAAGCGCCATGGAGATTTGAATCAATCAACGCTGAGATTCTCATTCTTGGGCATGATAAATTCATTTAATACATCTTAGACAGCCCCCTTCATGACCAAAATAGCCATCAACGTGCCAAGGAGCTCCCAGCTATTCTTGCACACTTGTTGCTCATAGAGCAGGCGCTGAAACTGGCATAGCGGCAACGTACGAGAGCCCATTCGCCTCAACGCACCCCTCCTCTTGCTTCATGTCCGGGATCTAAAAGGCTGCTGCTCACCATGTTGCTACTCCACAACATCATTGAAAAAATTCGCACAACCCAGGAAATTCATAGGTCGCATGGTCACTATTCCCACTAAGTCGCAATTTTGTTTGGCTCCAAGGATCTGCGACCCAGCGACTCAAAGGGTCGCACGACCTCACTCTTCATAAGTCGCAGGTCGCTACCGTCTCCAAGTCGCATCCTTGATTGGTTCTATGGATCTGTGACCCAGTGACTCCAAGGGTCGCGCGACCTTGATGGGGTCGCATTCTTTCATTTTGGACGAAGAAAGAAGACTTGGACTGCGACTTGTTTGAGGAGCCATGTCCAAAATGAGGAAATCTTCGAAGATCAGCTCATGCTTCGTTTTAAACGTTGGTTACAATGATCCTTGAGCCACCAGCATTGAAAATGCCTCTGCTGCGATTTGGATACCTATGTGCACTCCATGCAGACCGCGCCGCTACCATGCGTTTCAATGAACATCTTCTGCAATGTCAGAAATGAACAAATGGCTACACGGCTAAACTCTAGCGGCTGGTAACAGGACCCACGATTTCCGAATGCAGAATAGGAAACGTTGCTCGAATGGCGCCGATTACAGCACATAATCACCACAAAATCCGCGTCTTCTAATTTTACAACGGTGCATTTTGTAACCCCCTCTAGCGCAGCTGAAACTCTGCATCGTTGACAACGTATGGTTATGGGTCGCTGAACTCTTACAAATCCACTCTGCTTTGACTCATGATTTTGAATGCAGGATAACAAAGCATCGGGTGAGGAGAACGTAAACATAAGATAAAACCATTGGCAGTCAATACCCCAGGGCTTTCTCACGCCGTTGCGGCTGTAATTGCGCTAAAAAACGCTTGCACAGGGCCGCTTCTACCGGTGATACTGATACTTTATTTTCTTCAGCTCCTTCGTTTGCGTGCAGCAACCTAATTATCACTCATGCCCGATAGCATGCATGGCGGTCTATATCCATGAAAGTTCTGCATGAAGAGCAAGGATTCAGGCTCTCCAGCTCACTGCGCCAACTTGCTAAAAGCATTGATGGGGGAAAAAGACGCATGCATGAATCTGCGTTTTCCGATTAAAATGATTCTACAACCATGCATACCATTAACCTCTTTCCAGCTCACCGCTTATTATTTCGTTACAGTTGTTATACAATGCCCTCGTGGCTTTGTTACAACGCTCTACCCGTGTTTCAAACATACCCTTTTGACCACTGCTCGGCGCCCCTTTTGTAACATTTTTTCTTGGTTTAATTTATATGATCACGCACCTCCAAACTTGCATAGTTTGAAACCATGTTGTTTTGCACCCCTTGAACATGGTTGTAGAATCTTGTAATTCGCAACACGACCTCGAATTAGCAAATATAAAATTCGCCATCAAAACCTTTGCGCTTACTGGTCTGGTTCTGATTCATGTCTTAATAATAATGTTGGACTGCAGCTTGTATATATGTGTTCTCAAACATTTTTCATAAGCCGAAAAAAACCATCGAACCTTTACACACCGCTTCACTTTTTTTAAAACCCTAACCATTACATATTCACCCAACGCATTTTAATATAGGTAAAAACTCAATATAGAAATGTTCGAGCTCAATTGTAATATGTTTGATATAGCTTTGACCATGCTTTAATTGACTGTTGTATGTATATAGTTGTTGTCAAACGAAAACCTCACCATCGACGTTGGATTCCATGCAACGTATCCATGCATGACTGCACCATGCAACGTTGGACTCCATGAATTGTGCGCCGTGTTTCCAACGTGTTCCATGCTATATATGTATATTTCTCCAGACTTTAAACGCGACCACCATGCATAGGATCATTTGCACCCATATGTAACTCTGCTTCAACTTTTAATCGTGAGGTTTGACCGCCCCATGCAACGTGAATATGGTACGTTTGACTCCATGCAATGTCGTTGGATCACGTAATATATATATATATATATATATATATATATATATATATATATATATATATATACATATATTTCTGCTCTACCTTTGCTATAAAACGCAATCACAATGCATGTTTTCTCCGAAGTTTTGAACACAAATTTGGGTCGTTGTATGTATATGTTTCCGCTCCATATTTAACTTTGGCGTAGAAGCGCATTAACATGCTGCAAATTGGACTTGCGCCATGTCTCCAACGTATCGTTGACCGATATATGTATATATACATGCGTTTTCTCCAAACATTTAGTCTGAGATGAAACTTTTCCATCAAACATCTGCGTCCATTATGCGTGTTTTAATGATACAGTTTGACCGCTTGAAAACCTGTCATCGCCATTTATGCCCATTTCACGTGGCCACGTAGTTTCGTTGCCTTGTTTCATGGTGGTTTGACACGTATGCTTTATCCCTTCTACGCTTTGGTTGTAACGCACCAAAGTTATTATGACAAGTCACCATGGTTTGTATACACTCCGCCCCATTCCTTAAACATAAGTTTCGATTGCTATGTCCACCATAGAACTATTTAGGCCCATTCGAAATGTGTTATGATATAGTTTCGATCCGAAACTCTATATGTTTTAGACACTACATTACTTTTCTCCTTGGTTCAATTATATGATATTTACAACCATGGCCTAGGTCCATCGATTTGCGCCCATCATGTAGTTTAGGTTTGACAAAGATGCTTCCCAAAGGTGCGTTTAGATTTTGAAATTGTGCCAAAACTTGTCATGCACCCATTACCTGAACCATCAAACCTAACACTTGTACTTTGATGGGTGATGATGGGACTGACAAAAGTGTCGGATTTGAAGCGACGAACTCTATAGTCCATCGTTATTTTTGAAAACAATTAAGGCCTGTAAATTCAAAGAAACTGGATCATACTCATAGATCGCTCCTAATTTGTCGATGTAAACTCATACTTAATCACTAAATTGACAGTGATGACCTTTTCGATGCTTATCAAAATGCATTTGAACCTGTGAACCATTTCATCTAATTGTGGAAAATAGAAGAAACCCTTTATTGCTGTGTCATTGTCTAGATAACATCAACATGTGCACTCTTAATATGGCATCCCTGTTAATAACGTGAGAAACCTTTGTCTTTTGATATCAGTGGCGTTATCATAAGATTCTTCTGGTGCCCAGTGCTTCCTTTTTCCTTTGAGTGAATGAACACACACCATATCATCCTCCATCTGAAAATCATGTTAACGTGCTCTTCCATCACACTTGTGGGTGCATCCTGGTCATCCACCTTAACCTTGGTCTTCAAAGGTGGCCTTATGTCTCATATCCACCTAAGCAGGACATGTGAATGAATGTGTCATGGTTCACAGCTGTGACCTTGACATTGGGCTTACTCTTATTCCCCTTGGTGCCATGACAATCGTTGATGAATTGATCAGTCGGTGGATTGACCTGTATAAACAACATAACCTTAATTAGTTCATAGTTATTCTTTGCGAGTGGTGCCCCTAGAAAAAATACATGGGACCGATAATCATAAGAGAAGTATTCAAACAACGCGCTTAATGACCCATGGCGAGGGAGCTGAATGTACGGAAAGTTCTTATTCGAACGAATGCTGGGTGATCCCTCCCTCACATGGCTCGGTTGCAGCAACAACATCTGATCATGATGGCGAGACAACTCATGAGGGGTTGGGAATAGGTCGCTGGGATGTCACTGACGGCAGGTTCGATGAAAGACCTTAACGACTAAGCGAGCATAGGGGGACCCAAAATTTTAAATATACCCAAAATTTTGGGTGGTGTTGTAGCGGCTACAACAAATGGCGAACCACTGGTAGAATCCAGCATCTCTGTCAATATCACCACAATTAGTCTGAGTTCGGATAATGATGCAAGGGAATATTGAACAAGTTCTGCGGGTACCATTTGTATTACATTTTCCCTTTATAGGTATGCCTAATCCTTGTGCCTCAGCTAAGTCTCACTAATCAGAACACATCAAAGAGAAAGCTCACAGATGCCAGTAGCTTGTTGATGATGTGAAGAGCAAGGCAATGGGTTTATTATTTTCAGGATTTTTTTAAAGTAAGTTTCTGGTGTTGCTCCGCTGCCAGCAGGCCTGGACAGTACCCTGGCGGAGTCACTTCAAGAAATCACAAACGTTGCTCCGCTGCCAGTGAGCCTGGTCAGTACCCCGGCGGATTCGTTGCATTAGCTCTCCGCGCAGGAAGCCTTTCTCGATCCTTTACCCTTATTTGTTTCATGTGCTTACAGCACTTATTTTCATGTGCTTGTGGCACTTATTTTCGTGGGTGGATGAGGGATCCTGACTTATTTTACGGGCAAGAGAGGTTGTTTCTTGTTTTACAGAAACTGAAAGATATCCTGATTTGGGTTTGCCCTTGTACCGAACCTTCACATCACATTCACCACAATAGGCGCAGTGCGCAAAATGGCTCATTAAAACGTCCAAGACTATGCTGGGCACAAGGCTTAGGCTTACGGGTATGGGCCACTTCAACTCATCAGGTCTCCCACAGACAACCGGCTCGTATCTCCCCAGATAATAAGTTTAGACTCATAGGCATCTTGTTGAGAATGCGAATTCAATGACTGGTCCTAAGAGACAGCTGCCTCTTGAGATAGCCACCGCAACCTCACGCAAAATAATGGGGTTACTGCTTGAGCAATCGGGGAAAAACAAGACTGCAAGATGATAGGGTCGCAATGAGGGCTCATGCAGTGGCAGGCGATATGACAAAATGATGTGAGAAAGAGAGTGTACGACACAATGTAATAAGCGAGGCTCAAGATGCAATACAATGCCATGTGCGGGAAAGATCAGCCGGCTGCAGGTAGAAAAGAGGCGTAATACAAGCAATGATTATTTATGCAACAACAGGTAACTGAAAAGGAAATGAAAGGTAAATACTTGTAACACAAAGATGTCTAAAAACAAAAATAACAAACAGACTTTTAAATCATGAAGTAAAATTTAGCAAGTAAACCTAATTAACTTTGAACTAAACAAAAAAAAATTATTGCAGGTCCTAGCTAGCCTACACCTAAACCCTAGTTTAACCAATGATGCGGTCGGGTTATGTAAAATCAGCTTTCCAGTGCAGCCACCGCATTAGTTCCCAACCTGCGAGAACAATAATGATCAGGATCAGAGCTAGTATCCAAAAAAGTGCAGTAGCGACAAAACTTACCTGAGGAGCAGGTGCAACAACAAAACGATCATAGATACTTGCCAAAGAACATGCCAGAATAGATTGCGCAAGCTGAATCCCACTCTCATCTTGATACACGACAATATGTTTCTGAATCTCAACATTTATAAATGACACGTAATTATTCATGCACAATCCTAGGTCTGATGGGTGCTGAGTAAGCCATTTCCTATCTGTAGGCACATCCACATCGAGTTGACCGGAAATCTCATCATGGTGTTGAGGGCCATCAGTTTTATGGAATGGAAGCAATAAGCAAGTTCTAGGTGAATTATAGATGCATGTGCATCCAAGCGTAGAAACCCTAGTTTGGAAAACCCTAGCTCGAAGTTGCTCTTGGGTTTGGTCAAGGGTATGAGGATCCGAATCCACTTTCAATGTAGGCTGCAATTCCTCATTGCCTTGAACAAACTCCGGACCTTCGAGCAGAGGGCTTCCCAACTTTGATGGTTGGGCAAGATCAACAAGCGACTGGATGTGACCATGGATTGTGGTGAGTTGAAAAATGTCAGTGGGCTTTGTATCAACTTGGTCAAATGTTTGCACGCTGACAGATTGATAGATCGATATATCAGATTCTTTAGATTCGCCGGGGTGGGGTGGATTCGATGCGGTTATGCTGGGAGGAGCATGGTATGTGGGGATCGTCGTTTGAGAAACGGTCGGCAGAAGCTGAGGCACTTCGATTTTCTGATGGGTACTCGAATCCTCCCAAAGCGGATCATTGAATTCTGGTGTCTTCATATGGTCAGCCAAGCGATCCGAATGACAGTCCTTGGTGGTATGATTGAATATATTTTCAGATAAGGAGTGGTCGCTACAACCATCGATGTGGTCGAGTTGGGTACCTGGCATGTCAGGCTCCCCGAGAGTTACCAATTGGGATGGATCAATAAAGAAGACATCTTGAGGTTGCCCAGACAGATAATCGCTCCTATGGCTATCTAAATATTCCGAGTGAGAAAGATTAGATCCAAAAGATTCATCGATTTTGAACTGTGATTGTGAAACACCATCTACGTGCTTACGATTGTCGCCAATACCAGTATAAGGAAATTTTGAATGTCTCGAAGAAATTACTGGTGTGGCGGGAACGGGAAACCAACCGGGGAATAATGAACGAACAGATTGAGTCGCAAGGGCATTAACCCTACAAGGCTTTTCAACACGTGCATTCAAAGGACACAAAGATCTGGCAGACCTTGTAAGGGAATCAACTTTATGCGAGGTAGGAGTCGATTCATAGTCCGTATGTGAACTAGATTCATCATCCGAATCTGAACCAGATTCATAATCCAAATATGAACCAGATTCATAATCTGAATGTGAACAATATTCATCATCTGAATCTGAACCAGATTCATAATCCAAATATGAACCAGATCCATAATCCGAATGTGAACCAGATTCATCATCCGAATGTGAATCTGATTCATAATTCGAATGTGAACCAGATTTAGGACTAAGTCCAGGGAGAGATCGAGTGGGCTCGGGGTAGGTTTCATGAGCCAAAAGAGATAATGAGCCACTGGGGTGTTCAGATTCGACATGGTACGTGAAAGACTCAAGGTCAGAACAGCCGTTGACTTGCGGGTTGTGATAGGGCATACTAGGCTCAGGTCGGGTTGCTAACTGAAATGGTTCAAGGGAAACGAGAACCGCATACGTGAACTGTTCTCTTAACAACCTCCAATCGACATCCTTTTCAGGGAACTCAAACCAATAATGAATGAATCTGATAGAGAACTCACCTAAAGATTCCTGAGGTTCCATTCTGATGTCATTTATCTTTAGTAAAACGTTATAAAAATCATACCTGTAAAAAGCTTATTGTAATTCACTGGCGAGTTGTTCAAATGAATGGATGGAAGCTTCCGGAAAAGTGCAGCACCATTGCTTAGCGCGACCTTCGAGAGTGAGGAAGAAAAGCAAACAAATGAAACCTTCATTTTCAATTTTGTAGCACTCACTAAAGTCATAGAAATCTAAAAGGTGTTGGGTTATAGGTACCCCATTTTCACCATCAAATTTTAACTGGGACAAGTGATACATAAGTTTATCGGGGATGAAGTATCCAGGTTCATAAAACTCTGACAAACATCTTGGGAGAATGATTTGGGAACGAGCCATTACAGATATGAGATTAACTGCAGGCTCTAAGGGCTCAGCTTGTCATCTGGCCCCCCTTCTTGTTAACCATATGGTTGGAGGTTCGGGCCCTCCTTCTAGCGCCAATTCTGTTGACCAAAAAAAATTAAGGCCAAAAAACTGCACAAAACATTGGCACATCGGACACCATGCGCTCCATACACACCCACCTGGTGTGTTTTATTACTATAGTGCACTAGTGAATTACACAATGTCCGCACCATTGCCTCATAAAAAGAGTGCGAAAATAGAAACTGCTTGGTGTGGAATGACGAAAATGCAATGGTGTGTCCATAAAACCCCATACACTAGAACAAGGTTAAATAAAAAAAATTACTGCCAAAAAACCACATCTTTTAATTTTGTCAGTGCTACAAAGCTCTCAAGCACCAGTGAAATTTATGCCTGTCTGAGGTGCCCTGACATTGGTCCTCCCATTTCCCTCATTGCACACAACGCTACTATGCATTGCCCACCAATCTCAAGCTTGAATTTTGAAAAACGGTGAAATTTTTTTCTTTTTCAAATTATACAACCAATATGCCTCCTTGATGGAAAATGTACATGTATTTTTCTTTTTTTTCCATAACCAAGCATTTTAGCATATTAGAATTTCAAATAACCTTAAAATTAATGATTTAAAAGAAAAAAAAAATTATCGTTGGATGCACTCGAGCCGTTCGGATCGCACTAGTTTGTGGTGTTGCCTGTAAATCTACAGGCCACACCATAGCCAGTGCTAACGGTATCTGCATTGGTTCTGGGGTGGTACCGATAGGTGCACGGTGTTATTTTAATTTTTTTTAAAAAGTGCGGTGCAGTCATTTACCAGTCCGCACTGTTGGCAATGTGGAATAGTGGAAACACATTGTGTTGACTGAATTATCCGCCGGAGGGTGGGTAATGTTTTCAGCACACCACATACTGCATTTCACCATGGTTAATGGTTCGTCTTGGTAAACCAGTGCTAATGGTATCCGCACTGGTTCCGAGGTAGTACCGAAGGCACATCATGTTATTTTAAATTTTTTAAAAAGTGTGGTGTGGTCGGTTACCCAACCGCACTATTGACCTACTGGAATAACGTCGACATGGTGTGTTGACCAAAATAGTAGCCCTGGGAAAACTATTTTTGTCAGCGCACAACTTTCCATATTTTGCTCGCATCAATGGTGTGGCCTTGTAAAAGGCTGCATTGCTCACTATGTCATGATGGAAGGAGGTCGCTCCGTTGACTTAACTATATGCCCGAGGCATACAGTTTAGTCAACACACCACCCTCTTGATACAGTACATAGTCAATGGTGCAATAAAATTTTTTCTCAAGCACTGTACCTGGGGTGCTTTATATTATTAGGTGCACCGATGGCGATGCGCTCCATAGAAAGACGCATCGGGACCGGTGCATCACTATGTTTTTGGCGCACCGATTGTTTTTTAATTTAATTTTATTTTGAAATTATATATGTATATTTCTAAATAAATGTCTCATTTAATAAAAAAATTGTGTTTAATGTGTCAATTATTTAGAGATGTGTAAGGAAAAAGAGGGGGAACAACAACAACAATAGCTGGAGCAGTATAACGTGGCTTGCTTGTGGGAGGCATGAGAGAGGGAGAGAGATGTGTACCCTCATCATATTATAGCACCTATGCAAGGGCTCCTAAGGCAGGTAGGCTTCCTCAAGTTCTATGAGGAGGCTACCTCCCTAAAGGGCCATAGCTTTTTTTTGAGACATTTTATCCGAAGGTGGAATGCCCAGCAATAGGCTTTCCGGGTTGGTATCAACTAGTGGTACAAATCCACTAATAGGATATATATTTTATTACAGGACTATCGAGGAGAGGGGTGGTTTTTCCCTCCTTCCCGGAGGTTCCGGCTGGCTGTGTAGTAGGGAGTTAGTTAGTTTACTCTCAGAGATACATTGGAGCAAATGTATTGTCTCCTGCATAGTTTCGGGTTGCTGGAGGTCAGTTATGTATTGGTGCATTTGGTAGGGAGGAGGTGCAGTGTCTCTCACTTATAATTTTGACCATTTATCACAACACTAGTGATGGGCAACACATTAGTTTCTCGCTTCTATATTATGTTGATTCTTTAGTACAGGAGCCATGACTTTTCATGTGGTCTGGCATTTTTTTGTGGCAGTTCTATATAACCTTAGATATATGTCGTGCTCATGCACAAGGGAGGGTGAACTTCCATTTTTTTTCACATATTTTTTGTTTATTTTTTGAGAGCTTTCTAGAGATGAGGCCTACTTTTCTTCGGTAGCCTCATAGGCCAACGTTTGAGGCACATATGCACATGTGGGGGCAGATGATGCCTAAGAGGGATGAGACTCTGTTTCCAACAAAGATATCACATGATGCACTCAAGTTGCTAGCCAGTCTTGATGAGCATCACTTCATTATGGTCCCCTGTCCTTATGCGGGTTTGGATTGGTGACAGTGTGCCAAAATCCTCTTCACAGCTGCTGAGCTACCAAATGATAGAGGTAATATTACTATTTTATATATTTAAAATTATTCTAGCATGTTCTTTAACTTGTTTTTATTAAATTGTGTAATTAAATTGTCTAATTATTACTATGTACTTGTATATATTTTGAAAACATTGGCTCTTTTGATGGAAATGACATGCCGACACCACCATATGATCCACCTGTAGATCCTGATGACGATCAAGGCCTACAAGATGTCGAGGATCATCAAGAGGGCAATGTAGAGAGACATGCTCTTGCTGGTGCGCCGATACCGCCTTTTGCTAGGCCCTGTCGACTTGATGCTAGATACAAGATGGAGTTGGGTGACCAACTTAGTGCATTGATTGTTGAGGCAGGCATCAGACCCGCTCATTACAGAGACATACAAGTCAATGATAGGCTATTATAGATGTGGAGAGGCATGCCACATGACATCTACAACCTGATGCAAAATGCCATAGGAGTTACGACAAATGTTAGAAGAATGAGGAGGATTGTTGCACATTATAGGTGTGTTCGAGCCACAAGACGTGATGGGTAGTCCGTGAGCAGTGAATCATCATCTCATGATCATTCACCTCACGCCGCGCCAGATCAGTATGAGCCTCCACTAGCATCTCGCAGCAGTCATCATGGAGATGAGGCTGGACCATCTGCCACATATAGTCAGTAGCGTGCAGCATCCATCAGTACTCATGATCATAAGCAGGCCCATCAACCGTTGAGGCTGCACCATTGACTGAGCAGGCCTCCACTAGTACTGATATTGATGTTGTACTACCACCAACTGATCCATGAAATTTATATTACAGTTGTATATTTTTAACATTATTCAGTTATATATATATGGTCCATGTATTTTATGTTCATGTTGCAGTTGTACTTAATTTACATGTTGGTGATCATTATGATGTGTATATTGTTAGGTCATGTTAGATATGTTCATTTAATGTGGAGCTTGCAGATAAATGTGTATGTGATAGCATGAGTTATTTGACATAAGATGTATATTTGATGTTTGTGTTGTGATGATGTTAATATGTAATGTTAATCATGTTTTTATAGATGATCATGATCACGATGATGTTAGCAATTTTGAATATATTTTTTAGTCAAATATGATGTGTGTATGATGGTTATCATGAACGCGATGTTTATTAATTAATTTAATATCAAATGATCATGATATTGTAAAATTGTAATATTTGTAATTCTAATTGTATGTAAAATTATAAAATTGTGATTGTAATGGTATATATGTAAATTCGTAAAATTGTAATTGTAATTGTAACTTTTTAATTTGTAAAATTGTAATTGTATATATGTAAAACTCTAAAATTGTAATTATATGTAAAATATTTGTAAAATTTTAGTTGTATTAGTATGAAATAAATTTATTAAGATTTTTAATTTTTAAATCTGTAAATTTTAAATAATTGTAAAATAATAAATCTATAATAATATGAATTATTGTAACATAATAAAGTTTAGAAAATAATGCAAATAAATTCATGTACTTTAGAATTATCATTATTTTATCATGATCTTAGATACAAAAAAAAGAACTAATTTATACATTATGCCATTGTTTTTGAGATCAACATGATTGCAAATTATTAAGTGAATTATTTATTTTAACTTGAACACAACGCAAATTGCCAATTAATTAAAAATACATATTATAATGTTTCAAGAAACCCATATTAAAAAGTATAAATATTGATGAAATAAAACATGTACCATATCACTCTCAGTTCTCATGATCACCCTCATTATCTTCCAGCTCGCATGGCATGATAACACTATTGTTCTCAAAAATATGTTCTGATCTAGGGTCATGTGTCAATACGAACCACCAATCCCTATCCAACACATTTGGGTTACGAAACACCTGGTTGCAGTGTTTGGGGAAAACATAAGGCTCCTTAGCTTCATCCCAAATCTTTCTAGAGTTGATACATATTAGCCTACTATCGCGGTCTTCCTTTACATTATTCCGATCAAAGGTGTCCCACCACTTGCACCTAAAAATAAAACATCGGAAAGAAGAGAAATCCACTTCAATGATCTCTTATATATTTTCGATGTAACCTAACATCCCTTGTATTGGGGTTTGGTCATGGTGGCTAGACCAACTAGATTGATCGAACTCGAATTCCACTCCACAGTCTTGTGTGATGTTTCTAGCATCGTCATTTTCTGTGCGAAAATGGTGTCCATATGCCCACATAGATGGGAACAAATGCACTATAAAAAAGTTTAAAAAATCATAGTGTCATTTTTCTTATAATAACCCAACAATTAAAATATGAAATGTAGATGTCTTAGTATAAGTTTCAAATTTACATATAAATTAAAAATATTATACCGAGTTGCTGCACCCAATCCCTACATTTACTGCATCGTCTTCAGCATGCGGGTAACGACCCATAGCACCGTATTTCTCTCTGACTTGGTCAGAAAACGAACTGTTGGGGCATACTTTTGGCATATCTTCTTTTAAGTGATTGGGATAAGGCACACTTCTACTATTCAACCATCTGAATTCTTTCCTGTGACTATCTCATTTCATCCTCTTTTTTTCGTACAATGCGACCCACGGTTGTGTCACTTCATAATTGTAAAGAATGAATTTATTGATTGCTTCAGTTTCTGCATTCGCTGATGAAATCATAACAACATTATATAGTACTTAGAAATCAAAATATAAATTATATTGAATTTCAACATGAATATTAATTACTTTTTGTAAATTTGAAAAATTATAAGTCGCTTACTCTTTATCAATTGCTTTTTTCCACTCGTTTGGAGCAACTCCCCTTCTCTTTTGTCTTCATCCCTTTCATCGTCCCAAACCACCACACCTGGTATGTTGTCGATCTACTTCATGTACTCACTGGCATAATAGAAACACTCATACGATACGTACCCCTCTGCCATAGACCCCTCGGTTTTTGCCCTTTGTCGAAAAAAACCTTTCAATTTCTTCATATACCTCTCTAAGAAGAACATCCAATGAAAAGAAACCACCCCAACTAATTCAACCTCATATAATAGGTGGATTAGAAGATGAACTTGTAAGTCCATGAAACTTGTCGATAGTTCCTTCTCAAACATACAAACAATCTCAACTATCCCTTGACACCACTGTGGAATGCTAGCCACATGAATCTCCTTTGATGTGATCCAACGTACAAATGTAGATAATTTATATATGGCACGTCCTAGGTCTTGATGGAATTCATGTTTCACACACCCACACATGAAAAAAGGATAATGACACTGCAAAGTTATAAACATGTGCAATAATATACGAAATTAGTTGTTTTTTATGATCCCCGCATGGGATAAAATTTATTGATATAAAAAATAATAAAATCATGCTTTTGACATTATACATACTCTTCGAAGATTCAAGTGGTCATGCGATTTCAAGCCCGAAAAATGGTCATCCATGGTGAAGCAGTGCCCTAGTGAAGACCCGTATGAAGCTGGCACCCTCACACCCATTATAACTTCCTTTGCCAAAGAAATATCATCTTTCTTAAAAATCCACGGGGCACCACCTATTGATCAATGGTTGTCATTGATGTCAACCCAAGCAGCACCAGGGGCTTCCCTAATATTGCATGGGAATTTTGACCTAGCAAATTACTATATTCTGGGTCAAGAATGATTTTTGTGGTTTCTTCTTGTCGAGATTTTTCCGTTGATATATGGCACGCCATGTAATTATTCAAGGTTTGAGAGATATTCATGTTTTAAATTTGTAACCCTAGTTAGTGGGCTAAAACCCCATGGGGTTGTTGCATGAGTCATTGAAAATTCATAGTTAATATTTTTTAATTTTCTGAAATCCCTCCCACGTTCACTTGTTGAAGCCTCTCTAAAACTAAGCATTTATATAAATTGTGATCCTCATATCCTCCTTATGCAAGGGATTTCGCCATCTGAAACATGTCATTGTGGAATTTTCACTCTAAATTTTTTTATACGAAGGTTCAGAAGCTGAAATTATTATGAGGTGAAGAAAAAATCCTAAGGAAGCTACTGTAAAAATTTCAGATCAAGGTGTGCAATATTTTCAAAGATATCATTTGTGGAAGTTAGCGTTTTTGTAGGCTCCTGAAATTCATCTCAAAGAAGTGACCTTGGGAAAATTGTCATAACTCTTTCTCTCTGAGTATGAGATTAGAATTCTATAAAATGTGCAAGATAGTGCACAGACTATAGTTTTCCCTCTATCAATTTCAAATCCGAATGAAGAAACAGTGACACGTGGCATGCCGTAAAATTTCGCTCTACTGAAATAGTCCATAATTAGGGCATTATGAGATATTGGGCATAAATCTCCCTTGAAGAATAAAAATTGGGTCAGACCCATGGCATTGGAAAGAAGGCTTAGAGTAATACTACAAGACCAAAAATTACATATTGGGGATCTGGAATAACAGAGATATACTAGATTCAATATTGAGCTCCTAGAAGGCAAGAAAAAGCCAGATCATGTGTTGTCAAGGGTTGCAAAGGATCAGAATTTCTAGGGCATCAAAGCAAGGCAAGGTGCAACAGAGGGTAGAATTACAAGAGTAGCAACCAAGGTGCAGAATAACAACAAGAAGTTCATGATCACATGAAGTCTTCAAGTGGGCAGCACCTCATATAGTCATTGTAAAGGTATCATTGTACTAAGTAATTGTAAATACATTATGTAAAAATTGTACTAGTTTCTATCTGCCAAGAGTTTAAGAGGCAGTGTTGAGAGGTCTAGGATCATCATTAGGTGGTTGTTTCATAGTTGGGGTTATGGTCTAGTATGTATTCTTCTTCTACATCATTCTATATCATTGTAAAGTGGACCATTTTCCATGGTACGAGAGTCCATTCTTATTTTATTCTTCTATAGGGTTGTACGGTGGTGCTAGGGTGAGTTGTAGCTCATTGGGTGCTGGGGCATCTGTTCAGTTCACTAATAAAGAATCTCGGGTGTTGGAGAATCCATCCAGTGGGAGTTGGAGAAGAATGCTTTTCTAGACTCTAGGAAGTCAAAGGTTTATTTCCAATTGGAGTTGTATATTAAATAATTATTAGAAAGACATTAGGTGGTTTTTGTCACAGAGTGGGTTTCCATTTTAAAAATTGTGTGCATTTGTGTTCCTTTTGTTTGTTAGCTATCATTGTACAAACACTTATAATAATTTAAGATTAACTAATGCTATAATTGAAAGGAATACTGATTCACCCCCCTCTTAGTATTTCCAACAATTGGAATCAGAGCTTGGTTCCTTCAATAACAGTTTAACAGCTCGAAGGAGGTCATGGAGCATACCAAGAATTGTGTACCTCTGTTCAATGAAAATAATTATGCACTCTGGAAAGGAAGAATGGAGGTATATCTCTTGGTACAAGGTTACGAAGTATGGGACACTATTCAAAATGGATTTACATCAACCACAGATGAACAAGGTAAGAAGAATTTGGTAAATGATTGAAAAGAAAATAATATTATTATCAATGGACTTATTGAATCTACTTATCATAAGGTTTTGGGTTGTAAAACTGCCAAAAATGTATGGGGAAAGATTGATAATATATATGTAGGTGACTCAAATGTGAAAGAAGCAAAGCTTCAAATCTATAGAGAAAAAATTGAGCAACTCAGAATGAAAGAAGATTGCAGCATTGCTACATACTTCCAATTCGTTGATGAAATAACCAATACTCTGGAAGGATTGGGAGGGCTAGTTGATGAGAGGACTATTATACGAAATATTCTTAGAACATTACGAGGGAGATTCAACCCAAAGGTATCGGTCTTAGAATACAATGTAAATCTGGACAAACTCGGCAAAGAGGAATTACATGGAGTTCTCATAGCATATGAAATGATACTTGATGAAGAAGAGGGTATTTCACATCTAGAAACTATGTTCGTTGCATCTAAGAAAACCAATAAGAAAAATAAACTTCAATTGAAAAGACATTCACCTACAAGTGTGAAGAAAAGGGAGATCATGGAGAAGGTCTTTCAGATGAATAATATGCTTACTTTACGAGAAAACAAGAAGTTGATAAAGGAAAATTCAAAGGTAAACTTCCATTGATATGTTTTGGCTATGGTGAGGTTGGGAATTTTGCACCAAAATGTCTGAACAAAAGTGATGGAAACTCAAAAGGAAAGAAAGGCTATAAGAAATTCAAAAAGCAAATATCCAAAAGGAACTTTCTCTCTAAAGAAGATAGCTCAGCATTCGATGAAGACAATGCCAACGAAGAAGAAGCCAATGAGAGAGTATTGTTTATGGCCAAGCACAATAAACAAGAGGTATCAAAAAACGAAGAAGAAGGATTGACCATAGAAGAATTTTCTAAGGAAGCATTCAAGCTTATAAAAGAGCTCAAGGCAAAGAATATCCATTCCAATACTCTTGAAGGACAAGTTCAAGGTCTCAAAATTTAATTTTAAGAACACAAATGTATTAAAGGGTCACTTCAAAAGAAGTTGGAAGAAATCAACTAAGAAAGGGAAGCATTAGAAGAAAAATTAGTCTCCCTGCATAAGGAAGTGAAGAAGGGAAAAACTGTCCAAAGCAATGCTAACAGCTCAAGGGCATTGGAAGAAATCATCAACAATCAATGATATTACAATGAGAGAACTGGCCTTAGTTACAAAGAAGAAGAAGCATGACCTTCTACAACAAAATACAATGAACCTATGAGATCTAACATGCATGTAGACTTCATTAGATAAGATTTGCAAGCACATCCTTGGAAGACGATTCCTTGATGAAGATTTCCATCCAGGTACCCACATATTTTTCATGGCTAATGAACCTCCCAGGCCTCAATGAAACATCAATAGATTTGAACATTTAAGAAATAATATGGAATGTTACAAATGTCATAACTTTGGACACATAGCCAGAGACTGCAAACTTGAAAATCCTCTAGAAGAATCTTCGAAGGCACAGAATGAACAAACATGGAAGAATAAGAAGACTGATAATTGTGCTCTCGCTCTCAAGGCTCAAAACAACAAAGATGTGTGGTATGTTAACAATGGTTTCTCAATGCATATGACTGGAGATAGAAGGAAATTTGTATCTCTGAAAGAGAAGAAGGATGGAACTGTATCCTTTTGAAATGAAGGATCTTCAAATGTTATAGGAATAGGTATTGTCACTCTCGAAAGCAAATATGTTATAGCCAAGAATGTTTGAGAGGTTTAAAACATGAATCACAATCTGGTCAGTGTTGGAAAAATGTGTGATCAAGGACACACAATGATATTCAACTCCACAAAATGTGAAATCAGGAAAGGTAAGTATGGTAAAATTGTGGCTATATCAAGTCGATCTCCGAATGACATATTGTTCTAGATGAAGCAACTAAAGCATGTCTACTAGCTAAAGAAGATGAAAGTTGGTTATGGAAAAAATGAATGGTCACATAAAATTTGAAAATCTTGTCAAGATAAGCAGAAAGGAAGTAGTACGATAAATGTTGAAAATCTCAAAACCTTCCAACACACTATGTGAGGCCTGTCGGTATGGAAAGTAGACACAATTCCAATTTAAATCAAAATAACACTTTGCAGCACATCCATTTGAATTGATAAATACTGATCTATGTGGTCCTATGAGAAAAAAAGGCTTAGATGGAGAATTATATTTCATGTTAATGATAGATGACCATACCAAGATGACAACCGTTAGCTTCCTAAAGAAAAAATCTGAAGCATTTGAGTGTTTTAAGATCTACAAGGAGTTGGTCGAAAATGAAACTGATTTGAAGATATAGTATCTAAGATCAGATAATGGTGGAGAATTCAATTCTAAATTATTTCAACAATACTATGACGAAAATGGAATAAAAATACAATTTTCAACAGCATGAACACCTCAGAAAAATGGAGTTGCTAAAATAAAGAATAGAACCATACATGAAATGTGTAGAACAATGTTGAAGGACTCAAAATTAGACGAAAAATTCTGGGTTCAAGCACTTGGTACAACAGCCTTCATTATCAACCGAAGTCTTCTCAGAAATAATTGCAACAAAACCCCATATGAGTTATATAAAGTAAAACCAACTAATGTAAAATATTTCAGAATCTTGAGAAGCAAATGTTATATAAAAAGAGAAGATCCAAGTTTGGGTAAGTTTGAATGACATGTTTATGAACGTATCTTTGTTGGTTACTCACACAAAAGAAAGGCCTATAAATGTTATAATCTAAGATGAAAACAGATAGTGGAGAGAATAAATGTTACATTTGACAAAGATGGTGTTCTAGTGAATAATGATGAGGATCTAGAATATTTGAAACTTGAGACTGAGGCTGAAAAAGACACAGATAAAATTCTAGAATAGGAAGCAACTATGAATCAGGAAGAATTAAATAATGATCATCAAGATATACCAGAACAACAACAACAAGCTCCTCCAAGGAGAAAAAAAGAATGGATTCAAAAGAACCATCCATCAAATTAAATCATTGGTGACATAAATGAAGGTCGACAACTTCGTTCATCACAACAAGCTCACATTGATTTTCTAGAAACCTTTGAGCGTAGTTGTTTTGAGGAAGCCAGCCAGAATGAACATTGGGTAGCAGCTATGAATGAAGAGTTGGATAAAATTGAGAAGAATAACATCTGGGAATTAGTTCCATGACCAAAAGATAAAAATTTCATTGGGACTAAATGGGTGTTCAGGAACAAATTGAATGAAGACGGAAATGTTATAAAAAAAAAACAAGATTGGTTTGAAAAGGCTATGAACAAGTGGAATGAATTGATTTCGATGAGAGATTTGCACCAGTTTCTAGAATGGAAGCCATCTGAATGTTTCTCGCCTATTCATGTTCAAGAAAAATCAAATTATACCAAATGGATGTTAATTCAGCATTTCTAAATGGAGAATTAGAAGAAGAAGTTTATATCAAACCATTTGAAGGTGTTCTACTATTTGAAAAAGAATATTATGTTTGCAAGTTGAAGAAGGCTCTATATGGTCTCAAGCAAGCTCCTAGAGCATGGTATTCTCATCTTGATAGATATCTACGTCAACAAGGGTTCAAGAAAGGTACTGTTGATAGCAATATTTATGTACAAATAAATAAAGATAATTTAACAATCATTGAGGTATATGTGGATGATATAATATTTGGTAGCAATGATGATTGACTAAGTAAGAAATTTTCTACAAAGATGAAAGGTGAGTTCGATATGTCTTTACTTGGTGAGCTGACATACTTCTTAGGGCTTCAAATATCTCAGCAAGAGAAAGGAATATTTATATGTCAAGCCAAGTACATCAAGGAAATGCTCAAGAAATTCAAAATCGAAGATTGAAAACCCGTCCTTACTCTGATGGTAACAGGTTTCAAATTGAGCGTAGACGACTCATCTAAGGATGTGGATCAGAGGTTGTAGAGATCTATGATTGGTAGTCTTCTATATTTAATAGCCTCTCGGCCAGATGTTATGCACGTAGTTGGACAAGTAGTAAGATTCCAAGCAACACTAAAAGAATCACATATTACTACCGTCAAAATAATTATTTTATATCTAAAGGGCACAAAAGAATATGGCTTGTGGTATCCGAAGGATAACAATCTCAATGTTAGTCAAGCCTTTATAGATGCAGATTGGGCAGGAAGCGTTGATGTTCATAAGAGTACTAGTCGAGCAGCATTATATCTAGGTGGTTGTCTCGTATCATGGTTGAGAAAAAATAAAACCTTAATGTCATTATCTACAACAGAAGAAGAATACATTGTAGTGGCGTCATGTTGTACTCAAGTCCTCTGGATGAAACAATTTTTGCAATATCTTCAAGTACAATTCAATGAGTCTATTCCCATATTCTATGATAACACTGGTGCCATTAGCATATACAAGAATCATATCATGCATTAAAAAACAAAACACATTCCGATAAAATATCATTTTGTTATAGAACAAATTGTTGAAAATAATATCAAACTTGAGTATGTTGGTACAAAAGAAAAATCATTGATATCTTCAGTAAACCTTTACCACATGAATAATTTGAATATCTTCGCTAGAAGCTTGGGATTCTCCGAATTTCTCATTAGATTTTCCTTATTCGGAATATAAAAGTGAAGTGGAAGTGTGTACAAGTCCACAGGATGGTTGTGTTTAAGGGGGAGTGGAAGTGTGTGCAGGTCTGTAGGATGGTTGTGTCAGGGGGAGTTACCCTTTTCCATTGATGTCAAAGGGGGAGATAATGTTGTAGGAAGAGGTGTCATGATCGCAAGGGGAGTACTTGTGTTCCCATCAATGCCAAAGGGGGATATTTTTGATCATTGGTTGTCATTGATATCAATCCAAGCAGCACTAGGGTCTACCCCAATATTGCATGGGAATTTTGACATACCAAATTACTATATTCTGGGTTAATAATTCTTTTGATGGTTTCTTCTTGTCGATATTTTTCCGTTGATATATGGCACACTGTGTAATTCTTCATGGTTTGAGAGATATTCACGTTTGAAGTTTGTAACCCCAGTTAGTGGGCTAAAACCCCATGGGGTTGTGGCATTGGTAATTGAAAAGTCATAATTAATATTTTTTTAAGCTCTTAAAATCTTTCCCACATTCACTTGTTGAAGCCCCTCTCAACCTAAGCATTTATATAAATTGTGATCTGCATATCCTCCTTATGTAAGGGATTTTGCCATCTGAAACAGGTCATCGTGGAATTTTCACTATAAATTTTTTTATACTATGGTTCAGAAACTGAAATGCTTATGCAGTGAAGCCAGAATCCTGAGGAAGCTTCTATGAAAATTTTATATCAAGGTGCACAATATTTTCCGATATATGACATGTGGAAGTTAATGCTTTTGCGGGCTCCCGATATTCATCTCAAAGAAGTGACCTTGGGAAAATCGTCATAACTCTCTCTCTAGGTATCAAATTGTAATTTTGTAAAAAGTGGAAGATAGTGCACAAATTTTAGTTTTATCTCTACAAATTTTAGAGTTGAAAAAAGAAACAGTGACACGTGGCATGCTTTACAAGTTTTCTCTACTGAAACAGTCCATAATTAGGGCATTGTGAGAGATTAGGAATAACTCTCACTTGAAGAATCCAAATTGGATTAGACCTTATGGCATTGGAAATAATACTCATAGGAATACTATAGGTCAAAAATCACATATTGGGGATCTAAAATAACAAAGATACAACAAATTCAATATCTAGATCCTAGAAGGAAAGAAAAAGCTAGATCATGTGTTGTCAAGGGCTGCAAAGGACCAGATTTTCTATGGAAACAAAGCAAAGCAAGGTGCAAAAGAGGGTAGCATGACAAGAGCAGCAACCGAGGTGTAGAATAATAGCAAGAATTTCATCACATGAAGTCTTCAAGTGGGCAGCACTACATACAATCATTGTAAAGTTATCATTGGACTAAGTCATTGTAAATACATTATTGTAAAAATTGCACTAGTGTCTATTTGCTAAGAATTTAAGAGGCAGTTTCAGGAGGTCTAGGATCATCATTAGGTGGTTGTGTCATAGTTGGAGTTATGGTCTAGTGTGTCATATTCTTCTACATCATTCTATATCATTGTAAAGTGGACCATTTTCCCTAGTACGGGAGTCCATTTTTATTTTATTCTTCTATAGGGTGGTAGGGTGGTGCTAGGGTGATTTGTAGCTCATTGGGGGTTGAGGCATCCATTCAGTTGACTACTAAAGAATCTTGGGTGGGATCTGGAGAAGAATTCTTTTCTATATTCTAGGAAGTTGGAGCTTTATTTTCAATTGGAGTTGTATATTAAGGAATTATTAGAAAAGAATTAGGTGGTTTTTTGTCCTAGAGTGGGTTTCCACCTTAAAACCTATGTGCATTTTTTTTTCTTTTGTTTACTGCTATCATTGTACAAACACTGATAATAATTGAAAATTAACTAATGATCTAATTGAAAGGAATACTGATTCACTCCCCCCTCTCAGTATTTCCAACATCACCTTCTTTGAAAAACCATGAATTAGAAGGACCAACGCCTTCCTCTAATCCTATACTTTATAATCGTGTTGGCCATTGTTTCTTTTTAGTTTTTGAAGTAATAATATCTTTCGTAACAGCCAATGTGTCACTTTGTTTCGATGATATGTTCTTCCTTAAAGAAGATGAATCTTTTTTTAAATATATGCATGGGATCTAATAAGTGGGTAATCTTAAGATGCTCCCAATATGGGAGGTCATAAAAGATATATTTCCTTCTCATCCCAATGGGAAATTTCTTAACATATGTGTCAAAGAAATCTGGATCATTGAACAAAGGCTCCGCATTTGAATCGAAAATTTCTATGAACTTCTTCTCCTTCTCTCTCTCATATGCTCTAAGCCATTCAACTAGTGTTATTATTGGAGGCCTTTGGGTTCTCTCTTGTTTACGATTGAAAGCAAAAGTTTCTCTTCTGTAAGGGTGTTCTTCTGGTAGGAATACCATGGAGCAATCATACACTAGCTTTCATAGGTCCATGGACCATCTAGCTTTCAGAGAAGGTCCACAAAATTTACATCCAAAATACCCTTTTGTTACAAGACCTGTGAGATTATATTTGTATACATTAATTAATATGCATGGCACGTTAAAGAATATCATGAAGATCATAAAAAATATTAAAAAGAATTAAATAACTAATATGTGAAATAATATTGTTACATATATAAACAAATCAATAAATTAAACATGTGATTTACCAGAGCAAACTCCTAAGATTGGATAATCATGTGTCGTGGAAGCACATATGCCATACAACGTAAAACTCCTCTCTGCTGCGATGGGTCTTGACACATCATATAAATTTATCACATCCCATAATTCCTTCAATTCATCTACTAATGGTTGTAAGTAGACATCCATATTCTTCACTTTCCTTCTACCAAGGACTATGAGAGCCAACATAAGATGTTAATTCTTCACGGACAACCATGGGGGGATATTGTTATTGATCACTGCTATAGGCCAAACATAATAGTTGGTGTTATGGAGGGAATATGGGTTGACTCCATCCATGGATATGTTGAGTCATGGACTGCGTACTTCATCCCTAAATTTTGTTGGGCCATGTACCCTCTATATGCTTCATGGCTATTGAATTAGTTAGGATTCGCATAAATCCAAAATCACTTCTGTGTGAGGCATGCCATCCCTGAAACATAGCTAATTATTTGCAATGAAAGAGCCTTCAAATCCTTGGGATTATAGGCATGTGCCTCAATATCATAAAAGGAGGACCAGTACGTGATTTACCCTTCTTTTTTATTTACCATACCTGTCATGGCCACATTTCAGACATATCTCTTTGTCTGCATATTCTTCTCTATATAGAATACAATCATTTGGACATGCATGATATGATATGTACTCAACACCCAACATTTTCAACAATTTATCTGCCTCTTGGAAGCTACCAGGAAAGACATTATCACTCAGAAGAACCTTATCTTTGAATAACCTGTAGTTGGTGATCATGGAAAAATATGTCAATAAATGCACATTAATGTCGATATAATTATTAACGTTCATAAAATTTAGCATTTGTAATGTTCATTGCAGTGTACTGATTATATTTCAAATTTACATAAGGGAGTAATTATTGAAAATCAAATCAACTAATAAAATACATAAAACACACATAATAAACCAGAGATAAAATATTGGCAGAAGAGGCTTCAGCCTCACAGCGTTCTCACTTATTTTCTCATTATTAAAAGAATGTAGTTTTACAATTAAATAGATGAGGAGACTGTGTCTGAATATAGTATGTGCTATCTTGGACACCTTAGTTTAGATAATTTCTCAACCAAACACACACTAATATAGGAGCTACCTAAACTAACTCCTACCTTGGTAGGAACAACCCAAACTAAAGAGTTAGGCATAAATTCCTAACTTTTAATATTTAATTTATTTATTTTATTTCTGGATTTATTAATGTTTTATAAGAGAGGCTAACATTCCCCCCTTCAATGATAAATCCAAAATAAGAACGAAGAACCATCTTCCGAGTTCTCATGTTGATCCTAAAAAAATTGCCTGAAAAACTACCAACGCTGGATGCTAAAAAACTGCAATCTGAAGAGACCATGAGTCAACTGCATGTCTGATTCATCTCTGAATTTTTCTTGAAAACTACATCACGTGCCAAGTTTCAAAAGGATCCATCTATCCTTTATTTTAAATCATCATCCTTTGTCCACTGACAAAATTTGTTGAACGCCCACTGGCTGATGATGTCAAAAAAAACTCTCTGTTGCTTTTTTTGTATTGAAAACTGATCATTGCTTCTTTGTTGTTGACTGTCCACTGGCGAATTTCTTGATGCCCACTGGCTGTTGAAGATTCCCATTGGCTACGGAAGCTTCCCACTGGCTTCTTTCGTTGGTTTTTTTGAGACTTTCAGTCAGACAACAATCATCAATTTCATTGACATTTTCCCCCCTTTGTCAGCTGAAAGGAGAGACACTTCTCTGGAAAGTATTCATGAACTCCCCCACTTCAGGTGTAGGATTGTTGCACTGGTGTACTCCCCTGTTCAACTGCATGAGAGTACCGTCTTCTATTCATTTTCGGCTACACTATGTGTGATTGTATTCGATTGTAAAACTGAGAAAATATTTTGACTGTGGATGACCATTCCCAAGGATCAATCCATTCATAATTTATCTTCAATCTGGCTGGTTGTTGTTGGTTGTGAAATTTCTCTGAGTAATGATTGGTCTTGCCACAATGGCGACAAGGATTGAGATCAAAACATTGTTCTTCCATATGACCGGTTCTTTGACAATGAGAACATGTTGCTTTGACTACAACTTCGGGTTACATGCATTTTTGTTTATCTGCAACTTTCTCAGAACATACTGAGGTGGTTTGTGCAATAAATCCTGCACTGAAGAACTTAACTGGCTTGGAATAATCTGGGATATGCAAGTTGGTGTCATCGTTGACATATCCTAAGCCTTGTTGATTCTTGTTACTTTGAATTTCTTCCCATGGCTTGATGATTGGCTTGGAATAAATTTGAATTGGAACAACTTCAACACCTGAAGCTATTTGAATGAATGAATTATCATATGGATGGTTCAAAGACATGAAAGTATCACTCTTTTCTTGAAACTCATTTCTTTGTAGTTGCGACTCTAGTTGACGAAATTAAATGGTTTCATTTGTCTGTTGTAGATGTCGTGAAAGATCAACAAGAGTTTCTTTTCTGATGTGTACAATGTCTTCATCACTTGAGAGGATTAAATTGTGAAGAATTTGTAAGAACTGGATGTATTAAGCCATTTGAACTCACTCTCTTGAATTTAGGCTCTCTTGTCATAGATGTCATGCTTTGAACTATTTCACTTGATTTTGTTAGTTGAATGACAGGCTTGCTTGATATGTGGTTTGAATGGCACGCTCGCTCGATTTGTTCCTTATTGCGCTTGCTTGGAACACTTTCTAGAGTTGTAGAACTTTCTTGCTTGAACTCTTTAATTCAAACTTGCTTGATGATGATCACTTTTCTTGAATGCTCACTTGACTTGCTTGATTAATTCATGCTCACTTGAATGAATAATCACACTCGCTTGATGTACATTTAAACTTGCTTGATTGGTGTTAGAGTTGAACTTCCTTGGTTGCTTCGATGGTTGCTACAATGAAATTCACACTGGCTCACTTGATAGTTTGAACTTTGTACTGACTTGATGGAAATTTCTTAAATGAATACTCACACTCACTTGCAGGAGATGTGAACTTGTTGCTTGTTTTCTTTAGAGTTAAAACTCATGCATTCACTTGATTCTGCTGAAAGAAAGGGTGTCGAACACTGTCAGAAATGCACCCAAAAATGCGTAATGATTTTAATGACTCACTACAATGAATTCAATTTGACTTAATTAGACTTAATTCAAAAAATAGGGTGTAAGTTTCAACCGATAATGCACCCTTACAATTCAATGCAATTTGAGTTTGATTACAAGTTCAATAATGTTGATGTAGACTGTGCTCTAAAATTTTGGAGTTTGTAGGCTAATTAACTTGATTTTATTGATGTAGAATTTTCTTTGAAATGATCGAGTTTGCAAGTTCATTAACTTGATTATATCAAGTGAATTTTCTTGTTGAGGTAGAATGCTGATGTTGAAAATCTTTGATTATGTGTTGCAGTGGTGCAAATCCATGTGTTGAGCTTAATTATCCTTTGTTGTAGCTACTTTGTTACAAGTGTTGTGCTTGACTGCATTGAACTTTATGTGTGTGTTAAATGAGATCATTTGTGTAAAAAATAGACACATATCAAAAGAAATAGTATGAAGCATGCACCATCATCAACGCACTCTTCGTGTACCTAAGATCCCCTTATTCAATTTCAGGAAGATCTAGGACACAATCACCACAAAAAATATATGCTTTATTAAAATTTGGAGTATATAATCATTCATCTTCACAACATCTTTATGGAATCAAAGTTTAAGAACTTCTTGGAAGAAAAATGACTTCGAAAACAAACTCAACCTCCTACAACAATGAGCTTTCTTTTGATCACTCAAAATTTTCAAAAAAGATGAATCCTTATCACTCCACAAAATCACTTATTGCTCCAAAATTAAAAATAGAATTTCACTTAAAAAACTCTCACTCCACCTTTTTTTTTGGTTTTTAAAAAGAACTTACAAAAACATTATCTCTCCAAGTTACAAAAATTTTAATGCACCTTATCACTAAAAAAAAAACACTTTACTTAATTTTATGCCCGCTTCAATTCACCTTCAGTTTTTAAGAACACAACTGTCCTTTTTATCCAATCATTGTTGAAATTCTTCAATGTTCTGCTCCACACTTTGCTTTCATTCATAGACTATTACTAGTCTCTTTCACCAGTAATTTTAAAATTGTGATCTTTGTTTGCTGAGATCTACAACTTGAATTCTACAATATCATCTTCAAACCATAGTTAAAATAAAACATATCAAATCAACTTGAACATCTCTGTGTGATCTTGTTCCATCTCTCACATGTACTTTCATGCACCATACAACTGCATATTATAAACGGTACATCATTCACACTCCTTCACACAAATTCCACTCACACAAATGTCAAAACCTACATATTATGCATAAAAAACCATCTCACATAAAAATGCATGTTCCTCTCTATATCACCCAAGATTAGCACATTTCTCTTTTCCATTCACTTTGCATTCATTAATACCTTCGCATTTGCAACATTTTCACTTTAATGTTGAATAACATGCTGACATATAATTTCTGCAAATACTTGTCTATAAATTCAATTAAGAAAATCCCGAAATGTCAACACATAACATGCTCACTTAACATACCTTTGCCATTTTTTGTTCCCTTCTAATTTGTTCGAGTGAATCCCTTCTCATCCCATTGATCAACCTCTTCACAAGCAAGATCTCCACATGTTCTTCCAACATTTGTGTCCATGCGAATTGTAAATTTTCAATTTCATTTTTACCGCTCCATAGTACGAACACAAGCTCAAAAGGGATGCCCCTCAATTCTATCTATTTGTCAACAATATTACAGGCTCCCACAATAATTCAGATTTACAACAACTCTTGCTTTGGATAATTCTTCACACAATCAATTCAAGATGACTCACTTTCATGAATGCCTAGACTTATCTCCTTGATCAAGGAAATTGATTAAACTATAAATTTAGCATTGCAAATTCAACACGACTATTCCCTCAATACTATGATTATTAGATTCACAAGGGATCATTTCAACTATGCACCACCACATAATTTTAATTTAAACATGTACTTCAATCGCATTGCAAATGGACGGTTTCGCATACAAATTTCATATTGATTTCACTGTGACAGACCAACCAAACCCTTCATACTTACAAACTCATCGCATGAGATGCGTTATGCTTGGAATTTTTGTAATTCCTCATGCACACATCTCCTGATGCTACATTATACTCTTGCATTAAGCAATTTATTACATCATTTTCAAGACTTTAATGTTTGTTGGGTATGTGTTATATTCTTTCCATGACTAGCCCCACGCACTGTATGTTGCACTGGGCGCAGCAAGGGGGTCACAGGGGGGGCAACATCCCCCCTTGTTAGGGTTTGGGGCAGTGCCCTAGCGATTTTTTTTTTTGGTATGAAGTCCCACTCATATGTAGACCCACCCATGTTTTGTGCATGAGTTTGCGCATGGTTTTGGGGTACGATGGTTTTCGGTCCCTGGTATTTTGTAGATCCAGTCAAGGGGACTACGATTATGTTCTGATCCAGGGTTAATGGATTGGGCTTTATGTATGCTTCAGCATGTATATATATGTGTTGTAACAGTAAAAGGAATATAATGAAAAATCAAGCTGGTCATCCCGATTTGGGATCGACGGGAAAATCTCTTGTGTTTATCTGTTTTATGTTTTATGCTCTCGCTATTATCTATTTTCTGTTATAAGATTCATGTGTAGATAATTTATGTTCAGGGTTAAATCCTACATTTGGTATCAGAGCTGTTTCGGCTTCAAGGGGACGCCTTTGCTATTGAGGGTTTTTTTTTTTGCTCGGGGCCTGAGGTAGACCCTGTTCAGTGGGAGATCTGCAGGATCAATTCTTTTGGTGAAAGAAGATGGTGAGTGGCGGAAAGATAGAGATCGAGAAATTTAATGGTAAGATTTTTGAGTTGTGGAAGCTTAAGATGGCTGATCTACTGGTGGATAAATATTAGTGGATCGCGGTAGATCCAAGTACTAAACCAATGACAATGTCAGATGAAGACTGGAAGAAACTAGATCAGAAGGCTAAGAGCACAATACGGTCGTGTGTCTCATATTCAATATTGTTGAATGTATCTGGGGAAGCTATGGTGAAGAATTTGTGGGAAAAAATTGGGACTTTGTACCAGTCTAAGTCTCTAGCGAATAATTTGTTCCTACGGAAAAAGTTGTATAACTTGAGGTTGAAGGATGGAGACTCAGTGACAGAGCATCTGAACGCCTTCAATATTGTGGTAAGTTAGCTGTCATCTGTTGATATTAAAATCTCAGATGAAGATAAGTGCATTAGTTTGTTGTGTTCTCTACCAAAATCGTGGGATAGTCTGGTTATTGCAATAGGTAGCAATACAACTACCTTGAATTTTGATGACATTGTCTCAGCCTTACTGTCGAATGAAATGAGATGGAGAAATATGCAGGGCCAGAATGGAGATCCCTTACCTATACGAGGAAGGTCCCAAAATAGAAACAAGAATAAGGTTTTGAGTGGGAGATCCAAATCTAGAGGGAGATCTAAATCTCCTGGAAAGTTTTTAAAGGTGTGCTAGAAATGCATAAAGGAAGGACACTACAAAAAGGAATGCAAATCTAAAGCTCCTGAGAAAGGAAAGGGATCTGATGACGCTCCTTCTGCAGAGGAAAAAACAACCTCAGATGAAGGTGGGGATGTGTATTTGGCTTCTTCTTCAAATGCACATGTAGATCATGAGTCATGGTTGATTGACTCAGGTGCATCCTTTCACTTCACTCCCCATAGGGAGTGGTTCTGCGAGTATGAAAAATATGATGGTGATGTCTTTCTAGGGGATGATAGGAAGGCCAAAATCATTGGACGTGGAAAGTTCAAGTTGAAGCTGCAAGGTGGAAGGATTAGAACACTTCCTGGTGTTCTGCATATTCCTGCATTGGCCATAAATCTGATTTCTGTAAGCAAGATGGATGATGCAGGTGTAAAAATAGTGTTAGAGAAAAATGCCTGCAAGATGGTTCAGGGAGCATTGGTATTAATGCGGGGAGTTCGGACTGGAACTCTATACAAGTTACAGGGTAGCACTGTTATTGATGGGTGTAACAGTTATGTGGTTCCTGAAAGTGGAGCGGAAAGCCTAGCTGTCTCTAGAGAAAAGACCATGCTATCGCATCAAAGGCTTGGACATATTTTGGAGAGAGGGCCTTCGGATACTACATGAAATGGTATGGTAGAAAGGTATGTCTAATTTCTCTCTTGGATTTCGATTTACTGTGGTATTGTGTATATGGGAGACGAGAATCGGGTGAGTTTACAACCACGGTGCTAAGAGGGAGCGAACAAGATATTAGAGCTTGTGCACAGTGTGTGTTTGGACCTGTGTCACTTCCATCTTGGGAAAGTACGTAATATATGTTTCAATCATAGATGAATTCTCAAGGAACACATGGATATATTTCTTGAGGAAGAAATCTGAAGTATTTGACAAATTTACAGAATTTAAGGCTCTGGTGGAAAACTAGACAGAGAAGAAGATAAAGGTGCTGAGGACACATAATGGTGGGGAGTTCTGCAAGAAGGAATTTGAAGAGTTCTGTAAGAAGAGTGGTATAGAATAGTAGAAGACTACTCCAAACACACCTCAGCAAAATGGAGTTACAGAAAGAACGA
The DNA here is from genome assembly GCA_034641835.2 of Pinus albicaulis. Classification (NCBI taxonomy): domain Eukaryota; kingdom Viridiplantae; phylum Streptophyta; class Pinopsida; order Pinales; family Pinaceae; genus Pinus; species Pinus albicaulis. The sequence goes on from CM076577.1 coordinate 1,478,827,977, forward strand.
ACAGAACACTGATGGAAAAGGCAAGAAGCATGCTCAGTGGTACTGGGTTAGGACAAGAATTCTGGGCAGAGGCAGTGGAGACTACATGCTATCTGGTTAACAGATCACCTTCATTAGTGTTGAAGGATAAGACTCCACATGAGGTATGGACTGGTAAGAAACCCTCCTTTCACATCTAAGGGTATTTGGATGTGATGCATATGTACATGTTCCAAAGAAGAAAAGGACCAAGTTGGATAATAAATTTGAAAGGTGCGTCTTTATTGGGTATAAGGATGGTTTAAAAGGTTACAAGCTTTCGAACCCGGAAACAAGGAAGGTTGTATACAACCGAGATGTGGTGTTTAAAGAGGTGAAAGATTTTGTTAAACATGAACTCATACCAAAGGAACCTGAGAAGATAGAGTTTGAGCTAAAGGAGGATGAATCAGACTCTACAACAGAAGAAGACTCAAAAGAGGAAGAGCCACAAACTCTAGCTGTCAGAAGATCAGCTCAGGAAAGAAGGCAACCAGAAAGGTATAGTCCATCTGCTTTCTGTTCAGGTTTTGCCTTAACTATAACTGATGATGATCCCAGAACTGTCAGGGAGGCAGTATATTCAGAGGATGGAAAACTATGGAATGAGGACATGGTTGATGAATTGGCATCCTTGCATAAAAATGAGGCATGGGATCTGGTGGAGTTTCCCGCTGGAAGGAAGCCCATCGAGAGCAAATGGATGTTTAAAAATAAGATGAATGTAGAAGGAAAGGTGGAGAAATGCAAATATCGGTTGGTAGCAAAAGGTTATTCCCAGGTTTCGGGAATTGATTTTGGTGATATTTTTTCTCCCATTGCCAAAGTTACTTCTATTAGATTACTTTTATCTGTTGCTGCTGCATTTGATTTTGAGATAGAACAGATGTATGTGAAGACAAAATTTCTTCACGGGGATCTAGAAGAGGAGATCTTCATGAAGCAACCTGAAGGCTTTATGGTGAAGGATAAGAAAGAACTAGTATGTAGGTTGAAGAAGTCTCTGTATGGGTTAAAACAGTCACCAAGGATGTGGTATCAGAAATTTGATACCTATATACGGGGACTTGGATTCACCAAAAGCAAGGAGGATAATTGTGTTTATTTTAAATTAATTAGTGACCATTTTATTTATTTGGTCTTGTATGTGGATGATATGTTGTTGATTGGAAATGACAAAGAAATTATCCAAGATTTGAAGACCCAACTGTTTTCCAAATTCGACATGAAGGATCTTGGTGCTACAAACAATATTTTGGACATGTAAATTAAGAGAGTTCGAGCAAAGAGGAAGCTCTGGTTAAACTAAAGGAAGTATGTCGAGACTATATTGCAGAGGTTCAATATGCAGGATAGTAAACCGGTGAATGTTCCTATTGCTGTAGGTGTAAAGCTATCTGCTGAAAAATGTCCCAAGACACAAGAAGAAGAGGAGGATATGTCCCGTGTTCCATATGAAAGTGCAGTGGGTAGCTTGATGTATGCAATGGTCTGTACTAGACCAGACATTACACATGTAGTGGGAGTATTGAGCAGGTTTATGTCAAACCCAGGGAATGAGCATTGGACAGTAGTGAAGCGAGTTTTCAGATATTTATGTGGCACTAGTGATTATGGCTTGTGTTAGCAGGGAAGACCAAGATTGGAAAGAATGTTGGACATTCATGGTTTTGTTGATGCAGACTGGGCTGGAGATCTGGACCAAAGAAGATCTACAAGTGGGTATGTGTTTAGCCTATTTGGAGGCGCAGTCAGTTGGATGAGTAAAAGATAGTATGTAGTGGCTCTTTCAACTACAGAGGCAGAATACATAGCAGCCACTCATGCAAGCAAGGAAGCAGTTTGGTTGCAGAGATTGTGTTCAAGTATGGGTTTGGTACAGCAAGCTATAAGGATAGACTGTGATAGCCAAAGTGCAATTTTCTTGGCTAAGAACCCTGCTTATCATTCAAAGACAAAGCACATTGATATTCAATATCACTTTGTTAGAGATATGGTTGAGGCTAAAAGGGTGTTGCTGGTAAAGGTGGACACTTTGAAGAATGTTGCAGATGCATTGACAAAGTCTGTGAGCACTCAGAAGTTCTCTTGGTGTAGAGAAATAATGGGTGTTGAAGAATTGGGCCAATGACTAAGCTCTCTTGTGGCCCCCTGCAGAAAGAAAACAACAAGTGGGAGAATGTTTGGTATGTGTTATATTCTTTCCACGACTAGCCCCACGGGCTGTATGTCGTGCTAGGCGTAGCAAGGGGATCACAGGGGGGGTGGGAGCCCCCCATGTCGGGGTCCGAGGCAGTGCCCCAGCGAAATTTTTTTTGGTATGAGGTCCCACTCATATGCAGACCCACCCATGTTTTGTGCATGAGTTTGCACATGGTTTTGGGGTACAATGGTTTTTGGCCCCTGGTGTTTTGTAGATCCGGTCAAGGGAACTACGGTTATGTTCTAATCCAGGGTTAATGGATTGGGGTTTATGTATGCTTCAACATGTATATATACGTGTTGTAACACTAAAAGGTATATAACGAAAAATCAAGCTGGTTGTCCCAATTTGGGATCTAGGGGAAAATCTCTGTGTTTATCTATTTTATGTTTTATGCTCTCGCTATTGTCTATTTTCTGTTATAAGATTCGTGTGAAGATAATTTATGTTCAGGGTTAAAACCTACAATGTTGTTGCTATGATCCACGCAAATATCAAAGCCTCCATGCTAATTAATTGACTGATATGACACCATCCTAGCATCGGATACTGTATACTGTGAGCAGGGTGGAAGGATTGATGTTTCATTTTGCAAGAGACCCAACGATGAATTCATTAAAAGACAGAGTCAACTCTTGTTTGAGACAAATGGTATCTCCATCACGCTATCATCAACATATGTATCCCATTTACGCATGAAAATAAAAACAGAGAATCGTTTATTAAGATGGAATTTGGGAATTATGAAATGCGATGGAAATGGGTCATTTGCTTACCGTTTCAATGGATTTTTACTGTCAATGAAAAGGACGAGGCTATTTACCTTCAACGACCTCAGCAAAGGAATCATACCAACTCAAAGTTATGCTATTGGATTGGTTATGCTATGCAGAAACTTGACACACTACTATACTCTTAAATCACACAGTAGCATGCTTGCATAACGTATCCCTTGGGATGCTTGAACAACCTTCAATACTAGGTAGAGCATCCACACAGAACTGTATTCAACAATCATACACTGTATGCATCATTAAAACCCTTAACAAGTTCGTTCAACGCTGTTTTATTCAACTCGCAGACCAACTATTAATTCGAATTAAACCTTTAGCAGTGTTTCTTTGTGTTCCACAATCAGAATTATATTGCTACACACTCACAATTCAATTTGACTTCGGCAATTCTCAATGTTCTAGAGAACCAACTCAACCACTCCAGACATGGATCTTCACTCTGATACCACATATTGAAAATCAAATCAACTCATAAAATATAGAAAACACACACAATAAACCAGAGACAAAATATTGGCGGACAAGGCTTCCGCCTCACGACTTCCTCACTTATTTTCTCATTATTAAAAGAATGTAGTTTTACAATTAAATAGATGAGGAGACTGTTTCTGAAGATAGTGCGTGCTATCTTGGACACCTTGGTTGAGATAATTTCTCAACAAAAAACACACCAATATAGGATCTACCTAAACTAACTCCTGTCTTAGAAGAACAACCCAAACTAAAGAGTTAGGCATAAATTCTTAACTTTTAATATTTATTTTATTTATTTTAGTTTTGGATTGATTATTGTTTTATAAGAGAGGCAAAAAGTAATTTATGGTAACTTACCTCAAAAGTTCTGAGAAACATGCATTCGACAAGCCAAAATTTTCTTTCAAGTTGTATAGTAGCATCGTTGTCCCCAACTGCGTAGACTTTGACTAACCTCCAGGTCCAAAGAGAGGGGTGGTGGAAGAAAATTTAGGGCTTTGAAAAAAGGTGTCAGTGATATGAGCATCATCCCCTAGCTGATCATTGTTTTGGAATGCATCTAACAACATTGTCTCCATGGTAGTTGTATCCCTTAAGTAATCATCCATACCAACCTCTATTTTATTGCCTCCATTGCTAGCTTGTGAAGAAATAATATTACTGTAGTCATTCCTAACTGGTGAATCTGGACGTAGCGGAAATTGAATCGGTGGTTGATTCAACCATTCTTGGTATAGTTCCTCTCTAATTTTTTCTCTTAATTCAGTCTTCTCTCGATTTGAAATTTTCGTGGGGTGCAACAGAAGATGGTAGGTGGGTCATTCATCATCACTAGAATCCTAATAATTTAAAAAAATATTTGAACATGATTAGTAAAAAATATATGATATCAATGAGTAACCACATTGAAAATATTGCATGATTATAAATTGGTTTAACGTTGAAATAGTTACATATTAATCAATGTATATACCAAAAAATTATAATTATTACCATCATTTTCCCAGGATTGTGGCTAGAAGATGCAATATTGTTATAATTAGCAGGGTGAAGCAGTTGTCCATATTCATCTACCAAACGTGCCTTGCGGTATGCAGCTCTTCAGAAGAATTTTCAACATTTTGGAGCACTTTGAATATTTTGTGCATCTTGTTAGAGTCAGCTTTTGCAGCCTTCCTCCAGTGATCAAACATGCTCTTTCAAAGTGATTTTAATGTGTCAAGGTCAAATTTTTGTCATTTCAATGAGTCTTCAAGCAAAATTTGGTCACTAGGCATTAGGTCTAGGGTTTGTTTTCACTTTTTTCAAAGTTGTCCAAATTTCGGTCCATGTCACCATTCAGCTGAGTGTACCATCATTCAAAGGGTTGTCATCATCATGTCAAGTTCCAAAGAGTCATTTTACACCTCGTTCATACTTCAGTTGTGCCTAGGTAAGGTCCATTTCCCTCTCCTAGGGTTTTGGAGGTAATTTCTCTTGGATGGTCAAATCATCGAAAAACCTGTATCCTGATGTTCATACACCTTCCCCTATCCTTAATATACCTTATTAAAAACTTTCCATCACTGAGATCCCCCAAATTCCTTATTTTTCCACAAACCCTAGTTTCTTGCCACAACTTGGCAATTTTCTAGGCTAGGCCTGTGTTTTGCCCTTTTCGACCCCTTCCCCTCACTCAATCTCTGTGATTCCACTTCCCCCTGCTTCCTAACATCCCTCCCTACTTCCCAAAATTTCCCCAAGAATTTAGAGGCCCCCTATCCCCTTCATTTCGCTTCATTTCGACAAAATTTCTTGTTTCACACATCGGGGTAAGTTTCACTAAAAAGCTGTTTCAGAGCAATAAAAGATGAATTTTGGAAAAATGAGAGAGGTTTTTGTTCAAAACATGCCAAGTAAGAAAAACCTCTTTCACGTTTTACACAGGTATCATGGTTTTACAGAAATATCAAAACTACCGTTGTCTCAGGAGAATTGAATGCACCTCTCAAGTGACCTTGGAAAAATCAATTTTTCTCCTAGCATGTTTGGCCAAATGACTTGCTTGATGATTTAAAGGATAACTAGACAGAAATAAATTTCCAATGAGCTATCATGATCTCCATTTGGAGTTGAGGAAGACCTTCAAAAGTTGACTTCAACAGCGCTCTGCCTTGAGGCAACCTCATTCTGCTCATTTTGACTAGTGTTGGGAGATTTGATTTTTGACAGGGTAAATGGAATCCAAATTGCATAATTCTACTTGTGTTGGAAATTAGACTCCAATATCTTTCCAACGAGCTATCACACGCCCGATTTGGACACCGGGAAGGCCTCCAAACACTTCCCGCAAAATCACTATGTGGCAAGGGGCTCGAGCGACCCACTCCGGCCCGAGCGACCCACTCCGGCGTAGCCACCGACGTGCAGGCTGCGCGACCCACGCAGACACAGGGTTTCGAAATTCATTCTGAGCGCCCAGCCTTGCTTGGAATCGATGCAACTGGCTTTCAAACATGTTTCTATCAATTGCTTGATGTTTTTGAATGCATTGGTGGCATCATTGGTGGTTTCAAATGTTCAAAAGGAGGATTTAAAACCCCACAGACATAGCATTCTTGTTTTCATGGTTTTAAAATGAAAATGAATGGTTGAAAGAGTTTGTTTGCTATCTTATGGCAGTGATACATCCAGCTTTGCATATAATATCAAAATCATATTGCTCTCATGCCCATTTTGCCATTTTAACCATTGCTATTATTATACCATGTTAAAACCCTTTGTTCCATGGTGACTGTGGTTGTAATGAGTCTCACTTCGCCTAATGTAAAATATTCTCATGAATTTGTTTCAAACTCGCCATTGAGACCTTTGTGGTTATTACTCATAGACAAACACATTCTATTGATGCCATGCTCTCCTTTGATAAAATTTGTTCAAAATTTTGAAAGTTGCCTCGCTCCTTTGGATCAAAGTTCACTTCTTGCATTAAATACGTAGATCGTGCTCTTTTCCAATCCACCTAAAACAGAGCTATTATCATTGTTTGTTTCTTTATGGTGCTTTGACAGTGGGGGATACTTGTTGGGTTTTGAAACACACCATCATAACCTTGTTTGCACTGCTTTCATATCAGTATACATAGTGCCAAAAGCTTTTTCAGAGCCATGTCAGGGACAGAGTCAGAGTATGAGCAGGAGTCGGACAGTGACTCAATCGTTGAGGTTGATGTACTGAGATGGAGCATAGTAGTGCGTCAGTAGTAGCAACATATCAGAGAAGCCACAGAGCTTTGTTTCAACATCACGACGAGTACTATCTTCACCCGGGGTGGAAGGGGTCTCGTTGACTTCATCAGCAACGCGAGTACTATCTCCACATGGCGTGGAAGGGGTCTCGCCTTCTTCATCAGTGCAGGTACATTCACAGGACCATGATAGAGACCAACACATACAACCGAGACAGTGTTTTCACCACAGGAGCTGCATGCACCAAGAGAGCACTAAAATGGCAGAAAAGGCCTGATCCACTCCGGATTTTGGCCGAGGCTTCATTGACTGAGAAAGATACATGATGGAGGGTCTTCGCTCCGAATTTGGGCAAATTCGGAGAAAATTTTGTCATTTTCAAATTTTTGGTCTAAAAAACAGGTTTTGCAGCTACGTGGGTCGCGCGCTCATGCGCTCGATTTTTTTTGAGACACTTGCTGGAGGAGATTTTTACATTTTTGGATTTTTCATGGTTAATTATGCATCCTCTGAAGTCAACTTAGCATTTCAACAAAATCTGGAAGGTCAAACAGCTCAAAAACACCATGAAAATCACCTTGCTGCCACCTTTTGCACCAGCAGGAAGTACCTCTGGGAGAATGAGGTTTTGGAGGGTCAAATCAACTCCAAATTCAGAACTTCCACTTGGGTTGGAAAGTAGACATCCAGGGCTTTCCAACGAGATATCATGAGCTCAATTTGGATGTCGGGAGCTACCTCAAAATCAGCCTGGAACATGAGCGACCCACGCAGTTCAGGAGCGACCCACCTAGAGATTTTTCTGAGTTTTCAGCTGCCAGCTCAGTATTTCGCCTATTATGGACCAGTTTTGCTTATGAATAGAATTTTTGGGTTTTTATGATGTAAATTCATGTTTGATATGTAACTTTGGCTTGTTTTTATCTCTTCTAGAAGATTCACTCTCAAATGAGTAAAAAATCATGTAATGGATCAGTTTCCACTCTTTTAGAGGCAAGTTGTTAGCCGCCTAGATTGTAGTTCCATGATTAGAATTGGTTGAAACTGATCCCTGAAGAGGGAATTCGACCCCTAGAGGTGGGGAAAGGGGTTAGAGTGATCTATATATTGTAATTTCTGAGGCATTCTACAGGTTGGACTCTTGGGATACTTTTGATATCATTGTACATACTTTTCATATTTTGTCTAAGGAAAGATCAGGGGTTTTGCGGCACTTGTTGGGATCCTTGTGGTGTTCTGTTCTTGATGATGTTTCTCCTTTGTTTACTGTAAGTTTCTTCATGTTGAATGTATGCCATCGTTTCATTATGCTTCTGAACTAAGTTGAATGAGTGATTAAGGTTGAATCCATTGTTTACAGTGCTTAGCCTTTGAATTCAGTTAGTTCTATATGTTTTCAGCTGTTTGGAGAGGATCCAAGTTCTTCTTTGCCCTCTTCAGCTCCTTGTCGGTCTAATCTATCCATATATCCAATTTAAAGCATCAAGATCATCACCTACCTCGCCCCAGCTTGAACTCTGCAAAGGTCTGACCTTATCCCCGGACCCAAAATTTGTTTTCCCATTACTCCAGCGAAAATTCAAAAAACCAAAAACCAAACATACATATCTCTTTACTAGCCTAAAATCAGTTCCTTTTGTAAGTCATCTCGTATCCTATCGCTTATTTTCTCGAGATTGACGGAGAGAGCCCTCTCCTGTCCTCGTAGGGCTAGCTACGAGGCTGAGCGTGGTTTGATGTAGCCTTGAGTTTTACTTCATTTCAGCCTGAGGTAGATTTGAGTGCTAACATAGTGGCGACCATACTGGGGAGAAACTCAAAACGTTTGCTTGTTATAGACGGAGTCTGAAGTCACGCCAGGTAGCCTTCGAAACGCTGTTGCTATGCATCAGCGGAGTAGATAAACGCTGCTTCAGTTGATCTCCGGTATAACTTGTAATCGTAGTATTTAACTTGTAAATTGCCCCAGTACATGTATCAAGTTCAGATCTGATCGTTGATGGTGAACAACGGTCAGACATCGCAAGGCTGAAATCATTCACCTGGCGACTTCATTCACTGAACAAATCCAAAAATCGATGCTTCATGGTGACTTCACTGCAGGGAGATCAGTAGCTGTGAGAGTTTCAAGATGGACCGAATCACAAGAAGATACGCTCCCATGAGCCGAGATCACATTCCAGGTTTTCCGAATAAGATGCCCAAGGTAGATTGGTCCAGGAATCTGCCTACTTTTAACGATGATGGTAAGAAAGATGCTGCTTTACATCTGATTAGATTTCACATGCATATTCGCAAGTTGAAAGTGGATTTTCCTGAAGATTGCTTGATGAAGATATTCCTAGCCACTCTAGAAGGTGAAGCCCAATCTTGGTATGAAAATTTGCCGCTGGCCTGTATGTATTGTTTAAAGGATTTTCATGCCCTGTTCATTGAAAGATATCAAGTATCTTATCCATCATTAAATTTATTTCACGACTGTTGCAAACATGCTTCTACTTTTATTGAAAGTCTTGAGAAATATTACGAAGATGATAATTTCATGGATGATGAGATCATGGAGGCCCTGTACGAGAATCCATTTCAGCAGAATGAAGAGAACCTAAAGGATACCTATCAAGGTGCTCAGGAGACTTTGCAGCAGGTTGATGGCCATATGGCTGAAAATGATGAAAGGGAGAATGTCATTTCAGATCTGCCCACGGAAGACAGCAGCATGCAAGTAAGTCCAGTTCCAATTGCAGATTGTGATAATGTCCAGACAGCTACTTCAGATTCAGATTCAGATCATGATGACCAAGCATATCTTGTGCTAAAGCCCATCAAGGAGAACTCTGCTGTTGAAATCATCTGGGATGCAGAAGATACAGTAATGGATCCAAATGTTCTCAGTCATACTATCAGCTCATCATTAGAACACAGCCTTCATGAAGAGGTGATTCAGTCAGTTCATGAAAATCAGAATGAGATCTTTGTGCAAGTAAGTGATAAATCTCCTTTCAATAACTCAGTAATGAATGATAGTTTGAATGCCTTGTCATATGAAGATAATTACTGTTTAAGCAGAAGAAAACCAAAAGCATTGTCCCCTTTGTCTGAAGATGAGATAGATCTACTTTTGAAGGGTCTTGTTACAGCCCGAGCTACAGCAGATTTGCAGTGCACACATAGTCAGGAAAGTGTTGATGAAACTTCTTCCTCTTTTGAAAAAGATGACTGTTTTGTAATCAGTTGTGTAGATCAGCGAACAGATAATTTTTTCTTTCACAAAGATGATAAGGCTGTCATGTTTGATAATCTTGAAGATTGTTTTTTGTTTAAGAATGACCTAGATCATGAAATTGAAGAGTATATGCCAGAATTTCTCATGGTCAAGGAACCTACAGCTAACACTCAGATGGCAGATTTGTGCATTTCTATCCCTCCGAAATCAATTTCTATCCCTTTCAGATCAGAATCAGAAGAGAAGGACACCATGTTCTTTCAGTAGGAGGTAAATCTTCATGTTTTTCAGGATCCAATGGCAGATTTGTTACAGTCAGCTGTGAAAGTGATTATTGCAGTGTTCAGTGATGAAGAAGATCATGGTCAGCTATGTTTTTGGATGCCCAGTTATCAGTTTGTATTGTTGACCAGGAGTTTTGATCGGGAGAACCAGTTAGCAAGGCATCTGCTTGACTGGTTACATTGGAAAGCCAATTATACATGATTGTACATATTTCATTGGTATGCAGGCGGTTGTCATCATCATTCCAAATCTTGATGGACTACTGCCTTTTTTCAAAGCTTGGTAAATTTTTGTTTTAATTCAGTCATGATTCATTTGTGTTTGGTCTGTTGAGTCAGTTTTTTCAAGTTATTTCAGTTTGCCATCGAGTTGGTTTGAGTCAGGTTTCAGTTAAGTTTCATTCAAGTTTTCATTCAATAAATGTGTCAAAGGTTTTGGGTTATCCGTTCAAATAATGATTCCATCGCCCAATGGATGAAGGCACTGGTCTGCTCTCCCAAAGATCTGCCGTTCTTGGCACCTCCTAGGAGCTACCATCCCCATTGGAGCCAATGTTAGATTCAGCCTTTGCAGCCTTCCTCCAGTGATCAAACATGCTCTTTCAAAGTGATTTTAAAGTGTCAAGGTCAAATTTTGTCATTTCAATGAGTCTTCAAGCAAAATTTGGTCACTAGGCATTAGGTCTAGGGTTGGTTTTCACTCTTTTCAAATTTGTCCAAATGTCAGTCCATGTCACCATTCAGCTGAGTGTACCATCATTCAAAGGGTTTTCATCATCTTTTCAAGCTCCATCGAGTCATTTTACACCTTTTTCATGCTTCAGTTGTGCCTAGGTAAGGTCCATTTCCCTCTCCTAGGGTTTTGGAGGTAATTTCTCTTGGATGGTCAAATCATCGAAAAACTTGTATCCTGATGTTCATACACCTTCCCCTATCATTAATTCACCTAATTAAACACTTCCCATCACTGAGATCCCCCAAATTCCTCATTTTTGCACAAACCCTAGTTTCTAGCCAAAACTTGGCAATTTCCTAGGCTAGGCCTGTGTTTTTCCCTTTTGGACCCCTTCCCCTCACTCAATCTCTATGATTCCACTTCCCCCTGCTTCCTAACATCCCTCCCTACTTCCCAAAATTTCCCCAAGAATTTAGAAGCCCCCTATCCCCTTCATTTCGCTTCATTTCGACAAAATTCCTTGTTTCATACATCGGGATAAGTTTCACTCAAAAGAGGTTTCAGAGCAATCAAAGATGAATTTTGGAAAACTGAGAGAGGTTTTTGTTCACAACATGCCAAGGAAGAAAAACCTCCTTCACTTTTTACACAGGTATCATGGTTTTGGAGAAATGTCAAAAATACCGTTGCCTCAGGAGAATTGAATGCACCTCTGAAGTGACCTTGGGAAAAGCAAGTTTTCTCCTAGCATGTTTGGCCAAATGACTTGCTTGATGATTTAACAGATAACTAGACAGAAATAAATTTCCAATGAGCCATCATGAGCTCAATTTGGAGTTGAGGAAGACCTTCAAAAGTTGACTGCAACAGCGCTCTGCCTTGAGGCAGCCTCATTCTGATCATTTTGACTAGTGTTGGGAGATTTGATTTTTGACAGGGTAAATGAAATCCAAATTGCCTAATTCCACTTGTGTTGGAAATTAGACTCCAATATCTTTCCAACGAGCTATCACACGCCCGATTTGGACACCGGGAAGGCCTCCAAACACTTCCTGCAAAATGCACTATGTGGCAAGGGGCTCGAGCGACCCACCTGGGGCCCGAGCGACCCACCTGGGCAGAGCGACCCACGCAGAGGCTGCGCGACCCACGCAGACACAGGGTTTCGAGATTCATTCTGAGCGCCCAGCCTTGCTTGGAATCGATGCAACTGGCCTTCAAACAGGTTTTTATCAATTGATTGATGTTTTTGAATGCATTGGTGGCATGATTGGTGGTTTCAAATGTTCAACGGAGGATTTAAAACCCCACAGTCATAGCATTCTTGTTTTCTGGGTTTTAAAATGAAAATGAATGGTTGAATGAGTTTGTTTGCTATCTCATGGCAGTGATACATCCAGCTTTGCATATAATATCAAAACCATATTGCTCTCATGCCCATTTTGCCATTTTGACCATTGCTATTATTATACCATGTTTAAAACCCTTTGTTCCATGGTGACTGTGGTTGTAATGAGTCTCACTGCCTAATGTAAAAATATTCTCATGACTTTGTTTCAAACTGCCCATTGAGACCTTTGTGGTTATTACTCATAGACAAACACATTCTATTGATGCCATGCTCTCCTTTGATAAAATTTGTTCAAAATTTTGAAAGTTGCCCGCTCCTTTTGATCAAAGTTCACTTGCATTTAAACACAGAGATTGTGCCTTTTCCAATCCACCTAAAACAGAGCTATTATCATTGTTTGTTTCCTTATGGTGCTTTGACAGTGGGGGATATTTTTTGGGTGTTTGAAACATACATTATAACTTTGCCTTCACTGCATCTATATCAGTATACATATTGCACATATCTTGTTCAAAGCCATGTCAGAGACAGAGTCAGAGTATGAGCAGGAGTCGGAAAGTGACTCAATCGTTGAGGTTGATGCACTGAGATGGAGCATACCAGTGCACCAGTAGTGGTAACATATCAGAGAAGCCACAGAGCTTTGTTTCAACATCACGACGAGTACTATCTCCACCCGGGGTGGAAGGGGTCTCGTTGACTTCATCAGCAACGCGAGTACTATCTCCACATGGCATGGAAGGGGTCTCGCCTTCTTCATCAGCGTAGGTACATTCACAGGATCATGATAGAGACCAACACATACAACCGAGACAGTGTTTTCACCACAGGAGCTGCATGCACCAGGAGAGCACTAAAATGGCGGAAAAGGCCTGATCCACTCCGGATTTTGGCCGAGGCTTCATTGAATGAGCAAGATACATGATGGAGGACCTCCGCTCCGGATTTGGGCAAATTCGGAGAAAATTTTGTCATTTTCAAATTTTTGGTCTTAAAAACAGGTTTTGCAGCTACGTGGGTCGCGCGCTCATGCGCTCGCATTTTTTTGAGACACTTGTTGGAGGATATTTTTACATTTTTGGATTTTTCATGGTTAATTATGCATCCTCTGAAGTCAACTTAGCATTTCAACAAAATCTGGATGGTCAAACAGCTCAAAAACACCATGAAATCCACCTTGCTGCCACCTTTTGCACCAGCAGGAAGTACCTCTGGGAGAATGAGGTTTTGGAGGGTCAAATCAACTCCAAATTCAGAAATTCGACTTGGGTTGGAAAGTAGACATCCAGGGCTTTCCAACGAGCTATCATGAGCTCAATTTGGATGCCGGGAGCTACCTCAAAATCAGCCTGGAACATGAGCGACCCACGCAGTTCAGGAGCGACCCACCTAGAGATTTTTCTGAATTTTCAGCTGCCAGCTCAGTATTTCGCCTATTATGGACCAGTTTTGTTTATGGATAGAATTCTTGGGTTTTTATGATGTAAATTCATGTTTGATATGTAACTTTGGCTTGTTTTTATCTCTTCTAGAAGATTCACTCTCAAATGAGTAAAAAATCATGTAATGGATCAGTTTCCACTCTTTTAGAGGCAAGTTGTTAGCTGCCTAGATTGTAGTTCCATGATTAGAATTGGTTGAAACTGATCCCCGAAGAGGGAATTCGACCCCTAGAGGTGGGGAAAGGGGTTAGAGTGATCTATATATTGTAATTTCTGAGGCATTCTACAGGTTGGACTCTTGGGATACTTTTGATATCATTGTACATATTTTTCATATTTGGCTAAGGAAAGATCAGGGGTTTTGCGGCACTTGTTGGGATCCTTGTGGTGTTCTGTTCTTGATGGTGTTTCTTCTTTGTTTACTGTAAGTTTCTTCATGTTTAATGTATACCATCCTTTCATATGCTTCTGAACTAAATTGAATGAGTGAATAAGGTTGAATCCATTGTTTACAGTGCTTGGCCTTTGAATTCAGTTAGTTCTATATGTTTTCAGCTGTTTGGAGAGGATCCAAGTTCTTCTTTGCCCTCTTCAGCTCCTCGTCAGTCTAATCTATCCATAAATCCAATTTAAAGCATCAAGATCATCACCTACCTCGCCCCAGCTTGAACTCTGCAAAGGTCTGACCTTATCCCCGGACCCAAAATTTGTTTTCCCATTACTCCAGCGAAAACCCAAAAATCAAAAATCAAACATACCTATCTCTTTACTAGCCTAAAATCAGTTCTTATTGTAAGTCATCTCGCATCCTATTGCTTATTTTCTCGAGATTGACGGAGAGAGCCCTCTCCTGTCCTCGTAGGGCTAGCTACGAGGCTGAGCGTGGTTTGATGTAGCCTTGAGTTTTACTTCATTTCAGCCTGAGGTAGATTTGAGTGCTAACACAACCGAAATCAAAGTTGAATCTGCATGAATCTACAAATTTGTATACATTTTAAATTTTATTTAGCTATGCATGATTTACTGGATGGATAAAAAGCATAAATGCAATTAGATAGTGAAAATATAAATAAAATCCTAAGTAAATATTATCTCTCGAGATGGATAGGGACTACTCCATGAAGGAATTTGAGAAATATTATGGAATGAGTTGGATTTTGAAGAATTCTCAATTCCATATAATTATGATATTTTCTCCCTGCATTTGAGCAAAACAACAATAAATTTTGGTGCACACACCTAAAAGTAATTTCAGTGCCTAATGTATAGATCACCGCACTAGTGTGTTTTTGGTAATGTGCACTGGTGCCATTTTATACCCAGAGGCATCAGTGTTGTTCGATTAAGGGATGCACTGGTGATGAATAACCGCAAATAAAAAAAGCGCAACTATATTTCCTTTAAGTGAAAAAAAACAGTAAATTGAAAAATGGGTGGTAAAATATTTTTGAAAATCTAGTTTCATAAAAAATTTCTTTAAATACTAAACGCTTTTCATTATTTCACTATTTTTGCAAAAAAATTCAGACATATTTGCAGGATACATACCTGGAGCAAACAGAGCACGAGAGCACTATGGATCAGGGAAATACATTCGAACGAAAGTATTCAGACAATCAGAATTCCAAACCTCTGGTGATTCAAACCCTGTAGCATAGAATTTCAAACGATTTGAATAAAGTTTATTTTATTTTTTACTTTTTCTGCAGTTTTTTTTATGCAGTAAAAGAAAAAAATCAAAGTTTATTGTTTTTTTTAACTTTTTCTGTAGTTGTTTTTATGCAGTAAAAGAACAAACTCAAATTTTATTTTTTTTTAACTTTTTTCTGCAGTTTTTAGAAGCAAAAAAAAAAATCATTTTTAGAAACAAAAACACTAAATTATTTTTGTTTATGCCCTTTCTTCTCCCTTTGTTTATAATTTCAAAATTAGGGCTTTTCACTTTAGATTTATAGGGTTTTTATATTCATAAGGAATCCAACCCACAGGACGAATTGCATAGATGAATCCCAATCCATGTCGGCTCTTGTGTGAATTAAAAAAAAATAGATTTTTTTTTTCTCGATGC
Source organism: Pinus albicaulis (assembly GCA_034641835.2). Taxonomy (NCBI): domain Eukaryota; kingdom Viridiplantae; phylum Streptophyta; class Pinopsida; order Pinales; family Pinaceae; genus Pinus; species Pinus albicaulis. The sequence continues at coordinate 1,478,843,737 of CM076577.1, forward strand.
AGCCTGCGTAACATAACACATCAGTGTGCTATGTTATACTAGTGCACCGCGAGAGTACAGTGATGAAAAATAAAAAATAAAAATATTTTTTTATCAGTGCGCCATATGTAAGATATGGCACCAGTACACTATTTCATTCTGGCACATAGTGAATGTGCTGTTTAATAAAAAAAAAAAAACCATTTTAGAAACAAACCCTACATTCTTTTTGTTTCTGCCCTTTATTCTCCTTGTTTCTGTGATTTCAGAATTAGAGATTTTCAATTTATATTTATAAGGTTGGTATTGCTAAATATAATCCTAAGACATCTAACCCATGGGACGACTTGCATAGTCGAATCCCAATCCATGTCGGCCCTTGTGTAAATTAATTTCTTCTTTTTTCATTGGTGCGCCTTGCATAACTAAGCGCACTTGTGCGCTCTATTATCCCAGTGCACTGCGAAAGTAATGTGATATATATATATATATATATATATATATATATATATATATATATATATATATATATATATATATATATATATATATATATATATATATATATATTCTCAGTGTGCCATTTGTAAAATATGCAGCTGGTGTGCTATTTCATTATGGCACATCGTGAACATTTTGTTTCACAAAAAAAAAACACTTTCAAACAATACAAACCCTACATTCATTTTTTTTCTACCATTTTTTCTCCCTCTTTCTGTGATTTTAGAATTAGGGCTTTTCAGTTTAGATTTATAGGGTTTTTATTGCGAAATATAGACCTAAGACATCCAACCGATGGGATGATTTGCATAGTCCGATCCCAATCCATGTCTGCCCTTGCATGAATTTAAAAAAAAAAATAATAATATTTTTCATTGGGGTGCCTGTCGTAACCTAGCTCACCAGTGCTCTGTATTGTACAAGTGCACCGGTTCTCTGTATTGTACAACTGCACCACTAAAGTAATGTGTTAAAAAAAAAAAATTATCAGTGCACCATATGTAAAATATGGTACCGGTTTATGCTACAAAACTAACACTAGACGATTTTATTATTTTATCATGGTGAATCGGTGTAGTGGTTGACATGTAACGCATCGATGCTCCTTGGTTACATAGAGCACTGTACATTCTATTATAATGTTTGTGCAGTGCGTTTCTAAGACCCCCATGGACCGACGTCGGTGTGTACCCCAGGAATGGAGCACCAGTTTCTTGAGATTTTTTTTACTTGAAAAGTTGACAATTTATTTATAAATATATTAATGAATGATATGGTACAAGTTTGATATTGATAAAGAAATGACTGACAAGAGATCAAGTAACAGAAATATTGATAAGATATCAAGAAAAGCAGAAAAGGCAAGTTATTTGTAAATTATTTACAAAAATTATTATTTTTGAACTATATGTAAGTTTAACTAATATGTATCGTTTACAGTGTATCATGCAGAGCCACAAAATGACAAATATTGATAAGATTATTTTTGATCTAGGGCCAGAAGAGCGTAAAATTTTGATGGAAAAATTGCAAAAGGATGAATCAGGTGAATGAAAAAATACTATTGATCCAATATGCGTTTCTTTTTTTAATTTTCATTAATAATATAGTTAACATTATTAGATAACATGTGTCAAACAATCTATTAATTCACATCTGTTTAATTTTCTATACGGACCAACAACTCGAAAAAGGAATGTTGTTTTAAGAAAAGAAAAAAAAATAGAACATGCAAATGAAAATGAGTTGCTCCTTAGCTCATTTAGAGTGGTGTTGGAGGTTAACGAAAGGGGGGAAATATTTTACAAAAGTTTGATGGATCTAGTGGAACGAATGTATAGGCGTTCTTTCCACTTACAATAAAAAAACCAATCCGGTGATTCCAAGAACCAAATTTTATCTAAACTACAGGAAGAGTTTCTAGAGAATTGATTAATGAGACATGTCGGACTTTTAATAGAAAAAACATACAAAAACAAAAAAGAAGGAATGAAAAAGTACTATTCCTTTAAATGTTTATCTAGAATTATTTATAAATATCACTTTTGTTATATTTACTTTCCATATATGAATATAAAAATTAAATAGTTTATTGTCATCTTACATTTTCAGGAAATTTATGAAAATCTCAAAAGATGAACGAGATGATATCAAAAATATGCTAGTAGGAATGTCCAAAAAGGTGTACAAGGACATGATCAAAGAAATGGACAAAATTGCATCGCAAGAGGATCCGTCTCAACAAAAACGTGCTTCAAATGTAATATGTAATCATTGAATTTTTCGATTATTAGGTATAATAAATAAACAATTTAGCATTAAATATTAATTTTCAAGCATTTTCTTATAGAAAATAAAAGAAGATGGAACCCATTCAGCACATAAAATAGGACGACAAGGAAGAAAATGGTTGATATCTAAGTTTGTGAGTAATTGTTACTTCCTTATAACAACTTAGCTAGATTTCATTTTTTCATTTTTTAAGTTGTTTTAAAAAAAATCATTGAATGTTTTCAAAACGATGCTAACATACAAAGAAGAAACCTTAGAGGAATTGATTGAAATTGGGTTAAATATGGGTTGTGAGTATATGTTGGCATATCAAAACTTAATTATGGAATTTGTAAGCATCTATCGATCTTGTTTAACTTAGCTCCGTCTATAATTAATACAACAAAAAAATCTTTTATATTAAATATATTATTTGTTATTGTGTTTAAAACCTGCAAGAAACAAAGTATAGAATTGCGCCAACAAATGAAACCTTGAAAGATGGCATGTTACATGGTTTTGAAAGAATGCATATAGTTTATGAGTTAATTGTTGCAATGGTACGTCATTTCTTTTCGATTTACATTGATGTATATTATTTAATATTGCAATTTTAATTATTCTCACCAATGTATGTACACTCATTACAATTTATTTTCATGTTTCTAGATGGAAGGTGAAGAAGAAGAGAAAAATCAACATCGTGAACAAAACATTCCTGAAAATAACCCAAGTCATGGAAGTAGCTCTAGCAGTGACAGTAGTTAAAGCGTAGAATGATGATCACTATGTTTGGATAACAAAGCAAGGTGTTGTATTTTTTGAAATATGTCCGTGAAATCAGACATTTTGTTTTATGTAATGGACATAGTGTCCCAATTGAAAGACAAAGGGATACCAATAACTGTCCCATTTTGTATAAAAAATACTGTCCTATTCATATATATATATATATATAATAAAATATGTTTTAATTTATTCTATTGTGTTCTCCATTGTCGCTATTGCGTTCTCCATTGTTGTTCTCAAACGTACTAATAAAAATTTAATTCATATGAATATTGTTATAAGATATATATGTATCAACTTTTGATGAATAATGAATTTTAAAATACCACAATAATTATGATATACTATAACAAATTAATCGAAACATAACATTCAAATACATTAATAAAAATTTAATGAAAGAAAAAAAAAATGCAAGCAAGTTGCGAGGAGATGCACGCTCTGTTAGGGTTTTCAGTTTTCTTGTTCTACAGAAACCCTAACGTCCCCTGCAAATCTGCCAAGCACTGACGGTGCTACCTCTCTTTAGTAGCGAAGCGTTGTACACAGGTATGGCACCGGAGATGGGGGGGGCGGTCCGCCTCCCCCTGCTGATGAAAGAGAGAAACAAGGAGAACCCGATCTGAGCATGAAAGATTCAGTTACTGCGCAGGAGACTGAGGCGAATAAGAAGTCAGCCTCTGAAACACAAACGGAAATGCCACAGGTCACATCATCGACCTGCAAACCTATAGCTCCAGACAGACCCAAAATTGACCTACCAAGTCATCGGATTAATGCCAGGATTCAGTATATGAGAGATCATGTGCTCATAGGGAAATTTATCGGGTTTTGGCCAACTGAAAAAGCCTTACAAGGATGGATTGCATCCAAATGGAAGCCCAAAGGACATGTTACTCTGCAACTGGGACCAAAAGGCTTCTTCACAGCTAATTTTAACTGCATCGAGGACAGAAATAGGGTAATGGATGGGGGCCCTTATTACTTTAACTCGGCAGGGTTATACCTTCGAAACTAGATAGAGAGATTTAACCCAGACCAAGAAAACTTCAACTGGGCACCGGTTTGGATTCGTCTATACTCGCTGCCTCTTGAATATTGGGATGAGGATTCTCTTCAAGTGATTGGAAAAGGATTAGGAGAGTTCATAAAAATAGCAAAAGAAACTAAGCTAAGAAGATATATCTCCTACGCTCGCATTTGTGTCTACATGCAGCTGGACAGAGCACTACCAGATGCTGTAAGTATATTTCATGATGATTATGAATGGATTCAACCATTAGATTATGAACATGTACTTTTTCATTGCATAAGGTGCCATGCTCATGGGAATCTCTTCAGGGGTTGTCCTCTAACAGTGCAAACCAGGAGTCAAGATGCTGGAGATAAGGAGGAAGCAGATGGGTTTACCAAAGTTCCTACCAGAAGAAGAAATAACAAGAAATCCACTCCTTCTGGGAAAAAACCTAGCCCTTCTGCTACTGCCCCCTCTATTAGCAATAGCTTTGACGCCCTTACCCATTTCGACCCTTAGAGCGATAATACTCCTGCTGCTCCCAATACCTCAGCTCTCTCCGTCCCCCCCTCGACTCAGCCCAACCCCACTTCCTCTGAGCCCTCTCAAGCTTCTCTGAAAACGGTTACCCTCTCAAATCTCGACCCCTCTTCAAAGCAGAAGCAGGTGTCTTGGGTCCCCAACCTCATGGATTTGGATGGGCACTCCCTCAACCCCATTCAGGACAGAAAAGATTCCCAGGAAAATACGCAGATCACCCTAATGGAGGACGATTCTGAAGGCTTTGATCTAGGGGATCTAGATCTCATAGGCCTAGAAGATGCTTGCAGAAGGAAAGAATTTGACAAGATCCAACCTCAACAAATAGAATCTCTCGAGGAAGTCCTTACTAAAGTTCATCAGCATAAGGAATTGGGTATTCAGCCAGGTAGCCATTGGGACAGCCTGAAGGTGTTGAAGGAAACCAGAAAGAGGGGCAAAAAACCTAAGTGGCAGTGAACTATCCAGCTAGGGGAGTTGCTGGTGGATTCAGGGCAATATCCCAAGTTGACCCGGTTCTTCAAACCACTCGCAAATAGTTCCCCATGAAGTTAATATCCTGGAATGTAAGAGGGCTTAACAGCCAAGGGAAGTACAGGATGATTAAAACCATGATTCAAAAAGAGAAGCCTCAACTACTCTTTCTTCAGGAAACCAAATGCAACGGTAAACTGCTTGGCTCCATCCTGTCAAAGGCTTGGCCTAGCAGCAGTTCGGTAGCAGTGGATGCCTCAGGATCCTCTGGAAGACTGGAAATAGCCTGGGACACTCACTCCATACTACTATCCGACTTTCATGCAGCGCACAATCTCATTCAGGCCACATTCCATCCTATTGGCACTAATATACATGGGCATATGTCCAATGTTTACTTCCCTCAAGAGCAGACTAGCAAGACAGCGCTCTTAAATACTTTGGTGCATCTCAATTCGAACAGATCCCATCCCCTTTGGATCATTGGAGGATATTTCAATATGATCACGTGGATGGATGAGAAAACTGGAGGAAGGTCCAGATTAGAACCGGAAAGCACTCATTTCAAGAATTTCATTAATAATAACTAGCTTATCGATATCCCCTTTTCTAACGACATATTCACTTGGAACAATAGAAGAGTGGGAGGTCATCAAATTGCTTCAAATTTAGATAGATTCTTAATCTCGGACAATGCCATACATATGGGGGGGGGGGAAATCACAAGTTCAATTTGCCCTTTGCTGGTTCGGACCATTGGCCCATTTTGTTACAATGGCAAAATATAGGGTCTCAGCTAAAGCGGACGTTCAGATTTGAAGACTTCTGGCTGACCAATCCTTCCTTCAAGGAAATGATACACGCCACCTGGAGAAGTTTTAAACCACCAAAGGGTTCAAAAATGTACCAGTTTCAGCAAAAGCTCAAATTTCTCAAAGGTCAAATTAAACATTGAAATCAGATCGTCTTTGGGAATATATTTCAGGAAAAGAAGGTCCTTGAGCAGAAAATGAATGAAGTGCAACAGGAAATCATCACTAACGGAAGGACAAAGTCTCTTGCATCTAAGGAGAAAGACCTTCGAAAACAGCTGGAGGAGAGATATAAACAAGAAGAGATCCTTTGGCGGCAGAAATCAAGAATTCGTTGGTTAAAGGAAGGTGAAAGAAACACCAAATTCTTTCACAGCTCTACCATTCAGCGAAGAATGCAAAACATAATCAGCCACATCATCAATCAGCAAGGAGAGCAGATGGAGGGCCATGAAGATATGGAACGGGAATTGGTGGACTACTTTAAGAGCATACAGCAAGAACCTCAAACTAACAGACAACCGGATATCGAACAAATCAAGCAGCTCATTCCTAAATTGGTCACTGCTGAGCATAACCAAATGCTCCTTCGCCCTGTCTCCCCCCAAGAAGTGGATGAAGCTATGGCGCAGTTCAAGGATGGTAAGGCCATGGGACCTGATGGCTTTAATTCCAATTTTTTTCACCATTTCTGGGATCTTATCAAATTTGAAGTCTAGCAACTGGTTTAGGAATCAAGAACCATGCACTGGCTCTTGCCCTCGCTCAATGCCACATTCATTGCGCTGTTACCAAAAGAGGAACAACCCAGCAACCCGGGAAAATTCAGACCTATTGCTCTCTGCAACGTGATTTACAAAGTCATTTCCAAAGTTATAGCAAACAGACTCAAGCCTCCTATCGCTTCTCATCTCTCCGGAACAGACTGGATATGTGGAAGGGCGACAAATTCTGGATGGCATAATTTTAACTCATGAAATTATACACTCATTAAAAGTCTGCAAAAATCCAGGTATGCTACTCAAGATTGATCTCTCTAAAGCCTTTGACAAGCTAAATTGGAACTACATACAACATATTTTAAGTGCTTTTGGTTTCGATCAAATGTGGATCAGATGAATAATGAGCCTCATTACCTCCTCGTCTTTCTCTATTATTGTCAATGGGATTCCTTCTCCACCTTTCTTTCCTTCACGAGGGATCAGGCAGGGGGATCCTCTCTCCCCTTTTCTCTTTGTTCTCATGGTCAAAGGTCTGGGCCGCTTAATACACAAGGAGGTTCGTTCTCACCAGTTGCGTGGAATCTCCCTTCATGGAGCCCCTATATCCACCCATCAGCAATTTGTGGATGACAACATGCTCTTTGGTCATCCTTCCATTCAGGAAGCCCATTCCTTCAAAGCCATTCTCCATCTTTCCTCTTTGGCCTCTGGATTATCCATCAATGATTCTAAATCTAAATTTTTTTTCTTCGACACCCCTCCTCTCACCCAAGCTAACATCACTCACATTCTTGGGTTTTCTATTGCTTCTCTCCCTGACAAATACCTGGGCGCCCCTCTCATTGACTCTGCCATTAGACATTCCTCCTGGAACAAGCTCCTAGAAAAACCGGAATCCAGGCTTTCCTCTTGGACCTTCAGAGCTCTCAATTTGGTCAGTAGACTCACTCTCATTAAAGCTGTGCTGCAATCGATGCCCCTTTACCTTTTTTCTATTCTGGCAGCTCCAAAATGGGCTCTCAAGCAAATTAAAACCTTGCAAAGAAATTTTCTTTGGGGCTCCTCTGGCAGAAATCGTAAGTGGGCTTTGGTGAATTGGAACATTGTCTGCACTCGCAAGGAAGTAGGTGGTCTTAGTCTTCGAGATCCCATGCACAGTAACAAGGTTATGGCTTCTCGCATTTGGTGGAAATGGATGTCCAACCCTCATACTCCCTGGGCTAAACTGTGGATAGCCAAATACGCCAATAGCAGATCCTCGACAAACCTGATCAGGCTTGTACCTGAGCAATCAGGTTCTCTCATTTGGAATGCGGCCAAGCAACACCATTTTCTCATTCAACAACAGAGCTTCTAGGAAGTTCGTAATGGCAACTTAGCAAGGTTATGGTCTGATTCCTGGCAGCAAAACCCAATGCTTCTCGATACTCTTCCTCGTATCAATCTGGGAGACAACAGAAATGCATCTGCAGTTAAGGTTTGCCATCAGTGGACGCCCTCCAATAGCAATGGATTCAGGCAATGGAAACCCCCTCAGCACATTGCGCCTCATGCTCAAGGCATTGATTTGGAAGCTCTCAGCAACGAGCTTCAGAGAAGGCAAATTAGAAGCTCAGAGAAGCCAGACATTTTCAGATGGGTTTATTCTACTAAAGGTATGTTTACTACGAAAGAGGCCTTTTCTCTAATGCACCCCATTCCGCTCCCTCGCGATTCTCTCTGGTTTTTGATCTGGAACAAGTTCTCCTGGCCTAAGATTTCCACGTTCCTCTGGCTCCTTAGTCATAGAAGAATTCTCACTTGGGAAAATCTGGTTAAACGGGGTTTCACTGGGCCTTCTCAATGTCCCAACTGCCCTCAAAGTGCTGAAACTATCCAGCATCTCATGTTGCTTTGCCCTTTAGCCAATACCATTTGGGAAAAGTGCATCTTTCACAGCCAAAGGATCAAACCCTCGAGATATATAACCAATATTCTTCGCACTTGGCCTAAACGCCCTTACAACTCCTCCCTTCTCAATGCTCTTTGGCTGCTTCTTCCTGGTCTAGTGTTTTGGTCTCTGTGGAAAGAAAGAAATAAACGTATTTTCAAAAATAAGGCCTCCTTTCTGGACACTCTGTGGTCCTCTATCAGCAACAACCTTCTGGAAACTCTTGCTCTCCACTCCTGGCAAGAAGACGAATATCCTAAAAACCCCAAAGAAATTTCCATCTGGCAAAATTGGAATCTCCAAATTGCGTTCTCTCCTACCATTAGGAAGCGTGCAATCCCGATCCCCCCATGCAATGGTCTCCTCCTCCTGATGGGGTCTTCAAACTAAATTTTGACGGCACCTCCAGAGGGAATCCTGGTCCAGCAAGTTTTGGTGGCATTGTTAGAAACTCTAAGGGAGAAATTCAAATCATCTTCTATGGGTCCATCAGATGGGACACAAATAACTTGGCTGAATTAGAAGGTCTCTCGCAAGGTCTTCGTCTTATTCAACATTACAATTTCTTTCCTATCATAATAGAGGGAGACTCACAAGTTCTCATCAACATAGCCAACTGGCTTTTTTGGGGCACCAATCCAGCAAAAGTGTCCCATAGTTGGCGTTTGGCTGCTAGAATAGACAGGTTAAGCAACTGTTTAACTCAACACAGGGCTATCTCCTTCAAGAATATTAAGCGGGAAGGAAACAAAGTTGCAGACCTCTTGGCCAATTTTGGAACGGACAGTACTAGCACTCTTACTCATGGCCCACTCAACAATATCCATGATGAAGAATTGCTACAGAATTTCACCATGCAGGTGCACAAAGACTACTCCATTCCGGATGCGGATGCTTGAAGGGTTGGATGGGACATGGCTCCCCGCGCTGTTCCCAACGACGTTTGCTTGGGTCGCCCATATGGCTCCCTGTACCTGCATTTATGAAGACCATTACTCTCCAGCTCGCGCGACAGTTATTCACCTTGATCGGCTCACTCTGCATTTGATTATGGCGGTTATTCTTGCAATGGAGCACATTCAAGATAGTTCGAATGGTAATGTTGGTCGGGAAGGCTCGCCATCTCCTCTGCGAGAAAATTGTTCTCCAGGTTCTGCAGGTTCCAGTGTGAGGAAAAATATTGGGCGACGCTGCTCATTACACGTCTGCTTCGAGCCTCTTCCAGGGTTTCATTTCTCACACTGTCCACTTTGTAGCTTCAATTCACTCTCTAGCATCTGGACTGACCAACGCGCGGTCTCATTTGTCATCTTCAAGCTCCTTCTGCTAACCTCAGTGGCGTCTAGTCCTTTTCCTCTCCTCCTGCTTTCCCTTTCAGCCCTTTCTGCCCTGGTCCTCTTCATCAAGTGCCTGTCAACATGCCCCGTCTCCGCGAGAGAATGAGGAGCCGGCGAGGTCTCAGTCGAGGTCTCCATCACCCCCCACTCAGTCATGGCTCAGGCTCCTCCTTTTCGGATGAAGCTCACGCTCATACACTTGGCCCTCGTGGTGACAGAGGAAGAGGCCATGGCCATACACGAGGTGCTGTTGATGTTGCTTCACCCTCCCCTCCCTTAGCTCATGAGCCTTCCAGTAGCTCTCCCCCTCCTGTCTCTCATAGTCTTGCTTGCCCCACCATTCGGAAAACTTCCCAGCAAGCTGAACTCAGGTTCGACTGCACCTCGAACAGTTCCATCCTCACTGCCTATATTACTGTGACTCTCTGTGAAGAGATCCCCAATCATGCTTCACCCCATTCTATCACTCTCATTTTCCCTTCGGGCTCTGGCTTCCCATGCGAAGTGGTGGCTCCTGCCACTTCCTCTCCCCTTCCACAGAACGAGCAAAGCATGAAGGTGGCGCACACTGGCAAGGAGGACGCTCTCGATGCGGGGAAGGATGACAGCAGCAATGCTTTTGGGTGCAGGATCATCAAGGAACCTCCTTCTACGACTCATGATTACCTCTGCAAAGCTCTACAGGTTTTTTTTTCAATCATTGCAGAAATTTTTATGCTATATCGCTTCACAGCTCAGCTGAAAAAGCAGATTTTGAATTTTAGCACTTATTTCTATGTTTGTTTGGCTTATATGAACTCAAAACCGGTTTCCCTCTCAAGGGCGGTTCAGACTCTGTGGTTAAAAGGACTGGTTTCCCATTTTGGGCAGTCTAGACACTCTTTTAATAGCTTGATTATCAAGCCCAGTGATCAGACTCACACAGCTGACACTGTGGCAGTTTTGTACCAGTAACTTTTATACTTAATAGAATTAGTCATACTTAGAAAAAAAAAATAATAATAATGAAAATGAATATTGTTATAAGATGTGTCGACTTTTGATGAATAATGAATTTAAAACAATCACAATAATTGCACTGTCACAGGTCTATGTTTCTAAAAAATGCAAAATGAAAACTGGTGTGTGTTGGTTACTGTTCACCAGTGCGTTTCTACGACCTATGGGCACTGCACAAATACGAAAACCAATTAACAATATCAGTGCATTTTTTTAGTATGGTGCACTGGTACATTTATGTGTCTATACGCACTGGTGCCATTGTATGACCTATGGGCACTGCACGAATACCGATACCAATTATAAATCTCAGTGCGTTTCTGTGATACTGCGCACCGAGGTGTTTATGTGTCTACAGTTACCGGTGCATTTGTATTACCTATGGGAATCGTATGAATATTGATACCAATTATAAATCTCGGTGCATTTGTGTGATACTGCACACCAGTGTGTTTCTATAAGTCTACGTACTATTGCATTGATACGACCTATAGGCACTGCACAAATCCCAAGACCAATTAGAATAGTCCCATGCATTGTATCACCAACACTACGCCCAATGAGGTTTTATACCTTAATGGCTCGTTGCATTCTCCTTCGACTGCCCCAGGGCACCTTCTACATGTACGCACTGGTGCATTAAATCTAGATTAGCACATCGATGAAAAAAACATCCATAATATCCTCCGGCCACCCATTTATTTTTAGTTGTGCTGAATTTTTGTTAAAAGCTCCGTCAACACCTCCGTAACCATAAATTGATGTTGTAAAAAATGTTTTTTTGACAATTTTGGCCAATTTTATAACACTAAAAACCTCCTTTATAACCTCTGCTAGAGGCTCTTTTCCTTGTAGTGTATGCAGGAGCCGAGCTTGGGACCCTCTAGATAGTGACTAGATGTAGGGGCATGAGGTGCCCCCATTTTTGGTTTTGTAGCATGCTAAGGGCATGTCGGATGTATTAGAGTTGAGGACTCCAAAACATTTGTGATTTTCTAGACATATACTATGGATATGCATAGTTTATATATGACAAGCATGTGGCTTACTTTTGTTTAAAGTTATTATCTTGTGTTAAATGCATGTGATAAGTGCCAATCTATAATATTGTTTGCAATGCTATCTACATAGTGATTTTGGAGTCTAGGTACATGACTAAATGTAATGGTTTAAAATTCACGCATCAAGAGCTTCACTCGTAAATAGCTTCTAAAAGGGTAGGGTTATGCACACGATAAATTCCATTCAATTGTCTGACAAGAAGAAAAGAATGTAAACAAACATGAAGATGAAGGATGTGATGGTCAAGGGCATCGACTAACAAACCTATCACTTCATAATATTCAATCTGATTATTCGTGGCAGATCCAATACATACGCCGTTGGAAAGGAATAACAAATGTATGGGGGTAAAAATGGCCCAAGCTATCAAGGCTAGATTCTGTGAGTAGCGACTTGCACCATCGGCATAGCCGATGTATGGTGTGCATGAAGGATCCATCAAAAAGATGTCACAAGACAACAAAGGAGAAGATGATGGTAAATTCAAGAAGCCTGAGTGCATAGTAGGAAAAAAACACACATGGTGGATGCTATGGGTAAAATTTCTATGTCCTTTACACTTGTTAAATATATGGTAAATACATGGTCTAGGGAAGATATCATGGGGACAAGCTTTGTTTAGGTCACGAAAATCCATACAAACATGAATGGTTCCTATTTTCTTGACAATGGGATAGGAACAACCATCCTACTTGAGCTTATCGATTTCGATTCTGAGAGCCTCTCATCAAGAAAGGTCTCTCAATATTTGACGAATAGGGTAGGCATTAGGTCGTGTGTCGATATAATGGCCAACAACAACATGATCATGCCTGGGCCTCTCTAAACAGGACCTCGTAGAAAAATTACAAAATTCTTTGAGTAGCTTGGTGTAAGCCTCAATTTCATCCAAGGTGCAAGATGCCCCCAATGAAATGTTTTCTTCGTCAAAAGCATCGGGTGCAGGAATGGAATTTCTGAACCGATCGACCAAATCAAAGATAAATTCTTTAAACTCCACATCACATTTGTCAAGGGACTACTGTGGAAGGAAGTACACACGATGATGCATATCATCCCAAGGAAAGTCAGGGATGGTCATTGCTTCCATAATGTCTTCATCAAAGTGAAATATGAGGGGACTCACAGAAGGAAGACGACATGACACGGTGGGGCTACCTGACGTATCATTATGATAGATATGGTTCATATATGGATCGTTACAGAGGGTAGACGAAGAGCTAGTAGATAAAATATCTACCGATGTTGAGACAAAGGTGATCATCGAATGAGGTTCAGTATAAACAGAAGGGAACTCCCCGGAGGGGTGTTCCACCAAGGATCTCATGGATGACGATAGATAGTGGATGGTGGTCATAGATTTCGTCATCTCAACATCAGGGGGAGGTATGACAATGTCCTCAAGTTCTCTCGAAGTAGTTCACATAACTAGATGGGTAAAGGATACACTGCGAGTAGCCTCTATTTCACAAACATCTTCAAGGGTGCTGCAAAAGTTGTTGAGATGGAGACAGAGATGATAATAGTGTCTATAAAGATCAAAAAAATCATAAGGGTTGTTTGTGTGCAATGATTTGAGTCTCTTAGCTAAATATGGTAAGGTAACATGAACCTCTAGTATATCAGATTCAAGAAAAAAAATCTTTTCCCACAGGTTTGAGACAAGGAAGTTCAGGACAGTTAGTGGTGGCATGCCCAACAACATGACACAAAGCGCACAGAGATGTATTCTTTGGAGTCTTAGGAGGAGCAGGAGTTATTTGGGCACTCTTATCCTTAGGTTCTTTCTTTCTCGATTTGCCGCCCTTACCAGATGCTTTCACAATAGGAGTAGATTCTTGTTGAGGTGGCTAAGGCATTGAATTAAAGGTAGGATTCATTGTGACCAGTTGGACTGGGGTCAAAGGGGTATAAGGTTTGAGCTGATCAACCAAAGTTTTGACTGGGGGATCGATGTACCAGACTAGGATCCCCAGAGTCAAATTAGGAAGGCTAAACGTATCCATAACAGGTACCAAAAATACTCTGAATGGGGGAGCGAGAAATGATATCTGACTGGAGGGGTAATGGCCTAGCAGAATGGAACCCAACTAGTTAAGGGTAGGGGGAACTGTTCCTTTTTGGAAAGGAGTGGAGTATACACTAGCAATAGATTGAGGTCCTTGAAAGGAAGGTCCCGCATGCTCCATCGAGTGACCACCAGCAAGTTGTGGAGGCTTCGGTTGCTGCGTGGTTGAACTAGATCACTTATGGTTAACACAATAAAATTGCATCATGTAAACATTCGATGAGCTCGGATCCACGACAAGAGGGGGAGGGGGCTCAGGGAATGCACCAAGTAAGGTGGAATATTTATAGACTCCAGGTGAAACACTGGTAAGAGGTGGGACTATTTGTTTATCGGCCACCGAAGAGATGATAGAATTAGGAGAGAGCTGAGACTTCGATTCATAATATGTTAACTGATAGATGGTGACGATATTTCCATTATGAGGAACATTAGGGGAATTTTGAGGTCTAAAATGGGCCTGCTAAGGAAATAATAAAATAATAGCTAAACCAATAAAATAATATTTATGAATTTTCAATTCACTTTTTGCACCACAATCCATGTAACCATGGTTAAATTTAGTTCAAAAGTTGTACCAAAAAAAAAAAATTGTACTGATGTGACTATAAATAAGAATAAGATTTTCAAGAAAAATTCATTATCATTGAACAACTAATGCATTTGTCCTTTGTACTTAAATAACTTAAAATAAAATATAAATATAAATTCATAAATTCTTAATTATATAATATGCTATTAATTAAAATTTATATTATTTAAATTGTATAATAACATGTGATTAATGTACGATATAAAAATAATATAATATAATGTAATAAATGTAATATATTATTTTATGTAAAGTTTACATTACATATTAAATTCATTTTATTTATAACATAAATATAAATAATATATAATATGAAAAGAGATAAAATATATATTTTATATCATTTAGATTATTTTTCATAATATTATAGATAATAATATACAATATTAATATAATCATAGTTAAATGAATTGAGTTACACTTAAAATTAAAGAAAAAAAGTAATGAAATAGATTTAATTTATATTTATGAGTATCATATATATATATATATATATATATATATATATCTTTTTCCCCAAACTATATTGAACCTAATATAACCCTTTTCAACATACAAAACTAATATACTTGTTTTCATCATATAAAACTAAAATATTTTTTTCTTTAATTTTAATATTTTTATATTGTTATCAATATTATAATAATATTATTTATAGAGTTGATTTATCCTAAAATTACAAAGTTAGATTTTTATTTATTTTGATTTCATATGTATAATGTGTATGTATAGATATTAACTTATAATGTTAAATAAAATGAGATGAATATATAATTTAAAAATTAAATACACAAAAATATACAAATATAATATTTATTCAAAAGTGTGTAAATACATTAAGATTGTGTAGGGATATGCATTGTTTCTTTCAAAAAATATTAAATTCCAATAATAATATTTTATTCGAAAAGTGTGAAATGACATTTATTATGAGTACTTTACTTTATGACTTTAAAACTACTTATAGCACTACCATGGTTAACCATGAGTTTTTATCCACCATTGAGAATGTGACAAGTAAGTACCTTTAACTCAAGAAATGCCACCTCAACCATTAGGGATGATGTCATCCCCTAAAATGTGATTGGTTCTCATAAAATGAATTTTGATTGTACATTTTAATTAGGAGGCCCATTTTAGACCTCAAAATTCCTCTAATGAGAACATATTACAGTGAGTTGCAGATGCGACAACAGACACCGCATAGGTATAGCTATGACCCAACATGATATTGTAATCCAAGGGGGTATCAATGATTTCAATGTCAATGCAAACAATATTCCTTACAAGAGTAATAAGAAAATTGCAGAAAATGCCAAGGGGATGAGAAGAGTGACTGTCCCAAGCATGCAAAGTGATAGTGGATGCAACTAAATCAAGTGATCCGAGTTGCTTCCAAATAGAGGAATACATCACACAGGTCGATGCCCCTCGTCAACGATACAACATGAAACATGGGAATTCTGAATCTTGACACATATTTGGAAGGTGGCAGATGAAGGTAAGGAGGGATGTTCTGACTTGTCAACATCAAATATTATTAAAAATTTATGTAAGGTATCCAAAAATCCCAGAGCAGATAATATACCTTTATGCTGTGAAGGGAATGACTGGAGGACTTCTAGCATTGACATAGTAGTAGGAGATTGTGCTAAGTCATATATTATGTTGTAATCATGGGCGACTTTTGCGAAGAAGAATTTTGGTGTAATGGCCCTTTGCGGATCTTGGGAAGGACCTTTGCACGTGGCTGAGGGATTTGTAAAGGGGCATCAGGTGTCAAACTAGACTCCGTGGAAACTTTGGTTTGAGACTCAGTTGCTGAGGAAGTAGGAGGCTTGCCATACTGGAACGACTGAGTTTGAAGGTTAACATTAGTGGTATTAACTACTTCAGAATTCATCATGAAAATCTAGTAATTAGAGGTACGAGATTGAGAGGTTTGAGGGGCAGCGTGACCTTGCGTGGGTTGGCTAGGCACATATCCTTGTTGAGGGAAGGGATTAGTAAAAAAAACCGATTGAACAAGTGCAGCATTTAGAGGAGTTGAAACCAAGGCTTACTTTCCTCGAGATGTTTCTTGTACTTCCCAAAACTAACAAATTTGGGGTAAAAGGTGAAAATTGTGAGTACAATGGGCATGCACACCACAACAACAAAAATGATTGTTCGTATGAAGAGGCTTGTCCTGCTTGGGCTTAGTCCCCTATTGCTGGTTGTTAGTGTTTGGCTAGTTTGGTTGGCACACTTGATTACCTTATGCAGGTTTATTTTGTTTTCCTTTCCTCTTTTTATTATATTTTGGAGGACTAGTCATGCTATGCTATGCATACACCTGACTCGGAGGGGGAGGTGGTTGCTGCTGTGGAGGTTGAGAAGGAATTGGAGGCTGGGATGCTAATGCCAAAGGGATTGGAGAACCAGGCTATTGACACAGATAAAAATGAGGTTGACCAACATTGTGGTAAATAGGTTGAGTGACCACAGGCCCTAGCATTAGATGATGCAATGGGGAAAATGTGATTTGTCCTAGATACATGTTACAAGGAGGGGGATAAGTGCTAGAGGAGTTGGACCCTCTCTGAGGGAAATGATAACCCATGGGAGGATGATTATATGGATTTGAAAGAGCTCCAATGATACCATCGGTAGTGTGAGATGCCCCTGGTGTGTTGGCACCACCAGATCTAGGACTATCTCGTAAGATAGTATAAACACAACCGAACCGAGCATATATGAGGTTATATTTCAAGGCGATTTGGAGAGCTTCTTCCCATTTTTGAGGAAAGTGAGATGCGACATATTTACTAATAGAGGGCAAGAGAATATTGAGAAACCAATCCATATGAACACAGTCATCGAATGTGGGAGCTTGACATAAGCTCCTCCTTCTACGCCATTCTTGGACATGGTGAGAAAGGCTGTGGTAGAAGTTTAACGGAATGTGGTAAAAAATTTGATACCAGTATCATATCAGAGAGGTAACTGGAAGTAGGATAGGAACACTTTCACAAGAGTCAATGAAGTGGAAAGAGATGTAGAGGCCTGGTCAACATACAAATTTGCAGCGTCGCTCATGAACGTACGCTGGAATAACCAAAGATTGATAGAATCATCAGTAATGGAGTTGGACGAACACCACATGTGGAAGGAGTAGAGGTGATTCATAGGGTCCCCTCCAATGTTTCCTTCAAACTTGGGAATATCATAAGGAGGCTTAGTTGGCATAACAGGCCAACCAAGATCATGGTGTATAGAGTCATTGATTAACTGGCTAAAATCGAGGAGGCTGAAACCTACCATAAAAGGTAGCAGAGGAGTAGCTCAGATGCTTCCAGTATTGGTTCCACTACTAGCAGCTCCAGAGTTAGTTTCGAGGCTTCCACCAACAATAGGACTAGTACTGTAATGGCAACCGACATGGTGGGAGAATGAGGTAGGTGGGAACCGGGTTCAGAATCAGAATGAGCGCCTGATGGACCAGAATCAGAGTCCATATAGGGACTCGGTGACGACGATGTGTTGTAAGTCTTCCTAACAAAAACTGAGGATGAAGGCCTATGAGCCTCTGGGATAATAGCCTTAGTGGCGGAATGATCGCAAGGCATGGATACCCAAATAATATGGAAGAGAAATAAACAAAGGCCCAAAGGGGCAGATGAATTAATTACAATGTTTATGACTTGGCTTGGTAGCTTAAACCATGCGCTCTTCACTTTAGGTGTGCATATGTGTGATCTGTGTGTTAATTTAAATTAAGCCTAGATGGTTTTGGATAAAGGAAAATAAAAATATTGTATAAATATAAATAAAACTGAAAGCGACAATGAAATAAATATCTAAAAATGCATAAATTCTAACACAAAAGAAAGGGATACCAAGAAATTTCTAAATTTGGGTGAAATTGAATCAAAACACAAAAAAAGGCCAAAAGATATAAGGTCTAAGGGACAAGGATCTAATCGCTCAGATCTGTTGAAAAGAGGTGCAGAAAAGAGCAAGAAACTAGAGGGAAAATTGTTGCAAAGAGGGAGGTGACAGGTTCAAACCCTAAGGAAAAAAAGAGGGAACCTAAGTGAGAGGTCAAACAACAATCAAGAGGGATTTTTGGATGATATAATAACTGATCTGAATGGATATGAAAGAAAGAGGGATCATACCCTAAAAATTTCTTGAAAGTGCTACCAAATCTTAGAATACCTACTCAGCTAAACCCTTCCTAAAAAGGTGGAAGCATACTGGAGCACTAAGATGCTTGTTCCCACTTCAAAAAAATAAATTGATCATATCTAGGCCTAAGTCGGGTGGAGACAAATTTCAATAAACCCTGAATAGTACTTGTGGAAAACCCTCAAAATTTCAGAAACAACCGAGCAAAAAACTACAACTTGCAAATACTCACCTGCTGAATGGTGAACTAGCAGTTTTTGGCCCAATAGTTGCTATCTGAGCTTTGAACTTGCAGGTTTGGGGCTGAAAAGTGCAAGTTGCACTTACAAGAGTATTAGAGGCAGGTTTCAGAAAAATTTTGCTGTATGTGTCACGAATGATACCTGTTAGCTGCGGAAAACAATGAAAAACATGCAGACATTAGATTTTATTATTATTTTAGGGCATAAAAGCTAAAAAAAAACATTAGGAAGGTTAAAAGGAGAAAAATAAAAAAGCATTGGTGCTAAAGAGGATGGCCAGGTAGGAAAATCTGAATAAAACCCTGTGGAGTCGCCAATTATTAGTATGAAATCTTAACGCAAGTGTACAAAAAGATATCACATTAGCTGCACATGGAAAACAACCATAACAATAAAGATGACTATTAAAATTCTTAGATATGAAATCGAGGTTGAAACAAATGAAAAATAAACCTAGAACTATGCAAATAAAGGAGCTAAAAAACAAAATGACATAAGAGTTTCTCCAAAATATCCAATGGACAAGACAAGAATTATAAATAATTTTTTGTATTATATAACACGTGGCAAGAGAATTGATATAGTCCCCCTCAATGGGATGGGTTCTTGGATGTCCTGAAATGGTTCAACTTTAGATTTTCTCTATTAATGGTTGTAGAATGCCCGAGAAGCGTAGAACTCAAAGGGAGTTCAATACGCAAAAGAAAATAAAAGTGAATCAAAGATAAACAATGATAAGGGGATCAAAGTTTGACCAAGATAAAAGGATCAAAGGTAAGAAATGAATGCAAAACCCTCTTATTTATAACAAAATATTGAGTTATCCTTGATAATTGTGCAAAATAAAATATTATTAACCAAGATGTAGATCTAACTGCTTGGAATATTTTATTATATTTTGTTGGAGGGAAAAACAATTTAAATTGGTTAATTCCCTTTATTTAGAAATAATAAACAAAAAAAATATTTATTTATCATTTCAAGGATGGGATCAAGGAATAATTTAACAAATAATGATTTATTGTATTATTCCTAAATGATTTAGTCAAATTTAACAAGGAATATTAATTAAATAAAGATTTAATTAATTATTCCTAGAGAATAATAAGATAAATAATGATCTATATAATTATTTCCCATTAATTGGGTTAAATATGACCAAGAATATAATTAAATAGAGGTTTAATTAATTATTCCTAGATGAAAATTAAATAAATAAGGATTTATTTAATTATTCCTCATGGGGTTTTCTACTTGGACCAGAAATAACTTAGTAAATTATGGTTTATTAAATTATTTCTTAGTGAAAGCAATTTTACTATGGTAAAGATGGTCTTACATGTTTTATTTTGATCCATCTAATTATTCATGGTTATATGACAAAAAATTGGTGTAACAATAAAATTTCTTAAATTTGTCCATGCTTTTATTTATGTTTTTCTATTGCATGGTCATGTGGACTCTCCCTTTGATATGATTAGACATTAGGAAGTAGGTGGTATGCCCTGATATAATGAAGTCATACTTTTTCTTGTCATAGAAATGTTGATAAAGTGTCATACACAACCCTATACTAGCAAACATCGCCCTAAGTAATTCTTGTGAAGATGGATAAATTGTAAATTAGTTCGAGGAAATCATTCAAGTGGTTAGATTCATAAGTATTAATCATGAATCTATGGTAAAATACATTGCTAGCGTGGATAAATTAGTTCTATTGAATATTTTTGCATAGGAAATGAAATTGAGCAAATAAGATCTATGCCTTTTTTTGTCCTAGTGTAAGGGTCATTGTGTCATTTAGATGGAGTGTTGGGATCAATCAATAGAGACTCACACAATTTCATAGTAAAATTTATAATATTGTATTTTGTATGGATCTCTATTATGATTTGATGCCAAAATGATATAATGAAAAAATCGCGATGGTTCAAGTTCAAAGTAGAACTTGAATTTCTACCTCCACGATGGAATTAATTGAAGTATAAGACTAATTTGTTGTTGTAAAGTAGTGCATATTAGAGGTCAAGCATACCACTGCACATAAAAATCTCCTCTGCAATGATTTATGAAAATATTTTTGTGTTAACTAATTATGGTATGATGAGTATGCTATGTATGGAGACATTAGCTACAAGGTGTGAGATCGATCTAAAGTTTAGACAGTGTGTTTTGGTTCCACACTGAATACATTTATACATTGGGCAGTTCGAGTGAGATGCATTTATCAGTGATTGTTGTGGATGATTGGTGCACAAGTGTAGTGTAGTTCGAGTGACGACCTAGGTTATGTGCAAGAGCTTGTGTAGTTATATACTAAGTTTGATGCAATTATAAGTTGTTTATAAGGTAGACTAAAGGTACATTGAATTGTTTTTGAGAAAGAAGCTTGACGATGTGAATTTGCATCAGTGCAATTCAACAATGGTGATTATGCAATGAGATAGCAATGGTTGAGTAAGAGGACAATGACAAGATTGCATGACTGTTGATCTTGTTGATTGTACTTGTAGAAGGGTTATTGTCCTTGGTACGGGAGACCAAAAATTATTATTTTTATCTTTAAATTGTAAGGGTGGATGAGGTTCTAGGAAAGGAAGTTGTAACTTCCTTCATGATATTTTCGCCTCCTTCCAATAATAGTTGGTACATCGTTAGGGTTTGTATTCCCTTCCAGTAGTGATTGTTAAAATCAAAAGTTGTAGCTTCCTTCAAGATGAAAATAAAATGTCTAATATAAATTATATATTCCTTTCATGTGATATCACTAGTTAATGCTATGTGCTACTAAATTGTCAGGAAAAGGTGAAAAACCGTTTAACCCCGCTCTGCGTGTTTGTGAAAGTTTTCTCTAGAAAGTGTTTCCTGGGTTATTTCTTGTGTCAAATTTATTTGTGAGTTATGATTCCATTGTTCTATATTTTTTAGATATATTCTAATTTTCATTCATATGTAATTAATTTTAATCTACAGATGCAAAAATATAAAGAGAAATAAACAATAATTGTTGAAAATATTAGCGAGAAAAGGGTTTGTTGATTTATGCCTTAATCATAGGAGCTTGAATGAGTTACTTCTTGTGCATGAATAGAGTTCCTATAATTTACAAACCAGTCCCTAAAAATTAGGATGATATAAGATGCAGTTAATTGATGTCTTGAAATTGAAATTTGAGTTCTTCATTTTCTGGTGTGAGTTTATTGAGGAAAAAACAAAAGTGATTCAGTTTCACATAGTTTTCTTGAAATAGAATGAGTTTCATGATCAGTTAATTCATGCTAACTTATTCCATCACAAAATCATTCCTTTATTAGAAATATCACTAATTTTAACCATTTGAATTGCCTTTAAAATGAGGAATGAAGGCACAAGTTTAATCAATGTTTCGATGAGCGTGAGTTGGTGAGAACAAGTAATAGGAAGCATGGGTTTGTGCATGGAGCTTGTAAGAGGAAGAATGTGCAACAAAACTGTGTAGATAGGTTTTTAGAGGGAAGCAGAGATCAAGGGCCTTGCTAAGGTTTCAATCTTATATCAAGAAAGAAAATAAAGCGTTTCTTTCAGTTTGAAATAGTTCTATTTTGCAGGAGATAAATGTTAGTTTCTCTATCAATAAATGTCTCAAATAAGTAGAGGGTTTTCCTAGTTAGGTTCACTAGAGAACTCTGTGTTTTTGAATTTTGTGACTAGGATTTTATTTATGTTCATCTTCCACTACATCTAGTACTGAAATTATGTGTTATGTGAGAAAAAAATTTATTTTAGATTGTTCATATTAGCATATCAAAATTTCATGGATTTTGTACATGGTATCATAGCATGGATCAAAATTAAGGTAGCACATACAAGAGAAAATTCATCATAGTGCAGAGACATTTGGTATGCGGTAGCCACAAGTACTTGAGGAGTTATTTCAAGTGGAGTGGAGAAGTAATAAGTGTCACCTTTTAAGTTTGAAAAAGGTTGGGTTAAGGGCATATTGTAGACAATGTACAAGGTATATATATCTATTGTTTTATGGAGGATTTCTAAATTACATAAGCCAAAAATTTGTTGTTTTTTCTAGAAGGAGGGTTGAGCCTTGTAGCCTTTTGTTTTCAAGGGTTGATAGGCATGAATAGGTGATAGGAAAACCGTATATTCTAGCTCATATAGAAGGGTTATAGAAGGAGGATAACGATAGCTTCCTGAAGGAGTTTTGGAATAGGCTTAGGGAAGTTGTCATGGAAAGTAACTAGCCCTAGCGGAAGAGTCAAAGCTTCAAACTTAGGTTCACTGGATGAGTTGATTTGGGAGAGAGTTAATCTTTCAAACCAAAGGTATTTTTTCATTCTTCCAAGGTTGATGTTTTTGACAAGTGTTCGAGTCTAGATTTAGGAAAATTTTGGTGGAAATATTATGTACTATTTTGAGGGTGGTTAGAAGGTGTCTTTGCTACCCTAAGTCCATCATTTGAGGTGGATATGAAATCTAGTTGGAGTTACATAAATGTTGAATCTCTAGTTTCATCCTTGAAGGGACAAAGGAAGCAACAAAGAGGGTTTAGTATTCAACCCTAGTTCATTGTGTAGTGATTTAATTCTATAGTGAGAGTGGGCATCCTCAATTTCCCTAACAATTATCTTTTGTGGAGAAGAAGTGTGGCAATTAGTGGGTAGGTTGAAGACTCTATGAGTTTCCATCCTTGATGGAAAAAGGCTCTGTTATAGGGAAAACTATTTGGGCCAAAGATCATGGCCTAAAGGAGTTCCACTCATTGATAGTGGAAAATTGTGGAGTTGGAGATGGATATATTCAAATAGAGAAATATTGAGAAACAATGCAAGAAGTTATCAAAATAGAATAGTGATGGAATTACAGAGCATGGTGGGGATGAAAATATCTTCAACTTAGGTTCTGTAGAAGAAAGAAAGGAAGTATTCTTGTTCAAAGGGAGTAGTTGTAGAAGCGAAGAACATGGTAGTGTTGGAGACAGATATAGGTCAACGAGGTTCATCCATGAACACTTTCCTTACTAAGAGGGATTGTTGAAAATATTAGTGAGAAAAGGGTTAATGTGTTGAAATTGAAAGCTGAGTAATTTATTTTCTAGTGTGAGTTTATTGATGAAAAACAAAGTGATTGAGTTTCAAGTGGTTGAATTCAAATAGGATGATTTGCAAGAGAATTTAACTCATGAAAACTTATCCAATCACAAAATAGTTTGTTAATTACAAAACTCACTAATTTTTACCTTTCAAATTATCTTTAAAAGGAGGAATTAAGGAATTAGTTTAATAAATATTTTGGTGAGCATGATTTGGTGATGCCAAGAAAAAGGAAGCATGAGTTTGTCTGTGGAGCTTGTGAGAGGAAGAGTGTGCAAGAGAATATTGTGCACAGGTTCGTAGAGGGAAACAAAGATAAATATTATTGAAAAATTTTCAAGCTTGGATGAAGAAAGAAAGACAAGTGCGTCTTTTAGATTGAAACAATTTTATTTTCTAAGAGATCGATTGCTCAGTTTCTCTATCAATTAAATTTTCAAGTAAGAAGACGATTTTCCCAATTGGGTTCCCTAGACAGTTTTTTGTTTTTGAATTGTGCGAGTGTAATTTTATTTATGTTCCCAGTATGTTGTATCTAATAGAGAAATTATGTGTTTATGTGAGAAGAAATTCTATTTCAGATTACTCATATTATAAGATCATAATTTCATGGATTTTCTGCGCTAATAGTGTATATTTCATATTTTTAAATATATTTTTATGAGATATATTTTGTTTAATTGAATAGTGGAATATTGATAATAGTTTGTGGATCATCAGTTTTAGCCCCTATTTCTGTTAAGTTGTTGGTCACAACTATTTTATATTCCATATGAGAAAGTGTTATGGATAAAGACTCCAAACTGCAGATTTCGAAAGGTTTTCATATAATATCGCCTCATTGTCCAATGTGACATGGATGATAAATAGATGGAAATTGTAGTACCCTTCTCCCACATTTACCCAAGCTAATCAGACCATTGGGGTGAATATTTCATGAGAGGTGACTATGATGTGATTAAAATCCCCATTTATAGTTAAGGAAGTGGAACCAACATAATGAAACTAATCTGACCTTCCACACATGCTACAGAACCTTCAGGAGCCAACCAACCCTTCCATGTGACCAACCCTTGAGGAATATTTTAATTTTATTGATCTGTACCCTCAACCATTCCCATAACAAGCCATGCATGTGAATGAGGCCTTTTAGTCACTCCCAAAACAAGGGATGTTAATGACTATGGATTTTTCTAGGAAGTTCTATGCCAACAACCCCATATTCTGAACCACTTTCCCAGGGCCAGGTCTCAGGCCACTACCTAGAACTTCTTGAAACTTTTCGAAATGATAAATAAAAATGTAACAAGGCAACTAGTGCAATCATTGGTACAAGTAATTGATATGAACCCTACTAGCCATGATATGCATTGCATCAAACATGTCACAAATATGTAATATATAGGCCATAACAACATATATGAGAATAGGGGTCTCATACTTATCTGAGAATCATAAGGAAGCATTGTTTCCTTATTAGTATAGTTTCTTTATCATATATTAGGTCATATATTCATTTTACATTAAATTTTTAATCAAATAATGATGAGATCCATACATCAAGTCCGTCATAAAACATACTCATAACCAACATATAACCAACAAAAATTACAATGATATAACAACCATAAAATCCACATATGAACTAGTACATTTAGACATGAAATACTATGGAGAATAAGATCTTAGCAATGAGTGAAAAATCCAAAAAGGTATGGGATTTCCACAAACCACCCAACCAAAGATTGGTTGAACCATATATTTCTTTTAGCGAATCACCCCCATGCCATATTCCAAGCATGAATGTGGGACTCAAAACCAAACCAATCCAGGTTTCCTCAGGCCTTACTACAATCCCCACTAGATCAATATTCCCAAAAAAGGGATGGATGATATGGTATTTCTCCACCTACACCATGAGGAATTATCCTAGTTCCAAGTCTCTAGGTTTTACTGCATATCCCAAAATTTACTGGTTGGGGATTCCTAGCCGTAATCGAGAATCCACCCTCTAGGATTTACGATATATCCCACCATTCGCTAGTCAAGGATTCCTAGGCTTGATTGAGGGCACACACATATAGGATTTTCTGTATAGACCGCGATTCACTAGTCAAGGATTATTAGGCCTAGAGAGACACAAAAAACTCATCCTTACCACAATCCCACCTTCTTCGATCCAGGGATTC
This sequence comes from Pinus albicaulis, assembly GCA_034641835.2. NCBI lineage: Eukaryota > Viridiplantae > Streptophyta > Pinopsida > Pinales > Pinaceae > Pinus > Pinus albicaulis. The sequence goes on from CM076577.1 coordinate 1,478,870,015, forward strand.
CTAGGACATGTTTTTTTTCTTTGAGGGACCACCTCACTCAGTTTCTAAACCTTCTAAAAATCCATATTAACCAAATAAAAGAGAATCCATCACACCATGGCTATTTGGAAATGGAAAGAAAAGGTTGAAGATTAATGTCACACCTAGAAAAACACATGCCAGTGACAAGAAGAGAAGCAAATACATGCATGCATGTACCATGCATGCCAAATATAGTAAGGAAATGACACATGCAAATCAATACCTGCAAATAATCATGTTGTAGTTGCATGATGTTTCTCTTCCTTGCTTGATCTTTTCTTCCTTTTTCCTTGTTTTTCCTTCCTTTTCTTTCCTTGATCTAATGCTATAGTTTTCCAAGAAAACTCTATTTCCAAGAGTGTCACAGAGAGAGAGAATAGAGAGAGAGCTCCAAAAATGAACTAAGGAAAGGTACCAATTGATCCTCCTAAGCCATTTTATTAATGATGCCCCTAATTTCTTCAAGTTTCCATTATTTTCCTTCATTTCTCTCCTCACATGAAAATTGTGATATTTCACCTTCACTTTATCCCGATTTCTATTATTTTTGTAATTAAAATTCCAATTAATTCCATTTTTCCTTTCGAAAGTCTTTACATTGCCTTTGCCAATCTCCCTTAGCCATAATAAACCAAATGAACACGCACACTAGGATGTTTTTCCTACCGTACAACTTGGAATACATATCACGTGACCATGGTTATTATTTTTCCTTTATTAACTTTATTTACATGGAATTTCGACGAGGCATGTTACATAACCCTACCCCTTGGGGGAACATTTCCTTTAGTATTTAATGACACCTGCAACCAAAAAAACTACTGAAATAAAAATATACATCCCATGGATATTTAGAACTTGGCTCGATGCAATATTTACAATGATCATCCTACTGAGAAATAAACCAACAAGACAACGTAAAAAAATTATAACCATAATGACATGACACCCATACCACTTATTAGAGATTTATAATACACCTCATGGTGGTAATTAAATCCATATACATTTATACATATACCAAAACATCACACCAAAACATATACCAAATTTTTTTTCTCAACCAACGAATAGAGAACCATACATATCCCACATCTGATTTACCATCTCCCATGTAGCTTCATCGGGCCCAAAATTCTTCTACTACACCTGCTCGATTTCTCATTTCTGAAGCCACTAAGCATATTTCTCTGTAAAATACATTGCATTTCTAGTTTGAATTCTCCTTCTAGTTGCACCTGAAATACAGACCAGTCAATCACATGATCAACATATCTAAAATACTTCTTAAGAAATGAAAGATGAAAACAATCATGGACTTTCACTGTGGAAGGAAATGCAAGTCGACAGGTTACTGTTCCAATCCTTTCAATAAGCTTGAAAGGTCCACAATGCTGAGGTGCCATCTTGGCACATGACCTGATCATCAAGGGCATCTCCTTAGGATTGATACGCAAGTTCACCTATTCCCAAACCTGAAATTCGTTAAAAATCCTGTCTTGATATACATAAATTTTATGTTTTTCCTATGATTCCTCTAGATTCTTCTTGATCACTTGTATTTCGATTCCATTTCTTCCAACATATCTAGTCCTACCAACACCCTATTAAATGGATCACTCTAACTGATGGGAGTATTTGAACTCCACCCATAGAGTACCTAAAATAGACTCATCCTGCGTGACTCCTAGTACCCATTGTTGTTAGAAAACTCAAAAAATGGAAGGTAATCCTCCCATCTCCTCTACTGGTTCATTACATCCATTCTCAACATTTACTCCAATATCCTACTTACCCTCTTTATCTTTTCATTTCTTTTCACATGATAGGATGTGTTAAAGGCCAAATTTGTCCCTAAACCTGCAAAAAACCCCTTCCAAAACTAGGAACCACATAACACCATATAACCTCATCACATTTTTGATGAATACCCATGCCACATCACTATCTGAATATGTATACTTCACTGGAATGAAGTGCACTAACTTTTTCAATATGTACAATATGTATACCAAGATCATGATGGAATCATGCTGTCTAGATGTTCTTAGAAAACCTGTGATGAAATCCATACAATTGACCTACTATTTCTATTGTGGAGTCATAAGTGATTTTAGTAATCCATCTAGGTTCTTACAGTCTGCCTTAACCTATTGACAGTACAAACATCTAGCCACAAAATCAACGACGTCCTTCTTTAGATTAGGCCAATGATTAAACTCATTCATTGTTGTCAATGTCTTATGGTATCCTAGGTGACCTAATTACAAATTTCCATGAAAATATCACAAGGTAGTCTTCTTGAGATAAGTTTTTTATAGCACATATATTTTGTTGCTAAATATAATCAAACCATTTTCTGTAAGATGATAATACACATATTTATAACCTGTACCCTATTGTAACATGTGCTTAAGCTGCAGGTACCTTCCATCCTATTGTCATCCCTGTAATATCTGATCCTGTAAGTCTGTTCTAAAAGAAATCGTATCTTCTATATTATTTATCTGTATCCTCCTAGTAAGAGCATATGAAACCATGTTCTATTTACCTTTAATATACCTAATCTCAAAGTCAAACTCATTGATCATGGCCAACCATCTATATTTCCCGGTGTTCATATCTGGTTGGTCAAATAGATAACACAATCCACTATGATCACTCATCAATACAAATCATCTACCTAGAAGATAGCGCCTACACACATTCAATGGATGAATGATCACTTCCAACTCAAGATCATGTGTCTATGATTATCACATGCTAATTCGCCTGATTCATAGCATGCTAGATTATTGTACCTATGTCTGAAAGAAACTGCATCTAATGAGCTTAGTATACAACTGATTATGTCCCAAAAAAATCAATAATAAAGCTAAGTGTTTGACATTATCTTCCTCATTCTTATAATATATCAAGATGTCATTAATGAATAAAATAACAAACTTTTCTAGATAAGGACACAACACGTTATTCATCTAGCACATAAAAGTAGTTGGATAATTATTCAAACCAAACAAAAATACAACAAACTCATAATTCCCATACATGTTCTAGAAAGTTGTCTTGTAAATGTCCTCTTCCTTGATGCGTACCTGATGGTATCTTGATCTCAATTAAATCTTTGGGATCATTTCTATCCCCTTCAACTAATCAAAAAAGTCATGAATCCTCGGCAGTGAATACGTGCTCTTGATGATCACCTTGTTCAACTGCATGTAATCAATGTGTAGTATGAGAGTATCATCCTTATTCTTCAAAAACAACATTGGTGTGCCCTATGGCAATCCACTTGGCCTAATGCGCCTATTTTCAAATATTCCCTTCAATTGAAAATTCAATTCTACTAACTCTGGAGTGTTGATCTGGTATGGCCCCTTTGTTTTTCATCCTACCCTTGGTACCAAATCAATAGAAACTTACACTTCCCTATGAGGCAGAAACTCTGAAATATCTGTTGGAAACAAAACATAAAAAGGCTATAAGATTAGGTACCTACTTAATATCTCTACATCGTCATCATCCATACGTTCATTAATATAAATATGCACTCCAAATAACACACACCATTTTCTGCAAGTGTGCTCTTCCTGCATAATTGTCACCATTCTAACTAATGTAGTATTCTTCTTACCCTACAAGATTATTTGTTCTCCATTGTCATCCAAACACTTAATATATTTTTCATAACAATCCACCTTAGTCATATGAAGATGCCAACAATCGATACCCAAAAATATACTATATGATCACAATGGAAATACATTAAAATGTGTTGATGTAGGCATACCATTCAACCCAAATGCACAAGCCCTTACCCAATGATGAACTCTCTTATTTTACTTATAGCCAACTTCACTAACCAAGATTTTGCATGCACTTATTTATTGAAAACACACTTATCCACCAAGTCATGGTTAACATAACTATGTTTAGAGTAAGGGTCAGTAGAAAGAACTTGATCACAAAGCTTACCATCCACCTCAATAATACATACGTGGTGATCTTCCTGCCTATTATCCAATGCTACATAGATACAAGGAATGATCTTCCCAACATCGCAAACAATGTCCACTTCTTGTGCACTATAAATCTAAGGCCTACCACATTTACTATGTGGACAATCCATCTTAATATTCTCTTTACCTCATGTCCAACACTGCAACCATCTTGTAACATTACCTATATTCTACTGCCCTACAGAGTGTGACCGATGTCCCTTTCTAACTACATTGAACATATTTTAAAGTGCAGTGCTTTCTTTCTCTTCTGCATTCTGAGGCCTTCTTATTTTCATCTTTAATTTACCTTTAGATTTGTCTTTCCCTTTCCAACCTTTGTGAGATTCTATTTTTCACTTTGACTGTTCATAAAAATTGCTTCCATTTTCGAATAACCTCTTGAAGTGACCAACGCTCATCATAATGAATCTGATCTCTAAATTATAATGGAAATCCATTGACAGATATTTGAACTTTGTATTTTTAATCCTTAATATATGCTACATATATCAACAATTCTAGGAACTTAGTCATATACTCCTCATCTATCATTGATCCCAGCTTAAGCTTATAGATTTCTTAGCCTTACTGTTGTAGTACCTATCTGGAAAAAATTTCTTCCTGAAATGTCTCTTCAATTCATGCCAACTCAACTCTTTTTTTCTGACGTGTCTAACCTAGATGACATCTTTGCACCAGATGTTGAATTTCCCTTTCAGGCTAAAGATAGCCAATATGGCATTCATGTTTTTATTGTACACATGCAACTCCAAGAAATTTTGAATCCCAAGTAACCATGCCTCTGCATCCTCAGGATTCTTCAAATATCCATCAAGTTTAGGTGGCTTTGATTTCTTGAACTCATCTAGAAAGTACCCCTTGTCACTAATTCTATATGGATAATAACAATGATGATCATATTTCATGTAAGAACCATAACTAGAATAGAACCTGTGTCCATCACCTCTCTAGTCTAGAGTATCAAAGAGTCTGCCATCTCTGATCATGTTATCGCTGTCAGACTTATGCCCACCATGAGATATACTACCATATGCCTCAGTAGTCTCATCCTCTTGCCCATGGTTGATTCGAAGTGGTCCCTATCTCTGCAATTGTGAAAAACTTTGAAAATTTACTGCATTAACTTCTACCTATTTCTCCTATGCCTGAATGATTATTTCATTATCCACTTTGCAACATCTTATTTCTTCCTTCAAACTTATCAATGCATCTAGTAAGTCAAAAGAATTCCCACCATCACTCTGCTCATCTGATACATAGGAAGAATCTCGTGAACTATATTCTACCATCTTTCTAGTCATCTTTGATCTCTTTCTTGCAAGTATACCATGTCAGTTGAACCAAACCATAACATAATCAACATACCTATGTATAGTTCAGAGGAGGACATATCATGTGAAAGATAAACTGGATTTAAGAACGATACATGTATAATAATAATAATAATAGTATATACAAATTATTTTAGCCATTATCCAGTTACCAATGTATGACCATACCGACGACATACCATGATGTCATGAACAAAAATTATCACCATGTCAATGTATGCATAAAAACATATAAACACTAACATATATAACCAATGCATAACCAACATACACTCATGATGAAAACATCCCATAAATGACACCATCCACTTTCACATGGCGACAAAACTGCAACCATGACTACCAAAATTAATACACAACAAGCATATAGACCTCAAGCATAAAGAACACATGAAAATAACATGTATGTCTGACCAAAAAAGTATGCATCTAGTCCAACAGGTGAGCCATACTCTGATAAAAAATTTTGGTAACAGATGTCACATGAAGAGAATAGAATCCAAACACCACCCAAACAGAATGAAACCCACTTTGATACCACTCTCTAGTACCCTCCTCCCACACTTAACCAAGTTACCCGGTCCACTGGGTAAACATGTGACACAAGGCTATTATGATGTGATTCAACCCCCCATGTACAGTTAAGGAAGTGGAACTGACATAATGAAATCAATAGGACCTTCCACACATGCTACATAACCTTCAGGGACCAACCAACTATTCTAGGTGACTAACCCTTGAGACAACTTGTCATTTTACTAATCTGGACCTTCAAATGCTCCCATGACAAGGCATGCATGCAATTGAGGCCTTCCAATTTCTCCCGTAGCAAGGGATGCCTATGACCATGGAATTTTCTAGCCAGTTCTGGACCAACGAACTTGGCTGACGAGCTACCTTTTTAGGGCTAGGCCTCAGGCCACTACAGATAACTTCATGAAAGTTTCAGAAATGATAAATAACAATGTAACAAGGCCACAAAGGCAATCATTGGTACAAGTAATTGATCTGAACCCTACTATCGATGAAAAGAATTTTGTCAAACATGTCACAAATATGTAATAACAACGTAAACCTTGAAATGGGAACAAAAAAAAGTACCCATTTTTTTGAGGTAGCAAAAAAGTAATCTGATTTTGGAAAGTGCTCATTAGGAATACACTTTATTTTTTGGCAGCATGTTTTCGACACTTTAAATTTTCTTATGTACCATTTTTTTTTTTTAAATTAGTGATTTTCATGTTAATTTAAAAAATTATGTTGACGCAAAATGGACCCATTTTTTTAGAGGGCTTATTTTTTACACTTTAAATTTTCTATTGTATTAAGTATCAACATATTTTTTTAAATGTTGATGATTTTCATGTATATTTTTCAAAAAACATTAACATTTATTTTTTTAAAGACATTTTTGACACTTTAAATGTTCTTGTGTCCTAGGTATACACAATTTATTTTTAATGTTGATTATTTAACAAATTTTCAAGTTTTCTTATATCTCTTAGTGCTTTTCATCCTAAGATATTAGTTTTTTAAGGGTTTTACAAACATATGTTTTTTTTTTGTTCTTCTTTGCAATGTTTTTTTATAATAAAATTTATTTTTTTTTGCAAAAAAAAAAAACAAAATAACATTGAAAGTATGTAAAAAATAAAATATGTAATTGTATAAGGAAAGACAAAAAAAAATATTAAAATTGTAAAAAAAAAATTACTTAAAAAACAATTAAAAGAAATTAAAAAAAAAATATAAAAAAGTAAATAAAAATACAAATAAACAAATTTCAAAACACACATAATTGAAAAACATAAGAAATTAACAAAAATAAAATAAAATAAATAGAATAATTGTAGATAATTAAAAAAAAAAACCATAATTTGTTTCTAAACAACCTTAAATTTAAACTAAAAAATAAACAAAAAATAATAATAATAATAAAAATAAAAAAACATATATATATATATATATATCTATCTATCTATCTATCTATATATATATATATATATATATATATATATATGTATATGTATATGTATATGTATATGTATATGTATATGTATATGTATATGTATATATATATATATATATATATATATATATATATATATGTATATATATATAATTACACTTTAAAATTAAATTAAAAATAGTAAAAAAAAAAAAATTTAAAAATAAATAAAAGCAGTAACATAAAAAAATTCAGGAATTAAAACAATTAAAAAAAAAATTATGCAGCTTATGCCACAATGGGCAAGGTTGATTCTCAGAATCGGCCTTGCCCTCTGTGGTCGCTCGGCTGCTGGGCTGGGCGGCCATGGGAGCTCTAGTCATTCGGCTAGGCAGCCGTGGTATCTTTGGCTGTAGTTCCCATGGCCACCTAGCCCAACAGCCGAGTAGGCAGAGGGGGCAAGCTCGATTCTGAGAATTGGCCTTGCCCCCTATGGCCACTCGGCTGCCCATCCTGGCGGCCCAGCGGCCACGACTGACCAATCAAGCCCGAAGGCAAGGCCAACCAGCTGTGGCTGCTCGACCACTAGGCTGGGTGACTGTGGGAGCTATGGACGCAACTCCCATGACTGAGCGACCACAACTGACTGGCCTTGCCTTCGGGCTTGGCCGCCCAGCATGATGACTGGGCGACCGTAGGGGGAAAGGCAAAATCTCAAAATCGGCCTTGCCCCCTGCAACTTCTAGGCTGCCGATCTGGGCGGAATCGGCCTTGCCACCTGTGGCCACTCTGCTGCTAGGCTAAGGAACATAAATTTATTATTATTATTTTAATTATTTTTATTTCTTCATTTTCTTTTAGTTTCGATTTTTAATTTTTTGTTTTTAATTTATTTATATATTTTTGTTTTTAATTAATTAATTTATTAGTTTTAATTTAATTTTAAACTGTCATTTTCTTTTTTTTAATATGTTTTTATTATAAATTTTTTAGGTTTTTAATTTAAATGTAAGTTTTGTTTTTTTTACTTGTGTTTTCTTTTTAATTCATAATTGTTCTTTTTTTTTTTTATTCTTCTGTTTTTTTAACAAATTTTTTTTTTTGTTCTATTTTTTTTAATTATGTGTGTTTTAAAATATGTTTTCTATTTTTATTACTTTTTTATAGTTTTTTTAATTAAGTTAATTTTTTTTTTGGTAATTTTTTATTTTTCATTTGTTTTTTTTTTGGGTCAATTTCACATATATTTTAATATTTGGATTTTTTTTGCTATGTTGTTATATATATATATTTTTTGCCATATTTTTTATTGTTGACACCTAATCCTAAGGGTTGGGCTAGAATATTTAATATTGTATATTAAATATATTAGGAAATAAGGAAGGCCAAGAGTCATTGGGAAGTGAATCCCAATAGCCTCACCTCCATGTATAAATACATCCACATTCTTCAGCTAATACACATTCTGATTTGCGGATTTAGCTCTTGGTTTGACATGGTATCAGAGCCAGTCCCACTATTGGCATTTTTGCCTGTGGTGTAACTCCCTCATTTCTGCTAACAGTCTTTTTTTCAGTTAGTTTTATGTCTAGTTTTTACTGCTCCATTAGATTGATGCCATTCTGAGTTTATATACTGTAATTCTGCATTTCTTTATGTCCACAATTTTTTCCTAGTTCTGAATTTTGCAGATTCTGAAGATTCCTCAAATCTGCAATTTGTAGCTCCTACAAATACTTGCAATTCTGCGGCTCTTGAAATCCTGCCACTCCAAAATTTTTAATGGCCCCTCAGCCTCCCCCATTCTCCAACGCCATTCACTCAACCCACGCATCCTCACTCCCTCACACACCAGCTATCACTCCATAACTCTGTGTATAACCTATCTCCCTTACTCATTCCCCATGGCTTAACACTCATCACTCTATCCGCTCATCCCACCCCCCCACACGCTAACCCAGCCCCGACCACTCCCCTCCCTGCGCAGACTCCCCCCATATCAATCTGGCCCTACGAGCTGTGCACTCTGCCTATGCCACTCCTATCTGAGCCCACCCATACCACCTCAAAACACTCTACGCCCACCCCCTCACTCCACTCGGCCCACAGGCCCATCCCACCATTTCCATTTGCGTTGTATCCTGTCTCCCTCCCACAGACCACGAACAACACTCCTTCCAACCCGCTGCCTACCTGCCTGCCCCCGCACGCATCTGCCTCCCTGTAATCTCACACCCTTCACGCATCCGCCCCTCTACAATCCCACATCCCAACTTGCATGTAATAAATCCCCTCCATAACATCGCGCTGTCTTTTCTATACTCTCATTTAATAATAATACCACTCGCCTCTCATATAATACCCTTCTCATTTAATACCACTACCCCCATTTATAATTTTTCCTTCATTTATAATACTGCCCCCTCCACATATTCAATACCACCCCCTCCACATTTTCAATACAATTCCCATATAAATTTGTTCTTCAAAATATATATATATATATATATTGTGCAGAATTTAGTATTTTTCTAGCAAAGATTTTCCCCTTCAATTGAGTATATTTCCAGCAAAAACTTTTTTTTCCTCCTCAAGAGAATTTTTCCAGCAAAGTAATTATTTTTTCCTTCAGAAGAATGCATTCTCTCATATCTATTTTAGGGGTGGTTCTCTCCGGCAAGGAGAACTATCTTGAATGGTCTCGGAAAATCAAGCACACTCTCATGTCTAATGAGTTGTGGAAAGGAATGTGTGAAGGAAAAGAAGGAAATCCACCAGCAAAGCCCACTTCAGACAAGGAGCTTGCCATTTGGGAAAACAATAACTACAAGGCCTATACCTTCATTGAACCTTCCGTAAATGAAGAGGTGAGTCACCATATTTCACCATTTTCAAATTCCTATGAAGCCTTGACCAAGCTAAAAGAACTCTAGACTCACATTCAGAACTAGAAATTGTTCAATTGATGATTAAGCTGTTCAGTCTAGAATTGAAGAATGATGATCCCCTTGCTTTAGCTTCAGAAGTAAGATATATCATTCATGATATTGACAACACTGGTGTAAAAATTGACATATCTCTCATAGCATATGTTAAGGCATTATATCCGACTTACTCACATTATCTTGAGTCATTGCAAGCAAGTGGAAACCTTGAGAATATCACCTTTGATTCCCTTGAGAAAAAAATTGCAGAAAGAGAGAAAGCTTTCGGGAAGATGGTAGTCGCTTCGTCTTCCGAAGAGACTGCATACTTTTCACATAGAGAAAGGAGTCATGCTCCAGATCCTTCTAGAGGAAGAGGTGGCCAAAGAGGAATAGGAAGAAGAAACTTCAGAAGAAAGGGGGGCAGCCAATCTGACAAATCCGACCTTCATTGCACACATTGCAATAAGGATGGGCATGATGCATCCACATGCAGGACACCTTGGGAAAAAATTGAGCAGCAAAGAAATCAATACAAAGGTAAAACTAATGACAAGGACAAAGGTAAAGCACCTAAATCTGCTCATTATGTTCTAGCACATTGTAACGATGGAGTAATTGAAGACTTGTTTGATGTTTCAATTACTTCATGGAGAGATGATTGGTTACTAGATTTAGGAGCAACATGTCACATGACATTTAGAAAATATTTTTTTGAGGAATTTACTGAAAAAGTTGATGGAGCAGTATATTTTGGAGATAAATCCAAACTCAAGCCATCAGGGCTTGGCACAGCTAGGCTTAAGTTGCCTGGTCTTCCAGATCATATTCCACCTGAGGTTCTATACCTCCTTGAGTTGAGGAGAAACTTGCTATCCCTGGTCCAAATTCGCTAGCAAGGACACTTCGTTCACTTGTTTGATGGCAAGGTAGAGGTCAGAAAAGCATCAGATCACTCACTTGTCATGGAGGGAATAGAAGAAGGAAGACTCTTGAAGCTGAAAGGTTCATCTTCTCATGCTCAAAACTTTGCATTCAGTTAACATAATGATGAAGGTACATTCCCATCAATTATTTTATGGAATGCTATATTTGGACACTTAAACTATGAAAGCCTTCGATTGTTGAAGAAAAATGGTGTTAATGGAATGCCTACAATTCCTAGGAAACCTAAGGAATGTGATGCTTGTATTCTAGGAAAGCACAACAAACAACCATTTCATGATTCACACTCCAGAGCACATAGAAAACTTGAGCTTATTCATTCAGATTTATGTGGCCCTATGCCTGTTGCTTCTACAAATGGAAATAAATATACGATGACATTTATTGATTACTACACCAGAATGTGTTGGATTTACTTATTGAAGAACAAGTCTAATGCTTTTCAAACATTCAATAATTTTCATGCATGGATTGAAAATGATGCACAAACTCATATTGGCTCTCTACGTACTGATAATAAAAAATAATACACTTCAAACGAATTTGAAAATTATCTTCGTCAACATGGGATCAAACATCAAACAACTGTGCCATATAATCCCCAATAGAATGGTGTAGCTGAAAGAATGAACAGAACTATTTTAAATATGGTTTGCTCCATGTTATTTTTCAAGAATGTTAAATTGATGTTTTGGGCTGATGCAGTTCTATGTGTTGTTTACATAAAGAACAGGTGTCCTTCAAGTTCAATTAGAAACAAAACTCCTTTTGAAATGTGGCATGGCCACATTCCTTCGGTAAAGAATTTCAGGGTCTTTGGGTCCACATATTATGCCTTGATACCCAAGGGACAAAGGAATAAAATTGGTGCTAGAAGTCGAAAATGTATCTTCTTGGGGTACTCCAATACCTCCAAAGGATATCGTCTGTATGATGAAGCCAATAAAAAGTTTGTAATAGCAAGATATGTCATATTCCTTGAATCTTCCAAGAGTGACAAGGTTGTTGAGTGGCAACTTGATTTCCTTGATAGATTCAGACATGCAAATTATTTCCAAGAATTTGATAATCATATTCCACATCTTGAAGGGGGGATTCCTATATTGAATCAAACTATGGAATCATTTCCTGAAGCACTCTCTCCCCCACATGAAGAAACAACCACAGATGACACATTGAATGATGTGATTGACAGAATTGGGACATTGAATCTTGAATCAATCCCAACTCAGTCAAATGAGCATCCTCGACCATCTCAAAAAGGTCCTCCCAAATGGCTGACAAAGACACTGGAGAATGTTCATCCCGATGAGGTTGGAAAAACAGGAACAAGAAGTTCCACTAAACAAAATGAAGGTGATGTAGATAATTTTGATTCTCTTGTTGATATGGATATTGCTTATAACTGTGAATTGAATTTGTCTACAGATCATGAACCAACTTCCTTCAAAGAAGCTGGTTCCCATGATGAATGGAAGGAAGCGATGCAAAAGGAGTATGATGCCTTGATAAAGAATGGAACTTGGAAGCTGGTTGATCTGCCTTTGGGAACAAAACCAATTGGCTGTAAGTGGGTCTACAAGAACAAGTATAAAGCATATGGCGCACTTGAAAAGCACAAGGCCAGGCTTGTGGAAAAATGTTTTGCACAAAAAGAAGGAATCGATTATGAAGAAAATTTTGCTCCCATAGCAAAATGGACCACCATCCGTACTATCTTTGCCCTAGAAGCTCAGAATGGATGGAAAGTCCATCAAATGGATGTAAAAACTGCCTTTTTGAATGGACATCTAAAGGATAAAGTTTTTATGTCCCAGCCAAAAGGAATTTTTGTAAAGGGCCAAGAACAAAAAGTTTGCAAGCGTATAAAATCTTTGTATGGCCTCAAGCAAGCACCACGAGCCTAGTATGAGAAATTAACCGAGCATCTTCTGAAACTTGACTTCAAACATTCTGATCTTGATGATGCAACTTTGTTTGTTAAGAAAGTTGGAAAAACAGTTGTATATCTTGTGGTGTATATAGATGATCTTTTGATGACAGTGAACAATGAGAGTTATATTGCATCCATGAAGAAAGAATTAAAGAACGGTTTTAAAATGACTAATTTGGGTTATGTTCATTACTATCTGGGTACTGAAGTAATTCAACATCCTAAATTTATATTTCTTTCTCAAAAGAAGTACATTAGAGATCTTTTGAACAAGTTTTGCATGGATGAATGCAATCCCTTAACCACTCAAATGGAAAAAAACTTGAAGCTCACATCCATTGAAGGGAAGGAATTCAAGGATGCAACTAAGTATAGACAGCTTATAGGAAGTCTTATCTACCTGACCACCACCAGACCTGACATTTCATTTGCTATTGGAATCCTCTCCAGGTTTATGCAAAAACCTTGTGAAGGACATTGGTCTGCTGCAAAAAGAGTGTTAAGGTACTTGAAGGGGACTCAAGACTTTGGACTCAAATATACACAGGTAGGAAAATTCAGCTTGATCAGATACTCTGATTCAGACTTTGATGGGGACAAAGAAACAAGGGTGTCTACTATAGGTTACACCATGAGTGTTGGATTAGGAGCTGTCTCAGGGAGATCATGCAAACAGTCAGTTCCAGTAGATTCCATGACCGAGGCAGAATATGTGGCAACAACTGAAGCAACAAAGGAAATTATGTGGCTCAGGAAAATCCTAGAATATTTGCAGATGAAACAAATGTATTCCATACAACTCATGATCGACAACACTTCTAGAGTAAAGTTGGCCAAGAACCAAAAGTTCCATGATCGAAAAAAGCACATCAATACAAAATACCATCTAATTCGACATCATGTTCAGGCCAAAATCATCCATCTACATCATTGTTCCACAAATGAGCAAACCGTTGATATCTTCACCAAAGCACTTGGAAGAGAAAAGTTTGAAAAGTTCAGATTGATGCTTGGACTCACCAACATCCCTTCAGATTAAAGGGGGGAATGTTGACACCTAATCCTAAGGGTTGGGTGAGAATATTTAATATTGTATATTAAATATATTAGGAAATAAGGAAGGCCAAGAGTCATTGGGAAGTGAATCCCAATAGCCTCTCCTCCATGTATAAATACATTCACATTCTTGAGCTAATACACATTCTGATTTGCGGAGCTACCTACTAGTTTGACATTTATTTTCTTATGTTTGTGTCTTTCTTTTTGTTTTTATTTTTCTCAATATTTTTGTTTTCATCTATTTTAATTTCTTTTTGTTTTAATATATATTTTTATTTACTTATTATTATTATTATTATTATTATTATTTTGTAAGTTGAGTAGGACTACATCTTCATCATCATGTCCAAATACATCACCCCGATAGGGGTGAGGAATTGAAGCAGTGACTTGACCTCAAGGAGTGCGTAAAAAACCCACCCAATCAGCATCTATTCAAGACCCTGTGAACTTTAGTTACTCATTATTATTTTTTAAACTTTTTGTGTGTTTTTTATTTTTATTTTTTATTTTATTTTGTATTTTACTTTTCAATATTTTAATTTTTTTTTCTTTTATATTTTTCATTTTTAGATATTTATTTATTATTATTATTATTATTTTTCCCTATAGAGTGTGTGTCAATCCTTTGCTATCAACCTCATCTCATTATGTGTCATTTTGATTGTTGATTTTAACATTTTCGGTGTAAACGATTGAGTCTACTGGCACAATATGTCAATTTCATCTTTGATATTTAAGTTTCATTTCAATGGGTTGAGTTTGCCTATATTGTGTGTCAATTTTATGGTTTCCTTTTAAATTTTTTATGCAATGTGTGAGGCTAAGATTTTAAAGTCACCATATTTTTATCATTTAAAAAGGAAACTACACCTAAAATACTCACTCTTTCATTCAAGTGCTCATTTTTTATTTTTTTTATTCAAAACAATTTCCATAATGTCATGGTTGAAAAATTGTCAAAATTTTAAGTTTTTCCAACATTATAGTATTCCAACATCAAAAAAAAAAAAATTTAGTTTGTTTTTCATATTTTTTTGGAGTTTTTTGGCTAGAGCTCACATTTTGAATTTATAGTTCCCATTTGAATTACAGTATTTAATCTATAGGTCATAAAAATATATCTAGGCATAAGGGTCTCATACTTATCTAAGATTCGTAAGGAAGCATTGTTTTCTAATCACAATAGTTGCATTATCATGTATTGGGTCATATATTCATTCCACATTCAATTTACAATAAAAAAATCATCAAATCCATACATCAAGTATGTCATAAAACATACTCATATCCAACATATAACTACATAAATAACAAGGATATAACAACCATAAATTCTACATATGAAGTAGTACATTTACACATGAAATTCCAAGGAGAAGAAGCTCTTATTAATGAATGAAAAATCCCACCAGGTATGATACTTCCATGAACCAAAAAACCATAGATTGGATGAAGTAAAGCTTTGTTTCAGCCAATCACCCATGTTCCATATTCCAATTA
The DNA here is from genome assembly GCA_034641835.2 of Pinus albicaulis. Lineage (NCBI taxonomy): Eukaryota > Viridiplantae > Streptophyta > Pinopsida > Pinales > Pinaceae > Pinus > Pinus albicaulis. The sequence goes on from CM076577.1 coordinate 1,478,885,701, forward strand.
TGAATGTGGGACTCAAAACCAAACCATTCCAGGTTTCCTCAGGATTTACCGAAATCCCCACTAGATCACTAGGGCCTAAATAAGCATGGATGCCATAGGGTTTCTATGACTACATTTTGAGGAATTTATGTGCCTCCTAGTATCTAGGATTTACTATATATCCCATCATTCACCTATCTAGGATTCCTAGGTCTACCGAGGCACACAATATCTAGTTTTACCGCAATCTCCCCTTCTCTGGTCTAGGGATTCCTATGCCATGTGTTTTTTCTTTAATAGATCACCTCATTAAGTTTAAAAACAATCCATAAATCAAATTAACCAAATAAAATATAATCCATATCGCCATGGCTATCTAGAAATCACAAGGAAGTATTAAAGATCGTTGTCGCACTTGGAAAACCCATGCCAATGACCATAAGAGAACCAAATACACACATACATGTACCATGCATGAGAAATATAGCAAATCAATCACACATGAAAATTGATGCATGTAAATAACCACACTGTAGTTGCTTCATGTTGCTCTTTTCAGCCTAATTTTTCCTTCCCTTTGCCTTCTTTGTCCTTCCTTTGCTTCCCTTGATCCAATGCTAGAGTGTTCCAAGAAAAATCTAAGTGTTCAAGAGTGAGAGAGAGAGAGAGAGAGAGAGAGGGAGAATAAAGAGAGAGCACCAAAATTGAATTGAGCAAAGGTATCAACTGATCCTTAGAATCATTTTTATAAATGAGGCCTCTAATTTCTTCAATTTTCCATTATTTTCTTTGATTTTCCTACTCACATGAAACATATGACCTTTTACCTTCCTTTTCTCCTAATTTCAATTATTTTCATAAAAATAAATGCCAATTAATGTCAATTTTCCTTTCCAAAGCCTTTTCCATTGCCTTTCTCAATTTCCCCTAGCCATAATAAACCGAATGAACACCCACAAAGGATACTTTTCCCAACATCAAGCTTGGAATATGTGTCTCGTGACAATGGTTATTATTTTTCCTTTATCAAATTTATTTACATGGAATTTTGACCGAGATTGTTACAGGAAATAGCCTTTTCCCATTGACAAACATGTTAGGAATTGTCAGTATGAAGGAGTTCCAACCGATAATGTTTGATAAATTCTCGATACCCCAGGGATCGATATACCTTTTTTTTTGCTCACTCTTGTCTATTTATCACAATGAACATGTGGCTAGGTCTAAGAAAAAAGGATTCTGATCCGTAAATTTATCTCTGTCTTAAAAAGGAGATTAAATACTTGAATTCCTTTTAATAAGGCATAATGGTAGAGACAACCCTTAACCTAGATGGATAGATAAACTTGAATTTGACAATGCACTAAAGCCACCAAGAGTACTTCTGATGATGTAGAGTTCTTCCCCAGACTATAGAAGTGACCATTATTTTCCATTCCATAACCATTTACTGGGCCTATATTCGAAGAAGCAAATGAGGTAAACGTACACAATTGGCCGCTTCTGAGGTCTTCATAACTAGTCTTCTCCCAATGAGATAAATCTTAGAGCTACTCAACAGTATATGAAGGTATACATAAAGGCTTTTAAATCCTTCTTTTTTCCTAGTACCAAGCACCTTCACTTCATGGCTACTTAAGCTCTTCATTAGACTTTCAACTAAGTTAAGAGTTTCCTACTGACCTTTACAATGCTTTGAATAAGATGTTATGTGAAAATATTTTCATCTAATTCATCAACCTATCGTCTATGTTGTTGCTATAATTTCAAAACACTAATAATACCTTCTAACTCGACGGGAGACATAGGCTTTTCTAGCATGTCGAGAAAAGAAAAAATCACCAATTAAACCTAATTAGGTCTCTTTGCAACCAAGGAAATATCAAGGCTATCGAAGAGATTGAGGGCTTAACTTCCATGGTATTCTCATTTGAACTTCTTATTTGGTTTAGGCATGTGACAACCAAGACATAAAAAATAACTAGGATTATAGGTTTATATGTTCTATTATCCCAACACAGATCATAAGAAAAAATAAATGTGCATATGAACATTACATAGCTATCACAACCATTAAAACTATATCTACGGTCCTACAATACCATAAAAAATCGACATAGAGGACATGATATTCATTCAAAAAACAGGATAATATATATGTATTTGGTCAATATCATTTCTGTTTCAAAATATATAATTTACATTAGAAGTTCAAAGTTCCCAAGGTCACTTGTGTTATTACAATAAAAGGATACCTATAATGCATGAAGAGTGAGCCATGTTCCACCCAATCATAGGCTCAATTGCACTAAAATATCTCTTATATTTGGTCAACCCGGAGTCATACCGTTAAGTTATGAGGAAATATCTTTCTAGAAAACATAGGGTAGTGTCATGAAGACTATTTTCCTCCATCCAATAAACTCATTAGTCTTTCTCTATATGGTCTATTCATGCAGTCGATGAAGTGCTAGTATTTTATTCTCTCTACACCTCAATTTATTCTTCTTTGATTTTCTCCTAATTGATTTCTCATGTTTGTCTCCTTGAATGACCATATCTCTAAATGATTCTTCCTAATTTCTCATTATTCAAGCATGAACCCATGATTTTTCCTTCAATTTTTTGTTTATGCTTCCTCCATGTAAGTGTCAGTTTTTGCATCCCATCACTAGTGATCCAATGGAGTCCTATCATGTCTTGTTAGGGTCCCATTGTCAATTTTTTTCATTCCATTAGCTCATTATGCAAAAATTTGTTCACTCAATGTACATCTAGGTCTAATTTTACTCCTTCCAAAATTTTACTAGTTGCTGGCTTATTCCACCTCTCAAATGAGTGCATCATCATTCATGAGTTGTCATCATTAGGTCTTATGGTTAGAAGTTCATCAAATCATCATTTCATGCATAAATTACAACAAGTCGAGGAGTTACAATAAAGTGATTTCTTCGATATATTTCATTTCAAGGAAAAATGTTATTTTATGTTCTTAAATTTGTAATAAGTATTTCAAAGTTCCAAATAGCTTCCAATACTCTAGTTCAAAAAGAAAATATTCAAGGTTCCAAGAAGAAAATTAGTGTTCAAAAAGCATCAAAAGTTCATAATTCAAAATATAAAGTCCAAAATGAAAAAGATCAAGTTTAAAGTCAAAATGGAATTTTGGTGGGCCACCCCACTAAAGTTGAAGAAAATGATACAAAAAGAAAACAAAGGAGGTTTATATTCATCATTTTACTTTTTCCAAACAAAAATTCAGCTCTCATTGGCAGCAAAGTCATGTTTTTAGCTCTCACTAGCAAAAATTCCCCTTGTTGTGCATCCGCTAAGGCTCGTTGTGCTTCCATACTCTTCACTGTGCTTTCTGTTGTACATATGAAATCCTCGCTGCACATATTAAATCCTCATTGTGCATCTTATCTAGGAGGTAGGTAAATAATTTATAAAGGAAAATTGAAGCAAGAAAAAAATTTCTATGGTTTTGAAGAGTATCTATAAGTTATAAATCAAATAAGTAAAGAGAAATACCTCCCTCCTCATCAATTTTCAAAGCATCAAAATAATTTGACTCTCTCGGCTAAAGTTTTAAAGGTCAATTTGGAGAAATTGTGTTATGGTTATTTTTTCAATTTTTAAACTTTGAAATCACCTTCCACGTTTTCATTCACTCCATTTCAACCATTTACACATCTTCTCCTGACCCAATTCCTATTTTTCCCAAAAACTCTAATAAAACCCTAATTATACTTATTCTTCACCCTACACCCGTGATTTGGACTTTTCATCGACCTCGCATCACAAAAATTCCAAAAAGTCACTCCCCCCTACTTCATAACATCACTCCCTCTCCCCATAAATTTCCTCAAAATTTTAGGCAACCCTAAACTCGTATTACCATATCATTCATAAAACTAGTAAAAACATTATGTTTTTTTCTCCTCTTCAATAGGGGTTTCTTACTTCCATGGACACTGACACCTCCCCATCTGAGAGGAAAAAGTATAAAGGAGGAAAGGTACTGAAGCTTCAGCCCTCTCACTTCCACAAAATCACCTCATCTCTTTTTATACTCAAATTTTTTCAAAATGTCAACTGTGTACATTTTTTTCTAAAGGTATAAGAGGTGGGATATAATGAAAATCTCATAAGGTTATTTTCCATTGCTTTGAAAAATGAAAAGGTTTTTATAGGAGGGATAGAGTTCACTTTCACACTAGAATCCATCTCCACAGGCATTGGTATACCAAATCATGGAGAAGATTGGTTGAAGGGTACGAGTCTTGATGATGAATACTTCAAACCATACTTGAAATCACCATACAAAGATGCCCCATTACAGGTATTTCCTTTTAGATACTTATTCAATAAATATTCTCCATTGATGAAGTCCATTATGAGGTTTTTCACTTGTGAAGGAAATTTTTCAAGAATTTATCAGTACCACATAAGAATACTAATGCATTTTACAGTTGAGAAATCTCTTCATTTGTGTAATTTTCTCTTCAAAAGTGTGTCCAAGATGGAAGAGAAGATAAATGAAAAGGGTGGAGATCATACATAGAGTCTTTTCCATCAAAGCCTGATTAAGATCATCATTCTTCACCAATTTCAAGAGAAACAGATCACTTGGGAGTCATTTTTCGAAAATATAGTTTAGGAGAACATGGTAGAGCCACTACCGACGCAAGAATTGTCTTTAGCAGATCATGGTTTTGAATCACCAAGCAACAGGGATGAACAACCTCCAAATGATAGGGATGAGGAGTAGCTAAACAGAGCTAAAAAACCAATCAATGAGGAGCACCTTGTACCTAAACGGAGAAAAAAGGACAAAAAGGTTATAACTTATCAAAGAGGACATAGGAAAGTGTTTTTTCAACAAATTGTGGAAGGGGCCTTGCCTTCTACATCAGCAAAGAAAAGATATCATGAACATCACGAGAAAATTATCAATGAGGAAGAAAAGGATTTAGAACTGATGGACTTGATATTACAATATGAACAGGAAACCCTAAACCAGTTCATAAAAGGAAAATATGACAAAATCCGAGAACTGAAAGATAATTTGGCAAGGGAACAATTTGTTATCTCCTTTCTTGAGCAAGAGAACAAACAGTTGAAGGATGAACAAGTACTCTAGGAAATGGACTTGTTGAAGGCTAAGATGAAAGATGTCAAAGGAAAAGCAGTGATTCGACATGATGAGTCTGATGAGGATGAGGCCCAAATCAAAAGGAAAAGACCAAAAACAAGGGGCCTAAAAAGAGCATTGGATCAAGAAAAAGAAAAAGAGGCACTTCTTGTAGAATAACTCACCTTTGAGGAATGAATTTCAAGAGAAACCAATGATGATAGGGAATTTTGGCTTGAAATAGTAAAAAAAAACCTCGAGAATATCCTCCACAATGGCAACAAGGACAATCAGATGTTGAGGCATATGGTTGACCACTACCATACCAGAAAAAAAATTTTCAATGTCAAGGTTAAGCATTTGCAAGACAAGCTCAAAGAAACTCTAATCAGTCAACAGGAGAGGGAAAAACTCCATTTTCTTCTTGATGCCTACTTGGTTGCACGACATAATTTTTTAGAGTCTCACACAAAAATCTCACATAATATTTTTGAAATTCTACAAATTTTGGGGATTTTAGACAAATTTTGAATTTTTGGTGTAGACTCGTGAAAATTTTCTGTCTCACCCTAGAAGCGCAGTGAAATTTGCTGCGCTTTTTCTACAGACCTGCAAATGAGAAAAAAATTATGTTTCTAGAAAGCTAACAAAATTCTAAGCCAATCCATTTTTTCATATTTCCAGTCCAGGGTTCAGACTTTACGGAACATGCAAAAAAGTGCTCAAATATCACCTCTTTGCCCCACTTTCAGAAATTCATTGCGCTTCTAGGAGTAGTTTTGAGAGAGAGATTTTTTAGCAGGCTTCAGGAGGCCAAATTTGCTGCTTGAAAACCCTAAAGGCATCTACGCTTGAATAAATACTCACAAAAATTCTTATTTTAAAATTTGGATGATGGGAAGGCATCGAAAAATGCCTCATAAGAAATTTGTTGCACTTCTGGAAATTCCCTTTGTAATTTTGCAATTTTCTTGTGTAATTTTCATTTGATAGTTTCACTTTGTGAAATGTAAAGGGGTAATTGTAAAAGGGAAAGTGTTAAAAGTGAATATAAAATACATGGAAATAGAATTAAATAGGTGTATTTAACTCTCAAAAATTCTTGGAGAGGATTTATAAAGTTTTTTTGCTAAAAGAAGAAACAATTTAAGACCTCCCTAGTTTTTTGTTTAGTTGGAGAAATACTTCGTTTCATCTCCACAAGTCACGGATTCAACCCCTCACGCCAAGAGAAGTATGTTTTGGTATATATCTATCATATTATTTGTCATTTAAAGGGTTAGATGTTGTGTAATTGATCTTTGAACACTAGTGTATTAAGTCATTTTGGCAGGAGCAATAAACAAAGTTGCAACTATTTTGGTAGGATTCCCGTGGTATGTGTTTTAGCAGTGTTGCCTCTTATGTTTTCATATGTTTGAATGTATTATTATTTCCATATTCATGTCCATATATTAATATGATTTATTCCTAAGTCAGATAAGAAAAATTCATTATTTTGATGCTCTGTTTTGGACGAATTATTATAGTTGTGTTTCACTTTGTTTTGATAGAGAAGAATTCATGATTTCCATGCTCTTTTTTAAGCCCTACCAGTATAATAACACTCATAAAGATACCTGAATGTGATAAAGTGTGTGCCCACTTGCCCCATGAGGTCTCTGCAAGTCTGATCCTCATTGACCTGACCTAGTTCTTCCAAGACCTAATTCACCATCCAGTACCAAAATAAAGAAATCAAACCCTAGAACCTACTATACCTAGCCTAAAATCCTCATTATCTAGCCAATTTGGCTATGATATCACAGAGAGAGCCCTATCTTGCCTAGTAGGGCTATATACTAGGCCAAAGTGGTCTATGGTTATCTTTACTGGTCTCCTTCTCAGCCTTCGTAGATCTAGCAAAGTGATAACACCTTGGCGACTCCACTGGGAAGAACATGACATATCCTCCATATTTTTACCATAAATTCATCGAATTATGGGCATGTGGGTGATAAGTCTAAGTCTTCGTAAAGGCTGATTTGAAAGTTGCAAAGAACCAAGTTGTAGAGAGAATGAAAATTCTGGTTTCGAGGAGATACACAAGATCTAATCCAGATCCTCATCTAGTTGATCCAGTTAAATATCTAGAGAAGATTGTTCGGAAACAGAGATCTCAACAAACAAAATTTAAGTCAGATCCTTCTGCATTGGTAAGATCTTCCTTGTTACCAGCAAAAGTTTTACCACTCGAAGACATACCTTTTTATTTGAATTTTGAGTTGTCTTTATTTCAATCAAATTCTGAAGCTTCACTGTCTGACATAGTATTTGACCCATTAAGACTTTATGAATTAAAATAATTGTGTGAGGTAGCTTTTGATTCCTTAAAAATTGAAGACAATTTACTTTTCAAAGAATCTAAATCTGAATCAGACTTCGATAGAAAGGTCTAGAGTCAATTCTATAGGCTTGAAAAGTTAGCTAATCAACTTCAATACACATCCGAAAAAGACATCATTCCATACCAGCAAAAATCATTACCCATTTCGACACAATCCCAGTTAGTTGTTGCTTTCATCTACACCTTCTAATTCATTACTCATTCAATCAAATCCTTCCATTGTTACTCTTGTACTTCACTCAGCTGGATTCATGGGCGGATTTACACCCTTGATTCTACCTGCTCAACTCAATGCATTACCTCAAGGCTATGGCAAGAAACTCCCTCTCTTTGATGAGAATTATCAAATCAGTGCAAAACAAAACTTAGTCAAACTCAATAGATGATGACGATGCCAGGATGAGAATGATAGCTCAAATATTTTATGGAGATGTTAAAAACTGGTTTAGATCTTTGACCACAAATTCTATACCCACTCTAGACCAGCTAATTGATGCATTCATAGACTCATGGTTGGTTAACAATAAATCCTTGCATATTATTTCTGAGTATGATAATCTGAAAAGAACCCAATTGAATCAATTTGGGATTTGACTTCTCATTCCAACAGAGTATAAAATTCAATTCCAAATGAGATCAAACCTCATCCGGGTTTGGCTCTCTTGCATTATCTGGATGTCTTTGACTCAGACATACCTGTTGCACAGTAATTTGTCACCGTCCCTGCAATTCCCCATCCCACACAATTGGAGGGCTCATTACGTGACGTGTGAGCAGTGACATGACTTGGAACCACTTTCATGACATCCCTCTGAACATGAGCTTTCATTGCCCTGAAGACAACTCCTTGTAAAAAACCCTAAAAACACCCCTTTTTGAATTGGCACAGGAAGCCAGTTTAGTACCCGCGCCAATGGGGGAAATACTTCAAAGAGGGCACGCCAATTCATGAACTGGTGTCTAATTTGAGTTGGGAGGTTTGGCTCCAGATCTCCATGTACAGGAAGTGGTTTGCCACCTCTCCTGGAAGCTTCCTTGAGGATAGGGCCAATCCCATGATTGTAGGGATCCCAACTCCTCTTCCACCATCTATATAAGATTTCCATTTCCCTTTGCAAGCTAGTCTCCAAGTTCCCAAGAGACTTATGCTGAAAGAACCTTGATTCATTCCCTTAAGTCCAAATCCAAGCAAGGAGATTATTGTTCAGACATCCAAAGAGAGAGGCTTGTCCCATCCCCGACAGGATTTTTCGAGACGTGTTCCACTAGCGACCCTCCGAAAGAGAATTCAGCATCAGGGCTATGGTTGTATTCTTATTTGATTGATTAATGATAAGAGACTATTGGTTATGGTTCCACTCTTGTTGTTGATTATTATGATGAGTTATGTCTTCTTTGACTGACATATAGTTGCATATACTAGATTTTAAGCTTGCGTTTGTTTTGTTTCTTGCATGTGCAGGTGTCCAATCACGGAGATCATGAGGATTGTGATCTGCCGGAGCTAAGGAACGGGAGCGCTAATTTCTCTACGAGCCACAACGTTGGATTCCAGGTAAGCCTTCATCTCTAGTTGGTTTATTTGCAATTAGGAACCTGCACTACAGCGTGAACAATTTTTGCTAGACCTGATCTGGGCTAGTGGGGATCGCCTCTGTCTGTAGAGGGGATTTACCTCCACAACAAATTAGCGACTCCGCTGGGGATCGTCTAGCTTGTTGTTGTTCTGCTTCGTAAGCTACAAACAGATCCTGAAGTTAGCCAGATAGCCTTCGAAATGCTATTGCTTTGCATTAGCAAAGTAGATCAAAGCTGCTTCAATCAATATTCGATTTAGTTTATGAACTGAACACTTGGAGTATTTTCTTGTCTTTTCGGTTGTTTCTCGATTCTGCTTGCTTGATCGGCTCTTTTGGTTGGCTCTTTTTGTGATTTTGGCTTTTCGTCAGCTTGATCATTACTGGTCTACTTATTGGATTGCCTATTTTTATTTTTCCATAGCAAACTTGACTGGTGCGCTTTACAGCCCGACAGTCGCGCCCATTGGTGCAGGTTGCTAGTGTATTAGCCACGTTAATTCGTTTCTGGTGCTAGTTTCAGCCTCACAGTCGCGCCAATCCTGTGAGGTATTGGGGTTTGCTCTGTTCTCAGCTTCCTGAGCTTGATCAGTGTGTTTGGTCTTGTTTTTTTGACTGCTTGAGTGTTCTGGAGCCTTGTTTGACTGGCTGTGACCTTCGTCCTTTGGTTGTTTGCCCATTTCTATCGATTTTATAGTTTAGCCCTAGGGCATCTAGGTGCTATTATGTGTCGAGCCTCCCTTGGGAGTTTTTGGTTTCCACTTGTTCAGTCAACCTTTTGATTGCTCCTCTGCATTCATTTGGCAGTTTTTAATCATTTTATTACATTATTTGAGTGATTGGCTTCTTCTTCATTCGAATTCCGCTTTGTCTCGCTTTGAGCCTAGATTACATGGTTCATTTGAGTCTTGGAGATTCTTCTTGAAGTGGTGAGTCTAGTCTTGGTTGGGAGAAATTCTTTGTTTTTTCATTTTCAGGAATTGGCGCTTGTTGTTAGTTAGCAACCCGTGCAAATTGGCTATTGGCACTAGTTGTCAGTGAGCAAGTCACACCAGTTGGCACTAGTTGTCAATGACAAAGTTGGGCCAATTTCAGGGTGTGTGAAAATTGAGATTTTTTCCCTAAATCCTTCACCAGTGTGTCTTTCCCTTCCTTTCTTTTCACTGTATGAGCATAGGTTACATTGCTCATTGTTTGAAATGTCTTATTTCCATGATTGTTTGATGTAAAAGGGAATGAATGCCTTGTTTTGATCTCTTGCTTTGGAAGTCCTCTTTGTGTTTGACCTCATATGTCTTGTCACCTTTTGAGGGATTTCATGACAAAGTGTTTGAAACAACGATTTCATTCTTAGTATTTGTTTCCATCTAATTTTCATTCATCCTTCATTAAGGATATTAGCGTTCTATTATTTTTCATCTCATAGTTTTCTTTTCGTTAAAATGCATTAGATCACATTGCATTGAAAAGTATTTTTTGAGATCCATCATTGAACTTAGATTACATTGTTTAATGATTGAAAACTAGGAATTGCTTTGATTGCATTCTCTTTTATTAAAAGCATGCATTAAGTAGATTCACATTTCATCAAAAAATGCATTGAGTGCATTCTTATAATTTGAAAAAGAAAAGGAAATTTTGCATAGATTACAATTGCATAGTTTTCAAAAAAGAGGATTTTGCATAGATTACATTGAATTATTCGCATCGTTGAATGTTTGGGATTTCTTTTGGATAGTGAAAGTCATCTAGTTTTGATAAGTTTTGTTTTCAGTGTTGTTGTTTGTTGCATCATTGTTTGAAGCTCTTCCCTTAACTAGATAGCATTCACCGAATTGAAAGATTTCTTTGATCATATAGCTGCATATAGGCGATTTTGAGACATAACACTCGCTAGGGCCTGAAAACTGAAACGTAATTGAAGATAAACATTAAAAATTTATTCAATTTACACTAAGGCAACATTGAAACATTAACGCAACATTTAGTGGTCTAGGCTAGAGACGTGTTCCAGCGTCCTTAAACCTAGTAGCTGTGGTTCGCCGCTTGGCTTTAGATAGCACTAGTACGGACTTGTGCTCCCTGTACCATTGCGTATATAAAGGGAGACCCCACTAGGTTTCTATCCTTTATCCATAGGAAGCTGAGTCTGCCACCCTATACCCGTGATACACCAGACACAGCATTCGGGGAGATTGCCTGCACGTACGTTAAGTCCTTGGTTGATTTATCTTTCATTTTGAAACCAAGGTGTATATTGCAGTTCACGGTTATTTGGTACACCCTTTGCCTAGTATTCCTGATTAGTCATTTGATATTTTCTGACTCTTTAAATTTGAAAGGATCACCAAGCGCTTGTCCTTTCACGCTTGTTTCAAAACTGAAAGAGATAGAGTCACCTTTGATCCGTTTCTTGACTCTTAAAACATGAAACAGTGAAGTTTCTAAGTTTCAATGTGGTAAAATAAATCACCCGCGATCACACGCCCTTTTAGGTTTGTTTGTTGGCCGTTTGATTGTGTGCCTTGGTTTTTAGCCCGTGTGTGGTTTTGAGTCATTGATGGCAATTTTTCCAGAGTTCACCAACCAAGGAATCCCCTCCGATGGGAATCATGGTCATTTTCCTCCTTTTGGAAATGTTGGTGCTCCTTATATGGCAACGTTGTCCCTTCCTGGGTTAACTGTTGGGTTGCTTGTTTGGTTGTTCTCAACCTCTGTGGTTCCGAATGTCTCGTCTAATGTTCAATCAGTTCCTTCGCCTGAACAACATCATGTTGATTCGAAGGTGGACCTCTCCCCTTCTTCACCTATTTCTGCATCCTCCTCGTCTACTTCGCCTGGTGAAATTCTGGATTCGAGTAACCAGGTGGCTAAGAAGAAGAAGAAGAAGACAAAGAAGAAGAAGTCTAATAAAAGAGAGGCTAAGGCTCCAGCCACTGCTTCTGAGAAGTCTCCTCTTGATAAACCTTCCAACCCTCTGCAGAAATTCAAGTTCCCTTGCATTTTGTGCACGGGAGACCATCTTCTTCGAGACTGCCCTGACATTCCCAAGGTGCTTGAAGTGTGGTCCAATGGTCATCCGCCATTGCCCTTGGCTTCCGAGAGTTAGGTTGGGGGCACGTCTTCAGCTAGTGTTGGTAAGGCTCCTAAGAAGTAGGGTAAGATCACCAATCCCTGTAAGTTGTGTGAAGGGCATCATGCCATTCACCTTTGTCCGTATATGGATGAAGCCAAGAGAGTTTTGGACAACTCGGCTGTTTCTGTGTCGTGCCTTCCGGCTGGTTACAAACAGATTTCTTTGAGTCCTCCACCAGCTGATCCTACGATTGGTCAAGAGTCATCCTTGGTCAATCCTGCTCCCCCAGAAATTCAAATTCAGGATTCCATCCCTGACCAACCATTGGTTGTGGGATTGGTTGAGTTGGCCCCGTCTATGGTGCACCAGGTCTTTTCCGTTGAGAGTGGACCTCACATCGCTCAGGTTCTTCTTGTTTCTTCAAATTCCTCGGATTTGGAGAAAGATTCTCCTGTCCCTATACCTCAAGAAGTCGCTCCTCTGCCTCCCGTGATGGAGGTCCTGGAGGATACTCCTCCCGCCTTCGAGATGGAGGTTGTGGAGGATGCTCCTTCTTCTTTCGTAACACCAAGGGAAGACCATCTTAGTTCGATGGTAGCCCCTCCGAGTAGTTTGGTCGATTCCTTTGATCGGAATCGATTTGTAGGATACCGCCTTCCGTCTTATGTGCTTTTCGAGATCACATTACAGGATTTTGGTCTGGTCGTACCTAGCACCATTATAGATGAAGGCGTGTCTGTTAGTGTTCTATCCTCAACTACTTGGCAAGATTTTGGCTCGCCGCCGCTTGCGCCTGTTACGTAGAATCTGTTGGCATTTAACAGAAGAATTAGTCAACCGTTAGGGATCCTTCCAAGGTTACCTATTACTTTGGGAGGTAAAACCGTCCATATGGACGTGATGGTTGTTCCAGGCCCCTTAGATTTCAATTTGCTTTTGGGGCGCGATTACACCTATGCCATGGGAGAGCTTGTCTCCTCCCTTTTTCATGTGGTCTTCTTTCCACATGAAGGACGTATTGTGACCATTGATCAGCTTTCGTTCTTTGGTCCTGATGTGGCAGCTGGCCCGCCATCATCCCTTCCTTGTTTTTATCCACCCGTTGTATCTGCCCCACCGCAGGTCAACTATGTGGCTACCTACCCATGCTCACAATGCTGATAGTGCCATTGCATAACAGGTGCCCTGGGCATTATCCACACTGTGATGTTTTCTCTTCCATCGAAATGCAACTTTGGAAGTTATGCACTCCCCAAGTTTCTGCACATCATATTGCTGCAGGTAAGTAGCTCCTTGGTCTTGTGTCAAGCTCCTTAAAAAATGAATAAGGTTTTAATGCACAGCTGCTTTCCTTCTGTGTCAAGCTTCTTAAAAATGAAACAAGCGCTAGGTATGAGCATAGTTTATTTTCTTTTTTGTAATAAGCCTCTTAAAAATGAAACAAGGTGTTTTGAGGAGAGTTCTTTTAATGTGTCAACCTTGTTAAAATAATGAAACACTTTCCTGTTCAATTCTAGTCTTTGATAAGATCTCGTAAAATCCCAGTCGAGTCTTCCTCTTGATCTCGTAATTCAAACCTTCAATCCATCTGTCTTTCATATGGATTGAAGCTTGGGGGGCATGTACCTCGAATTGAGTCACCATGCTGGGGGCATGCTTACTTTTTCAAGCATATTTTATTTCCGTTTCAAGCTTGTGTAAAAATGAAACCGGTTTCAAGCATAGTTTATCTTTGTTTCAAGCTTGTGTAAAAATGAAACCATTCCCATTTTAATTCTTGTGATTGTCATTTTATCAGCCCTGCTCTCTCTGCTGTAGATGAGCCTGGTTTTCTTCATTCCATCGTCACTATCTGTTTGGCCGATCATATGCCTTCACTTGGTTGTTTTACCCATTCCTGAGAAACCGATGCGATGAGTGGTCTTGTTAGCCAGCCTCTTGACCTTCATCTTGTTCTGAGCAATTCCACCATTACTGGAACTAGTTGCTACCCTTTATACCACTCGTTCCTCCAAGAGGAGTCATCTTTCAGCTCTTTTTTTACTCTCTAAACATGAAAATATTGTCGAGGCCCTTGTCATTTCCATCTCATTAAAGTGGCCACGAAACGAAATCTACCCAGTATACGTTTACCCCTTTTTCGGGCTGGGATAGATTATTTACGAAAAAGGAATACCCTAGCCTATCGCGACTAGGAGGTTTTCTCAGACATAGTTTTCTACCTTTTCGGATCCGAGGAACTATTTACGAAAAGGGACCGTTGGAGTTTACTTTTTCTCTACTGCTTTTTCAAACTCTAAACATGAAAAGATGCAGTTCTTCGCTAAGTTCTTTTTAGTTAAAACTCGATGACATCGTATTCATTCAGAATGATGCCTGGCCCGCGTCTTCTCCTGTAGGCTCATAAATGTAACAGATGGATTATGCTAGCGAAAGAATATGGTATCCTCTTCAAGCTTGTGTAAAAATAAAGAGGTACTTGCCAGAAATGGTGGGGAAAATGGAATCAACATCATTGTCGTGCCGACAGTATGTCACTCTTGAACATGGCACTTGTCTGCATTCGCGTTGGGTTGGGGACATCTCATCTCGTTTTTCCAATTGCCTCCATGGGTTTGGGTGATCCCTTTTGACCTCTCATCTGCTCTTTTCCTTGTCATCATGACCCTTGATATTTTGATGTCAAATACTGCCAAATCCACTGTCGTTCTGCCGATATGTTCAAGAGAAGTTGACCTCTGCAAGGATCAACCTTCGTCTGATTCTCATCTGATCCTGATTCACAAAGATATTATGTTCTTCTGTCTCGCATCGATGATGTGGGAAACACTATGGCCCACCTTCGATGAAGGTCACTTCCTGTCGACTTCAGCTCATTATCCAAGAAGCTGATCTAGAGACTCACTTCTGGTACCTTGGAGCCTGCATGCCTCAATGGCAGGTTCTTCGCATTCAACGTGAGGTTTTCATCATTGGCCTCCAATCGAGTGATTCTGCGGGTGTTCGATGTTAGCTCATTGTTCACATGTCGTAGATTGTACCTGTAGTACCTTGAGGACCATTGGCATTAATGGTGGTACCTCTCGCGTCTGTTAACAGCTTTCATCATAGGCTGGTAATCAGACGATGTTCTTGCATGTTCGACTTTAGCTCACACATTTTTGTGCTTGAACTTGTACTTTGTTCGGGTCGGGATGGAGCACAAGACCCTGGATTCTGCTTGTTATAATCCAGGCTGCGATTTTGTGGATTATTATGATTAGTTACATGACTCACTGATTGGATGGCTGCGACCATACCTGAGTCTATTTACCGATCCTCACTGGATGGCTGCATCCATGCCTTGGATCTTGATTATTATATACTCTGTTATGGATGGCTGCACCCATACCACATATATATCATGTATCTGAGATATCAGTTGTATTTCTCCACGCAGGTTTTCTGATGGCAGTGTTTTCAGTTGGACACATTCTCGTAAAGTATTTCACCCCTCTCTCTCTCTCGGGCCTCATGCTTTAGGGGCATCTGTTACACAGTAATTTGTCACCGTCCCTGCAATTCCACATCCCGCACAATTGGAGGGCTCATTCCATGACTTGTGAGTAGTGACATGACTTGAAACCACTTTCATGACATCCCTCTGAACATGAGCTTTCATTGCCCTGAAGACAACTCCTTGTGAAAAACCCTAAAAACAACCCTTTTTGCATTGGTGCGGGAAGCCAGTTCAGTACCCGTACCAATGGGGGAAATCCGTCAAAGAAGGCACGCCAATTGGCACTCTGTCTCAGAGTCGCACTCGCGCCAGCCATTTTAAGGAGTGTTTTTTAAAAATCAATGGCAGAAGTTTCATCCTAACCAATTCATGAACTGGTATCTAATTTGAGTTGGGAGTTTTGGCTCCGGATATCCATGTAGAGGAAGTTTTTTTCCACCTCTCATGGAAGCTTCCTTGAGGATTGGGGCAATCCCATGATTGTAGTGATCCCAACTCCTCTTCCACCATCTATATAAGCTTGCCATTTCCCTTTGCAAGCTAGTCTCCAAGTTCCCAAGAGCCTTAAGGTCAAATCCAAGCAAGGAGATTATTGTTGAGACATCCGAAGAGAGAGGCTTGTTCCATCCCCGATAGGCTTTTTCGACACGTGTTCCGCTGGCGACCCTCCGAAGGAGAATTCAGCGTCAGGGCTATGGTTGTATTCTTCTTTGATTGATTAATGATAAGCGACTCTTGGTTATGGTTCCACTCCTGTTGTTGATTATGATGATGAGTTATGTCTTCTCTAACTGACATATATACTGGATTTTATGCTTGTGTTTGTTTTGTTTCTTGCGTGTGTAGGTGTCTGATCACGGAGATCATGAGGATTGTGATCTGCCAGAGCTAAGGAATGGGAGCGCTACTTTCTCTACAAGCGACAGCGTTGGATTCCAGGTAAGCCTTCATCGCCAGTTGGTTTATTTTCAATTAGGAACTTGCACTATAGCGTGAACGATTGTTGCTAGACTTGGTTTGGGCTAGTGGGGATCGCCTCTGTCTGCAAAGGGGATTTACCTCCACAACAATGCCATACTGGCTGTGAGAGAGTAATCTTGCAACATTATAGGACATGCAGAGGAATGCAGTTAGTGTGGAAGAAAAATTGTCAATTAAAAAGTCAAGGATGAAGGGTGAGAGAAAGGTAACCATGAAAGAAGAACTATCCTCATCCTCTGTGGTAAAATTAGACACTTTGATAAGGAAAGTAGATAGAATGGTTGACATAATTTCCATTACAGAAATACAGTCGGAAGCATAGGTTAGAAATCCTAACTTCAGAGGAAAGTAGAAGCAACCTCAGTTTAAGATCAAACAAAGAGAACAAAGGTTTCGTGAGCAACCAAAACAACAACAACATATTCAGACACCCTTGTAGCAAAATTATGCTCAAGGATTTGAGGAAGAAGAATATGACCCGATTTTGGAAGACAATTAATTTCTTACAGTAGATGGTCAGGCCATATTTTTGACAGAAAATGAAGAATATTTTGAGAAGACAGGTGTGCCTAAGGATGAAGATTACATACTAGCCAATGATTAGGAGTTGGAGGTCGAATATGATGATTATCAATAGGGTTATTTGAATGCACTCAACTCATAGCAGAGGAAATAATAATGTAGGAATAGAGATGTCCCAATCAATCCTACTCAGAAGCAGACATCCTAACAAAAATATACTCATCCGAAGAGAAATCCTCAAGGTAATCAGAACAAAGGAAAGGAGCCTGCAGTTGTAAATCAGAACAAGGTTAATCAACCATCTACAAGCACACCAAGCAAAGAAAAATACAGTTAGAAGAAGGAAACTACACCAAAGGATCGACCTGTAAAAAGAAGCACAACCATTAACGAGTTAGCGAAATCCATTCCTTTCATCTTAGAAACTGAAATATTGAAGTTAAAAGTTTCTATCCCTTTAAAACTTGTAAAAAAAATCAATATAAATCTCATGTAGCTAAAATTTTGAAAGTAGATCCTTTATCTGATATGGTAAATGTCGAAGATGACCAACCTGAACTCATTTTTGGTCTAACTATAGATGATCAGTTAGAGGATAGTGGAGTTCTCCAATTCAATTTGAGTCTGATAATTCATCAACTTATCCTTCACAACACCATGCTCGACTCTGGAGCTTCCTATAATTTGATGTCAAAAGCCATTATGGAGAAATTGGGGCTATATATAACTTGTCCATACCATGAATTTTTTTCCTTTGATTTAGGTAGAGTTCATTGTCTTGGTCTCATAAAGGATTTGGTAGATTCCCTTGAACAAATTCCAGCAAATAATGTCTTGATGGATGTGGTGGTAACTGATATACTGCCATGGTTTGGTATGTTGCTATGAAGATCTTCAGGAGCAAAGTTGAGAGGCACTTTGCAACTAGATTTCTCTAATGCCACCATCTAAGTTTTTGGAAAATTGAGAAATTTGTATAGGGAAACGAAGATGATACATGATTACCAACAAAGAGAAGCCCAACGATCATCCAATTAATGTTGTACATATAGATCTTGAATCATTTATTTTTTTGAACTATAGTGATTTGAATGATGTAGATAGTTAGCTCGTAGAAGTAGAAGATATTCCATAAATTTCCAATAGTGTTAGAGTATTTTTAGATTAAGGAAAAGGAAATATACCTAGTTCTTTAGAGAATTCATTAGATAAGCTAGAGAAAAGTTTAGAATAGATAGAAGAAGTGGCCTGAAAATATGAGACAAAAAAGAAATCAAAATTACAACATCTGGATCATGAAGATGGTCTTTGGATCATGGATTTTGATGGTACCTTGGGGAAATATGGGGCAGGCATTGGATTTTGGATCTGTGGTCCTCTTCATCAACAAGGTAATGTTCCAGAAAATGTAATATTATGTTCTTATAAGTTGGATTTCGATTGATCTAACAATGAGGCTAAACATGAGGCATTTATCACTGGCCGCAAAATCCTGAAAACGTTGGGCACAAGAATAATTTCATTTTAGGGAGACTCTGAACTTGTGATAAAACAAGTAAAAGGGGAATACCAGGCCAAGCATCCATGAATGAGAGCATATATAAATTATATACTGGATATCCTAAATACGTTTACCGAATATACATTATCAGTCGTGGAAAGAAGTCAGCATCTTATGTCATATTCTCTTGCTACAACAACAAGTAATTTCAGGATTCAAATATTTTCCAATAAGAAGTTTCAAATGCACGTTAAACATTAGCTGACTGATCCTAAAAATTTGCAGTATTGGCAAGTGTTTTGGGTTGACAAAGAGATAAATATTTTTCTTCAAAATGAAGGTGAATTTGAGAATTCTTTTATTGATGAACTTTATGAGAAGGATGATCAAGTCATCGAATCCACTCAGGTTGATGTATTACAGTTGAAGGATAAAAATATTTCAAGAGGTCTCATACCTTTGGAATAATTGTTTGATGAGGATAATGTTGCTAGGAAGCTGAAATTGGTTCCCACAGAGAAAGGTGTGGAAGATGTGAACATTGGAACAATGGAAAAGCCTAAGATGGTAAAACTATCCAAGTATTTATCTTCTGAGGTAAAAGACAAAAACATTTCTTTATTGTCTGAATTTTCTGATGTATTTACCTGTGATTATTCAATCTTGAAATTTTATTATAAGAATATCATTCAGCATACCATTCCAATTAAGCTCGACCAAAGGCCCTTCAGAAAAAATCTGAGAAGAATAAACCTGAGGATGTTTCCATCAATAGAAAAGGAAGTGAATAAACTATATAAGTCTGACATCATTGTTCCCATCAGATTTTCAAATTGGATATCAAATCTAGTTTTGGTAAGGAAGAAAATTGGAGAAATCAGGATTTGCATTGATTTTAGAAGCTTAAACAAGGTGTCTCATAAGGATAATTATCCGCTTCCCAAAATGGATCATATCCTACAGAGAGTTATTGGGGCTTCCCAAATTTCACTTCTTGATGGATACTTTGGATACAATAATTTTTTAGTACATGAGAAGGACGAAGACAAAACTGCCTTCAAACAACCTTGGGGCACATTTAAGTATTTTAAGATGCCATTTGGACTCAAGAATGCAGGGGCTACCTCTCAGTGGGCGATGGAAATAACATTTGTAGATGAGAAGGATGTTTTATTGGTTTTATATATTGATGATTTGACAGTTTTATCTCATTCTAATGATGAACAGTTGCATCACTTAAGAGTTTTTTTTCAAAAAGGGAGGAAATTCAGAATTTCTCTTAATCCAAAAAAGAGTCATTTTTCCATGGAGAAGGAAATGCTTCTCCATCACATCATCTCCAAGGATTGTATCTGGATTGACCCTTCTCGGTTTGAGGCTATTCAGAAAATTGAATTTCCGCGCAGTAAGAAATAATTTCAAGGTTTCAATGGTAATATGAACTTCTTAAGGAGATTTATTCCAAATATGGTTGAGCATCTTTGAGAAATGACTAACATGCTAAAGGAATACAATGAGGTAAAGTGGTCCAAGGATGCCAAAATGTCTTTTAACTCAATGGATTTTTCCTTAACTACACCCCCTATTTTAATCAGACCTAATTTCTCCATTGATTTTATCATATTCTCATTTGCCTCTGAGCATACCTTGGCTGCCGTTTTGATGCAAAAGAAGAATAAGACCGAGAAACCCATATCATTTTTCAGCTGTGCCATCAAGGATGTAGCCCCTCAGTACCATATCATTGAGAAGAAAGCCATGGCTCTGATACAGGCATTTAAGGACTTCCATGTATATATATTACATTCACATATTCTTGCTTATGTCCTCAATGCAGCAGTAAATTATGTTCTTATGAAGACTGACCTGGAGGGTAAAATAGGGAAGTGGATAGCAACAATGTTAGAATATGACCTTGAGATCAAGCCCATAAATATGATCAAATGTCAGGTTTTAGCCAAGCTCATGGATGAATCAAATTTACATGCTCTAGATATCAACCTCATTTCAACTTTCTCTGATGAAGAAGAGGATGCCACTCTCATACAGGAATCTGATATTTTTCTTTCGTCTCCTTGTTATTCAAACATTAGATATGTTATTCAAAATTTAAATCCTTCTCCAAGCATATCTAAGAGTAAGGGTAGGTCATTAAAGTTGAAGGCCTCCAAATACTGCATTTTGGACATCACTCTTTATTGGAAAGACCTAGGAGGTGTTTTGTTGAACTGTTTAGTTCAAAATGAAGTTAAAGAAGAAATGAATGATTTCCATAGGGGATGTTGTGGAGGTCAACTCTTTTGGAAAACCACAGACAAGAAAGTGTTGAGGGCTAGATATTATTGGCCCACTCTTTTTTCATAGTTGTATAAAACAATGATGAGTTGCCATGAGTGTGAGGTATTTCAAGGTAAAAGGAAAATTCTTCCATTACCTTTGCATCTTATTTTAGTGCATCCAAATTTTCAGGAGTGGGGACTTGAATTTATCGGAGAGATTCAAGCTACATCATCTGCACAACATAAATGGATCTTAACCACCACTGACTACTTCACCAAATGCATTGAAGCAATCCCAACAAGGTAAGCAACGGATTTAGTAGTTATTTAGTTTTTGGAGACTAACATTTTGTCTCGTTTTGGTTTTCCTCATAAGACCATTACAGGCAATGCGATTGGATTCAAGTCAAACAAAATGGTTGAGTTCTGTGACAAGTACAATATCAAATTGGGGCACTCAACCACATATTATCCGCAAGTAATGGATTTGCATAATCTTCTAATAAATCTTTCATTAATGTCATTAGAATATGTTGGAGGAAAACAAGAAGAACTAGAAAAAAAATCTTGTTAATTCTTTGTGGACCGATAGGGTGAGTAGTAAGAAATAAATAGAAATGTCCCCCTTTCAGTTGGTATATGGTGTAGACACTGTGTTTCCTACATCACTTGTAGTATCGGTCATGAAATTGTTACAAGAAGCAGGAAGTGAAGAGAATGATGTACATCGTCGTATCAATCAGATGATCCATCTTCAACAAAGAAGAGATGAGGTCTTTCGGAACACTTCAAAGCTTCATGAAAAGATAAAGACAGTATATGACCACAAGACAAAGGTGGATGATTTCACGATTGAAGATGTGGTCCTTAATTCGGATGCTAGGAAGAAGGAAAAAGGGAAGAACAGAAATTTGAGAACCTGTGGAAAGGGCCATACAAGATTTCAGCCTTTCATGGATAACATGCTTTCATATTGAAGGATATGAATGGAGAAGGGTGCTTAGGAGGACCAGTCAATGATAGGATCCTTAAGCATTATCTTTTCTGATGCAGATTCATGGAAATTTACAAATTCCATTGCATATATCAGTTTAATTTTTCTACAAAGTGCAAAGCAGAGAATCAACAGAGCTTGGAGCCCAAGGTGAAGGCCATCAAGTTTCACTAGTTTTTTTTTTGTTTTAAAAGTTTATTCAAAGTCATTTCAGTCTAGTTTTAAGTCAATTTATTATATCAAGTTTTCACCATTTAGTTTTGTTTTTAGATTTTGACTCCATGCCCACTGGTCAGGCTACTTGGTCTAGGGTGTTCTTGGCACCTCAAAAGAGCTACCATCCCGAGCTGGAGCCAATGTCAATGTCAATTTTTGCATCCTGCCACTAGTGATCAAATGGACTCTTATCATGTCTTTTTAGGGTCTCATTGTCAAATTTTTTCATTCCATTAGCTCATCATGAAAAAATTTAGTCACTAGATGTAGACCTATGTCTAATTTTACTCCTTGTAAAATTTTACTAGTTGCTAGCTTATTCCACCTCTCAGCTGAGTGTATCATCTTTGATGAGTTTTCATCATCATTACATTCATTTTTAGCATGGTTTCATTCAGTCCAAAGTCTCCATTAGTTCTTAGGGTTCCAACGTCATCAAATCAACATTTCATGCATAAAGTCCAGCAAGTAAAGGAGTGACAATAAAGTCATTTATTCAATAAATTTGATTTCAAGGAAAAATGTAATTTTATATACTTAAATTTTGTAATAAGTCCTTAAAAGTTCCAAATAGCTGCCAATACTCTAGTTCCAAAAGCAAATATTCATGGTTCTAAGAAGAAAATTAGTGTTCAAAAATCATCAAAACTTAAAAATTGAAAAGATAAAGTCCAAAATGCAAAAGATCAAGTTCAAAGTCAAAACGGAATTTTGGTGGGCCACCCCACTAAAGTTGAAGAAAATGATATAAAAAGAAAACAAAGGAGGTTTATATTCATCATCACTTTTTACAAACAAAACTTCAGCTCTCACTACGAGAAAAGATGAGTTTTTAGCTCTCACTAGCGAAAATTTATCCTCCTTGTACATCTACTAACCTCATTGCATTTTCCATTGTGCATCTCAACTCCTCGCTCCACATCCTGTTGCACATCTCAACTCCTCCCCACGCATCTGAGCTAGGAGCTGGTAGGGAAATCATTTCTAAAGTAAAAATGAGGCAAGCTAAGAATTTCTAGAGTTTTTAAGAGTATCTACAAGTTACAAATCAAATAATTAAAGAGAAATATCTCCGTTTTCATCAGTTTTCAAAGCATAAAAGAATTTCACTCTCTCAACTAGGGTTTTAAATGTCAATTTGAAGAAATTGTGTCATCGTCATTTTTTTAGTTTGAAAACCATGAAACTCACCTTCCACATTTTCATTCACTCCACTTCAACCATTTACACATCTTATCCTCACCCAATTCCTATTTTTCTCAAAAACTCTACTCAAACCATAATTTCTACCTATTTTTTACCCTAGGCCCCTGTTTAGACCTTTCCATCTCCTTCCCCTCACACAAATTCAAAAATGTCACTTCCCCCTACTTCGTAACATCACTCCCTCTCCCCCTAAATTTCCTAAAAAATTTAGGCAACCCTAAACTCATATTACGATCTCATTCATAAACATAGTCAAAACACTCACTTTTTTCTCCTCCTCATTAGTGTTTTCTTAATGCCATGGACACTGACACCTACCCATCTGAAAGAAAGAAGTACAAAGGAGGAAAGATACTGAGGTTTGAGCCTGATCATTGCTATCATATCACCTCATCTCTTTTTATACTCAAATGTTTTCAAGATTTCAACTGTGTACAATTTTGTGAAAAGGTACAAGAGGTGGGATATAATGAACAACTTATAGGGTTATTTTCCATTGCTTTGAAAAATGACAAGGTTGTTATAGCAGGGATAAAGTTCTCTTTAACACTAGAAGTCATCTCCACAACCACTGGTATACTAAATCGTGGAGAATATTGGTTCAAGGGTATGAGTCTTGATGAAGAATACTTCAAACTCTACTTCAAAACACCATACAAAGATGCCCCATTGCATGTATTTCCTTTCATATAATTATTGGATAAATATTCTCCATTGATGAAGTCCATTATGAGGTTTCTCACTTATGAAGGATGTTTTTCAAGACTTTATCAGTACCACATAAGAATAATAATGCATTTTACAGGTGTGAAATCTCTTAATTTGTGTAATTACCTCTTCAAAAGTGTGTCCAAGATGGCAGGTGAGATACATGAAAAGGGAAGAGATCATACAAATAGTATTTTCCATCACCATATGATTAATACCATCATTCTCGACCAATTTCAAGAGAAAAAAATCACTTGGGAGTCATTTTTGGGAAATATAGTTCAAGATAACTTGGTAGAGCCACTACAACAACAAGAATTTTCTTCAACAGAGCATGATGTCAGATCACCAAGAAATAGGGAGGAACAACCTTCGAATGATAGGGATGAGGAGAAAAAAAACAAAGCTAAATAATCAAGCCATGAGGATAACCATTCACCTAAAAGGAGAAAAAGGGACAAAGAGTTCAGAACTTATCAGAGAGGAATAGGCAAGTGTTTTCTCCACAAATTGTAGAAGGGGCCTTGCCTTCTACATCAACAAAGAAGGGATATCGTGAACATGAGGAGAAAATTATCCATGAGGAAGAAAATAATTTTGACGTGATATACTTGGAATCCCAAGATGAACAGGAAACCCTAAACTTGGTCATCCAAGGAAAAGATGCGAAAATCAGAGAGCTACAATATAATTTGGCAAGGCCATAATTTTTTATCTCCTTCCTTGAGAAAGAGAAAAAACAGTTGACGGATAAGCAAGTACTATTGTAAATGGACTTGTTGAAGGGTAAGAGACAAGATTTCAAAGGAAATGAAATGATTGGACATGATGAGTTTGATGAGTCTGAGGCCCATATCACAAGGAAAGAGCAGGAAAAATAACAAGAGGCACTTCTTGCAGAAGAACTCACCTTTAAGGAAAAAATTGCAAGAGAAATCAATGATGATATGGAAGTTTACCTTGAGAGAGTAAAAATAAGCTTGGAGAAGGTCCTCCACAAGGCCAACAAGGAGAATCAGATGTTGAGGAATAAGGCTGACCACTAGCATACTGGAAACAGAATTTCCAATGTAAGGGTTAATCAGTTGCAAGACAAATTCAAAGAAACCTTATTTAGTAAAAAGGGGAGGGGAAAACTCCATTTGCTTGTTGATGCCTCCTTGGTTGCATGACATAATTTTTCAGAGCCTCACAAAGCAACCTCACACACCAATTTTAAAATTTTTCAATTTTTGGGGTTTTTAGACAAATTTTGGATTTTTGGTTGCAGACAGGTGCAAATTTTTTGTCTCACCCGAGAAGCACAGTGAAATTTTCTATGCTTTTGCTACAAAAATCTAAATGAGAAAAAAGTATGTTTCTAGAAAGCTAATAAAATTCTAAGATAACCCATTTTTTCATATTTTCAGTTCAGGGTTCAGTCTATAAGGAATTTACAAAAAAGTGCTCAAAAATCACCTTTCTTCCCCACTTTTAGAAATTCACTGCGCTTCTAGGAGTAGTATTGGGAGAAAGATTTTTTAGTAGGCTTCACGAGACGAAATTTTGCTGCTTGAACATCCTAATTTCATTAAACTTGACCAGATGCCCATTAAAATTCTTATTTGCAAATTTGGATGATGTAAAGGCAGCCAAAAAGGCCTCACAAGAATTTTTCCATGCTTCTGGAAATTCTGTGTGTAATTTTGCAATTTTCCTGTGTAATTTTCAATTGAAAGTTTCACTTTGGGAAATTTAAAGGGGTAGTTGTAAAAGGGTAAAGGGTTAAAAGTGAATTTAAAATGCATGGTAATAGAGTTAAATAGGTGTATTTACCTCTCATTAATGCTTGGAGAGGATTTCTTTAGTTAGTTTGTTAAAAGGAGAAACAATTCAAAATCTCCCTAGTTTTTTGTTTAGTTGGAGAAAGACTTAGTTTCACCTCCACAAGTCATGGATTCGACCCCTAAGGATGGGAGAAGTCTTTTTTGGTTTATATCTATCATATTATTTTTCATTGCAACGGTTGGATGTTGTGTAATTGATCTTTGAAGACTAGTGTATTCAATCATTTTCATAGGAACTAATAGACAAAGTTGCAAATATTTTGGTAGGATTCCTGTGGAATGTGTTTTAGCCGTGTTGCCTCTTATGATTTCATATGCTTGAATGTATTATTCTTTCCATTTTCATTTCCATCTCTTAATGTGATTGATTCCAATGTTAGATAAGCATAATTCATTATTTTGATGCTCTGCTTTGGAGGAATTATTACATTGGTGTTTCACTTTCTTGTCATAGAAAATAATTCATGATTTCTATGCTCTTTTTGAAACCCTACCTATCTAATAACACTCATCAAGATAATTGAATGTGCTAAAGTGTGTGCCTACCTTGCCCCATCAGATCTCTGCAAGTTTGATCCTCAATGCCCTGACCTAAATCTTCCTAGACCTAATTCACCATCCAAGACCCAAAATCATTCAATCAAACTGTAGAGCCTACTATACCTAGCCTAAAATCATGATTATCCAGTCAATTTGGTTGTGATCTCGCAGAGAGAGCCCTCTCGTGACTAGTAGGGCTATATATTAGGCCAAAGCAGTGTGTAGTTAACTTTGCTGGTGTCCTTCTCAGCCTTCAGAGATCCAGTGAAATGATAACACTCCACACTTCTTTCTTTCTTTCTTCCATGGTCGACTTCTTTGATAAATTCCCTACCAAGGTTTTCCTTCAGTCATATTAGAAGATTCTATTTATACCTCAAAAGTCTTCTAGTGGTATTCCACCCACACATCTGAGAAGTTATGGTACTATTGTCCCACTCTTCCCATAACTACTAGTAGTTATTACTACACCTTCCCATTTTATATTCCTATGGAGAGAGTTTGAAAATCTCAAATATCATGGTCCTTTGGCACAACCAATAACTCATTGACAAGATTAGTTCTCCAAAGTTCCCTTTTTTTGGCTTCCCTTCTTCCTCATGCCTTCTCATGGTTCATATCAAGGCTTCACCTGTTTATCAACTATAAATAAATTATAATTTTAACCGATCCAAATATTTTTCCCATTTACATTTACTCACACATAGAAGTATTAATAATATAATTAATTAGAATTACATTATTAGTGGGAGTTAAGTGTTTTGGATACTACATGCACTAAGCTCTTCAACAATAAAGCAATGATGTAATCCTTGGAAACTATTCCCAAGAGAGGATTACTGGATAATAAAACCTAAAATAACCCTTTCAAGTGTGAACATCTACTGCAGTGAGGTACGATGTTCAAGCTATTAAACTCCAAGGTAATAAAATTAATCATTTTAAGCATTGAATGGTAAAATAAACCCAAACTTGTGTGCACAAGTGTTGTACCATGGAAATAAGTTAGATCTCATAGAAAAACCCATCATGATAAGAATATAACGAAAAAATTGAAGCTCCACCTAGTTTTATACTTACAAAACAAGAAGAAAGAACTATAACATGGTAGGAAGGAAGTGGAAATTTCAATGCATTCGTTCCTCCGTTCACACAAAGGCTTGGTGTTTAATTGAATCGAATTAAGACACAACCCAATAAACATTCGATTGCCATCGATCCTGTAGGGATCGATGGTCAATGATCACTGAACTATACTCGTATAAACAATTAAATAACTATCACGACATGAACTCACGATTCAGATACAAATATGGACTACATTAACACAGAGAATCCACACAACAATTTCACTATTATGTACAGAATATCAATGGACAGACCTAATGCATTTCAGCCTTAGTACGCTCCTTCTCCGGCGACTACATTTCATTCATTCTCCTTCTTCAGATATTACAGGCACGCCAGTTATATAGAATTTAGAAAAAATTAGGAATTGGTTGGCCTTCACAAATCTCTCCGATCGCTCAAAGAAACTCTTCCTCTTCTCAAGTACACACATGGCAGGCGCACATGGCAGATTGATTACATAAGTTTCGAAGTCAGTTTTAAAGCAAAGTTCGCCCCATTTTCATGACTATTCGCATACCAAGTTTAGATTCGAACTGGAATTTGAATCGTTCAGATGCCCCTGCATCACATATACCATGAGATGTAACACAAATGCCATAAACATATATACCAAAAACACTGTAGTATGCTCATAACCAACAAATACACAACCAAGGGGTGATCCAATATGTAATTTTCAATGCCGAAATCTCATCCTTAGAGAAGTCGGATCCCAACTAGTTAAAAAAAACACAGTTCTGCATATGAAAAACATTTAACACAAAAAGCACATCGCGTTCAACACAAATCAAAACCGACAAAACTAATCCAAAGTGGAACTTACATGCTACTCTATCCCTATTTAAGAGACCCGTCGATCAAAACTACTCATGATCCACTCGCATATCTATCTCCGCTAACCGATACCAAAATGGCTTCAGATGGTGTTCCGGAAGAATATTTGGATGTGGTCTTCCAAGAATTTGCTTACGATCCCATTCGACTCCCACTTGAAGAAGACCCTGCTCAGCTGCTATACAACCGCAGGACACTTGAGACAATTTGGGTAACCAAACATAAGGCCAGTAACCCATATACTCGCCAGCCCTTCCACATTAAGAATGTCATCCCCCAGACTGAGTTGAGACGTGAGATGCACCGATACATCACCAAAAACAGAATTCCAGGGCTTCAAGTAATTCCCGACTATACTAAACTGTTAACCCAGACAGAAATGACATGTCTGCTGAAGGATTTGGTATACCATTATCGTTATATTTCTCAGAAGGAGAAGGAAAATAACGAAGAGGCGGATTGGAAGGTGTTGTGGGAAAAGCTCAACCTGATCCGTCTTTATTGCGAGTACGGGGAATCGAACAGGGCTGCATTTTCGTCAATCGATGGATACCAATACTTGTTCGTGGTGGTCGATAAACAACTGCAGTGTTCCTACTCTTCAAATGAAGAAACGAAGGAAGTGTGCAGAGAAGTGGCCAGGATAGTCGATATCGTCGGTTTTAGAGTGAGGGATTTGATGACAATACCTGAAAACTCTATACTGGCGTTTGTACATATCCTGTCTGAGCTTGGACAATACCGGTATTTGAAAATCCAGAGTATGGTCTTAAAAATTTACTATGATATGTTTTATCGCAACATTGATTATCCTCATCTAAACAACGGAATGACAATTCGTTATTATGTCATCCAAATTACTCTCAAATTGTTGGGGCGCCACAATTCAAGGGATAAAATCATAAATGAAGATCTCTACAATGGGACGGCTATCCTGAAGGCGGCGTGGATGTGGAGGAGGCTCCCTTTGCTCCATTTTGACAATTACGTGGACGTTCTTGTGAAAGTTGTAATACTCTGCATTTCCCGTTACCAAGAACATCTCGTTTCTTGCCCACATGGAGGGGCACATTGTATTGGTAAAGCACTTAACCGAGGGTTGGAATTAATTGAAGTCTTAGTGAAGGCTACAGATTCCGAAGTTTATAAGTATGTGAAGCAGAAGGAAAGGCTTCAACAATTGGACGTAGTCAAAGATATTGTTCGAATTGTGGAGCTGGTTCTCGAAGGGGTCAGATTCAAAGCATCTCACGTTCGATTCGGTTTAATTATTACAGCTGAACTTCTGAAAAGCGGTAGGAGAAAATTGAGACAAAAAGAGATTGAAGTTTTTGTAGATTTTCTTCAAAGTGATACTGCCAACAAATACAGTACACATGTTAGGCAGTTGCTCAGCGAGATCACAACGATGGCTGCTTCTCATTAGAAATGATGATGTTAGGCTGAGTCAAGATTGTGCGATGTTTTATAAGCTTGAACGTTTTAGAAAACAGTTTTGAAGTCACTTTCAATTTCCTTTACAGTATTTTTAAACTGGCCCAGAAATTTACACTTGCTTTTGAATAAGTAAGTTGATTAAGTAACTATATTGATGTGTTGACTAATCTAAGAAAATTGCTATAATCCCGACCCTGGCTGATTGAATCCACATACCATTATGAGAAATTTGCTTACATTACAGGTATGATTGGTTTTTCTTTTTCAGTAAGAAAAAAAAAACACATTTTATGTTGAATATAAAAGATGGTTTATATTTTCAAAAATGTCAGATCATACGTATCATATAGCAACATTATGTGTAATATAGTATCCTAAGAAAATTAAGAAAATTGTTCCCTAATCAATACTAATATTACTAACTTTTCGAACATATTTCAGAAAATAAGCATTCTAATTTTTAGACTATAATAAGTGGAACAAACAAAAAAAGACCCTTATATAGCATCTGAAATATATTAAGTAAATGAAAATTTTCCAAATCATTGAAATGGTCATTGTTATAGTAAGGATAGTTAATCTCCTCTAAATTGTATTGTTACCTTATATTTGATTATTTCTATACCACTTCATTTTGCTCTTTGTAAATATATGCAAAGTCAATCTCATTAAATTGATCAACCAACAACTTTATTTTCCATATTTAAAAAATAAGCAAAGGTGGTTCAAATAAAGATTGCTTTAAAACGCAAGTAATCACCACTTTTTAGTCGCCAAAAATATATAATTTCTCAAGAGATCTAATGGGTATATAATAATACACCCCAAAATGTAATGACTTTAGCCTTAGAATTTGTATCATTGCCTCTTAACCGACTAAAATTGAAGGAATAATGAGGTCTGATAACAATGTAAGCTCCATAACCACAAATGTTTAAGGGTGGACCCATACAAAGAACCATAGGGTATCTTCCCCATATATTCACATGTTTGATGTTTGTCATGTTTTATGACTAACTTCATTCTTATATATAATTGGTTGTATTTGTTATCTTAGTTGTGAAGGTACATCGTATTGGTGAAGAAGCTCATAAGAAAAGTTAAAATGATGAGAAGCTATGAAAGATTCTCCAACACCGAAAGAAAAAAGTCAATCTCCCTACATTAAGAGGGAGGGAGCAACATAAGTCTTGATTTGAGAATATATGTTGGGAAAAATATTGCTACATGAGAAGTAGGGAAAGGAACCTTTGTTCAAAGATTCAACTGACAGTCCCACTTAGTTTGATTAAATAGCAACATCAAAACATGAAAGGAATGCTTTGGGTACGAATTTGAAAGTTTATTTCTGATCGGGGTTTTGTTTGTACAGGTGAATCTCTCGAAGAATGGTATAGCATGTTGGTTATCAATCAATTCGATTGAGAGAGATTGATTATCTTTGATCTGTTGGATCACGTGCGTTGAGGATTTTTTAGTGAAGCATTTCTTGTGATGACATCTTGTCGGAACTATGTGTTGAGGTATAGGCGTTGGTCATCGAGTTCCGACCTTGCGTTACGAACTTGGATACCCAGGTTGATGGTTAGCAAGTCAGCATGATGGTACTTAGAGTGGCTGAAATATACAGTCCATCTTAGTCCCACTCAAATAGTTTTCCGTGGTCAAGTATCCAGTCTGTGGCATTGTAGTGCCTAAATTTTAGAGTGACCAAATTGATAGATTTCCCTAGTCATGAATCTAGTCCATGGAATTGTGGTGCCTAAACTTCTTCATAGATAAAGTGAGATCTTCGATGTACTTCTCCTATATATGAATACCTCCATAGTTAAGAGGGAGTGTTGAAGAATGCAACTAGGTTCGGTCTCCATTATTAATGTATTTATCAAAATAATTTATGATCATTATTAAATGACTTATTAAAGCATGGGTTTAATGCTTGGGTTGTATATAGACTAAGGTTCCAATTTTCGAACTCTAGGTTAGTTGTTCCATATTTAAATTGATCCAATTTTTTGGCTTTTAAATCATGTAACATTAGGTTGTCAAAAGGCTCCACCACCAAGTCATCTTCTTCAAGGTCATCATCCTCGATCTCTTCAGCTAAATATACATCAAAGACAACCGTCAAGTAAAGTGATACAGGTAATCAAAATTTCCTCCTTAAGTCGGCCTCAATTAGTCAGCTCAAATTAAGACAGAACACTTCACATGGTCATGTTGGCTCCCTCTATGGAGGAACCATTCTAAATACCCAGCTAAAGTTTCAAATTTCACAAAAAACAATTTCAGACTTCTCTCTGTAATTAAGGTTCATATTACAAGCTTGTTGAAGGTACAATAATACAAACACTCAGTGAAATTGTTGTGGCACAATGACTCAGTGGTATGATGAAAAATTCTATGATACAATGATCCCTATGCTTGGTAGTGTAATAGTGGTATCATACTAATACATGTTTCTTTGACTTGATGTTATTCTCGGTGCTATGTTGTGACATGATGTTGTGTTATGATGTCTCTATTCTTGGTGCTATGATAAATAAACTCAGTGCTACAAGAGCACATTGATGTCTCAATCGTGATATTTAGTGATATGATGCTATATAATTATGATACTTCAGATCCTATATTGTTATGATGCTTAGTGCTATGGTGCTACCTCAATCTTGGTCAAATTAATGAGGATGAAGTTTTGGTGCAAGAAAATGAGATCTCGGTGTCATGCAGATCTCAGTGCTAACACAGTGAAGTGATGACTTGATGAAGGAAGCATATAATCCAAGGGTCTTGGTCGTACCATCTTGAGCCTATTGGAGAAATAATTTTCAATGGGTTTTCCCCAAAGAGTGGGCCTTTTCCCTGACAACATGCCTACATATTGTGTCCTTTTCTATTTTTTGGAATTAGTCTTGATGATAAAAGGTAAAATGCAATTACACATAATAATAATCACTAGATAATGTCATGATAAGAGAAACTAATTAACTTCCATTTCTCTAACACTAATCACCTGAGAAAAGAGAAATTACAAGGTGTTTTTGATTTCTAGAAATGACATGGGTTTAGCTATGCACAAACATGCCCATGTGTCTTTCTGAGAAAAATCTATGCGGTTGAGAATAACCAGTGAATTACCAAGATTCTCGACTAATAGCAGGTCCAAAAGTTCCTACAAAAATTCTAGAGAGATGTTAGGCACCTTGTAAGGTAGTTATGCAAAGAGAAGGTCATGCAAATACAACAATTAGAGTAAAGAAAAAAAACCATCAGAGTGGCCAATTCTACTGTAATGTTTTTGTGGCAATGGAGTACCATATAATACCTCCTTATCAGTTGGTACTCCAAATTTTAGTCAATATTTTGGCCTTCAAATATAGTGAGCGATCCAAATTTTACTTTTGATTTCTTAGGAGAATTTTAATTTTTGGGTTTCCATAATAATTTCAACTGGAAAACCTTTATCTCTGTGCATTTCTAGACGACCTTAGGTGTATTTTAGAGTGTAAAATTGTCTCGTGTTAACAATGTTGTTAATAGTATAAATGACATTCTCGGTTCCTAATTAAAAAACAAAAGTTAAGTACATTTATCATAATTATCAAGTTTGTTGAAGTTAAAAAAGCAGTTTACAAAGCATTTCTTGCGTGAATAGACAATGTGTGGAACATGGTACAAAGATGGATGTATAGAAGTATAAGCATATAAATATGTAACTTCCTACTAAAATATTAAGAAAGCAAGTGTGTATTTTGGAAATTTTTGTTAAATTCAATTAATATCAATTTGAAATGTCAATTATTGATTGAATGACATTATTGAGTGCGAAAGTAATTGTGCATATGTGGTTTTACTTGTATGTAAATACTTTTATAAATTTCTAGATCATATATCATATGAATTTTTATGAAGAACTAGATATGTGCGAGAGAACTGAGAATATTATTATGTTTCGTTGGGTGGATCTTTTACGATAAAAAGTACCTAGTATGTGCAAGAGATAAGTGGTGTATTAGTAAATGAAATGCAAACCTCTCTACACACTAGAGTTACGTGTACAGATATAGCACGCATAGGAGATGCTATGAATTTGTTGTTGTATAGAGTAAGCAATTCAGAATAAGCAATGTGGATGAAATATGGACCTCTATGCACAAATACAAAAATATATTCAGAAATACGAATATCACCAACAATATTGTATAAGTTAATTTCTTACTAAAATATTAGCAATAAAATCCTTTAGTGGATGAAATATATGAGACATAAATGTGAAAAAAATGTGGGTCTCTCCACACAATCGAGTTATGTATCCAAATGTATCATGTACGTAATAATCTAGGTATTCATCGTTGTGTGCAATAAACATGGGCTGAGACACAAATGTAGTTGAAATATGAGCCTCTCCGCACAAATACAAAAAGATATTTAAAAATATGAATATCACGAATAATGTCGTATACGTCAATTGAGTAATAACATATTAGCAATAAAAGAATTTAGTGGATGAAATGTGAACATATTTGCACAATAGAGTTATGTGTCCAAATATAGTGTGTATGGAAGAAGATGTGCAATCCACATTGTGTGAAGCATGCAATACCAAACAAGCAACGTGGATGAAATAAGAACCTCTCCGCACATATACAAAAAGATATTTGAAATTACGAATATCTCCAAGAATATTGTATACATAAATTTCTTACTAAAATATTAGCAATAAAAGCCTTTAGTAGAAGAAATGTTGACCTCTTCGCACAATAGAGTTACATGTTTATATAGCACGTACAAAAGCAATTGTGCAATTGTCGTTGCGTGGAACAGATAGTCTAGATGAAATATGAAGCTCTCTTAAAAAATATGAAATGATATTCGGAAATACGAATATCACCAATAATATCGTATATGTCAACATATATTTTAAATGGTGGGTGTATAGGGAAGCTAATGTTAAACTATTAATGTTAATCTAGCATTATTATTATGTATCGTTATGCATATATTTGATAGTGCAAAACATGGGATATGTTTTTCAATTTCTCAAACAAATATTCGCTTAATAATTTAATTTGCAAAGATAATTTTACTATTCCTAGATCATATATCCTATAAATGTTTATGAAGGATGAGGTATGTGCAGGAGAACGATGAATTTTTCGTTGTGCAAATATTTTAGTATGTAGAGTACGAACTATGTGTGAGAAAGTAGATGAGAAAGCATGTCCAAATATAGCATGTGCTAAAGAAAAGTGGAAGAAATACGAATTCAAAAAAAGAAAAGAAAAATATCATATTATTCTATCGTTTACTTTGGTGCTATTGTGACCAGTAAATATGCATTGTTTAATACAAAAAGTTTAGCAATAAAATCCTTTACTAAAATATTACCAACCATATCATATAGGTCCAACATTTTCTTTGGTGTTATTGCGAACAACAAATATGCATTGTGTTATCACTAAAAAATTCTCAAAACATCATTATGTTTACATTGTTTTTGGTCATGTTTTCAAGTAGGTCTAAAGGTCATTTTAAGTCTTGGTAAAGGGTAGGTAATAGTTTTGTAAGTTTTAAAGGTCATCTTTCAAGTTCAAATAAAGTCCTTTAGGTTCATTTCATGATAAAAAAAGTCATATTTTTCATTTAGGGGTCATGCCATGAAGTTTCGAGTTGAATTCTACATTTAGCCAGGAATCCACCGTTTCATAGCACCGCCAATTCAAAAATCAGGAAATGTGCTATGAAAGCGCTGCTACTTTCGTAGTGCAAAATGAAAAATTTACACTAAGTGCGCTACAAAAGCGCGGTTTCTTAGCTGTCATGTCAAATGAGCCAAAAAACTGTCAGATTCGTTTGGGAATGGTAGGATAGGAGTGTGGTGAGTTAGTTAGTCATCAAATCCATTATACACACTTGTCCTAGACTCATCATAATCATGATATAAATTCAAGAAAGCATCATTTGGTTATGAAGGAATATCTTAAATTCAAATTCTTTGCCTGATTGAGCCATCCTCAGTTCATTTATCTCCAACGCAACTACATGAGATCTGAAGCAGTGACAATTAGTCATTGGTTTCTATATACATAGAAAAATTTCACTATAATCAAGTGTGGCTGCTATGTTAAATCAAGAAAGGCCATTATCAGGAGAGGCTGCTTGCAAGCAAGGTTGTTTTACAGATTTCGAAAGAAACTAATAGGGCGTTTTCTAAAAGAAACATGGATGAGGAGAAAAATATCCATAGAGGGGGCATTGTCTAAGATATGAACCTGATATATGAACCTGAGTTTGCATTACACTTCAGTGGGACAAGTATCAAAGCCTTGAGGAAAAGTTGACATGATAAAACTATGAGATTTCTAGGTGGAATATTTGGAGATACAATTGAAAAGGTCCCCACATAAATTGAAAAAAGAAATAAAGCAGAGTGACAAATTCATAGATAAACTCAGATGAAGAATGAAGGTCAAATTTGATGAAGGATATGTTTTTAAGGTTATATTGCTGATGGTTTTGAGAAAATATTAATGTTTTAGAGTCTGGGCATCTCTTTATTACAAATTTTGAAGAATTTTTCAACAAAACTGCCTACATAGTAGTTTCGTAGTGCAACTAGTGCAAATTTGATCAAATGTGCTATGAAACTCCTGAAGCAGCTTTTTCACTATGAAGCAAAAAACTATGTTTCCGGGTTTGCGTAGTGAACTTCTAAGGAGGTTGCTGCGAAACGGAAAACACATTTAGGAAAACTGAGAGAGGTTTCTGTTCCTAACATACCTGAATACAAAAACCTCTCTTAGATTTGTCACAAGTGTTATCAATTGGGAGATACAAGGCTTTCTTTGAAGCCCTAGTTTCAGAAAACAAAGTTTTCCTGTTTTACACATGTTCTTCAAAGACATTTTCTCGAGAGCAGGAGAGGTATTTCAAAAAACCAAGAGAGGATTTGATTCAAGACAGAATGGAATAAAAAAACCTCCTTAATTTTTGTAAAATACATCATGGATGAGGAGATATAGGCTTTGTTCCAAGACCTAATCTTCAGGAAAGAAACAGGAATAATTTGCGAATGTAGTAGTCTTTTCATCCTTATTTTCACAGCAAATTTTGAGGGAATTTTGGTGAATTTAGTCTTGAAATTACTTGTGGGAGTGTGTTAATGGAAAATTAAGGCTTCTCTGAAGAGAAAAGATCAAAATATAATTGGAATAGGAGCTAAACACTGCACTACGAAAAGCACTACGAAATTGTGCTGCTTTCGTAGCGCAGGTTTATTCTTACCTTTTTGCATTGTTCGAAGTCTAGATTATGCACAACCGGAGGATTGAAGACATATGGTGTAATATTTGGAAACAAGATGCATGTATACATGATCTATTAATTGTCAATGTGCCCAAAACAGATAAAGGAATGAAAGGGCCTAAAAAACAGGAAAACATGTTTCCTAGATTCTAGGAGAACATTATCATCAACAACATGGTTACATCAAGTTAAATATCAGCATCCAAATTCGACTTCATGGGATTGCAAGTGGAAAAAGATGTAATAAATATTAGATAAGGTTGTTATGAGAGTAATTAAAGAGATTTAGTCCTATTATAAATAGGACTTTTCATTAGGTTTATAGTTGTCAATTTGTAATAAATATCATGTTTCATGATTAGGAAAGGTGTCAGTTAGTGTCAGTAATTCTAAATTCGATGTATCTAGCCTAGAGGCAGATCATCACATGTGATAATATATCTATTAAATACCAAGATGTCGAATTAGCAAGGGGTTGGAGACATTTTGGCAAAAACTACTGCTTTATGTAATTGACTGTGATCAGTAATGCAGAAAGGTTTTCTCCTTGACAGATATGAGATTATCATGGGGTTTTAATGTTTTAATGATCTAACTATTATGTTTAAGTACTTGCAGTAGATCTCATTTCTATTACTTAGAATTTATAACCCTATGCTCTGACTTCCTTTAGTAATGAGACGACTGTGTTTTTTTGTGTTTTATGACTGAATTGCATTTGAACCACCTAGAAATCTCATAATTTTTTTGTGTTTTTTGTGTTTTATGACTGAATTGCCTCTGATATATTCCATGACCTTGTTTCCAATGATTTGAAGTAGGACAAGGAGGACTTTTTCAACATGATATAGTAATCATGGAAGGTAATGGATAGTTATGGTTAAAGAGTTGAAGGGTTGTAAAATATTAGGGAGAAGTTTTACATGACCAGTGATTTGAACAACAAAGAAAAAGAGTTCAACATATAGTAACTTTGTTATCATGGAATATCCATATCTATCTAGTTTCTTCATGTTATTGTTTACCTATCGAGTAAGAGTGGTCTGAAAAAGTGATTGAAATTTTGTTGTCAGTGGTTGTTATAAGTGTATAGGAGAAGGATATGCAATGATGCCAATGTTGATCGTCATGGAAAAAATGGTTGATTTAGCAAGCTTGCATTAAGATGGCTATACCAATGTCTAAAATCTAGAAAGTATAATTTTCCTTCAATTTACTTTCATGTCTCCACATCAATTCCCTTAACACCATATCTTACTATCCATGACAATGCGATAAAAAATTCTAGAATATGATTGAGGAAAATATATGACTTTATTCTGTTCAGGAAATATGAGAGAGAGGCATCTTGGACCTTGATAGCATATGTCAATGGAAAATTTTCCATCAACACAATATTTCCTGCTACAGTGAAGAAGTGAATTAGTAGCTATCAATCAACAATTTATATGTGAAAATAATTTAAGGGGAAAAAGTAGTGGCTACAACATTTTCAGCTTCTCAGGGACATCTCCATTTCACATGGCAGATTAAAGAAGGCATGATGAAAATTTAAAGGATCTATCTGAAGAATACCTTAAAAGGATCTATATCTAATCCAAAAATAGATGTAAAAACTCTACTATCATACTGTATTTCCAGGGGAACCTAGATTATTTCTCCAATATGTTTGGATTACTTGGTAGGGAATCAATATTGTCAATCCCAAATATCAGTGGGAGAAAACACATGCTAGAACTTTAGGAGATATGCTCAAAGAAAAGGAAACTAAAGATGATAAATTCCCAATTTTGGATTTTATAGCTAATTGATGTTGAACTTATATGATAATTTTTAAAATAAACAAAAATACTCACTTGCAATTTCCTTGTACTTTTAAAGGAAGAGAAGGATTGCTTAAAAATACCCATCACTATCATTTTAACAAAATCTCCAACACATGTTTCTATTATGGATTGGAAAAGTTTAAATCATGGATCAATCTAAAGGCCATAATAGTAAGATGTGTAACCAGAAGGAAATCGTTGCCAAGTTTGAGAAGGTCATGCTATCACCATTCACGACAACAATGATGAACTCAAGAAAGGATCAACAAATATGAAATTGAAATAATTTTCAAATGTTTGTGCTGAAGACGAATTCACAATAACATCATAGCCATTGTACATAGGAAAAATATGTGATATAAATGTAAAGGATGAAATGTACATTGGGACTGAAATGTATCGTATAGAACCCTTTTCCATCACAAAGGTCTTGGACTAGGCAGTTGATGCTTCCAAAATTCCCCCCTTATTAGTATTAATGAATAGCAATGTGAGACACTAGAAGCAGAGGACTCGACCTTTGATTCATTTCACAATTTAAATAACAAGCCACGTGAGTGACTTGTTTGGCATGTTGTTGACATTTCCCCTAGGATTATGATTTCTACAACACATTTCCTAGGGGTCACGTATGTATTTAAATTTAACATTGGGCGTTTATCCTTGTCCTCTACCTTATATTCACAAGTTGTGATCAATTGGTCTTTCTTCATCACAAATTTATTTATCTGGGTAGCTTCTCATCTTCCTTCATCAGTTATTTATTTATCTGGGTCCCTGCTAGTCTTCCTTCAGCAATGACCCAAAAAACAAGTAATTTTCCACGTCTATAATCACCAACAACAAAAACACCATCAACACTCACTGCAAAATCACCAAAGTTGGCTTTGAAATTTGACCTA
The DNA here is from genome assembly GCA_034641835.2 of Pinus albicaulis. Lineage (NCBI taxonomy): Eukaryota > Viridiplantae > Streptophyta > Pinopsida > Pinales > Pinaceae > Pinus > Pinus albicaulis. Next base: position 1,478,925,560 of record CM076577.1, read on the forward strand.
TTATCCCTTTCCATATCAAGCTTTTGTGCAATAATTTGTCAAACCAAATAAAAAAATTGAAATTAGAGCTAGGAGCTAAATTGAGGAATTTTAGAAAATATGGTGTGTTGGAGATTAAATATCCAACAACAACATGTGCCAATGAAAAATTTTCCATCAAAACAATATTTCCTGCTACAGTGAAGAAGTGAATTACTAGCTAACAATCACCAATTTACATGTGAAAATAATTTATGGGGAAAAAGTAGTGGCTACAACATTTTCATCTTTGTAGGGACATCTCCATTTCACATGGAAAATTAAAGAAGGCATGATCAAAATCTAGAGTCTCTATCTGAAGAATACCCTAAAAAGATCTATATCTAATCCAAAAATAGATGTCAAAACTCTACTATCACACTGTATTTCGAGGGGAACCTAGATTGTTTCTCCAATATGTTTGGATTACTTGGTAGGGAATCAATATTGTCAATCGCGACTTTCAGTGGGAGAAAACACATGCCAGAACTTTAGAAGATCTACTCAAAGAAAAGGTAACTAAAACTGATAAATTCCCAATTTTGGGTTTTATAGCTAATCGATGTTAAACTCATATGATAATGTTTAAACTAAACAACAATACTCACTTGCAATTTCCTTGTACTTTTAAAGGAAGAGAAGGATTTATTAAAAATACCCATTACTATCATTTTAACAAAATCTACAACACATGTTTCTATTATGGATTGGAAAAATTCATGTCATGGATCAATCTAGAGGCCACAACAGTAATATGTGTAACCAGAAGGAAATTGTTGCCAATTTTGAGAAGCTCATGCTATCACCATTCATGACAACAATGAATAAATAAAGAAAGGATCAGAAAATATACAATTGAAATAATTTTAAAATGTGTGTGCTGAAGATGAATTCACAGTAACATCATAGCCACTGTATGTAGGAAAAACATGTGATATAGATGTAAAGGATGAAATGTACATTGGGACTGAAATGTATCGTATAGACTCCTTTTCCATCATAAAGCTGTTGGGCTAGGTAGTTGATGCTTCTGAAAGGCCCTCCTTATTAGTATTAATGAATAGCAATGTGATACACTAGAAGTAGAGGACTCGACCTTTTATTCATTTCACAACTTAAATAACAAGCCATGTGAGTGCCCTGTTTGGCATGTTTTTGACATTTCCCCTAATGTTATGATTTCTACAACATGTTTCCTAGTGGTCACTTATGTTTTGAAATTTAACATTGGGCATTTATCATTGTCCTCCACTTTATCTTCACAAATTGTAATCAACTAGTCTTTCTTCATCACAAATTTATTTATCTGGGTAGCTGATTGTCTTCCTTCATTAGTTATTTATTTATCTGGTTAGTTGCTAGTCTTCCTTTAGTAATGACCTAAACAACAAGTAATTTTTCACGTCTATAATCAACATCAACAAAAACACCATCAATAGTCACTGCAAAATCACCAAAGTTGGCTTTGAAATTTGACCTACTATCACTTTCCATATCAAGCTTCTTTGCCATAATTTGTCAAACCAAATAAAAAAAATGAAATTAGAGCTAGGAGCTAAATGGAGGAATTCTAGAAAATATGGTGTATTGGAGATTAAATATCCCACAAAAACATATGTCAATGGAATATTTTCCATCAACACAATATTTCTTGCTACAGTGAAGAACTGAATTAGTAGCTAACAATCACCAATTTATATGTGAAAATAATTTCTCGGGAAAAAGTAATGGCTACAACATTTTCAGCTTTGCAAGACATCTTCGTTTCACATGGCAAATTAAAGAAGGCATGATAAAAATGTAAAGGCTCTATCTGAAGAATGGCCTAAAAGGATCTATATCTAATCCAAAAATAGATGTCAAAACTCTACTATCACACTGTATTTCGAGGGCAACTTAGATTATTTCTACAATATGTTTGGATTACTTGGTAAGGAATCAATATTGTCAATCCCGACTTTTAGTGGGAGAAAACACATGCCAGAAATTTAGAATATCTACTCAAAGAAAAGGTAACTAAAACTGATAAATTCCCAATTTTGGATTTTATAGCTAATCGATGTTGAACTCATATGATAATTTTTAAACTAAACAACAAAACTCACTTGCAATTTCCTTATAATTTTAAAGGAAGAGAAGGATTGCTTACAAATACCCATTAATATCATTTTAACAAAATCTACAACACATGTTTCTATTATGGATTGGAAAAATTCATGTCATGGATCAATCTAAAGGCCAGAACAATAAGATGTGTAACCAGAAGGAAATAGTTGCCAAGTTTGAGAAGGTCATGCTATCACCATTCATGACAACAACGATGAAATCAAGAAAGGATTAGCAAATATGCAATTGAAATAAATTTCAAATCTTTGTGCTGAAGACGAATTCACAATAACATCATAGCCACTGTACGTAGGAAAAAAATGTGATATAAATTTAAAGGATGAAATGTACATTGGGATTGAAATGTATGTATAGATGCTTTTTCCATCACAAAGGACTCTAAATTAGAACAATTTGAAGAAAAGCTGAGAACTAATTCTCCAACAACCGATGCCCATGAAGAAAAAAAAAATTAAATTTATCTCATCGATCACAATCAATGAATCTAATAAGTAGAAGAAGCTAAATGAAAAGCATCACCTTTCAGCCTTTCTGCATTAGGTGATACCTTTAAAGGGTCTAACTATTGTCTCAACGGAGCACGTTCTAGTAGATGAAAGGGCCAAGAAGTGCTATAGGCAAACTGTTGCAACAAACTTGTTCCACCAAAGTAAAATGAGTTTAATTCTAATAATTATTAAAAAGGTAAAAATCAAATAAAAAAGAACCATTTATGAGTGCAAAAATAGTTTTCATTTCAATTCATTCCATGTTTTACGAAACTGTAAGTCATATGCATCAAGTATTAAAGAGAAAACCCTAGTTATAGAGAGATGAAGAGATGAAAATAGGGTTTAGGGCAAAGTGATTCTCATAGAGATATGCTCATAATGAATTCACCTGTACGTTTTCATCATATTTTTTTGTCCGTTTCACAGAAGCAGCATAGGAACGAGGTAGGGCAGTTTTATAATTTGCATTGGGCTCTGGGTCCAGTACTGGGATGGTAGTCTACTTACTCCTTTATGAAGTTTTTTGATAAAATGACTGCAATTTTCATAACAGAGCAGAGCAGAGCCTGAAACCTCCATATATGTCTTCTATGAGTACCTCTCGAGGTCGAATCACTATGGATCCATCTACTACTACTTTTTATTTTATCGCAATTGATGTTATACTAGCTTCAACAGCAGTAGAGGACGTGAATTCCCTTCACCATGGCCATACAGGCATGGCGAAATTCATCAAAACTTCTTGAAAAGTGACTCTGCATCTGAATCTCTTCTTTTTGTCGCTTTCTACCTACTCTGGGTCTTTAAGGGCCAAGCAGAGTGATGACATATAGCAACTCAATGTAAGATAAAGAAAATCAAGTTTAACTGGCAAAAAATGCAGCAAATGAGAAGACGACCTCAAGCAAACAAATGGAAAGGACAACCACTCACCAAGTACATAAATAATTTCCAAGGATAATGTTATTCATGTAATGAATTTGGACATAAATCTGTTGAATGTAAACTATGTTAAAAAAGGAACATAAAATATTATACATCAGCTCAAACGTACCTTGGTAAAATAAGATGTTATGTATGCCTCAAGCTTGGTCACAAAGCAAAAGACTGTAAGCTACCATATATATTAAATAACTCTAGACAGATGATGGAATCTAATCAAATCAAACAAAACTATGAATAAAAAATAAGTGCAGGCATTATGAAGAACCCCAATAAAGTTTGGAAGGAAAAGAGAAAGGGGGAGCCAGTTAACTCAATAACATAATGAATCCATCATAGTATCAGGGGGAGCTGCTCTAAGAAGAAACATCCCAGGGGGAAATAAGTTCATAAATAGTCCCCATAAAAGTATTCTATGAAGGGCTCCATGGAATAAGAACATCTAAAAGGTTAGGAAGGGAAAGGACAATTCCTCTAACAGAGAACTATAGAGGAAGAAGATTATCTGAAGCATTCAGTAACCAACAGGTTGATGGAAGGAGAGAAGGCAACAAACAGCCATGATGGTAGAGGGAACATCAGCCATGAACATGTAAGCTAAGAATACATCAACACATTAAGTGATGAATGGTTAAAATCACAAAAATTATGTTTCGAGCTATAGAACTAGAGAGACCCATAAAGGATGATCACATTGTGCATCATACATCTAGAATTAACAATGAATCACATTAAGAAGGATGAGTAAGAGAAGTGCCTATCATCATTATATCATTACATCATTCATCTATGAAAAGTCCTCTTGGAGGAATGCAGTTAAGTGAGTGATAAATCTCTAAGTGATTTACCCATGAAGATTCCTAGTATAGAAATTGAAGATGTCCTCCCATAGATCATTATGTTAGAACAGTTGAATTGAATATAAAGCAACAATGATTCTAGAGTATTCCTAGAAAGGAACATGCAATGGCATTCCTTTGAACAGAATGACAGAATAAGAAAAATGGTTAATGATGCCAAGATCAAATTCAGTATATTGATGAGTTTTGGTGTGGACAGTGGAAAGCTCAATAGTAGAAACTATGAAGGTTGTCTTAGCTATGGGTTCAGGTGCAAGTTGAAGTGAAAGTACTATCAGTTGGTATTTGGTACAAGTAGCATGCCTATCAACAGAATACCAAGTGTTATTAGTGTAGCAGCGGTATGGTACAGGTCCTCAAGATCAAAGGATTATGGAAAAATTACATCACGGTAGTATACAAGGGTCAATGAAAGGGCTAAAGGATCATTATCTTGTTTACACTTAAAGTAGTATATTAAGCATTGAAGTAGTATCTATTTCTAGATATAACTGCATGCCTTCCTCAAGTCAGTACAGATATATCTTCAAGGCCTCTTTCTTAAGATCATTCATAAAAATGTGTGAAGTATGTTCGCTGAGATTTCAATTAAACAGCTTGAAGATGTTTTGTTGAAGATCATCATGATAGAATAGTTAAAGTATTGGAAGTATGAAGGACTAGTTGTGTTAATCTCATAGTTGAAGCTCAAAATTATGTTATTAATTCATCAAAAACATACTTCAGCAGAAAGGATTTGCTGGTTTTTCATCATTAAAGGGAGGTTGACCATTGACATACATACCCCCTTATGTCATAAATAAAATTGCATAGTTGATAAGTGAGACAGACCGATACATTGAATGTATCTAGCCTCATGGGGTTGTTTTGAAAGTACATTGTATAAGTAGTAAAGTATTTTGGTCACTTAGATTGAAATATATTGTCTAATATCACAATAATTTGTAAGATTTGGTTTGATTCATTGATCACATCAGTTAAAAGGACCTTTTAGCTATCAAGTGTAATATCCCTGACAACAGAAAAACTCATTTCAACAACAACATGTAGTGAAGGTGAACCACAAAAACAAAATATATATTGGCATCATCATATTTGAACAGATGTGTACTATAGATGTGTATTGCAGAAAAATACTTACTCCATCTACAACCTTCCTCAATAGATATGCATCGTAGATGAAGATTATAATATAGACCGAAGTATAGTTGGAGCAAACTTGATATGTCACATGGAGCATTCACAATTTTTAAGTATTGATCCAATGATGCATCTCTAAGAATATAAGTCTAACTATATAAGTCTGTTCTATGAAGTTTAATTATCTTCACTTTCAACTTTATACAAGTGAAAGGAGTCTGTGCTTTGGGATGGTATTAGCTTACTGTGTATTTCAACGATTCTCAAAGTGTTCTCCCAACAACTCTTGTACACCAGTCTGGAGCAGCAAGGTATAAAGTCAAAAGAAGAAGGCCTAAACACAGCTCAAAGAAAAGAAATGAAAATATAGGATCTACATTGGGAGATGTGCAACCCTTTGCCATTGATGTCAAAGGGGGAGTAAATGCAAGAAAAATAAGATAGGCAGAGGAAGACAAAACACACCTTTCAGAATGAAAGGGGGAGGAAGTCCTGAAGGAAGTATTTGAGTATTGGTGGAGTATTGCCATCAATACCAAAGGGGGAGACTGTTGGAAATATTGTCATTGATGGCAAAGGAGAAGACAGGAGTAGCACCTGAACTATCACTGAGGAAAAAGAGCAAAGAAGAACCAGCAATAAGGCAAAGGAGAAGACAGGAGCAACACCAGAAATTATCACAAGGCAAAGGAGCACAAAGGATCAACAATTAAGCAGCAAGGAAGACAAGGAGTAGAGGAAGCAAAGGCAATGAATTGAAGTAGAAGAGTTGTTTAAAGACGGAGTTAGATAGGATTTTGGACAAACAAAGTTTTGTTTATCAAGCCTCCGGGCAATTGCACAAGGGCCATTGATCTGAATATCTGGCCATAAGAAAGAAGGCTTTGTGTTAATGGTTGAATTGGTGTCTCTGTGTGAAATAGAGGATTTGAACCAGAATTTGATTAGTTCTAGTGGAGTTAATTCCTATTTAAATAAGAAGGATTCAGGAGCTATTAATCCAATAGAATCTTGTTTTGGAAGTCGTATTTGAGGAACCAGATCTGTTGAAATCAAAATTATAAGTTAAGGGTTTAATTGGCATATTGTTTTGAAGAAAATATTTGGTATGGAACTCCGAAGGCATAACATTCCAATGAGAAGGGAAATCTAATGAAACCATCAAAATAAGCAAAGGAACAATGGAGAAGTTGAGAACCTCCTAAGGGGTTTTCGCGCAGTCTTGAAAAGAGGAGAAATAAATCAAACATACTTGTCAAAGAAAAGAAGCGATGGTGTATTTTAAATATGGAATCAGTATTCAAGACATATAATAAACTTTGAAGTGGCAAGGTTCGAATGTTTTTATCAAATATATAGAATGCATATCGAGTGTGCAATGAATGAAAGCACAGAGTTAAATACACAGGAGGAACAACATTTAAAGGAGTAGAATTGGTGATGGTCAAAGGAAAATAAGGTGCAGATTTTTTTGTTTTAAAACCTGTTTGATAAGGAATTATATTCCGAAATCAATCTCAGAGTTGAAGGAGTGGGAACCAGCGAGAAGATGGAGTATAGAACCAAGCATTTAACGTTAATAATGGAAAGTCTCGTATATAAATCCGACTGATCGATGGCTTATATCACAGTAGAAGATGGCACAGAGGATTCATAGATCTATTCATTCATGAAGGTGGAGCAGAATTATGAGTCGATGGTAAAGTGAACTTGGGAAATGTTAATGAGTTGAATGCAGAACCATGAAGTGAAGGAGCGGAACCGACGACAAACAGTAAAGGTGGTTTCGGAAATACAAACCGGTTGTTTCACATTGCAAATTAACAGTAAGTTGTTTTGTGAAAAAAAAATGCGATAGAATCTAGGCATTGACACATGGTGACAGTGGTATTTAAAAACTGCCTATTTCACATTATTTTTGCGTGTTAAAGTTATATTCTGGAAAAAATGTGATTTTCGTTTGATTGCTAGCCATCGGATATCAACGGCGTTCGCATCATGAAGTTGCATGATGATTAATGGAGGTGTTAAACAAGAGAAGAGGTAAGTATTAATTGATGTGGGCGTGAAGTTTAATTTATCGGGGTCTTTGGTTTTAAAGAAAATCGAAGGTTTTTATATTTATTGACATTTCGGATTAGTCAATGATTGGGCTATTGTTTAACCAAAGTAGAACTTTGGTATGAAAGGAGCAGGGTGAAGATTTTTTGTTGGTGTAATATATGTCAGAACCAATATACCATATAAATGGATATGCAGTTGAATTGTATGTGTTAAACCTTGATGAATGTTTGATATGCGAGTGTTATAAGTTGTTGTGGGACCCAAATATGTTGCGGATTCTTGGGTGATATAGGTTGCATGGTTCAACATATAATGTGAAGCATTATGATATGCCGAGGTTTTGATCCAAAGGAAAATGGTTATATAATGGCGGTGGATATTCAAATATGAAATGGAATGTTAATGCAGGTATGGTGAACGTGACTTTCTCTAGTGAATGTTGATGAGGTATGATTGTTGTGGGACCCAACTGAATTTTAATATTTGTTGGGGTCTTAATAAAGTCCAAGACTTATTAAATGTTACATAACATTTGAATTGGGGTCATAATATATGTTGATATTACGGTTGATGATAAAGCCAAACCTTGTATGAATTGAAGTTGTGAGCCTGGAAATGTTCATTTTTATATGTACTGATGCTTTGCACTTTCAAAACAAAAGTCGAACTTTGATGATATGTCCACATGGGAAATGTATGAAGGGTTTTTCTTTAACCATAGTTGATATTAATTGAATGGGATATTTAGATGGGGACGCATTGTTATATGTGAGCTGGTGGGCCCACAGAGTTATTTTATAAATTGGTTTTATACAAGGTCACCTATTGGCATTCAACTTTCTGTAACGTAAAAGCTCGTGAAATTGGTGGATGGTAAATAAAAGTTAAAATCTGGGTTAATATTATATGCAGATTGAAATAAGCATGAAACCATATGTATGGTTTTCATAAGCCATAAGAGTTTTATGAACAGATCTCAAATCAAATATTTGAGATGCTATTAGCTTTCGCATCATTATTGAAATTTTTGAGTTTGCCATATTTAAAATTATTTGGGCTAAAACTTGAAATGCAGTTTTATATGAAAAAGTGAGTGAAGAAAGAAGATCAGATTCTAAGATCTGATATGCAAAGGTACACAGAGTTGCAGTGAATAGAGGTATGCAGGTTTGTTACACTACAACAGCAGAAAAGACAAACATACAGTGAGCCAAGAACTGAAAGAGTTGAATGAGATACATCCATTGTTAATGTGAATGTAAATGATTTTAAATTATTTTTATTGTATGTGATGCAAAGGCAAGTCTCCATAGGCAAAGAAATACCCCACTGTAATATTGAAATGTATACATATTGTTATATTTTTCTGAATGTGTTGGGCAAGAAAACGAGAAGGTGGAAGGCAAAGAGTCATACATATTCGCTTCAAATTCCCTGTGGAATACAAACAATCATGACGTGAACTCTATAAATGATATCACATAGATATGCATAACAGGTTATAGAATGAATAAATGAGGCAGAGAGGGCAAGAAGAAGGAGGAGAAGATAGAGAAGCTGTGAATATTTAGAGATGATATAAGGCAGATATGAAGGCTGGTGGATAGTAGTGAAGAAGGAACAGAACAGAGCTGATATCCAGGTAAATCAGCATGTGTTTTTTTTTATGAAAGAGTGAGGGAGTTGGTGCTTGCATATCAAATTGTAGCTTGATATATGTCAGTTGTAGCTGGCGAAGGTAGGAGCCTCCTGTAGGTTGTAGCCTACAGAAATTAGACGGGAGTTGGAGCTTCCTTGAAAGTTGTAGCTTGCAGAATTTAGGTACTTGCCTCCTGTAGGTTGGAGCCTACAGAAAATCAGTGGTGAGGGGAGTTGGAGCTTGCCTTTGCATCACAACAACAATAAGATGCGGTTTTCTCCCTTATGGGTTTCCACTTATATCTTTTGTCTATGTGCATGATGTTTATGTGTTAATATGGTGTATCTAATCTGCTTAATACTTGCTGCTCACATATTAAGATTTCTGTTACATTATGTAATAAGTTGATCATGAAATGAAGGTGTAAATAAGTTTAAAGGAAAGGTTTAAAAGTCCATGAATGTGTTAAACTGATTCAACCCCCCTCTTAGTTTAACTAAGGGTTTAACAGGTAATGTTAGGATAGTGCCACCTTTTAATCCAATGTATAGTTGTAATTATCATAAATACCTAATACGCCATGTTGAGTTTTGGAAAAATAACCAAAGTTGATTATAGATGTAAACTAGTAAATAATGGCCAAAGATGAATAGATTGAAATTTAGAACCATTATATAATGGGGTGGAATAATTAAAATAAGCATATAAACAGGGATCTGATTTAAGTAAGACTATGGAGTTCTTAAATTTACCATCAAATAAAGGTATTTTTATATCTTTATGATTGTGGGAAAGTATATGATAGTCGCCTATTGACTACTGTCAAATAATTAAATTGAACATATGCAATGTGATTAAGAGTTAGAAGGTCTAGTGGATTAATGAAAAATGAATAGAGTATTTATAAGAAGAAATGAAAGACTTATTAATGAGGAAAGTAAAGCCTATATTAAGAGAAAAATTGTAGTTTACGTCATGACACGTGAGACACATCTATAAACTGTAAATGAATAAACAACGACATAGTAAATTGTTAGTAACAAAAATACGCCGGAATGCGACGAATGATAGTTTAATTATAAAATTAAGTTATGGATGTTTCTATAGTTAAAAATAAAAATAAAAAATTCGAAATGGGAGGTGTTACAAATGGTATCAGAACCCATGTTAAAACACTAGGAAAAAATGTGTGCTTACACCAGAAAATTTTTGTTGTTGTAATTTTTTGTAAATTTAATTTTCACTAATGTTCAAATTTATCTACATTGAAACATCATTGAAACATGCAGCTGTGAACCATGAGTGAATGGGACGAGTTGTGTGTGGATCTAGGTGGAGGGGAAAACCCAACAGATCCAAATCCTCCATTGATGGCTATGATGCATTAAATGCAAAGAGAAATGATGCAACTGAAAAACCACAATGAAAGGCTATCTTTAACCAGTTAGGAGCAAGACAGGTTAATAAGAGAATTGACCTCCCGGAACAGTCACGAAGGTGAAGGTTCTAGAAGAAATAGGGAGGGAACTGTAAATCGCTTAGAAGATTCTAAGGAAGATGATGCCTCTAGACAAAATTCTAGGAGGAATAAGGAATTACAAGGTGATTCTGGAAAATCTGTTAGAAAATTAAATATTACAGAGCAATGCAACACATAAAATATGTGGAAAAATACAAGCACACAAAAAACATAAAACCAGAGAGACATAGATATACGTGGTTCACCCAGTTTGGGCTACATCCACCCCGAACAGTCAGTCCTTCCTTTCTATTATCCAGCAAAATGAAGAGACAAAACCTACAGTAGATCTGCGGTAATATCCTCTGTTCTCTCTCACAGTCTCCCTCTTTGTTTCTCACTCCAAGAATACACATGTAATACACAACCACAATACAATACCCTCATATAAAGAGAGGGGTTTCCTTCTAGGGAAAAAAACCCTAAACTAAACATAATTTCTACCGTCAGATCATTTGCCTAATGAACGGCCCAGATTGACTAGAAATTACTATACTTTCACAAGACAATTTTACATCTGTTTTTAGCTTCGGGGGCGCTGCCCCCAAAACCCCCCACCAGGGGGGGGCTCCATAAAGTCGTTGTCGGCTCCCCTGGACCCCCCACAGCAGCGATTAATTTACGGGCGGCGTTGCCGCCCCATTTAAGGTACAGGGGTCCAATGTTGTGATACAAAGTAAACAAGATAATCAGGTTCCACACCCAACAAAATCAAGCCTCCCTCCTATGATGGAGATAAGGAGGAAGATGTTGAAGCTTGGCTTCTAAACATGACAAAGTACTTTTAGGTTTATGAATATGAAAGTAACTTGAGAGCTAAGCTGGCTATCTATCAGTTGTAAGGGAAGGCTACCTTGTGGTGGGAAGAAACCAAGATGGTTCATTTTATAGATGATAAAATTGTTATTTTGGAGGATTTCCAAATCAAATTCAAAAAATAGATAACTGAATGAATGCTATTATGTTGATAAATCAAAAGAGTTTCATGAACTTAGTTTGGGGAAACTTACTATTGATGAATTTGTAACCAAATTCACCAATCTGCTTCGTTATGTAACTTATATAAGAGAGGAGAAGGCCAAGGTAAAATTATTTTTAAATTGTCTGCCTACTATATATAAGGATAATGTAGAGTTTGATAATCTAAAGACCATGGATGAAGTGGTACAAAAAGAAAGACTATATTACCAGCAGTTAAAGGAAAAAATGAACAAGAAAATAATTTACAAAACAATGAGAAGAGTGACTCTAATCTGAAAAGAACAAAATGAGCATACTTTAAGAATTTTGGGAGAAACCACCGAAGAAATAAGTTCACCAAAACTAGCGAAAATCCAGCTCAATCACAAACAACATCCAAATAGATTAATGGGAACAATAAAAGAGAAGGAACAATTAAAATGAGGGAACCTCTAAAGTGCTAGGGTTGTGGAGAATCTCATTTACAGAAGGACTATCCATACAGAGACATTCAAACTGTACAAGGACTGAGAGAAGCAACTACTGAAAATGATGTGGCAAGAAACATTGCCAAAATCAGTGCTTCCATGGAAGATCGTCAAGAAGAACACTAGTCCACTATGGTTGATGTAGAAGGTCTGATTGTTGACCAACGTGTTTCTCTTTTAATAGATATAGGGGCATTTTTAAGTTATATAAGTCCTCGAATGGTAGAAAAATGCAAATTAAAGGCAGAGAAATTTTAGTAGTTGTGGTTGGTTCAAATAGCCACTGGTTGGTTCAAGGAGCAACAGTATTTTCAAAAATTGATCTAATTAGAGGCTACCATCAGCTACGAATTAAGAATGAAGACATAAGTAAACTACATTTAGAACCAGGTATGGACACTAAGAGTTTGTGTTCCTATCATTTGGGTTGGATAATGCAACTGCTACTTTTATGTGCTTGATGAATAGTGTATTAAATAAGTATTTGGAAAAATTTGTGCTAGCATTTATTGATGACATTTTTATTTATTATAAAAATGAAGTTGAGCATAAGGAACATGTTACAATTGTTTTACAAATACTCAGAGAAAACAATATATATGCTAAGTTTAGCAAATGTGTTTTTTTCAAAGATAAAATTAAGTACTTGGGTCATATAATTTTAGAGAAGGGATTAGTAGTAGACTGAGAAAAGATAAAACCGATATGAGAGTGTCCTGTACCTACTGATGTGTCTTCTGTGAGATCCTTCATGGGAATCGTAGGATACTATAGCAGATTTGTAGAGAGATTTTCAGCATTAGCCTACCCTATTACATCTCCATAGAGAAAAGGAGTTAAGCTTGAATGAACTAAGAAATGTCAAAATAGCTTTGAACAATTAAAACTAAAACTTAAAACAACACCTATTTTAAAGATTGCTGATCTAGATTAGGAATTTGTATTATGAACACATACTTGTGGAGAGGGATTAGGAAGAGTGTTACTACAAGAAAACTCTATTACAACCTATGAATCAAGAAAACTCAAGAAACATCAATAGACTTATATTGTTTTTGATTTAGAACTCACACTTGTAACACATGCTTTAAAGATGTGGAGACATTACCTTTTATGGAAAAAGTTTATATTGATGGCATATCACATCAGTTTAAAGTGTTTCTTCTCACAATGTTTTTTGAATGCTAGGCAAGCTAGGTGGTTATCCTTCCTTAGTGAGTTTGACATGGAGATCACACATATTAAGGGGAATGAAAACAATATTGTAGATGCATTAAGCATAAACGCTTGGCAAAGTGTGACTAATGTTGGAAGTAGTGCTAACTTTAACATTGAAGGACTGATACAAGGAGTGGTGAGACAATACCAAAACTATGAAAAACTTCATACACAAATTTTGAAAAAGGAGATGAAAGGGTATACACAAAACCAAAGGGGATTGATTTGTTATATAGACAGATTATACATTCCTGATGTAGAATCCTTAAAGAAAGAGATTCTGGATGAGTACCTTAAAAGACCCTATGCTCCACATCTTGGATACCAGAAATTGATTTCATCCTTAAGAAAGAACTTGTTCTGGCTAGGTATGAAAAAGGATGTGGAAAATTACTTGGCTAGATGTATAAAATGTCAAAAAGTGAGGCTGGAACATTAACATCTAGCTGGATTGCCGAATATTTTACCCATTCCAAAATGGAAGTGGGAGACTATTTCCATGGATTTTATTACTAGTTTACGAAGGAATAAATAGCAACATGACTCTATCATGGTAGTAATGAATACTTTGACTAATGTTGCACACTTTATACCTGTACAATCTACCTTTATTACAACTAAAGTAGCGAATGTATTTATGAAAGAGATTGTGAAATTCCATGGCATTTATAAGATGATCATTTCAGACAGAGATGCAAAGGTTACTGTAGCTATTTGGAGGAGTCTGTTTGGGGGCATGGGTACCAAATTTAATTTTAGTACTGCTTACCATCCTGAAACTGATAGCCAAAGTGAAAGAACAATCCATATTATAGAGGACATGTTAAAGATGTATGTCATGGACATACTAAGAAAGTGAGAGGATTTTCTACACTTTGCAGAATTTTCCTATAGCAATAGCTACCAAGATTCAATAAATATGAGCCCTTTTGAAGCACTTTATGGCAGAAGGTTCCATAACCCTCTAATTTGGAGTCAACCCAAGGATAATCTAATACTTGAATCGCAAGCCTTTCAGGAAATGGAAAGAATTGTGAAGAAAATTCAGAAAAAATTATCAAAACAGCACAGGACAGGAAGAAAATTTATCTAGACCAAAAGAGAATTCATAGAGAATTCAGTGTGGGTGATCATGTTTGCCTAAGGATTAAGCCTAAAAAGAGTACGTTGCACACTAGAAGTTGTGCAAAACTAGCTCCATGTTACCGTGGACCTTTCGAAGTGCTGGAAAGGGCTGGACCAGCTGCATATAAGATGGATTTACCTATTCACATTAAGGTTCACGATGTATTTCATGTTTCAACATTAAAAAAATATGTGCATGACCCTACTCATGTTATTGATTGGAATGTGATACAGGTGGAACCAGAAGGTGAATTCCTTCCAGAGCCACTTCAAATCTTGGAACGGGGAGAAATTGAGCTCTGAAACAAAACCATGACTAGGGTGAAAGTGCAGTGGAGGAACTTTCACCCTATAAATATAATTAAAATTTTAGTTATTATTATCTTTTATTATAGTTCTATTTTTATTACCTTGGATGAAAGTGCCTGACACATTTGTAGAGGCAAACACTTGGCTCATCGATGTACGGACACATGGTTGTACAACATTGAGAGTCATTCATAGCGTGTGCAGATCTTAAATAAGGCTGATAGGGGAGGACACCAGCACTCTGCAGCATTCACTCTGCAGACATTTACTCCTGCTAGATGGCCATTGATTGCAGAATACCTGAGATTTCCATATCCATTTAGATTTATCCTTCCCTACAACTCTTCTTTTTCATGCCTCCTCTGCTAGTTTCTTTGCTAACCATCTATCTCTCTCTTTGCATTCAACCTATGCCCAACAGGTTATCCTATTTTCTGTTACTGTGTCACATCGCCATCGAATGCACTACCAGTGTGAATGTGGCAGGGGATCCCCCTCTCGCACTCCGACCCCTGGTTCATCTGCGTGCACTTTGTCCCTCTCAGTTGCCCTTGGTGACCCGAAGGCTATTGAACCTACCTCTCTCTCCCCGACGCTCTCTGCCTATCTTCTATTTTGTCTCCCAGAAAAGCAGAAACATGAAATTGGCTTGAGAGGCAAAAATATGCCTCACAAGTCTACAATATTGCGCTCCCCTTCCCTGTGCCCTGAAAATCCGCTAGTCTCCCTGTCAAAACTTTGAAGTGAAAGATATGGGTTGGAATTTCAATGCTTATTTATTTGCAATGAAAATATTGATATGAAATACATGTGTTCGAATATTTTGAAAATATCAAACCCATGATACACCCAAGAAGCTATTTCAAACAAAATCTTTTTTTGGTCATGACAATCATGTTTGCAAATTGAAACATGAGTTTTATTTGTACGAGTCTTATAGAGGTTAGGGTTTGAGTTCAAGTTTAGATCATTGTTCTTCTTCGTAATTAGAAAATAAAATTTCTATTCAAAAAATAACAATTTTTTCTTAATTATTAAAATTTTATAACTTAACAGATATTTTGAGTAAAAGATAATTAGCTCCAAAATGTTTATCTCCAGTTATAGTAATATACATCTTACATGTCCTTGTTAGGATTAGGTCAATTCAACAATACTATCGGGAAGAACTAATAGGAAAACATTCCGGAATTGAGAGAATGGAGAATACACTTGGATTTTTTTACACAGCAATGTGGTTGCATTTTAGTGAGTGCACACTTTAAAAATATGTACACATTTATAAACAACATTCATTTTATTAAAAAAATCGATATAAAAAAAATTATTTACATAGAATTTTCTTACATAAAGATTAATGAAAAAAACTATTTAAATAAGAATACTTATAAAATTCTATAATATTTGAAAATTAGCTTATCCAGATTGTTATTTAAAAAAAATGGGAAATAACCTCATTATCCATGTTCTTATTAGAAAAAAAAAGAGAAATAACCTCATATATCCACTATGTATTTATAATCTTTTTAAGTTGACATTCCTAAATGATCTAGGAAGTATATCACTACTCTAAAATTAATTTTCATTTACTTTATTCATCACTATATTTCTAAATCTCTCACTTCACTTTAAATTTTCTAGATAAAAATGCCTCTATCTAAGCATATATCGCTGATTGTAAGTGATTTGATAACCCTTAAAATATCAAGATATTGGTTGGATCCTTTATAGTAGTCTTATATTTTTCAATGTGGTTGTAATGGTATATTTTAGAATAGAAATTGATAATGATAATCTCATTTGGAAACATACTTAGAAAATGAAATTGATAAAGAAAAAATGACGAGGATAATGTAACCCGAAAAAAAACAGATTTGAATGTAAAATGGGTCACTACAAAATGGAAAACCTTAATCCACTACCTAATACATATGGATATTTAATACATACACATATTTAAGAAAATATTGGTTGTATCACCTAATATGATCTAAACTTCATTTCCATTTCTTCTCACATATGTTTAATGGGCCTGAATCCCCTATATATCAAATATTACCAGTACTTTAATATTCAAAGTATCGGTTTTACTTATTTATTCTTGAATTTTATTTTTTCACATGAATAAACACCTTCAGTAATTTTTCTTATTAATCAACCTAAAGTCAAAGAACAAGCGCTTTTCAAGTGAATAAATGTCTTCACTTAATTTTCTTATTAATCAAAATAATGTGAAGTAACAACCAGTCTAGATCCATCTTAACTCCGGATCTATCAAGCGCGGAGAGGGATCAGATTTCTCTAGGTGAAAACCTCTTTTTTTAGTGCAAAACTTGAGGAAAGGTTTACACCTCGAGAGATTTGATCCCTCTCGATGCTTGATAGATCCAAAGTTAAGATGGATCTAGGCTAGTTTCAGTCATGTGTAGCCAAGAAAAATATATCAAACATATGATTAATTTTATATATAATATATAAATAGATATAATATAAATATAATCATTTTATATATGATAAATATGTCTCATATTTATCTAGTCATTTTAATTTTAAAAGTTTCTTAGCTATTGCAGTTTATTGATATGATAAATATTTTTAATAACTTTAATAATGAAAAATGATGAAATAAATTTTTGGAATGCAAACAGAAAATGTAATAGTCTCAAATGATAGAAAATGTGAATAATAAGAATGCAGTCAATTACAAATACTCTCCATTGTGATCAATCTCAAATTATTTTCTTCTACTATTCTTATTGTCACCCTTGTTAGTTTTGTCATCTTTTCATATCGATTATATGAAAAGGACAATTGAAAGCATAAACCATTTAAATATTTTTCTCAAACTATTACACTAAACATCATACATTGTCTCTCTTTCTCTTCAATATTAGTAGGTTGAATTACTATAACACAAAAATCAATGTATAGTGCCAATAATTGTGTGTTCTTACATTGAAATCAATGCACAATGTTATTCCAATCACATTAAAATTAATGTACCATCAATGTATAACCAATTACATAAAATCAAAAATCAAGGTCTACACTGAAATCAATTCGTCTAATGCAAACAATCAAATAAGATTAGAAAAGAACATATACACTAAAATCAATGCATCTAATGCAATTAATCAAATAGGATTACAAATCAACATCTACAGTGAAATCAATGTATCTAGTGGAAGTAAGAAAATAAGGTTAGAAACCAACATCTACACTTAAATCAATACATCTAGTGCAAGAAATCAAATAGGATTAGAAATCACCATCTACATTGAAATCAATGCATTTAGTGCAAGCAATCGAATAGGATTAGAAATAATCTACATTGAAATCAATGCATCTAGTTCAAGTAGTAAAATATAATTAGAAATCAACATCTACACTGAAATTTATGAATCTAGTGAAAGTAATCAAATAGAGTAGGAAATCACCGTCTACACTAAAATTAATGCATTTAGTGAAAGCGATCATATAGTATTCGAAATAATCTACATTGAAATCAATGCATCTAGTGCAAGAAATGAAATATAATTAGAAATCAACATCTACACTAAAATCAATGCATCTAGTGAAAGCAATCAAAATGGATTAGAAATCACCATCTACACTAAAATCAAATCATCTAGTACAAGAAATCTTCTTATGTCTCAACATCGTCGAACTACATATCTCTTTCCCTCCCTCTCTCCAATCTCTCGCATCCTCCATCTTCCTTCCTCTCTCTCCATTTCTCTCCCACATATCTATCTCTCTCTCCCTCTCTTCACCCTCCAATTCTGTTACTATATCCCTCCCTCTCTCCTTCTCTCCTCCCTTCCCTTCATATCTCCTTCTTTGTCTCTTTATCTCAACCCAAAACATACACAATCCCTCTCCATATCTCCCTTGTCACTTAATCTCTCTCTCCCCTTATCACTCTCTATGTATTTCTTCTTCCCTCCCTCTCTCCCCCTTAAACTCCATCTCTCTATCCCTCCATCTCTCCTTTTATATCCCTCCCTCTCTCCTCCTCTCTCTCTCTCTCCCTCTCTCGCTCTCTCTCTCTTTCTTTTCCATCAAATTTTCTCTCTTCCCCCATCAATCTTTTCCTCTCTCTTGTCCTTCCTCTCTCTCAAGTACTCTCTAAAGTCCTTCCTCTCTCTCTCGTTCTATCCTACCTTCCTCTATACTTTATTCTCTGTCTCTTTCCCATCCAATCCCCTCTCTCTCCCCCTCTCTCTCTCTCTCTCAACATCTACACAAGAATCAATGCATATAGTGAAAGAAATAAAATAGCATTAGTAATGACCATCCACAATGAAATCAATGCATCTAGTTCAATAAATCATCTTCCCTCTCTTCCCCCTCCAACTCCATCTCTCTTTCCCTCCCTCTATCCACTCTCTCACATCCTCTCTCTCTTCCTTCCCCTCTATCCCTTTCTCTCCCACATATATATATCTCTCTCTCTCTCTCTCTCTCTTCACCCTCCAACTCTGTTACTATATCCCTCCCTCTCTCCTTCTGCCACCATTCCCCCCATCTCTCCTTCTTTTTCTCTTTATCTCGTCCCCAAACATACACACACTCTCTCCATTTCTCCCATGTCACATCCTATATCTCTCCACTTCCCACTCTCTATGTATTTCTTCTTCCATCCCTCTACCACCCTCCAACTCCATCTCTCTATCCCTCCCTCTCTCACCCTCCAACTCCAT
This sequence comes from Pinus albicaulis, assembly GCA_034641835.2. NCBI lineage: Eukaryota > Viridiplantae > Streptophyta > Pinopsida > Pinales > Pinaceae > Pinus > Pinus albicaulis. The sequence continues at coordinate 1,478,945,163 of CM076577.1, forward strand.
CTCTCTATCCCTCCCTCTCTCCTCCTATCTCCCTCCATTTCTCCTGCTCTCTCTCTTCCTTCCTCTCTCTCTCTTCCTCTCCTACCTCCCTCTCTCTTACCCCATATATCTCTCTCTCCCTCTCTCTCTTTTCACTCCAATCCTTTCTCCGCCCCCTTCACTCGCTTCCTCTCTTGCAAGTCCTCTATCTCTTCCTTCGTGTCTCTCCCTCCTCTATCTTGTCCTTCCTATCTTTCCTTATCTCTCTCTCTCTCTCTCTACCATCCAATCCTCTCTCTTCCCCCATCACTCTCTCTCTCTCTATATATATATATCAAACTATATTACTATATCCCTAAATTTCTCCTTATCTCTCCTTCTTTGTCTCTTTATCTCGCCCCTAAATATACAAAATCTCTCTCCATATCTCCCTTGTCACTCCCTCTCTCTCTCCACTTCTCACTCTCTATGTATTTCTTCTTCCCTCCCTCTATCCCCCTCCAACTCCATCTCTCTATCCCTTCCTCTCCCTTCCTCTCTCCCCCCTCCATATTTATGTCTCCCTCTTCCTCTCCTACCCTTTTCTACCTCTCTAACTCCTCTTGCCATGTATCTCTTCATTCCTCCTCTCCCCTATCCTTGCATTTATGCCCATCTCTCCTTTCTCACCCCCCCTAACTCTCCACCTCTATCACTCTATGACTTTGTTCTTCCCTTCCGCATATATCTAGAGTTCTTATATATCATGATATATTAATGTATATTATAATACAACAAATTTATTATTTTATTAGTCCAAAGTTATTAAATATAATAATATTAATATAAATATTAGATTTAATAATAATAATTATCATATTAATATTAGGGCTAATAATGTCTTTTTTGGCATGGCATTAATAATAATTTGGGCCATAGTATTTGGCCCATAGGCTTCACCTAAATAAAACCTTTTTTTGAGTGTTGGTAAATATAAAGAGGTTTATGGAGTAAATATAAAAAGAGGTTTTGTTTATTTACCATACCTTTGGTTGATTTATATTTATGTTTATTTATCATACCTAAGCCTCTTTATATTTTAAATTTATATTATGTTTATACATAATAATAATTAGGTTTATTTTTAAATAAGATGACATTAGATCAAAAATGTTAAATTTTAAACATTACATGTACGTAAGATCTACCCCATACTGAGTTGCAGAGATAATACATAGGTATATTTTAATAATAAATCTTGGCCTATTAATAAGGTTAAAAAGTTACATATAATATAAAGAATCAAATTATATATGACTTAATATTCAAGTTAATGTTTTGGACGACATTGGTGAAATTTTTTATTTTTATTTTTTAGGACGTGACATACTTACATATTGGGGGTTGTAGAATGCACCTCTCGGCGCAATCAAGAAGTAATTTTCTCTAAAAGTTTCAAGTCCTTTCGCTAACTATTTGTTTCCTTTGCCATGATGAACCACTCAATTTCATCTTAACTCAAGCTCATAATTTTGTAAAGCCATTTGTACACATTCTCTATAACCTTGCAGGTTCAGATGATTTCAAAGTCAACATTATGGTTTTAAAAATTTATATTTAGATTTTTTATTACGGAATATATTATGTTGTTGGCATTCCGGCCTTGTGCTCAAATTGTCGAAAACAAAATATATTTGTAATGAAAACATTGATGTGAAATTAATGAATTGGAATTGGAATGGTTAATTTGAGAAACTATTTTGGATGGTTTAAAAACCAAAAATTGGATGGTATATCATCATTTGATGATGGTTTTTAATGGGATGCTGCCACAAGCTCAGTATGTTAAACTATTTTTGATACGAAGAACAATATCATACTACTAGTCTTCTAAATTCTACCTCCAAGTTGAGGTTTTGTTGAGGTAGAAAGGTCTTGTCCATGGAGGGGGCTAAATATTGAGAAAACCAAAGACTGATTGAATATAAATAACCAATACCATAATTATGGATTTTAATGGTTGAAATGTGCATTATTATAAATTAAGATGTCTCTTTTCACCTCTTCTTTACTAATTAGTATTTTCTCAGTCTAGCTCTATATTTAGCTATACTACATAATTCATCATAAACATGGCTAATAGAAGCCACACTCACATTAGTTGAAATGACTAATAAATTGCAGGATTGTTCTCAATTATTCTTAATCTCATTAATTAAATTTATAATTTATCGCAAACATTAATTAGTTTTATTACGAGTATTACGAGTCTTACAATAACAAAATATTTTTAAATGTTTTAGAAATAATTTGACAAATACAAAAAATATATTTGGAATACAATCTATTTACTAAAGAGGGTTTTTATATAGAACATGTTGAACTAGAATTGTTGTAATATACATTTTACTTGTCTTTCTTGAGATTGGGTTAAGCTAATGAAAAGGGTAATAGGATAATAGTTGCAATGTGCCCTAGTCCTTTCTAGTTATTTAAGTGATTTATTTTACATTTTTCTCTTTAATGACTATTCATTTTCTAATAACAAAATAAAATAAATAGATCTTCACAAAGAGCTAATTTTTGTACAATAGGCTATAAGCTATGTTAAGTTCCTCACAATGGGTTATAAGTTAGACACAATGATCCGATTTGCACACAATAGGGTATAAGCTCTACACAATGAGATAATTTGAGCAGAATAGGCTATAGGCTCTACACAATGACCTAAGTTTCACCCAATAGACTAATTTTATTTCTTTTGCACAATAGGCTAAGTTCTTCGCACAAAAGTTATTACTTGTTTTATCCTTAATAAATGTGTAGATTTTCAATAATAAAGGTAATGACATATTTATTTTCCAATAATAAAATTAAATAAATAGATTCACACAATGAACTAGGTTTTGCACAATATTCTATAAGCTTTGCACGATGAGCTATGTTTTTCACAATCTGTTATAATCTCCACACAATGAACTTAGTTCTCCATTTTTTTCGCATAGTTTTTTCTATGTAATGATGTAGTCAATTTCCAATAATAAAATAAAATAAATAACTTCGAATTACAAGCTAAGTTCTATGGAATATGTTTCGAGGCAATAAGCTATAAGCTTTGCACAATGAGTTAATGATGCGGGAGCATCCAACTGAAAGGCTACAGTTGGAGCTTATTTCTTCTGCTGGCGAAAGAAGAAGTTTTGAAATTTATTTTGCTTTGTCTTAAGTTAATATGGGCTAACACAAACATTGTAATTTGTAAATTAAAATATTAGTTAGATTAGGATTAGTTAAGTGTTTAGTTTTAATAAACTGTTATGAAAATGAATGATATTTTCTCATCCATATGGGGATTTTGGAAAGGCATAAAACCAAAAAAAATCCACCATTGTGAGAGTCTGCCATATTGAGGAAGAAAAAAATTTGGAAGAAGTTGTATTGACAATTTGTGTGTACGTAAATACAATGCATGTTCATATTCATTTATAAAAGTGATTTTTTGTGTATGAGAGCTAATCTAAGTGATAAATTATGTTGTGAATCTTTTGGTAAATAGACGAAGTTATAGAACATTCAGATAGGAGAGGACTGAGTTAAACTCATTAAATACATTGTACTCGAAACAAAAGTTACAGTAAAATTTAGCGAAGAGGCTATCCCACATTTCAAGCATAATCACAAGTATACCTTCAAATGAATATTGATAAAAAATTCTACATTATCTTTCCTTCTTAAAATTCTGATATACAAACAAACTAAGCCATACCAAAGAAACATTATAATCTCAGTTAGAATAACATTTAAAAGAAACAAACCCTGTAAGGTCTTTGAATATAAATACAACATACTGAGTAACAGTAAGGGTTTATACCATGCTTGCAAGGATTATAAGTTTAAAAAGACCACAAAAAAGACACCAGTGAAGCTCTGAGCCGATCTCGATATTCTACAAGAAAACTAATGGAAATAAAACTAACTGATAGCCGAATTATGATGAAACCCTCATGTTTTTTCTCCATTATTCACAATTAAAGAGAGTAAGTACATAGTGGAAGGGTCCTACCCCATTAAAAATGAGCAGCGTTGAGAATAAGACAAGGGCCTGAGACATCAACAGGTTCAAAACCTGCAAAATAGATAAAGAGACATGAATATTTCATAAGAGGAAGCAACGAATTGACACATAAGACAGAGAAAAATAAAATGATAGAGAGACTCATTGCCAGAATCATACCTGAGGTAGAAGAACCTTCGGCAGAAGGCCAATATAAGTGTGAATTCATTACAGTGAATTCAGGGAGTCATTACCTATTGACATTGTCCTAGAGGGTTAGAAAGGATGAAAAATGAAATATAGAAATGAAACCAGAACTTAAGCTTACCCGTGTTAATATTGTTGAGCCATCCATGGAAATAAAAAACCCCTATTGGATACACATAAACCAGCCTTAAAAGTCACAAACAGACCACGAGTTTCAACGAACAGAAACAAATTAATCACAACAAAAATAAAAAGAGAAATTTCAGCATTACCAAGAGAATCAAAACTTCTTCATGTAGATGGGTGGGACAATGCAACACTCTGGTGGGACAATGTGCAAGCAGAAAGGAGGAGGTTGAGCAAACCATTTATCAAGAAATGGGACATCATGATTGCGAATATGAAAAAAATAAAATCCTAAAGGTTACCAAATTTCTCTTTACAGACAGGTGCATAACCTGAGATAGAGGATGATGACTGCAAAGGAGTATACCTAAGAGTTTTATAAGGTGAACGTGAGTGTTGGGTATGTTGAAGATACCCCCAAGAAGACAACAAGATTTGTGAATGATCTATGGATGGAGATCCTAGACGAGATCAATATTCCTTCCCTTAAAACTATAGAGGAGGCATATCAAAGTTATTTGAAAGCAGAAGAGAAGATTACCAAGAATTAGAATGCAAAGAGAGGATTTGGTTCTGGTAGAGGAAGAGGATAGTCCTTTGGAAGAGGTATAACTGAAAACAGTAATGAAGAGGGTAGTAGTTTGAAAACTTCAGGACAGACTTAGAGGGAAGTTAACACCAAAGGTGGAAGGCCATACCAGTGTGGAAGGGGTAATGGCAGGGGTAGAGTAAATGTCTACTAGTGTTACAAGTGTCACAAATGGAGGCACAGGTCTTTTGAATGTCCTGAAAATGAGCAAGTTGGAAAGAGGGGAGTGTATGTTGCTCAACCTGATGTAGCATAGGCACTACCACAAGAGGTGGAGAATGTGCTTGAAATAGGAGAGGCCTTTGTGTTGAACAAGGTTTTACTGAAACCAACTAAAGAGGTGGTTGACCTGACACAGAGGAAAGTATTGTTCCATACTGTGTGCAAGTCACATGGAAAATGTTGCAAATTAATTATAAATAGTGGGAGAACTGATAACCCAGTAGCCACTGAGATGGTGGAGAAATTGGGTTTGAAGAATTTGAAGCACCTGAATCTATATAAAGTGTCTTGGTTACAGAAAGGACAACAACTGCTGGTTGATGAGAAGTGCAACGTGGAGTTTCACATTGGAAAGTATAAGGAAAAGGTGAGTTGCGATATTATGCCTATGGATGTCTACCATATTTTTCTAGGTAGACCATGGCAATATGATAGAAATTTCATCCATGACGGGGAAAATAATTGTTACATATATGTTAAGGATGGGATAAAGCATACACTAGTTCCTATGAAAGAAGAAGATACTGCAGAAACTAGTGGGAATAAAACACTGTTGATAGGTAGAAAGGAGTTTCTGCGACAAATTGAGGAGAATGAGGTAAATTATGAAGTTGTGCATAGGACAAGAGTAGTATTGATGCATACAGATATTATTGATTTTCTTGTGGAAATACAGGACAGTAATATTTTGGTAGGTGAGCTACCAAATAAATTACCACCAAAGCAGAGCATTAGTCATCATATTGATTTTATTCCAGGAGCTAGTTTTTCAAACAAGGATGCTTACCATATGAGTCTGAAACACAATGTGGAGATCATGAACCAAGTATAGAAATTGTTGGATAAAGGGATGATTTAGGAGATTTTGAGTCCTTGTGTTGTTCTGACTGTTTTAGCTCCCAAGAAAGGAGGTGAATGGCGGATGTGCACTGGTTCCCAGGCGATAAACAAGACCACTATCAGGTACATGTTTCCTTTACCTAAGATGGATGATATGATGGATTTTCTGAGTGGAGCAGTGTACTTTTCAAAGATAGATCTGAAAAGCGGCTATCAAAAGATCAAGATTAGAGAAGGTGATGAATGGAAGACAAATTTCAAGATCAATGAAGGCTTGTATGAGTGGCTAGTCATGCCATTTAGACTGAGCAATGCTCCATCACATTCATGCCTTTTATGAATGAGATTTGGAAAGAATTCATTTGCAATTTTGTGATCGTATATCTAAATGATATACTTATTTTCTGCAAGATGAAGGAAAAACATTTTCGGCATCTAAGGTATGAGCTGGAAAAATTACAGCAAAATAAATTGCTAATAAATTTTTAAAAATGTTCTTTTTCAAGAAAGAATTGAATTTCTGAAAATGAGTTGAAGATGGACCCAGAGAAGGTTGCAATCATAGTTAGTTGGCCATCTCCAAAAAGTTTGTTTGAAGTAAGAAGTTTTCATGGACTGGAAAGCTTCTAACCAAAGTTTATTAAGAAATTTAGTGGTATTTATGCACCTATGGTGGATACCATGAAGAAGGACAATCAACCTTTTCATTGGACAAAATTTGTTGAGAGAAATTTTCAGTTTTTGAAAAATAAAATCACTCAAAAACTAGTTGTAAGATTACTAGACTTTAACGAACTTTTTGAAGTTCGTTGTGAAGCTAGTGGAACATCCTTTGGTGTAGTACTTAGCCAAGAAGATAAGCCAATAGCATACTTCAGTGAGAAGTTAAATGAGAGCAGGCAGAAGTATACATATTACGACAAATATTTTTATACAGTCGTCCAAGTGTTGAAGCATTAGAAACATTATTTGTTGGCTAATGAATTTGTCTTGTTTTTAGACAATTTTGCATTACAATACATTATGTAGCAGTACAAGTTGAATCATAGACATGTGAAATGGGTGGAGTAATTGCAGATTTTAACATCATTTTGAAACACATCAGCGGTCAGGCCAACAAGGTGGGATATGCGTTAAGCAGCAGAAGTGTGATATTACAAGAAAGCACAGTACAAGTGTTGGGATTTGAGAATCTCAAAGACTTATATGAGATGGATGTAGATTTTAGGAAAGCTAATGGAGCTTGCCAAAGTCCACTGTTGAGAGAAAATAGTCCATGGTTGGACTATAACATGAAAGTGGGGTTGTTGCTCAAAGGAGGATAGTTGTGTATTCCGTAATTTTCTATGCGAGAGAACTTAATCCACGAAAAGCATAGTGAAGGTTTGGCTAGACATTTTGGCATAGATAAGACTTTTGATCAGTTGAGCCACTTTTACTATTGGCCGAGGAGGCATAGATGTGAAGAGATACATGTGCGTAGACTTAAAAATGAGAATTGTGGAGATTACGATCTTTGATTCTAAAAAGGTGTAAAGTTTGTTAGCATGAAAAGGGACGTAGCCAAAATGTAGGGTTGTATACACCCTTACCCATTCCGAAAAAACCATGGGAATTAGTTAGCCTGGACTTTGTCATAGTTCTGCCAAAGACACAATGGGGATTCGATTAGATCATGGTGGTGGATCATCAGTTCACCAAAATGGAACATTTCATTCCATGCAGAAAGACAAGTGATGCCACACATGTAGCACACTTTTTATTTTCAGAGATAGTGAGATTACATGGTTTTACAAAATCCATCATCTCAAACAGGGATGTAAATTTCATAGGCCATTTCTGGTGAACATTATGGAAGAAGTTAGACACCAAACTAAAATTTTGGTTTGGCTTATCACCGATAGTTAGGCGGAAAAACTGAAGTTGTGAATAGGAGTCGGGGAAATCTATTGACAAGTCTCGTTGGTGAAAGTTCTAGACAGTGGGATCGTGTGCTTGCACAAGTGAAGATTGCCTACAATGACTCACCCAACAGAAGTATGGGAAGAAGTCCTTTCCAAATCCTATATGGAATGAACCCACGTGGAGTATTTGAGTTGTGGGATTTGGGTCAGTTTGAGCACATGAGTGCTGATGACAAATATTTCGCGAAAGAAATCAACGATCTACATGAACAGGTCAAATTGAAGCTATAGGACAACATCCAAATATATAAAGAGAGAGCATATTTGAAAAGGCGGGAGGTACAGTTCTAAGTAGGAGACCTGGTACTAGCACACTTGCACAAGGAGAGGTTTCCCAAAGGCAAATACAACAAATTGCAGATGAAAAAAATCAGGCCTTGTAGAATCCTTCAGAAGTTTTATGCAAACGCTTGCGAGTTGCAGTTACCTCCAGGTGTAGGAATATCACCCATTTTTAATGTGGAAGATTTGTACACATACATTGTTGTTGATGAGGAAAAGAGTTTGAAGAGATGAACACGAGACACCCAGGATGAGGAGAGACCATGGATTAAACAAGTGCCTCTAGCACAATGTTTGGAAATTGAACATATTTTGGACATATAGGTAGCTAGGAAGACACGAAGAAAATAATATTTATAGTATCTGGTCAAATGAAATGACTGTCCTATGGAGGATTCTTCTTGGTTGGATGTTGCCCACATTCAAAGCACCAGGTACACTATTGAAGAGCTCATGGATAGGAGCCATGAGTTTAATTTACCTCGGTAGCCTGATGCAGGAGCATCCAACTGAAAGGATACAACTGGAGTTGATTTCTTCTGCTGAAAAAGAATAAGTTTTGAGTTTTATTTTACTTTGTTTTAAGTTAATTTGGGCTAACACAACCATTGTAATTTGAAAATTAAAAGAGTAGTTAGATTACGATTATTTCAGTGTTTAGTTTTAAGAAACGGTTCTGAAAATGAATCAGAGTTGCTCAACCATATGGGGATTTTGGAAAGGCATAAAACCAACCCAAATCCACCATTGTGAGGGTCTTCCATCTTGAGGAATAAAAATAATTAGAAGAAGTTGTATTAAAAATTTGTGTGTGTAAGTGACCACAATGCATGTTCAGATTCCTTTATAAAAATGAGTTTCTGTGTATGAGAGCTAATCTGAGTGATAAATTATGTTGTAAAATTTTTTGGAAATAGATTAAATTAAAGAAACTTTAGATAGGAAGAGATTGAGTTAAACTCAATAAAGAAAATGTACTAGAAACAAAATTTACAGTCGAATTGAGCCAAGCAGCTATCACACATTTCAAGCATAATCACAGGTATACTTTCAAATGAATATTGATAAAGATTTATATATTACCTTTCCTTCTTAAAATTATGAATATATATACACCAAACTGAGTAACAGTGAGGGTTTATACCCTTCTCGCAAGGATTACAAGCTTACAAAGACCACAACAAAGACACCACTAAAGTTATGATCCTGTCTCGAGATGCTACAAGTGAAATAAAGGAAAGAAAACTAACTGATAGTCGAATTATGATGAAACCCTCATGGTTTTTCTCCATTTTTCACAGTTAAAGGCAGTAAGTACATAGTGGGAGGGTCCTACCCTATTAAAAATGACCAGCGTTGAGAACAAGATGATGACCTAAGACTTCTCCAAGTTCAAAACCTGCAAAACACAGAAAAAGACACGAAGATTTCAGAAGCGGAAGTAGCAAATTGACATAAGACAGAGAAAAAGAAAAGTGTGGAGAGACTCATTGCCAGAAGCATACCTGAGGTAGAAGAAATTCGGTAGAAGGCCAATACAAGCGTGAATTAATTACAGTGAATTCGGGGAGTCATTACGTGTTGACATTGTCCTCGAGGGTTAGAAAGGAAAAAAAAATGAAACATAGAAATGAATCTAGAACTGAAGATTACCTGTGTGAATATTGTTGAGCCGTTCATGAAAATAGAAAACCCCAGTTGGATACACAGAAACCAGTCTTAAAAGTCACAAACAGACCAACAGTTTCAACAGACAGAAACAGAGGAATCAAAAACAAAATAAAAATATAACTTTCAACGTTACCAACACAATCAAGACTTCTTCGTGTAGATGGGTGCTCCATAGGAGGAGAAATTAGTTTTTGTACACACAGTAAAACATTTAAAGAGTTGCTGGCGGCCACAGGGTTGAAACTGTTGCCCCATATTTTCCCTCTCAAGCCTTGCGACGAAAAGTTAAAATGACACAATAAAACCTTAAAAAATAAAGAGAATGGCTTTAACCCTAGAATCTTAGTCACGACTTCAGACCCGAGGTCATGTACAAAGTGGTTAGCATAGTAAGCATGGTAAGTTAAGCCATTTAGTTTTTCAATTAATAACCAAGGTTCATGTATCTAAAACATCAACAAGTATTTAATTTTTGTATTCAATACTTCATCCTCGAGATCCCCAGCAGCTAAGTTCCACACAATAGGCTATAAGCTCCACAAAATGACCTAATTTTCACACAATAGGATAAGTTTGTTACATAAAAGTTATTATTTATGAGCTATGTTTTGCAAAATAGGCTTAAGCTCTACACAATCAGCGATGTTCAACACAATAGTCTATAAGCTCTGAAAAATGACCTGAGTTCCATACAATAGGTTAAATTTTTCGTGCAAAAGTTATTAGTTGTTTTTTCTGTAATGATGTATTCATTTTCCAATAATAAAGGTAATGACGTATTCATTTTTCAATAACAAAATAAAATAAATTGGTTGTTACAATGATCTAAGTTCCACAAAATAAGAGTTCTTAACAATAGGCTATAAGCTTTGTACAATGAGCTAAGTTCCACACAATAAGGCTAACTTTGTTGCACAAAAGTTATTAGTTGTTTTCTTAGTAATGATGTATTCATTTTCCAATAATCAAATAAAATAAATAGTTCCACAAAATCGCCTTACGCTTTGTAAAATGAACTAACTTCAGCACAATATTCTATAAGCTCAGGAAAATGAGCTTAGTTCCACACAATAGTTTATAAGCTATGCACAATGAGCTAAGTTCCATACAATAAGATATACGCTTCACTAGTAGTTTTTTTCTAGTTATGATATATTTGTTTTCCAATAATAAAATAAAATAAAACCAATTGATTTTTTTTTGCAAAATGTTTTCATGTATTTGTTCTCTAATAATAAATTAATATAGATAGCTTGGTACAATTATTGATAATATTTCAATTGTAAATAATTACCCATATTTCAGGAATTGAGGATGAGTTGTATTTTGAATGATAATTTTCTCCGCACAAATAACCGTTTTCTTGTATATACGTTATTAGAGTATTATTCCACAATTTTTTTGCAATTGAATTTTATTGTTATTACTACCTCCATGATTATATTGTGATGGATAAATTTCTCTGCACAAATAACCTTTTTATTTTATATACATTATTAAAGTATTATTCTACAGTTTTTTTGCATTCACATTTTCTTTTTATTACCACCTCCACGCAAATTCTTTAGCACAATTAGTAATTGTTTTTGTATTTGTGCAGAGAGGTATGTATTTAATCCACATTGCTTACCCCGCACTACTCACTTAGCACAACTAGGAGTGCGCAACTTCTTCCATAACTATTTATGAACATGTAACTGTATTTGCTGGAGATATTATTATTATGTGTTCAAATTTTTTAATATATTTTGGAATTTGTGAGAAGATGTCCATATTTCATCCACATTGCATGTTCCACACTGCTTGCTCTACACAAATACGACTACACATCTTCTTCTATATGTGTTATATCTCAACATGTAACATATTCTTCTATATGTGCTATATCTCAACGTGTCACTCTGTTGTACAAATGTTTCGACATTTTCCTCAGTGCTTGGTGTGAGAATTTTTTTCCATATACACTATATGTGTAGACCCCTCAGGAGTGAATAACATATATGAATTTATTGCTAATATTTTGTATATTTCAAACATTTCCTTGTGAGGAAGTTCTCCTTGTATGGATATACTCACATTGCATTAATATTATTGTTAGTATTTTAGCTATAAATAATATATATTAGAAATCAATTTAGTAAAATTTATAGATAATAATATTATTTATGTTCATATTATTGATAATATTTATATTGTAAATAATGTTTCAAATATCTGTTTGTTTATGCTCTTATGCGAAAAAATATTTTTGTGAGGATGTACACAGTTTGAAATAAACACTTTTATTTATAATACTTTAGTCATAGATCATTCATATAAGTGTTCAAGTGAGTAAAATTAGTTCAAAGTGCACACAAAATTGTGTATAAAATCACATTTCATTGATTAGAAGCTTTGTTTGTAGCAGAACAAGCTTTCAAATTTTCATTGTATCGGATGATAACATTATTTATGTACATATTATTAATAATATTTTAATTGTAAATATTGTATACTACACATTTTCAAAAATAAATTTCAATTATAAATAATGATTCAAATTAGAATGTGTAATTCAGTATTAATGATTTGAAATACCGCCGAATCGAAGTGGTGGAATGATTCAATTGTTGCTAATACTTTAGTAAAAAATGATGTGTATCTACCTATTATCACTCAGAAAAGTGAAACGCTATTTGACATGGTCATAGAGTTCATTTGTCAAACGTATGGTCATATAGTTCATTTTTCACAAGCTGTAACCCACCTCCATTCAAGTCATATCATGTCCCATTAGTCATAATTTTCTGACATATTTCATTTCCCAAGCTTTTTAATTCAAAAAGGTCACTTTAGCAAGTTTTTACTCTTTTCATAGCATTTTACACTGTAAAAAGACAGTTTTCGCTACGAAATTTCCTAATAGTTTTGTGGAAAAACTGTCAGAAAATGAACTAGCCACGCTACAAAAAGAATAAATTATGTCTATCTTGGCAAATCCAGTGCAAGGTGTCAGTCCATGATTAGGGAAATTAGGGTGGATGTCACTTGAGTCATTTAGGGTTAAATCAAGGTACAAAGGTCATGTCTGAGTTCATCATTATTGTTTTTAGCATGTATGAGTTATGATTAAGTCATGAGTTGTCATTGAAACTTTAAAAAATTACCTAATTGGTTCTTTGTTATTCTCTGCTTCATCTTTGCATGTTATTGAGTTCTGGAGAGTTGTTTCACCAAGCTAAGCTAGTTGTTGGCATTTTCAAAAGTTGCAAGTGTCACTAATCAAGCGAGGTAGAGAAGGTATAAAATCACCATGGTTGCAAAGAAGAAGACTAGAAAAGGTGGTCCCTGCCTTCAATATGAGCCAATGGACATGAATTTGTTGAATGAAGATCCAACTTCATAGGAGGTGTTTAGAAGAACAATGTGTTTGCAATTCTTCCAAAGTGTGCAAGGATGTCATTTCGAGGTCTTAAAGGATTTCTCTAAGAGTTTTACTGGATCAACTTCAAAGGTGGGAATGTTAAATCTCATCGTAAGACCAGAAACCATTGTAGCAACAACAAGAATCCTTAGAGGAGAGCAATGGTTCAAGGGCATGAAGTTCAACATGAAGGACTACAAATAATTCATCAAGATAGAGCATAGTGAAATTGATCTCACAAATGCTATCCCAGGGAGCTATATGAAGGAAAACTACTCAAAGCTCCTACTAATCATTCAAAAGTAATTCACATCTGAAGGGAGGTATCACATGGTTTATTCCTACTACCTTAGTCTTCTACTACATTTTGTGCATAATAGGTCTCTTGATTTTCCTTTTTACTTATAAAAAAGCTTAGCTAAAATGTCAGAAAACGTTCAAGTTAAATCAGAAGGAAATGAAACCTCTATTTTTCATCACGGTTTGATCAAGTTTTTGGTGTTAGAGGAGTTAAAAAGATTAGGAAGATATTGGTCATCTTTTCTGTTCATAAGTGTTTTTGAAGTAGATGCTATTACTCCTAAAAGAACTCCAAAACCTAAATATATCCCATCACCTTCGGTGGAAGAGAATTTAGAACCAATGAGCATGGAGACAAGGCCTTTGCAGAAGGCTGACACACCCAAGGTTACACCTACAAAACAAAAGCCAGTAGTTAGCAAACAATGCAGTAAGAGGGTTACAAGGAGCCAAACAATGGCTAAAGGTAACTTAGAGGACATCTTGCATGCCATTGATATTAAAGAAACTACCATAGCCCAAGCTAAAGACATAGATGAGGGAGAAATGAAGCTTAAGAAAGGAAAAATAGCTAAGAAGTTAGAATTTGAAGGTCATGATTTATGTTTCAAGCTAGAAAACCAATGACAAGACATGCCGAAAAAGTCTTGGAAAGGAGCAAAGAAGCTCAAAAGGTTAGTGAAACTACTCAACCACTACTAAGCATCATAGATCTACCCTCACCTGCAAAAGAAGAATTAGTCATCAAACAAAAGAAGGGAAAATAAAAAATCACTAAAAAGTGAGAGGTTGAAGTCCTTAAGGAGAAGTTGAAAGATGCAAGTGAAGAGATATCAGCCTTGAGGAAAGAAGAAAAGAAACATAGAGATGAAAGGGTGTAGTTTGTACAGATGAGGAGGATTTGGGAGGATCAAATCACAAGTGTCTCAAAGACCACGGACAACACAAAAAAATTGATCAAGTGGACTCAGCCACTAAGAAGAGGTAAAGAAAATAAAAAATGTAAACCTGCACTTACAATGTAAGAATAGGACACTAAAGGAACAAGTCAAAGAACTTCAAGAACAATTAGAATGGGTTCATGAAGAACTAGAAAATAAAGGCTTAAAGATGACTATGGTTGAGGAGCCCATAGCTCAATTGATCATAAATGAGGAGGAAACACCACAGAAGCCTTAAGTTGAGATTGAATGTGTTTTAGAGGGTTCATTTCATGTAGAAGATCATTTTTTTGCAACTCGAGGTCAATTTTTGGAGATATTTTTGAAATTTTGAATTTCTGCACTTTTACATAGTTTCGTAGCGTTTCTTAAGCTTAACGCGAGGAAAACGCTACAAAAAACACCTGTAGAAGCCTTTTTGCCTTTAAAGTCACTTTTTTCAGTTTTCAAGGAGGGATAATGATGGTGGTAATGTGTCATGACTTGATTGACACCATATAATAGCAAAGGAGTGGAATCTTTGGGTGCAGAAGCTACCTTTTGGATGCTACCAAAGCTTGCTAGGAAATTTTCATGTTTTCGTAATGACCTATTTTTGAAATTTTTGGAGCATATTAATGGAAGTTTTGGATAGGTAGACTCCTCCAACATGTCAAGGGACCTTAACATCAAAAATATATGGCTCAAAGGAAGTGTTTTGATCAACCAAAGCTTTCGTTAAAGATAAGGTTTATGCATTCCTGAAAAATAGGGTTTTGTTCCACATGTCTAGGAGAGTTTTAAATATTTAAAGTGAAAATGGAATTATCATGTGTCTTTCAAGCATGTGATACTTTTTTTGCAATTTCCATGTAATTGTTTCACAGGATAAGGTAGAATATGTGATAAATAGCAGTTAGAGTCATATTAGGAGATGGATTGTTTAAGGTGCAGCTCTCATTTTCTTGTTAGAAGTCATGTTTTTTTAGTTTTGTGATGTGTAATAGGATAATTCAATGAATCTCACCACCAAGAAGATCATCCTTGTTGTATGAATGCCTACTTAAAGACAAAGCATCGAAGTAGTGAGGGGTTTGATATTTTTTGCACCAAACTTCTACTTTATGTATTTTGACTTATATCAGTAATACAAAGTGACTTTCTTCTTGACAGACCTGAGATTCTCATGGGGTTTTTAATGTCTTATCTATCTGCACCTTATGTTTTAACACTTGCCATAGATTTTATCTCTATTACTTAGAATTCATAACTCTATGCTCTGACTTCATTTAGTAATGAAATAAATGTGTTTTCCTATGTTTTATGAATGAATTTACTTTGTTAAATACCTCTATCTACATAAACTTCCATGTCAAGAAACCTTGTCACTAAAAACACTGAGTGTTGACTCCATAAGTCCAATGGTACAAACCTGCATTATTTCAACCTGCAATCATAAAAAAAGAAGATAGAATTTCTATGGAGTTAGCCATCTAGTACTGTCATAACCAATATCATAAAATCCCTTTGAGAGAGCCCCCTCAGACTGAAGAGGCTAAGCTTTAATCAAAAGATGGTTTGAAATAGTTATACTAAGTTGTCTGATCAGCAACCAATGAAGTACAATTTTGTGATAACACTATCTATCTTTCCATTGAATTAACTGGGGGTTCATATTTCACCCACATTTCTCTGCCAAACAACATTTGCACACAGTCTCAGGTGTCTGAAGCAAGTGGCAGAATTATCCAGTTGTTGCTAATACTTTGATAAAAAATATGTGTATCTATCTATCTTTCCATTTAAGTGGGGTTCACATTTCACTCACGTTTCTCCGCTCAAAAAAATTTCCACAATGTCTTGGGTGTATGCTACGTCTAGAAACACTTCCTAATTTATTAATTTGGTAATGGAACTTTTGGCTATATAGTAATTTTTTTTAAATTTGAAATGGATTTTCAAACTTATAGATAAATTATTCTTAGCAATTTTTTGAAACAGATAATTTTACAAATTATCTAACTACTAAGTTACCAATACCCTTGGCACTTTCCATACAGATATGATATCCTAATTTTTTAATCGAGACTACCCTAGTTAACACAATCGTTGTTACTCGTACTAATTGCACAAAGTTTTGTTGTTAATCATACTGATTTCCATGTTTCCTTTACTTATTCTTTACCAAACTGAAAGGAATCGTGTTTATATTCTTTTATTATTTCGTGTTTCTCTGCCCTATAGCCATTACAACCATAAGTCGACTTGATTTCCTTAGCAAATTTTATTTATGTATTTTTATTTTTATATAATTATCACAATCATATTTGTTAATGTGGTTGATACATTCAGATAGAGCATATGAAATAGATTTACAACTACATTTACCAATGTGATTGATATACACCCATAAGTCTATATCCACTATCCACCACATATATTTTACCAAAATAAAATATAATTACCAATATATTTTATATATTTACTTATAATATATTAATAATATATGCATACTATATATTAACTTAATATATATATATATATTAAAATGTATAATATTATATTATTTAATAATAAAATATATAATAATAATATATCATTAAATTTTTTCAATATATTAATAGTTTTAACTCAAACTATAATATAGTCAATAATAACATAATAATAGTATTTTTTTTTTGTAAATTTCATAGTCTCTTTCTATTTTCATATTTTTATACAGCAAGTTTCTATACACATTGTATTAGTTGCGGTAACCTCAACCTGCTCTAAAGAAATCATGTTTGTTGGCCACTGGAGAGAGTTAAAAGCTAACCAAAACTTGAATTGTCTTTTTCTTCTAATTACTGCTTTTATCACTTTATTATGTCCATAACATTTATAGCTAAAACAGAAACTATTACTATTATCTACCAAAAACATGAGAAGAAAATATAATCTAAACATAAATCCCATCAGAAGAATCCAAAGGGGCTCAGTCCTTTGCTGTGGTGCCCAGCAGTTCCACTCGTTGCATGCTTTGAAGTTGTGGCTCTATCTTTCCAATTCTAGCATTTGTCTGAATTTGAATCTTCACCATCTCATGAATACTATTTATTCTTTGAAGTTGTGGCTCTATCTTTCCAATTCTGGCATTTTTCTGGATTTGAATCTTCACCATCTCATGAATACTATTTTTATGCCTTAAGGCATTTCTCTTTGAAAACAACTCCTATAGCTGCCACTATGTCCATGTCTGAGCCATGGGATCAAATGTTAGATGATTGAAATATTTTAGGCCATTAAATCTACAAGTAAATAGTTTCATATATGCAAAGGGTATATGTGAGGGTATCCATGAAGTAAGAAATGAAATATCTATAAACAAATGGCAGGAAAATAGTCTTATATATGTTTTTAATAATGTTATTTTTTTTTCCTTTAATAAATTAGATTGAATTTAGGTTTTGGTGAGTTTTAATGTTATTTGAAAAAACAATAAAATTTTATTAGTTCTTTTCTCTGATGTATTTGTTTTCCAATAATAAAATAAATAAAACCAGTTGATTTTTTTTTCATAATGTTTTATATAAATAGCTTAGTACAATTATTAATAATATTTCAATTGTAAATAACTATGGATATTTGAATGAATTGTATAGTGACCAATAACTTTCTCTGCATAAATAACTGTTTTCTTTTATATACGTTATTAAAGCATTAGTCCACAATATTTTTTGTAATTGCATTTTCTTGTTATTACCACCTCCACAGTTGTATTGTGATGGATAACTTTCTCCGCACAAATAACTTTTTTCTTGTATATATGTTATTAAAGTATTATGTCACATATTCATTTTCTTGTTATTACCACCTTCACACAACTTCTTTCGTACAATTACTAATTGTTTTGTATTTGTGCAAAGAGGTATGTATTTCATCAACATTGCTTATTTTGCACTGTTGACTCACCACAATTAGTAATTAATTTCGTATTTGTGCATAGAGGTATTTATTTCATAGACATTTCCTATTCCGCATTACTGGCTTAACACAACTTCTTCCATAACTATTTATGAACATGTAACTATGTTTTGTGGAGATATTATTATTATCTAATAGTATTTATATGATATTATTAGCGATATTCATATTTCATTCACATTGCATGTTCCACACTTCTTGCTCCACACAACTATGACTACACATCTTCTTATATATGTGCTATATCTCAACATGTAACTCTATTGTGAAAAGTGGTCCACATTTCCCTGAGTGCTTGGTCTGAGCTATTATTTCCATATACACTCTAATATTTTGTATATTTCAAACATTTTTTTGTGAAGAAGTTCTCCTATGGATATACACACATTTCATTAAGTGCTAATATTATTGTTAATATTTTAGTTATAAATAATGTATATTAGTAATCAATTTAGTAAAATTTCTAGATAATAATATTATTTATGTTTATATTATTGATAATACTTTTATTGTAAATAATTTTTCAAATATCTATTTGTTTATGCTAACTAAAAAATAATTTTGTAAAGATGTACGCACTTTGAAATAAACGCTTTTATTACCAATATAATTCTTAATACTTTTGTTATAAATCATTCATATAAGTGTTTAAGTGAGTAAAATTAGTTCAAAGTGCACACAAAATTATGTATAAAATATCATTTCATTAAGCACTTTCATTACTAATACTTTATTTATAAACCATTCATATAAGCGTTTGTTCAAAGTACATACAAAATTATGTATAAAACTGCATTTCATTGATCAGAAGCTTTGTTTGTAGCAAAACAAGATTTCAAGTTTTCATTATGTCAGATCATAACATTATTTATGTACATATTATTAATAATATTTTAATTGTTTTAAAAGTAAATTTCAATTATTCAATTATAAATAATGTTTCATACGTCAATTATAAATAATGTTTCAAATTAGAATATGTGTACTTTAGTATTAAATAATTGCAATAACAACATTTTCACAACGTCTTGGGTGTAGAAGCAAGTGGTGGAATTATACAATTGTTGCTAATAGTTTGGTAAAAAATATGTGTATCTACCTATCTCTTTCCATTTAATTAAGTGGGGTTCACATTTCACCCCTCTGCACAACAACATTTTGCACAACTTCTTGGGTGTATCCTAAGTGTGGATACCCTCGGTGGACACACTTCCTAATTCAGTAATAGAATTTTTGTCTATTTAGTACTTTTTTTAAAATTTGAAATGGATTTTCAACCTCATAAATAAATTATTCTTAACAATTTTTTGAAACACATACTTTTACAAATTATCTAACTACGAAGTTAGAAATACCCTTCGCACCTTCAATACAGATATGATATCCAATTTTTTGAAACACATACTTTTACAAATTATCTAACTACGAAGTTACAAATACCCTTGGCACTTTCAATACAGATATAATATCCTAATTATTTTTTTGTACCGAGACTACTCTAGTTAACACATTTGTTGTTACTCGTATTGATTGCTCAAAGTTTTGTTGTTACTGCTCCTGACATATGTGTCTCCCGTACTTATTCTTTACCACACTATCAGGAATCGTGTTTACATTTTTATATTACTTTGAATTCGTTTCCTATAGTGTAAATATTTTTCTCTATATAACTAGCACAATTACATTTACTAATGTGGTTGATATATTTGAATAAAGATATATAACAGAGATTTACAATCACGATTATTAATATGATTAATATGCCCAGATAAACATATATCCACCACCCACCACATGTATTTTACCAAAATAAATATTATATATTTATTGATATAATTACCAATATATTTTATATATATATTTTTTATGAATAATGTTAATTCTATTTCTATAATATACTGGTATAAAACTACCTCAGCTTCAGCTGTGAGAACCTAAATAGTGGGCTTGATAGCCATGGTTTACAAAAAAACTAGACTGCCCTGAGTGGGAAACCAGTCCTTTAAGAAGCAGTTTAACTACCCTTGGAAGGGAAACTAGCCCATAGTCAATGCAATTTAACATAGCAGAAAAATATGTACTAAAATAGCATTCAACATTTTCAGCGGAGGAGAAATACAAAGAAACAAAAAATTTCTGGAGATGATTGAACAATAGTACCAATGTAGGCCTAAGGCCGCGGGGTTCACTGATCATGAGCTGGGGATGGCGGCTCCTCCACAATTCTACAAAAGTACTCGTCCCTACTATCTTCCTTGTCTTCGTTGGGCGCGTCGTCCTTGTTGGCAGCATCCTCCTGCTTGTGTTCCTTGCGCTGCGCTGATTGCACAATACCCACAGGCCTCTCTGAGCTAAAAGCATCGTTCTTGACCAGAGTGGGATGGGGGCAGGGCACATGGGAAGGGACATGGCTAGCAGACTCTTCTCTTAGGGTCACAGTGACAAAAGCAGTTAAAACAGACATGTCAAGAGAGCATTCGAAGTGGAATTCCGCTCTCTGAGAAGTTTGACGAAGGGGAAGACTTGTAGACATACGGGAGACATGGAAAATGGCAGGTCTAGGAGGGTCAACAGAGGGAGGCGGGACTGGCTAAGTAGAATGTAGATTCCCCACTTGGCTGGCTCAGCCCCTCATGCTGCGTGCTTCTCGGTAATGACCCCATGCGACATCCTCAAAGGAGGAATCAAAATCAGAGCTGGTTGAGGGTCGAGAGAGGGTCACACAGCCTCTGTTAGTGTCACGCTGGCATCTCATCCTGTGGCGAAGTCGCGCATGGATGAAAAGGTGGATTGGTAATGCCTTTGGCACGGAGAGCAGGCAGAGGGTGAATGTGATCAATAGAAATAAAAAAACTGAGCATGGTTAAAGGAATTAGCACAGCAAAAAACACTCTGGGTGAAGTGATGGCCCGACAGCATCTCCAGACATCCAAGAAGCGAGCAACGTTGCCCTGTTTGTGTGCAAGCGCTAGGCTCAGCACATGTAGGAGGGCATGCTCCACACAGAGGAAGCGGAGAACTACAGTCGTCACAGTAGCAAGCCGAGCAACCAAAGACAAAAGCCATCGCAGACTAGATGAGCAGAGCAGGGTGATGTAAAAGCCGAGAAAGAGGAATTAATGCCATGCAAGCTGGCGGAGTTAAGGCAGTGTTAATGGATCAGGGGGCTATATGGCCACCCCACATGAGCTCCATCAGGAGTCACCCAGGGACTAACGTCCCATCAACTATAAATTCCATCCGCATCGAGAAACCAATATATTTTATATATTTACTTATAATATATTAATAATATTAAGTATATGCATACTATATATTAACCTAAAATATTTCTATATATAAGAATATAATATATTAAAATATATAATATTATATTATTTAATAATAAAATATATAATAATAATATATTATTAAAATTTTTCAAAATATTAATAGTTTTAACTCAAATTATAATATATTTAAAAATTAACATAATAATAGTATCAAATGGTAGACGATTGAAATGTTTTAGGAAATTAGATCCACAAGTAAATAGGTTTATATATGTTTTTTTATAAATGAAAATTGTACATGTGAAGATATCCCTGAAGAAAGAAATACCGTATCTATAAACAAATGGTAGGAAAATAGCTTTATATATGTTTTTTATAATGTTCTTTTTTTTTTCTCTTTAATAAATTAGATTGAATTTAGGTTTAGGTGAGTTTTAATGTTATTTGGAAAAACAATAAAATGTTGTTATTAAAAATATATTAGATTTTAACTTCAATTTTTTTAATAAAAAATAAATAAATAATTTAATGAAACTAAATGTTACATAAATTAGTTAATTTATATTTAATGAATGAAAAAATTAATATATAAAATACATAAACATTAAATTTTTATTTTTGATAAAATTTATATCATAAAATTAAACTCCACGGAAACCAATTAATTTATATTACATTGATAAAAAAAATATAAAAAAAGGAAAATAAGTATTTGTATATTTAAATATTACATTTTTGAAATGTTGTAATGTCATGATTAAAATTTTGACTATGTGAAATTAAGAAAACATAAAAATAAAAGTAAATTAAATAAAATTTTTGACATAATGTCATGAACATTTTAACTCGGTCAAAATAAAATAAATAATAATAATAATAATAATAATAAACTATAAAAACAACTCATGGTATTTACCCATTGTATTCATGTGGAATATAGTTTATTTAAAAGTGGAAATTAAGATGGCATAGATGAATCTTAACTCTGGACCTACCAAGAGCCATGAGGGATCAAATCTCTTGATATGAAAACCTATTTTAAAGTGAAAGGAGAATTAGTCCATTTGATAAATAATATAGATCTAAACTAACTATCTAATAAAATTATTTTTAAGTTTTTATAAAAGTTATTCTTTTAAAATTTTACTTGATAAAATGTATCTAAATTTTCATACATCCAAATATAAATAGTTTTTCTTGTTCTATATCATTTTCATTACAACTATTTTATTATTCCAAAAATACATCATTTTTTTTGTTATATATTATTTATGTTACAATTGGTTTATTATTCATGAGTAGTATTTATTAAAAACCAATTTGCTTCCTTTATCTAGTATAGACAACATAGATGACCTCTATCATAATTTTACTACAACCCTCTCATATTCTATTAATAACTTCTCAATTGAAGTCTCAAGTAATAAAAGAAATAGCAAAACCAACCCATGGTATGACAAAGATTGTAAAAGTGCGAGGAGAGAAATTGAGGAAGCTGTTAAGGAAACTACTAATGAATCTCTCAAAATTGACAAGATAAAAATCTACAAAGCCCTAACTAAAAGGAGAAAAAGACAATATATTCATAAAAAATAAGAGAATCTCTTAAACCTCTCTAAGGTGGATCCTAAGAAATTCTGGAGGTAGATTCTAACGAGGAAAACTAAAGATAATAATAAATTTTCTTTACATGACTGGAATTCCTATCTTAGAAAGCTTTATGAATCTCTAAATGCCAAGGATAGCTTTGAAACACTGCTCACAAAGAAAGAAGTGTTCTCATTAGAAGAGATTGATTTTGGGGTTAAACGTCAGGCAAATGGGAAAGCTAAAGACATTAAATATTACCAGGTGGAAATCTTAAAAATTGGAGGTCTTGTCCTCATCCCCCACATCCACAAGCTTTTCAATGAAGCGTGTCAAGCAAGGGTTCCCTAAACCTTGGACTCAGAGCCTCATTATCCCTATTTTAGAAAGTGGGGATACAAATAACCCCTCTAATTATCGAAAAATTATGATCAACTCTCTCTTAGCCAATTTATATGGTATTATTTTGGAAAACAAGTTGAGCATTTGGCTTGAAAGTGAAGGTAAGTGGGCTAAAGGCCAAGCGGGTTTTAGAAGGCAACACTCAACAACGAACCACCTCGTTATGCTTAGGATCACTATGGAGGAATGTCACAATGATAAACCCAATCTCTTATGTTTCTTTGTGGACTTCATAAAGGCTTTCGATATGGTTCCTGGAAACAACCTATGGAATAGATTAGAAGAGCTAAATGTTCCTTTCGAGCTAAGAGTGGCCGCTATAAGGTTATACGAGAATGTAATTAACAATTTAAAGAGCAATGAGTGGTGGTTGAAAGATATTAAGTGTAATATCAGAGTTAAAAAAGCTTGCCCCCTCTCCCCTACCGTATTTCGCATTTACATCGACAAGCTAGAAGGTTTTTTACAGGAAGCAGGATGTGCTGGCACGATCTTAGCTGGGATAGTCATCATCCTTCTTCTCTATGCTGACGATATTATTCTTCTCGCAAGGTGCCCATCTGATCTTGATAAGAAACTTAGACTTCTTAAGTATTTATTCTCTACAATGGGTATGTCTGTTAACACTAACAAAACAAAAGTTATGATTATGAAATCCAAGAAGGACACTTATGCTAATTTTATGTATGAAAATAGTAACTTGGAGGAAGTGTCTTCTTACAAGCACTTAGGAATTGATATTCATCACAAGCTCAACTGGAACTATAGCATTCAGAAAGGGATTAATGGGGGGTGGAAAGCTTATTTTGGTGTTGAAAATAATTGTAAAATAGAAAACCTCATAATGTGGGATAGAAAGAAGTTCCTCTTTGAAACTTTAGTCACTCGTGTTATCTTATATGGATGTGAGGTTTGGGGTTGCAGCATCTCTAGAGAATACTGGAGAAATATTGAGCAAATACAGAAGCGTTTTATAATGTATAACCTTAAAATTAAAAGCAATACACCCTATCCTATTCTCCTTATAGAAGTGGGTCTTTCCCCTATCGAGAGCCTAGCTATCACTAGGCTTCTGTTGTACAAGCACAAGCTCAATAGCATAGAAGACCATAGACTTCCTAAGCTAGCTTTAAATTCTAGCGAGAACCACCTAAGGCTTAAAAGAGGTTGGTATAAAGACACTACGGCCTGGTTGAACGATTTGGAGATCCACAATAATGTTGCATTGCAAAACATTAATAACATTAAAAAACATTGCTACTTCTAAGTTCAAAGAAAAAATGTGGTGTGATAAATATCTAGCAACTAAAAGAAAATTAAGATATTATAAGGAGGTCATCAACCCCACCCTAGAATATCAAAAGTATCTCTCTGTTTTAACTAGCTCAAAGAAGAAATTTAAAATAGCCAAGATTAGAAGAAACTCTCATGAGCTCCATTGCGAAACAGGTTGTTGGAAAGTTCCTAAAACAACATGGATGGAAAGGATCTGCCATCTATGTGAGAATATGAACATCGATGATGAAAATCACTTCCTCTTATAGTGCCCCGCATACAACCACATTAGAGCTCAATTTCATAATATTTGCTGCATTACTGACCTTCCTAGCCTTTTAAGATGTCAAAATTATAGTGAGCTTGGGAGACTTCTCTCCAAGCTTTTCGAGCATAGGAATAAAATCTTAAATCAAACTAAATAACTATTTTCTTTAGGTCTGATAGACCAAATATTGGTCTCAATGGACGCTAACCATGATGATGATAATCATCATCATCAATTAAATTAATAATGAAAATTTTTAAAATATGTTATTTTTTTTTAATTTCCAAATTATTTCACACAACATGATTTATCTTGACCAATAATGATGAATGTTCATAATTCTCATTTCTTAAATAACACTTGATGCAGCAAAGCTACGTCTTTCACCTCTTATGATCGGAGGACTCTAATGATATTGGATTTCTATCAGTAACTTAAAACTTAATCTCGGATTGATTATATAAACCCTTATTAACTTAAATATATACACGGAATAGACTTGGGGTCCCACTTTAATCTGTCCAATTCTAGTACTTTATGCCTTTAATAACGGTTTACTTGATTACTATTAGATGACAGATATTCCACGGTCAATTTTATTTCATCAATGATCCAACGACATTTACATTCCACTCTAACAAATAACACACCTGATTATGTGCAATAAAAGTGGTTTTGATGGTTCGATGTGTCAGCCTTCGAACTGTATTACATTGCTTTGATATTTACCTCTTGCTGATCAAAAGCAGTGTGATATTTACTAGTGGTTTTCTGAAACCACTCCAAATTATTTTCTATCATATGGCTGCACAAAAACATGCCCAACTTGATGTGGTTATTGAACTAGTTGTTCAACACTTCTTTCTGGTGAATCAATTCATCAAATTAAAAGGAAACTTATTACTTTTCATGCTTTTTCACTATTATACATTCATCTAACCCCAAGTCTGCACAGGAATTCCTACAACATTTCTCAAATTAAAAAACGATGCATTATAAGGTTATTAATACACATCCAAACACGAAATTTCCACACATACAAATCCACACTGTTTCTTATATTTTTCATAAAATATTTACAAAAGAAAACATTCTGTTTGATTGTTGTCAATCCTCCTCCATGAGACCAAACTACTGGTTTTGGGCCATCATTTCTACCTATGTCTAACCTCTCACTCACTAATCTTTTCTCTTGTCACCTATCCCCCTCTATCATATTTTATTGAAAAGATCACAATTTATACAATTATGGATTCACGAACCAATTCAGTTTAAACCTAGTAATTTGTCACTCTTTCCTAAAGTATCTCTTCAAATCCACTCTTTTCTCAAACAAAATCCTAATTTAAAATTTCAAATCCCTCAAATCCTCACTCTCCCTAAGATTACTCAACTGTTACTAAGATCCCTTCATTCACGGCATATTCTCCACAAATTGATTTTACAATTTAGAATTTCCTAAAATGCAACCCACTCCATTTAGTAAATGTGAAATAAGACTCATGGGTCTTATAATTTTTGACTAATGCTCCTGCATCAAACTCCCTGAGTTAAAAATTTTCATGACATCCTGGTCATGTGTTTCTTCTATCAAATCATCCAGAATCCCGAACCTTACTTTGTAACATGTCATCTCTTTCATCATGTTGCTACTTCATTTCTTTTGTCACTATTGCTTTAGTCCTTCCAAGTTTCCACACCTTATGCTGTTGTTGTCCCCTTTCTTTGTTGATGCAGATTTCTTTTCTTTGTTAATTTATCTTCCTTACTGGTTCTCTTTTTTACTGACTTCTTCATCCACAATTTCTCAATTTCCTTTTTACACTTTGCTCCCAGTTGAATTCCATTGACAACTAACTATTGTATATTCTATTTTTCCATATAAATTATGAAATTTTGTCCAATTCTATTTCACCTCTTTCATTTACAACCTGTTGGTTGCACTTCACAACTTTCCCTTCATTGCTATGAAAGTCAATATTTTTCTCTATATCATTAGGTTCACTTAATAACTTTTCCAGCAAATTAAATCTTCCCTCATCTTTAATAAGCATGTCATTTATATATGGATTCTCTTTCCTATATAAAACAAAATTTTCATCACAATTGTCATATTTAAAATTACTATGTTTTTCTTTCTCCATAGATAATTCTATCGTCTAGTCTTTTTGATGGTTCTCTGCAAAATTCATGAAATTGCTAGCAAAATTTGTTTCAGTATTGTTAGTCATCAGTAATTTTTAATATTTGTGGATGAATAAATATTAGTTACATATTTATAAAAATAGAATTCCTTGAACATTGTGAGTTTTAGAAATATCACTGCCTTCATTATCCTTATAGAAAAATTTTCACTATTCCACTAGCTGGCCATTCCATGGTCACCATGCTACTCCTAAAAGACTTCTTATGTGCTTTTACCTACCTTTGTTAGCCTCCTTTAATTCTTATAACTTCATTTCCTCATCTTACCCTATCCTTAATATGCCTTCGTAAACACTTCCCATCACTCCTATCCCTCAAACTCATCATTTTTCTACAAAACCTAGCCTATTGCTACAATTTGACACTTTTCGAGACTAGGCCTGTGTTTTCCCTTTCGAACACCTTCCCCTCACTCAATCCATAAAATT
The DNA here is from genome assembly GCA_034641835.2 of Pinus albicaulis. NCBI lineage: Eukaryota > Viridiplantae > Streptophyta > Pinopsida > Pinales > Pinaceae > Pinus > Pinus albicaulis. The sequence goes on from CM076577.1 coordinate 1,478,973,099, forward strand.
CCACTTTCCCCTACTCTCTAACATGTATCCCTATCCCCCAAAATTTCCCCAAGAATTTAGAAAACCCTTAACCCCTTCATTCCCCTCCCTCTACAAGGTAGTCCTCAATCCCCTCTTTTTCCTACACCAAACCTTAATTTCCTCTTCCAACTATGCTAGGGTTTGCTATGGAAAAGACGCATAGGAGAAAAATATCCATATGGTAGGTCATATCAGAAAGCATGAAGCCATACCAATTAATAAACATCATTCCTCCATCATTTTCAAAGAATTCATTCCAAGAGCCAAGGCATTTGTTACTCAAAGGGCCAGTTTTGCTTCAAACTATGTTTCTGATAAACGTGAGAGAGGTTTTTGTCCATCATAGGTCGAATAAGAAAAAAATTCTTCAGATTTTACACAAGTGTCATGGTTTAGAGAAATGTTAAAAATACAAGTGTCACAGGAGAATTTCTGCACTTCTGGAGAGACTTTGGGAAAATCCTTATTTCTCATAGTTGGAGTGTCCAAATGACTTTCTCGATGATTCCAATGACAAATATACTAGAATATATTTCCAATGAGATATCATGAACTCAATTTGGAGATGAGGAAGACATCCAAACACTGTCTGCACCAACACTCTGCATTTTTGCACCATCATTCAACACTTTTTGACAAGTATTGGGAGAATCAACTTTTGATAGGCTAAATAAATTCCAATAAGAGAAAAATATATATATTTGGAAAGTAAAAGAGATACATTTTCCAATGAGCTATCAGGGGCCAATTTGGACCCCAAAAAGGCGTCCCATTTCCCTCTTAAAAAATTCACTATGCCTTTAGAAACTAGCACTCCGCCTTTGGCCGACCCGACAACCCGTTTAGGAGCTGCGTCTTTTTCCGACCTAACAACCCAGGTAGGATTTGTGCATTTGGCTAGTAAGGCTTCTAAGGCCTGAAAATTCTCCAAATCAACTCAAAATTTCTTCAATACATCACCAATGGTCCTTCAAGCATGGTTCAGGGTATGTGTCATTAAATACACTCATTTGCAAGCATGTTTGATGATTTTTTAATGATAAGGAAACCCTAGGAGACTACCCTAAGACTAAGAACTTGAGGTCACTACTTAAACCTCTTTCCATCTGCACATAAAGAAGATCAATCAAGACAGGAGGTGAAATCAAGGTGGTTGCATTGATTTAAATGTTTTTTGTCCATCAAGGCTTGACATGACACTCAGTCCCTTATTTTGCATAATAGAGTGACATCACATTCCCTCTTTCCTATCATTTTGAAATCAATGAAGTAAGGATGCATATATCAATGAGACAAAGAGTGATAAGTAGAGAGAAACAAAGATGTTGAAGGCAGTATGGAACAAAGGCATGATGAGCAATAATGAGTCAAACAAGGAAAAACCAAGCAGTGAAGAGGAGGCCATTTGGGTCTAAAAACAATGAGGCTCATATTTGGTCTAAAGGTAGAAAAGCACATATCAGTAAAGAGCATAGTAAAGGTCACAAAAGTGAGGCTGATGTCAGTAAAGATGAGAAAAATGGAATAGAAGGGCAAGGTTGCTAGGGCAAATGTCAGTGAAGAATTAAAGTAGTAAAGAACATGGCGTTAGATCCAAGGGTCATAAGAGCGGTAAGCGCAGTGTTACAAAGAATGAAGATGAAAATGTGGCAAATAAATAATGTAGAAAACAATGATGAATCCCATAGCAGTGAGCCTAATGATAGTGGATCAAATAAGAGAAATGAGGCAGAAAAGCAATATACAGGATAAAGAGGCCTATGAGGCATGATGAACCATGAAACTTTAAATACAAAGGATAACTTGACAAAATTTTTCATAAATCCCCTAGAAGCATACCCAACCTAATCAGAAAGGTAAATACAAATTTTGGCAAGTTTTTGACAAACTTCATTTTTCACTTTTTTTTAGGGCAGAAAGTGTGGCACCCTTGGCGCTACACTTTTCCTATAGGTATCCAATGTAGGTAAGGTTTACATTTCTGAAATAATCAGCCCAAGGACATCATGAACACCAAATTTCAGAGCATTTGTAGCATTTTTGGTTCCTCAAAAGGTTGAAAACCATGCCAATTTCGACCTTTCTGCCATGTTTTCAGGGTCGACGTTGTGCCTTCAGCAGCCTTCTAAGATTTGATTTTTAAATAGGCTAATGGAACCCAATTAGAAACCAAAGAGAATTTTTGGAAGGTAGTCTCAACAAGACTTCCAACGAGCCATCACAGAGCTAGTTCCGACATCGAGAAGGCCTTCAAAACTTGGCTGCAAGATGACTCGGTTTTCCTGTGCACGCACTACGCCTTCAGAACTCCGAAGCTACCCCCTTGCAAAAAAGTCAAATAAACACACTGAAGGATATTTTTGAGATTATTTTGTGCAAATAATTTTAGAGTTGGTTGAGGATTTATTTTTAGGTTATCTTTCATTCATTACATTATATATTTTGTTCCTTGGGCCTTGCATGGTGCTAATGGAGAAATTTGGCATTTATGATGCATTTATGGTTTCTAGAAGCCTCTTAGGGTTTCCACCTCCTCATTTTCTAGTTAAATAGAGCCTTAAGGCATCATTGTAATTTTTTGTTGGTTGTTGGTTGTTTCACTTGTTGAACTGAGCATAGGCTTTGAGTTGTAAAGAGTTTTTGGCCTTGGAGCCTTGTAATCTTTTTGGACTGAATGAAAATGGAGAAAATCACTTTACAGGATTCATGAACATGAAAAATGGTGATGTATTTCTTGTTTTTTCTTCAACTCTCATGTTTTACATACTGTTTCATCTTTCCCTTGCATTATAACATAAGTTTTAGCTTAAGGTTTGCTATCTAAGCTCATTAAGTCTGTCTGCTTCACTTGCTTTCATGTTTTCCTCTGCTAGGTCAGTTTAGGGAATTATTAGCTGCTCCCTAGACCCATTTATGCTTGTTTATCTTAAATATTATTCAATAAAGTAAATTTCAAAGTATTTTTATGGTTATCCCTGCTCTTTTCCATTGGTTAAACATTGTTTTTAAGGTCTCTTACTTTGATGTATTGCTTATTAGGTTTAGCTAAAGAGGTCTATGATTCACCATGTTCTTTTATTGATCCTAAATGTTTGCTTTGAATGTCTTTATAGCTTGATTAATGAAGTTATGAGTTATCTCTTATTTTATCTCTGCCATGTGTTTATCTTATATGTTTTCTTTCTCTGAAGGTAGACAAATAGAGAGGTTAGGCGTTCCCTGCTCTCTAGGGTTTGCTAGATTATTGCCTTGATGTTTGCTTGCTAGGGTTTGGTCAAAGAAGTATGGTGTGCCCTCTCTTTGGTCTTGTATTCATGCAAAGTATCCTTAGAGGCCTTTCTCATTGTAGTATTTGAAAAAGGATTCTTAACTGCCCTTTACGCCTACTTTGTTCACAATTTAATGTTCACTCCACTCACCTCAGCCTTGAAGATCCATTCAGCCTTGTTAAACTTGCCCTCTGAAGCATCCTTGACCTATTGTTGTGCCTTTCTAGACCTTTTGCAGACTCCATAGCCCAATGGTATAAACCTCTCCTACCCTATCTATTTTTCTTGAAAACCCACCCAACCAATCAAAACAAACAAGCGAACCCCAATCTTTATACCTAGCCTAAAATCAAAACCCTAAAAGCTATCAAGTTACATCTTTACAAAAACATAGAGATAGCCCTCTCTGAGTCCAGGAAGGCTAGGTCCTAGGACTCCAATGACTGGTTTGATGTTACCCTTGTACAATTTCTCTTGCCAATATGACAAATTGCAGGGAGCTAACATAGTGGCAATCACGGTGGGACCTCTGAGTCAATGACATCTTAAGTACTCCTTAAGACCTCAGAAAATCTCTGTCAAACTTAGAAATCTTAAAGTGTTAGCCAGGAGTAGTACCAAACTGATTCACCATGCTAGCAACATGATTACTAAACTAGACCACACTCATTAGAGACCTTAGTATTACATAGAGAAACTCAAAAACCCATTAACAACATCTCTAGGTTGGTTTTTATCAATTGTTGGTGGTGGACCACATGTACACATCATCAAAACGGCAAAAAACATCCAGCTAGCGACTCCACTAGTCCCAGTAGGCTTATTAACTTCACTAGATTCTCTGAACTCCTCTAGGATTTTGTCAAATCAGTCCTAAGTGTTTTAGAGTCTTAGTCACACAATGTGAAAGTTTAGTAAACATTTAGAAAGGTCTACCTTTCAAAAAATTCACAAAAATTTCAGCCTCTTGATATTGTAGGTCTAAAATATGGATTCACAAAGAAGTAACACCACATCTCACCTTCACCCAAACCCTCCTATCATAGTTGATGACCAAGAGAATTTTTTATGGAAGACTTCTAGAGCTGAAGATTCAACTAGTGTTAGAACAATCCATAGAGCAAGCTCTACCCTTGAACATCTCATAGCCTTGCAAAATAACCAATTTGACTTACATCATCAAAGGAACCTATTCAGAACTAAGTCTCAAAGTGGGATAAACCAGGAAGACCTTGAGACCACATATTTGCACTGAAGTCTTAGTAGAGAAGCCTCTCCTTCCACTCCTCCTGATTTTCAACTTTTCCATCACTTTGGCTCATTTCATTCCAGGTATCCTCAAAATCAATTTGTTGGTCCAATTACTTCTGCTACACCCACTCATACATCCATTGTGCAAACCACTCCACTTCATCCACCCCCTTTCATAAACCCTCCCCTTGTAAATCCTCCTTGGATCCCATTACCTCCCATCATGGGAGCATGGTATGCCCCTCTGGCACTACAACAACCTTTACTACCTTTTCCAAATCATTACCAATCCAAAATCCCTCATTTCACTGGAGCTAACTCTACCACTGCCCAACACCATGTACACAAAATGAATGATGCTTTTGACTACATGGAAGTGGAAGAGGAGACCATGAAAATTAGATGTTTGCCAAAATTCTGGGGGGGAGCCAAGAAATGGTTCAAAAAATTAACTCGTAACAGCATACATGACCTCCCTTCTCTTTATCAAACATTCCTAAACAAGTGGGAAATTAAGAAAAATCCCCTCCAAATCCTTTCAGAGTATAACAACCTTAAAAGAAATGTTGGGGAAAATGTACAAGACTCCTACACTAGGGTCAATAGTGTATACAATACTCTCCCACCTCACATTAAACCCCCATAGTGCCTAGCCTTAGTAAAATTCCCAGAGGGCTTTGATCCAGACATGGCCTACTAATTGAGAGAAAGAGAACCCCTAACCTTAGAAGAAATGCAAAGGGAAGCTATCAATGTAGAAACCAATATAATTGAGAAGAGGGCTAGGATGAGGTCAGAAAAGAGAGTTACAAACAAAGACATGATGGCCTCAACTTCTTCTTCTGATGCTAAAATTGACAGTATATTTAGGACAATAGAAAGAATGATGGAGAAAATCAGCTTGAATGAAAGAGCACCTCCTAGGGAAAGTCAAGCCAATCCTCAAAACAGAAATAGGAACCAAAACTTCAGAAGAGACCCTCCTCAAATCAGACAAAGAGAGAATGACCAACAACTCAGACCTCCTTTCCAAGAAAATTTTGTAGATGAAGAGGAACAAGAGGTTGAAGAGCCAGAAGAAAACCATCTAAACGTGATAGGATCTAATGATGAGGATAATACTTTTCTCACCGAAGAAGAACAAGGTTTATTTTCCTCAAATCAAACTCAAACAAACTATGAGGATTCTAGAGAATATAGATTATGATTTGAGAATTATATCATGGAGGTGCATAGGCAATATGACCTTAGGAGTAATAAAAGCCAAGATACCTCCAAGAAAAACAAATCAGACACTATTGTTAGAAGACCCCTGAAAACACTCCCAAGAGAACAGAAAAAAATAAAATAAAAAATACCATAGCTAAGAAACTTGACCAAAACAAGGACAAAACTAGCCAACAAAATGGTGACCCTAGCTTCCCAAGTACATCAACTAGTGGCCCTAAAAAGACTATTTTGACTAAGGTTCCAAATCAGAATCAGAAAACTAAAATTGCAGAAAAAATCATGGCTGATAAAACTGATGTAAATATACCAGAAATATTAACACCTTTCAGTTTTGAGGGTGAGATTGCCAAAATCAAAATAAGCACAACCCTTGCTGAACTAGTACTTAGGATGTATATAGGTCCCAAATGTTTAAAGCTTTGAACATAGGAAATGACACTCACACTCTGAACTTAACTGATGACAAACTAGAGCTACTGTTTGGACCTTAGGTAGAGGGAAAATATCAAGAAGGAGTTGTCCCTCCTTTCTATGTTAGCTTAAACATTCATGACAAAATCTTGCATAATGTTATGTTAGACTCCGGTGCCTCACACAATCTCATGCCTAGGTGGTGATGGATATATTAGGCCTAGAAATAACCAAACCTTACAAGGAATTGTACTCTTTCGATTCGAGTAGAGTCAAATGTTTGGGTCTAATCAAGGATCAGTTTGTCAATTTGGCCCAAATTCCTGCTAAGAATCTAGTCACGGACATAGTGGTTGTTGACATTCCCCCGAAGTATGGCATGCTTTTATCTAGATCATGGGGAGCCAAACTTCAAGGGAATCTCCAAATGGACATGTCCTATGCTACCATTCGGGTTTTTAACCAAAAAAGGAGATTGTACCAGGAAACCCACATGAAATACATGGTAAGCAGCCAAGATAGGAAAAAAAATGCCCCTCTCTATTCCATCCACTCAGACCTTGACTTATTTATCTTGTATAATGAATATGACATTATTGAACTAGTAAATGAAAACGAGAAAGAGCTAGGCCCACCAGAACAGTCAAATCAATCACCAAATGAAGAAAATGACATCCAAGACTCTAGCAGCCCTGAAAAAAAACATAATAGCGATCACGGTGGGAAATTATGAGTAAAGAACATCTTAGACATCATTAAGAACTCAGAAAACCCTCAAACATCCGTAGATTTGCTTTCAGTTGTTGATGATGGACAACAAGTACATCCTTAAACAATAAAGATCCTCCACGTAGCATTTGCACTAGTCTTCAGTAGCCCCGTTGACCCCACTGTTGCTCAGAGACTTCCATCGGAACTCATTAATCATGTTGATGGTGGATAGAAAATATGAAACCCTCCACCTGGAGACTCCACAACTCTCAATAGACCTAAAGACTCCACTGGTAGAGAACTATAGACTAGTTGAAAAGATACAGTGAACCTTTTTGATTTACAAACATGTATCCAAGGATACAAAGGAGATATGCTCCAATGAACAGAGATCATATCACTAGAGTCCCACACAAAATGCATCAGATATATTGGTTTTTAAACCTGCCTATGTTTCAAGATGAAAAATCTGATGACCCTTTGTTACATCTCATCAAATTTCATATAAATGTATGGAGGTTAAAAGTGGAATGGCATGAGGACTGCCTCATCAAAATGTTCATAGGGACATTAAAAGGAAAGGGAAAAGAATGGTATGGAGGCCTGAAAGCTAGCACCTTTTTTTCTTTGAAGGATTTCCACAAGGTATTTTATGAACACTATAAATAATATTTTCCATCTCTGTCATTAGCTGAAAATTACTGAGACCAATCATAAGATCTTATTCAGTACCTTGTAAACATGGATGAAGATGTGGGAAATTGGCATCCCGAAAGCCTATTAGAAGCAGTTAATGATTTTCATTCTCAAAATATATATGACGACAGCCAAGAGGAGTTGGTTGAGGGTGAAATCAATCAGGGAACAAAAGAATACCTACAAGATCTCTCCAAAGAAACTAGTGTTGATTCAACATCTCTTGTGTGTAAGGCCCAGGAAAAAATTCAACCTTAGAATCAACCTTTACAATAGAAAGAGAACTGTTATTGTGCTATCCAAAGAAAGAGAAAGATACCTCCTCCTTTAACTAAAGAGGAAATAGATCAGATTACAAGCATGTAGCCAGCCTCTAAACCTTCATGTGAGTAGAAAATTTATATTTCTCCTCATTCTAAACCTAGCCACTATAGATCAGAAAATGGACTTGTGGATCAATTTAAAGAGAAACAATCTAATAATCCAATATGTTTTACTGGTGACATTACTTATTTTGATGATTTTCAAAATTTTGATCAATACGATGATGGTCATGTTCTCCAAATAGAAACCAATCTTGCAGAGAAATAAACAACTGGTTTGTGGTTGGAAGTTTAGTTTCATCATATCAGTAATCAGCCAATACATGCCAGCTATGACACTCATGAATAAAGTATAGAAAACTTGGAAGTAAGTGAAGAATCTCTAACTCTTTGTTCTACTTCATTTCGGTCAATTAGAAATAACTTTCATATAACTGGAAATTAGCATTCTTTCAATTTTGATGTTGAGGTTGGGGAGAATGATGAAATTATTGAGCAAGCTTTCAATGAGAAGCCTTTTCCTAAAATGGTTGAGGAAAGAATTTGTGACATGGAACTCTCCTCAACTCTAGATTTCCAGCCACCAAGTCCCATTTAATTTCAGATTACAGATGAAGGCTTGGAAACTGATGATCGAATGATAATTTCTGCACTTCCTTCTCAATAATATTTGTTGCCAAAAGTTACATCTGCTCATCAACATGATGACCTTCACACAGATTTCAACCCACTCAATCAGAATACATTAGGTTTGTTAGAAGACAAAATTTCTATATATGATGAAGCTACCAACATAGATGAACATGAGGAGGAGTTAGAGTTTCTTGCTCAAAAGAGTCCTGAGCATAGCCAAGTGGAGGAAGGAGTAGTCCTAGATGAAGCTTATTTTTCAAACACTCAAAGCCAGGTATTGTTTCAAGATCCCTTTGCTAATTTCTTGGAGACATCCGAAGAGGGAGTAATGTATGTTAGAAGCAATTTTATGCAAAGTTAAAATAAAATTTTAGGCACTACTGTTCATAGACAATTGAGGTGTGAGTGGCCTTTTGATTTCTTCAACACACTCAAAGAAATGAACCAAGATCACTCATGGAATCATCTACATGACTAGTTATATTGGAAAATGGAGTTCACAAAATGAATGTATATCCTATGTAGGTTAGATTAGTATATATAGGTATGTAAATAAGCTCAGCACTATGATCATCTTTTTAGTTTTTAGTTTTAGAATGCTGATCTAGAAAAATGAAAACACAAAAACAAAGAAAAGTTGAAAAAGAGGGAATATGAAAAGAAGAGTTACAGCCCAATACCAAAAAAGAGTACTTCTAAAAGTGTGCAAGTATAAATTCCACTACTTCAGAAAAGAGAGTCTTGTTCAGTCATCTATCCTAATCATGACTGAACATATTTTAAATTTCTGTTTATAGGTTAGTGAGAGAAGACTTGTCAAACCATTTAAGTTGGACTTGTCAGTAGATTATATTAGGAAAACATTTTGGTTCCAAATGCATAAATTTGAACCAAAGGGAAGAGAGGGATACATAAAAAATGATAGATCACAACCCTCATGTTTTCTAGTTTTGATTGTTAAAAAAATAATTTCTGTGTGAAGCTTGTCTAAATGCCACAGCCCATGGCAAATCAGATTATTTAAACTCGGTTTGATCATGCTTTCAATTTCATGTTAGTATGTTAGAGAATAAAATCTGTCAAACAACTAAATCTTGATAGATAAGTAGTCTAGGTAGAGAATAAAAAAGTTCATTAGCCTAATATAAACTCTTGGAAGTGATAAGGGTACAAGTAGATATTTGTTTTTGCTTTCAAAAGAAAAGAATGTGAAGGGTTTACCAGTCCAAGTGCACCCAAAAGAAGAAAAAATGTTAGGCAAAGTAGGATGGATAGGTAGAAATGAGGATGAAGCAAACATGTATTTATGATTTTAAGATCATAGCTTGAATAGAACATCAAAAAATGAAGGGAGAAGGATCTGAAAAGTGCAAGTAAGGCACTGGTCTTCAAAAATCAAAGATTTGAACTCTGAGGTCCTGGACACCTCCTGAAAAGGAGTTGCCCTCCCAAACTGGAGCCAATGTTAGTCATCTGTAATTTGTACTATATGTAGATGACTAAATATTGGTTACAGATTTCTAAAAAAAACATTTCCTGAACATTGTGAGTTTTAGAAATCTCACTGCCTTCATTATCCTTAAAGAAAAATTCTCACTATTCCATTAGCTTGCCATTCCATGGTCACATTGCTGCTCCTAAAAGGCTTCTTATGTGCTTTTACCTACCTTTTCTAGACCCCTTTCATGACTATAACTTCATTGCCTCATATTCCCCTATCATTAATATACCTTCCTAAACACTTCTCGTCACTTCTATCCCTCAAACTCATCATTTTTCTACAAAACCTAGCCTATTGCTACAATTTAACACTTTTCAAGAATAGGCCTGTGTTTTTCCCTTTTGGACCCCTTCCCCTCACTCAATCCTTGAAATTACACTTTCCCCTACTGTCTAACATCTGTCCCTATCCCCAAAAATTTCACCAAGAATTTAGACAACACTTAACCCCTTCATTCCCCTCCCTCTACAAGGTAGTCCTCAATCCCCTGTCTTTTCCTACACCAAACCCTAATTTCCTCTTCCAACTAAGCTAGGGTTGCTATCAAAAAAGGGAATAGGAGAAAAATATCCATATGGTAGGTCATATCGGCAATAATGAAGCCATACTAACTCATAAACATCATGCCTCCATCATTTTCCAGGAATTCATTCCAAGAGCCAAGCCATTTGTCACTAATAGGGCCATTTTTTCTTCAAACTATGTTTCTGACCAAACAGAGATGTGAGAGCGGTTTTTGTCCCTCATAGGTCCAAGAAGAAAAACCTCCTTTATAGTTTGCACAGGTTTCATGGTTTTAGAGAATTTTCCAACATACAGGTGTCACGAGAGAGTTTCTGCACTTCTGGAGTGACCTTGGTAAAATCAAGTTTTTGCATACCTTGTGTGTCCAAATTACCTTCTTGATGAGTCAAATCACAATTATACTAGAAGATCTTTCCAATGCGCTATGTTGAGCTCAATTTTGAGTTGAGTAAGGCATCCAAAAGTTGTCTGCACAAGTACTCTCCATTTCTACACCATCATTCATCACTTTTTGACCAGTCTTGGTAGAATCTACTTTTGACATGTCAAATCAACTCCAATAAGAGAAAAAAATGTATTTTTGGAAACATAAAAGATGATATTTCCAGGGACCTATCATAGGCCTAATTTGAACCCTAGGAAGGCCTCCAAATTCCGTATGGAAAAATGTGCTACACCTTCAAAAACTGGCGCTGTGACTTTGGCCGACCTGACAATCCGTTCAAGAGCTGTGCCTTAGGCCAACCTAAAAACCTTCGCAGGCACTACACTTTTGGCTAGTAAAGCTTCTAAGCCCTGTAAACTCTACAAATCAACTCAAAATTTCTCCAATACATCACCAAGGGTCCTTCAAGCATGGTTAAGGGTATGTGTCATCAAATACACTCATTTGCAAGCATGTTTAATGATTTTTAAGTGATAAGGAAACCCAAGGAGACTACCCTAAGACTAAAAACTTGAGGTCACTACTTAAACCTCTTTCCATCTTCACATAAAGAAGATCTGTCAAGACAGGAGGTGAAATCAAGGTGGTTGCATTGATTTAAAAGTCTGTCATCCATCAAGGCTTGACATGACACTCATTCCCTTATATTTCAAAATAGAGTGACATCACATGCCCTCTTTCCTATCATTTTGACATCAGTGAAGTGTGGAGGCAGATATCAATGAGACATAGAGTGATCATAGAGAGAAGTAGAGATGTTGAAGGCAGTATGGAACAAAGACATGATGAAAAATAATGAGTCAAATAAGGAAAATCAAGAAGTGAAGAGGAGGCCATTTGGGTCTAAAAAGAGTGAGGCTCATAGTGATTCTAAAGTAAAAAAAGCACATATAAGTAAAGAGAAGAGTTAAGGTCACAACAGTGAGGCTGATGTCAGTAAAGATGAGCAAAATGAAATAGAAGCCCAAGACTGCTAGTGCAAATGTCAATGAATAATTAAAGCACTAAAGAACATGGCATTAGATCCAAGGGTCATAAGAGCAGTAAGAGAAGTGTTACAAAGAATGAAGATGACATTGTGGCTTAGAAAAAATGCATAAAACAATGATGAAGCACATAGCAGTGAGCCTAATGAGAGTGGATCATATAAGAGAAGTGAGGCAGAAAAGCAATAAACAGGATAAAGAGGCCTATGAGGCATGATGAACCATGAGACTAAAGCCAAAGGATAACTTTATAAAGTTACTTATCTATCCCCTAAAAGCATACCCAACCTAATCAGCAAGGTAAATACAAATTTTGGCAGGTTTTTGACAAATTTCATTTTTCGCTATTTTTTAGGGCTGAAAGCGTAGCACCCTTGGCGCTATGCTTTTCCTATAGGCATCCAAAGGAGGTAAGGTTTATTTTTTTTAATTCATCAGCCCAAGGACATCCTGCACACCAAATTTCAGAGCATTTGGAGCAGTTTTGGTCCTCTTAGGGTCCTATAGATATAGGATTCATAATTTTGAATTGAATTTTGATAGTCTTGTAAAATATGTACATACCTTGCTTTCTGCAAGTTGTTTTCCCATATTTTGAAAAAATAAAAAATTAAAAAAAAATCAAAAAGAGGGTAAAAAGTCCTAAAAGAAAGATCAAAGGACTTAAAAAATACATAAACCCCAAAAGAAAAAAGATGAAATAAAACATGAAAGTGTGCAAGTTCAAATGCCACTACCTTTTACTTTTTGCAAATGATTATGGTAGAGTGTCAATAAATGCCATAATCCATGATGAGTTAAACTGTCTAAACTTGACTTTTCATGTTTTAAATTTCCATGTTTTAGATAAAGAATAATTTTTTGTCAAACAGTTTAATCCTAACAAATCAGTGGATAGGTAGAGAATAATCAGGAGCTCATTAGTTTAACATGAGCCCTCAGATGAAATAAGGTATAAATATATAGTTTATTCTTTCAAAAGAATAAAATGTTTCAAGGTAGCAAGCTTAAATGCACCTGCTAAAAGGAAGAAAAAATGTTACAGTAATGTTGGGTAGGTAGAAAGAAGTGGGAAAAAGCATGTAAATATTCTTCACTGGGAAAAAATCACTAATTTCCCTCCCTTTGTAGGTATTCAATATTCTATACTGCCAGTCAAAGAGGCTTAGAGCATTTCTCTGACTTCTCTTGGGACCAAACCTAAGGCTTGATGACTGGATAGTGGAAAATGTTGACTTCTTATGATAAAATTCCCTTTACCATTATTTTATCCCTCATTCATACATTTAAGTCATGTTCATAAGTAAAGAAACTTTCTTACTTAATGAAACTTAAAATCCCATTTAAATAACTTCCTTCATTGATAAAAATACAAAAAACCTCAAAAAACACTTTATCCTAAGTAAATTGGTGAAATGATGAAATATTAAGCTATGCTTTTATTAATTCCATTTACTTAGTAATTTAGTGTATTTTTGTCTATTCATTATCCCCTTGTCATATTAACTTTTAACTTATGCTATTAATTCCCTAAAAATACCTTATCCTATTTATATAATTCTCTTTATCTAAAATGATCCCTAAAACCCACTATTATAAGATTTTTGACCAAAGATATTATCCACATGTTGAATTAAAACCCAAAATATATTCCCTTTGGTCTAAAAACTAAATTGAAACAAATACCCCTCCCCCTATAGTTATATACATTTCAAAAATTCTAAAACTATATGGGCAGAAACCTGAACCTGGGTTACACTTTTATGAGAATTGCGGGTTGAAATTTTTTTTCGGAACTAGTTCGGGCGAACATTTTATCGAGTTCGGCCGAACTATGAAATAGTTCGGCCGAAATTGTTTTTAACGTTCGGCCGAACTCGTGATTCCGTTTAGCCTGACGGCCCACTGACGACGCAGGCAAACAGAATTTTGCTGGAGATTGGAAAACCGGCAACTAAAGTTCGTCCGAACTTATATAAAAGTTCGGCCGAACATGGAGTTCAGCCGAACTTTTACATTTAAAATAGTTCGGCTGAACTATTTTCTGTAAATAAATCGCCCGCGAAGTTATGTGGTTTATTGTTCCCGCGTTTTCTCTGTCGCTGTTGCTGTCGCTGTTTCTCCGTCGCTGGTGCTGTCGCAGTTTCTCGTCGCCGCGCTGGTGTTGTCGCTATTTTTCATCGCCGCCACGGTCGTCCTCGTCGCCGCGCTGGTCATCGGGTGTTACGAATTCTCCTGGTCGTCCTCGTCGCCGCACTGGTCATTGGGTATTACGAATTCTCCTCGTCGTCCTTTACTGATATGTTGTTCAGTTCTTAATGTAAATGATTTGATAATTTTTTTACTGATTTGTTAATTAAAAATTTGTTAGTATATATTATATTTTAGTTCAGAAAAATTAAAAAATATATTTTGTTTCACATTGGACATTGAGATAATCCCCTGTTTTCATTTATGTTTTTCGTAGGCTTCAAAGATTAGCTTGACATTTAAAAATGAAAATGCACTGAAAATTTAGCTTTTCACAGAGAAAAAAAACAACATATTTTGCATTAATAAATGAAGTCGTTACATCATATAAGTTGCTCTATATCCAACCCAGAAATAGAGCTGCAATAGCCACTAAACAGGCCCTGAAAATTTAGCTTGTTTTGACAATTGTAGGGATATTGTGGCTTATTAAAACTTTCCTTGTAGTTTTCTTTATAAAAATTTGCTTATTCCTCGGAGAAAAAATTACAATAGATTTTGATGGGCAAACTTAACGCTAAGCTCATATCGGGCTAAAATGGCTTATGCACGCTCTTCTATCACTGAATTAGACAGTTCAACAAAACTTCCCTTCAGTTAAAACTGAATTTCAACACAATAGCTTCAAGATTAATTGGACAGTTCAACAAAACTTCCCTTAAGTTAAAACTGAATTTCAACACAATGTTTACTGATAAAGATCTGATTCAACCATAACTACTATTTCCTCTCAAAGGGGGTTGGTCTTTGAACTTTATTTGTGCTTTTTGGGTGGAACTGATCATCAGGGTGTCTGATGTCTTTTTCTGTATCATCCTACCCTCGAGTTATATGCATCATTCCTATATTCTGCTTTTGACTTTACAGATTTCCTCATATCCCATATGAGGGTCATACTGTATATTTCTGCTGATTCTGTATCTTTTTGATATGGGGTCTTTTACCACAATTGGCCAAGGCTGAGTCTTCCTTTTATCCTGTTTGGATAAACATGGGCTCTCCCTCTGTGGGTGGACATATGTAATCAGTATATAGACTGTTTTCCCCTTTTAATATACTGAAAACAGTGTTTTTTTTCTCTTGAAAAAAAAATCTTGTAATATTATGTTTTTATTCACATTTATTGTTTCCACATTGCTATTGAATTAACCTTTTAATACTCTTCTTAATTGTGGACATGTGTTGGTATATTATGGTTTTAGGAGGAAGTTTTCCTAGCCAGTTATGCCATCAAACTGAAAACACATCTTCGTATATTATGCCATCAAACTGAAAACACAACATTTTTCTCCTTTAAAGAAAAAAAAACACATTTCTTGGTATATTATGCCATCAAACTGAAAACACATCATTTTTCTCCTTCAAAGAAAAAAAATTAAATTTCAATAGGCTTTAGGAAATTTAATTTCAAGTCATTTAATTTCACTAGATTAGAATTTCTTTCAAATTCAAGAGCTTAGAATTGCTTTCAAGTTCAATAGATCAAATTCATTTCCAAGTCCAATAGAATAGGATTTACCTTTATGTTTGATAGAATCAAATTTCAAAAAGCTTTCATAGTATAGAATTAGAAAAATTTGTTTCAAGATCTGAATTCGATGCTTTGATATATGTAGTCTTTGATAAATAACGTGTTTGTGCTCATTTAGATATTTTCATTAATTGGTTTTCTTTGAGTATTGCAATCATTTCCATAGGTTAATTTCCATTTTTGATTGAGAGTTAATTGCTTAGCATATACTGTGCAAGTGTACTTCAGAAGTATAAGAACCTGGATTGACATTTAATGCAAGTAATTTATCTCACAATTAATTTACCCATTAGGATGCTTTGACCTAGTAATCAATAACTTGAGAGATGAAAAAGATCCTATCACATTAACGTGAGGATCCATTTTCACAATGAACATTAGGAAAAGACAATATTGATTGCAGTTGGTAATATAGTCAACTAGTAGACTATTCAATTATTAACAAATTTGATGAAAGAATGCAAGGAATTTAAGGTTGCATTTCAATTTTGAAAATTTTCTACAATAATTTTTGTAGGATAATTTGTTATACAATATCATTTTCATAGTTTACTTTTATTTTTATTTTTATAATAAAAATGCTCATACCTGTAATTTCAATTATATGGTTGGTTGTATTTCATAAATTAATTTTGATTATATATTTGGTTATATTTTCCAAGTATATTTATTCTTGTTGGACTAAGTATTTTTAGGATCACACACACACACACACACACACACACACACACACACACATGTTAATGCAAGTTTCCATAGTTATTTATAATTTTTATTTTAGAAAGAACCTTCAACCAAAAATACCCCTAAGGTTAGTTCCCCGTGTGCCCTTTGAGACACATTAGGTCATCCCACCAATTCATGCCCCATGCTTCATGAGTTGAAGGGTATCCTTCATACCCCTTAAGCACCCCCATTTCTCCCCACTCCATCATGTGATGTTGCCACCTCATCACGTAATAAGGGTTTAAGAACCAACGACCTCTTGTCTATTATGTGAAACAAAAACATTATACACAACATTGTCTCAATCTCCGACGATATCAAGATGTGTTGGTCACCATACATCATGCCTCAATAGTATCACCACCACTTACACCAACCTCATATGTTGATGATTCCTCTTCCACCATTTATTATGTCACAAACTCGGTTAATTAGTATATGGCATGCCCTTGAGTGCTCTATGTTAAAGACACTCATCTCATCTATATGTGTCCTTTACTCATCAAATACCATCATCACTGCATGCATCAAGTGACATATCCCCCTCATCAAGATCCCAATCGGCCTAATTTTGGATGCTCCTCATACACTAAGTACCTTGACCATATCAATGGAATACCCAACTCCTAGCATGGTTCCCACCACACCAACACAACTATTGGAGATTCAAACGACCTCACCACTTAGAAAATGATAAGAAATTATTTCACCCCCCTTGTACTAACAATACATAGAAAGAATAACATAATTAATAGAAGAGATAAAAATATGAATTAGAGAAAGGGATGGATCACATATTAAAGGAAATGTAAGCCAACCTAGGAAGAAACCAACTCTTCACTCCCACTTCAAATAATTTTTAAGAGTAAACAATGAAAAAAACAAATTGATCTATGTACCAGATGTACAACATTCAACCATACCTATACAAAGAGTGTACAATGAAATTAATGTTGGTTTACTTCAACACTTGGAAAATATCTTGTTTCTATCCCATTTGTGGAAGTTATGCAAATATGAAATAAAGATATGAGGTTATGAAGTTCTTAAATTTGATGAAGTAGATGACCCTACTTTTGAGGATTATCCTATAGAGTTATAAAAGATGAATCAAGGGAATAAAAATGTAATTCATAAACATTTTCATATATTCCTACTAATAAATAAAATATTATTACACAACTATATGCTAGATTTAGGAGAAACAACTGATGTAAATCCTTTGAAAGTGATGAAATAATTAGGCCTTACAACAACTAGGGCATATAGAAATGTATGTGCTACGGATCCTATGAAAATCGGGATGGGTAGAGTAATAAATACACATGTTTTGAAATTTTTTGAGGAGTAACTCAAAGCATGCATATATACAAAATGAAGTGGCTGCTTTCTTCATATTCCATGAGGGACTATTGTTCTTCCTAAATACTATTCATTTCATGTACCTCTGAATTATTTCTAGTGAAATTAAATGACTTGAAATTAAATTTCCTAAAGCCTATTGAAATTTCTCCTTCAAAATAAGGATGCACTCCCATTGTATTCTCATGGATAGGTTGTAATCATGAGGCTCTCGCTCAAGAGTGGACCTTCGCAAAATCTTGTGACGTCTTGTCACAAACAAAACCATCAAACTGAAAACACATCATTTTTCTCCTTCAAAGAAAAAAAAAATTCACATCATGTGAATATGTCCATGTACTCTACATATTGGTGTACAAAACCATCAACCAAACACAAGTTGACAAAACATGCCTCTTCAAACAACTGACTCTTAAGTCAAATAATAGAGCTCATGTACTTTCAACATCTTGCTTCATGCAACATGCACCATACTTTGAATTTTCAAAGAAATTCATGAAACATCAAAATACATGCTAGGCCTTAATTGGATAAGAAATCTAACCATTTGTCAGCAAACCATTTCAATGGCACTTCTTTTTCTTTCAACTATGTTGAATTTAGTTTTTAGTTATATTTTTAATGTTGGAGAAAATAACTATTTATTTCACGTGTAATTAGATTAGTGATTTCATGTGTTAGGGTCGTGGATTCAGGCATTGAAACAACACCATTATATTTCAAATTTAAAAATGATGGTTTGAGTCCTAGGTAGCTTAGAATCCTACTTGTTTTCAAAATAAGGATGCACTCCCATTCGATTCTCACGGATAGGTTGTAATCATGAGGCTCTTGCTCAAGAGTGGACCTTTCGTAAAATTGTGACGTTCTGTCACAAACAAAACCATCAACCGAAAACACATCATTTTTCTCTTAAAGAAAAAAAAATTCACATCATGAATATGTCCATGTACTCTCTTACATATTGCAGTGTGCACAAAACCATCAACTAGACAATAAGTTGACAAAACATGCCTTCTTCAAACAAATCGACTCTCAAGTCAAATAATAGAGCTCATGTACTTTCAACATCTTGCTTCATGTGCAACATGCACCATACTTTGAATTTGCAAAGAAATTCATGAAACATCAAAATACATGCTAGGCCTTAATTGGATAAGAAATCTAACCATTTGTCAGCAAACCATTTCAATGGCGCTTCTTTTTCTTTCAACTATGTTAAATTTAGTTTTTAGTTATATTTTTAATTTTGGAGAAAATAACTATTTATTTCATGTGTAATTAGATTAGTGATTTCATGTGTTAGGGTTGTGGATTCAGGCATTGAAACAACACCATTATATTTCAAATTTAAAAAAGATGGTTTGAGTCCTAGGTAGCTTAGAATCCTACTTGTTTTCAAAATAAGGATGCACTCCCATTTGATTCTCACGGATAGGTTGTAATCATGAGGCTCTCGCTCAAGAGTGGACCTTCGCAAAATCTTGTGACGTCTTGTCACAAACAAAAACCATCAAACTAAAAACACATCATTTTTCTCCTTCAAAGAAAAAAAAAATCACATCATGTGAATATGTCCATGTACTCTTACATATTGGTGTACAAAACCATCAACCAAACACAAGTTGACAAAACATGCCTCTTCAAACAACTAACTCTCAAGTCAAATAATAGAGCTCATGTACTTTCAACATCTTGCTTCATGCAACATGCACCATACTTTGAATTTGCAAAGAAATTAATGAAACATCAAAATACATGCTAGGCCTTAATTGGATAAGAAATCTAACCATTTGTCAACAAACCATTTCAATGGCGCTTCTTTTTCTTTCAACTATGTTGAATTTAGTTTTTAGTTATATTTTTAATTTTGGAGAAAATAACTATTTATTTCATGTGTAATTAGATTAGTGATTTCATGTGTTATGGTTGTGGATTTAGGCATTGAAACAACACCATTATATTTCAAATTTAAAAATGATGGTTTGAGTCCTAGGTAGCTTAGAATCCTACTTGTTTTCAAAATAAGGATGCACTCCCATTTGATTCTCACCGATAGGTTGTAATCATGAGGCTCTCGCTCAAGAGTGGACCTTCACAAAATCTTGTGACGTCTTGTCACAAACAAAACCATCAAACTGAAAACACATCATTTTTCTCCTTTAAAGAAAAAATAAATTCACATCATGTGAATATGTCCATGTACTCTTACATATTGGTGTACAAAACCATCAACTAGACACAAGTTGACAAAACATGCCTCTTCAAACAACTGACTCTCAAGTCAAATAATAGAGGTCATGCACTTTCAACATCTTGCTTCATGCAACATGCACCATATTTTGAATTTGCAAAGAAATTAATGAAACATCAAAATACAGGCTAGGCCTTAATTGGATAAGAAATCTAACCATTTGTCAGCAAACCATTTCAATGGCGCTTCTTTTTCTTTCAACTATGTTGAATTTAGTTTTTAGTTATATTTTTAATTTTGGAGAAAATAACTATTTATTTCATGTGTAATTAGATTAGTGATTTCATGTGCTAGGGTTGTGGATTCAGGCATTGAAACAACACCCTTATATTTCAAATTTAAAAATGATGGTTTGAGTCCTAGGTAGCTTAGAATCCTACTTGTTTTCAAAATAAGGATGCACTCCCATTTGATTCTCATGGATAGGTTGTAATCATGAGGCTCTCGCTAAAGAGTGGACCTACACAAAATCTTGTGACGTCTTGTCACAAGCAAAACCATCAAACTGAAAACACATCATTTTTCTCCTTCAAAGAAAAAAAAAATTCACATCATGTGAATATGTCCATGTACTCTTACATATTGGTGTACAAAACAATCAACCAAACACAAGTTGACAAAACATGCCTCTTCAAACAACTGACTCTGAAGTCAAATAATAGAGCTCATGTACTTTCAACATCTTGCTTCATGCAACATGCACCATACTTTGAATTTGCAAAGAAATTAATGAAACATCAAAATACATGCTAGGCCTTAATTGGATAAGAAATCTAACCATTTGTCAGCAAACTATTTCAATGGCGTTTCTTTTTCTTTCAACTATGTTGAATTTAGTTTTTAGTTATATTTTTAATTTTGGAGAAAATAACTATTTATTTCATGTGTAATTAGATTAGTGATTTCATGTGTTAGGGTTGTGGATTCAGGCATTGAAACAACACCATTATATTTCAAATTTTAAAGTGATGGTTTGAGTCCTAGGTAGCTTAGAATCCTACTTGTTTTCAAAATAAGGATGCAATCCCATTTGATTCTCACGGATAGGTTGTAATCATGAGGCTCTCGCTCAAGAGTGGACCTTCGCAAAATCTTGTGACGTCTTGTCACAAACAAAACCATCAAACTGAAAACACATCATTTTTCTCCTTCAAAGAAAAAACAAATTCACATCATGTGAATATGTCCATGTAAGCTTACATATTGGTGTACAAAACCATCAACTAGACACAAGTTGACAAAACATGCCTCTTCAAACAACTAACTCTCAAGTCAAATAATAGAGCTCATGTACTTTCAACATCTTGCTTCATGCAACATGCACCATACTTTGAATTTGCAAAGAAATTAATGAAACATCAAAATACATGCTAGGCCTTAATTGGATAAGAAATCTAACCATTTGTTAGCAAACCATTTCAATGGCGCTTCTTTTTCTTTCAACTATGTTGAATTTAGTTTTTAGTTATATTTTTAATTTTGGAGAAAATAACTATTTATTTCATGTGTAATTAGATTAGTGATTTCATGTGTTAGGGTTCTGGATTCAGGCATTGAAACAACACCATTATATTTCAAATTTAAAAATGATGGTTTGAGTCCTAGGTAGCTTAGAATCCTACTTGTTTTAAAAATAAGGATGCACTCTCATTTGATTCTCACGGATAGGTTGTAATCATGAGGCTCTCGCTAAAGAGTGGACCTACGCAAAATCTTGTGACATCTTGTCACAAGAAAAACCATCAAACTAAAAACACATCATTTTTCTCCTTCAAAGAAAAAACAAATTCACATCATGTGAATATGTCCATGTACTCTTACATATTGGTGTACAAAACCATCAACCAAAAACAAGTTGACAAAACATTCCTCTTCAAACAACTAACTCTTAAGTCAAATAATAGAGCTCATGTACTTTCAACATCTTGCTTCATGCAACATGCACCATACTTTGAATTTGCAAAGAAATTCATGAAACATCAAAATACATGCTAGGCCTTAATTAGATAAGAAATCTAACCATTTGTCAGCAAATCATTTCAATGGCGCTTCTTTTTCTTTCAACTATGTTGAATTTAGTTTTTAGTTATATTTTTAATTTTGGAGAAAATAACTATTTATTTCATGTGTAATTAGATTAGTGATTTCATGTGTTAGGGTTGTGGATTCAGGCATTGAAACAACACCATTATATTTAAAATTTAAAAATGATGGTTTGAGTCCTAGGTAGCTTAGAATCCTACTTGTTTTCAAAATAAGGATGCAGTCCCATTTGATTCTCATGGATAGGTTGTAATCATGAGGCTCTCGCTCAAGAGTGGACCTTCGCAAAATCTTGTGATGTCTTGTCACAAACAAAACCATCAAACTGAAAACACACAATTTTTCTCCTTCAAAGAAAAAAAAAATTCACATCATGTGAATATGTCCATGTACTCTTACATATTTGGTGTACAAAAACATCAACCAAACACAAGTTGACAAAACATGCCTTTTCAAACAACTGACTCTTAAGTCAAATAATAGAGCTCATGTACAAATTTCCATATTTGTTGCATTTAAGTGTGTCTAACATAACTCTACTTTCAACATCTTGCTTCATGCAACATGCACCATACCTTGAATTTGAAAAGACCTGAATTCTCCACCCCCCATTAAAATGAGCCTACAAGTTGATTCTTTCAGTTTTTTCTTTCTATAAGCATCAACGTACGATTATGCATGATGGAGAATCTCTAGCGCTTTCCCTTGTAAATATATTTAACAAGGGAAAGTGCTAGATATTCTCCATCATGCATAATTGTACGTTGGATTTGGTGATAATTGTCTCCATATTTTGGCTTTCTGACCCGCAAAACATAATTATTTTAGAAGGGAGGGAAGGAGGGATGATCACATTGACTTGCTTGATGACATGTATATGAAGATTAACTACCTCAAGAACTATTTTTTTGCGTAGGGAAAGAGACACATTCCCATGTCTGAGCATGAAAACGTTCTTTGATATTGTTAATGCTTCTAGTGTTTACTTCTACAAGTTCTATAGGCAGAGTCTGTAAAGGGCCAGGTAGCCTCTGGATCTCATCTTTTATGAAAGGTGACATATCTAGTAAATGCCCTTGCAGTCAATCTCTGGAATGGATCTAAATAGAAGTTCTTCATTTTTTAATATTCGTAAAACACAACAACTTTAAGGTAAACTATGTACATGTTCCATTCATCATGAACACAAACCTCACAAGCCTCCTTGGCTTTGGAGCATTTTCCATGTTTTACATAACCAAGACCCAAATAATTAGGCCCTTCTTGAAGAACATTTGGCTTAACTATGCCTTGTATATGCTTGCCTTTAAAACCCTTTACTTTCATAACACATTTTCATCAAAAATTTGGACCTTATTCCTCTAATGTCTCTAATGTCTCTCAAAAGCACGTACACATTCATTTTCAGAGGAAATTGAAGGTAGAAACCAATAGCTAATTCTTCTAACTAACCTTGACTAAAATGATCTAAATTGTACTCTGATACGAACTTGATTTAAATTGTCCACCTCACATTAGGCACCAATGATTATAACTTTTAATGGGCTAGCATTGGTTTGTAATCATCATCTCAAAATGACCTAGTAGATGAAAAATTACCATGTTTGTAATCATCGTTTCACACCATCTACATATGACCCTTCTACACATTATATGATTGAATTTATGGTAGGTCATCCTTTCTATCTAGACCATGATTGATTGTGACATTAGGTGAATAAAGGAAATTTGATAAGGAAGGAACACTAAGTTTATCCTCCTCCACCTACTCCATATTTAGTGATTGCCTATTTTTTCTCTTCCAACATTTTATTTTGGAAATTCATTTTGGTAGTTAATTCTACTAATAGTCACAACACACCTGGAAGTCAAAGAAATTGTTATATACACTACTAAACTCAATTAACATTGTTTTTTATTGGAATTTACAATAACAAACAACGTAGAGTTCATTAATGTAGTAGTGTATATAATAATTATATGTATAGTGGTGTGGCTATCGATAATATTAGCTGCTAATGAATTTTGAGAATAGAAAGTTGGAAGTGGAAAATTGAGAAATCACTAGCTATGGGGCGGATGGAGGAGGACAAATTAGAAACTATCTTCTGCTTATAAATTGTATTTTATTCACCTGTTGTCACAATCATTCATGGGATAGGTAGAGAGGATGACATTCCAAAAATTCATGCATATAATATGTAGAAGGGGTCATGTATGAGATGGTGTGAAGTGATGATGATTGACATGGTAAATTTTCATCTGCCAAGTCATTTTTAGATGATGATGACAAACCAATATTAGCCATTTTAAGGTTATAACAAGAAATATGGGGAAGGAAATTGAAATGTCTCATCATGGAAATTATAAAAATTGTAAGGATGGGGTTATAAGCGTTATGGAAATTCTAAGTGCCAAATTCTAAGGAACAAGCCATATTTTCTTCTCAAAAATTTTATTTGATATATTCTTAAAAAACCAAGTACAAATTTTAGTAATCCTAGAATCATGCTTTACATAAGGTAAAATTGGGGAACTCATGACTTGTACTATAGATAAAAAAACATTTACACTTACCAAAAAATATATGATAAAAATTAACAAACTACATTTAAGCTTAAGCTTAAGGGGATATAATCATTCTTGCCTTCCATATAGATAATGAAAATGATTGTTCTAAGTCTCATGTTGCTTCTCATGTTATTTTATAAACCTTGGTTGGAAATAAAAATAGGAGGGCAGAAATGTAAGAAATATAGAACATATTGGATTTAACAGCCCCAAACTGGATTTAACAGCCCCAAACTAGATTTTACTCTGAGGTATTGATTTTTTGAAATCTATTTTTTGAATTTCGACCAATAGATATATATCATGGAGGATGAAAGATGAAGATCAGCCGAATCCCATATGGAGGCTCAGGGATCGGAGGATGTTCACGGTATTTAAATATAATCTTAAATCTCCATACATGTGTGTACATATGGAATTGATTTTTTTATTAACTTTGTGAGTGAAATTAGTTGTTAATAAGTTTCATATTTTAATTTTTAGAAGGCAAGAGGAGAAGGCTTTCTACTCCATCCATGGAGCGTGGCCAAGGTTCAACCGGTCGAGGTATGAGTGGTAGCAGGTTGCGGGAAGGGGGTGATATTTATTCCCCCGAAGGCCAATCAACGGCTGCTGGTTCTCAACAGGGTCACTGTGGGTCTGGTTCTCAGCAGCGTCATTCCGGGGTTGGTTCTCAGCAGGGTCATGTTGGAGATGATGTTAACCAACAACATCAAGGTTGCCATCAATTTCAATATTTTTTCATTAAATTTGTACAACTTTTTTTACACGTGTTTTTTCTAATATACGAAATTTTATATATATTGATGCAAAGGCTAAAAATGTTCGAGCCAGTGGTCAAAAAATACGCAGGGCAGCGCGCTACATTGAAGAAGAAGGCTGTCAACCCACCACAACTTATCCGGCTGAGATTACTGATATACCATGGAAACGAACATGGCGGAATGCACCTTACAAAGGTGTCAACGCCTTCATGAAAAATTGCAAAGAGATCTTGAGTCTTTGTCTCTACCTGCTGAGAGTAGACAAAGCCTAGAAATAGTTACACATTCATTGAGTGAAATGGTAAAAGTGTACAAATATTTGGGGCCAACGACTGATTCATTTGTAGAAGTGATGAGAAAGAGAAAAGAAACAGTGATAGGTCCCGATAAATGGCAGGACATAAAAAAAAGAGTTTCAAGAGATGATGCTAAGTCAATGTTTAATTATAAGGAAGGGCTAAAAATAAAAATGTTGAAGGTGCAGTATTTCAAGCACCCAGACAAAGCACAATATTTGTATAGTCGACATCTTGCGGCCTTTGGAAGGCTTCCATGGAACGATGAGGTTCCTCTTTATTTTTCACAAATGTTTTATGCAGAATTTTTTTTGGGTATGAAACCCGACTACAATGACCTTCCTTCAAAATTTTTTGGCCCGGGGAGAGGTTGATTATATCAACGTAAGGGCGCTAAGCGAGATGTGGAGTTGCCTCGCCCTGAGCCGCCATTGGTGAGTCGACCGTCTCGAGTCGAAACCCTGCGATCAGAGATGGATGCGACTTCTCAAATAAGTCGTGAAGCAAGAGATGTTATGATCGAAAATGTTCATAGTGGATTGAGTGGAGTCAATATTGGCTTAAATCGACAAAGAGCACGTGAAAATGCACGTGCCAATTTTGTTTGTGATACAGATGAGGAGATTTACAACATGAATGTTGAAGATCTCCAAACATACGCAATAAATTGTTGCAATGGTCTGCAAGACCTAATTTTTCGTGAGGAAGAGGGCACCAGAACGGTATGTGTTAGTGACCTTACGGTTTGAAATTATATTTACATATACATGTGTACAATTTGTAATAAATACATGTGTATGTACACATGTATACATTTATTTGTATGTGTACATTAATCTAACAAAAATGTATGATTATATGTTAAAACACCATTTGCAGTTCTCAGGCATGATGCGTGATGAAAATATTAATATTACGTTCGGGACCTCTGGCTCAAACGATGCAGATGGGTCTGACCATCATGATATGTTGGCACGTGTATGTTAGTGTTTTTTAAGTGACTCTAAAATAAATAATTGTTGCCACACATGTACATGTATGTATATATATAATTCGATAAAATGTTTTAACAGATACCGATTCCGTTTGATGTTTTTGGGATGGCGGTACCTTCTTCTTCCTTAGGAGATATACCTTCTACTTCATTGGGAGATGTACAAGTATGGACAATTTTTCACAAGTTCAAAATTTATGTTACCTCAAAAAGTTCCATTAAAAATTGAGATATATAGAGAGAGATCTATATTTTGAGTTATTTAAAAAATTTTGAATTTAGGTTTGTATAGAAGATTTTTTTAATCCGAGGAATCTAGCGACAGAGATAGGAACATCCACAGCATTTGAACAAGTTGTCTTTAGTTCTTTTTTTTAATATTATTGTTCAAATAAGTTTATATATGTACACGTGCATTTTCATTTGAAAGTTTTTAATTTATATAAATTATTTATGTATATATATATATTTATATTTAACTGTACATGTATATTCTACAGGTTACCACTGCAGATGTTTCTATGGCAGAACATGTTCATCAAATGGAGAGGCAACCTTACGAGGTATTGCGTGATTTTTTTGTTATATTTTGTTTTTTACATGAAGTTTTAGATATATATATTCTCATTCATTTTTAAAACTTCAAATTTTAATGTTCAAGTACATGTGCATTGTGTATGTAGGTTTCCTATTTATAGGATAGGGAGCTAACCGAGACCCAGAGGCTAGATCCTCCATTTGATGGAGAAGATATACAGTAGATTTGATTTGATTTCAAAATTTAGATGGTTTTAAAATTTGTTAAACTTGATACAGTTTGATACTTGAGTGAGATTTACAATTTTTGGACATATTTTATTACAATATGTTTTTTGGACATATTTTTGGACATATTTTTGGACATATGTTAAATGTTTTTGTTGGATAGTTGAATTATAATTGGCATGGCATGTGATATTTAATGTTAAATATTTTTGTTACATAGTTGAATTATAATTGGCATGGCATCTGAAGTTTTTAAAACTACATGATTGATAGAATGTGAGCCTACATTTGCACATGTGGTAAATTGAAATGTTACTTGTAACAAGACAATCCCCATTGATTTCATTACAGTATATGTTGATTTCTGATTTGATATAATTGCATGTATGATGGTACATTACTTGTAAAGTCATTGGACTAATAGTGTTCATTGATTTCACTGTTCTTTGGATGGTTTTAGTACTTTTTGCATGTGAATGTGAAGTAATGTTGTCATCTGAATTACATTTGACATGTGATATTTAATGTTAAATGTTTTTGTTGGATAGTTGAATTATAATTGGCATGGCATGTGATATTTAATGTTAAATGTTTTTGTTGGATCTAGTTGAATTATAATTGGCATGCCATTTGAAGTTTTTAAAACTACATGAATGATAGAATGTGAACCTACATTTGCACATGTGGTAAATTGAAATGTTACTTGTAACAAGACAATCCCCATTGATTTCATTACAGTATATGTTGATTTCTGATTTGATATAATTGCATGTATGATGGTACATTACTTGTAAAGTCATTGGATTAATAGTCTTCATTGATTTCAGTGTTCTTTGGATGGTTTTAGTACTTTTGGCATGTGAATGTGAAGTAATATTGTCATCTGAATTACATTTGACATGTGATATTTAATGTTAAATGTTTTTGTTGGATAGTTGAATTATAATTGGCATGCCATCTGAAGTTTTTAAAACTACATGAATGATAGAATGTGAACCTACATTTGCACATGTGGTAAATTGAAATGTTACTTGTAACAAGACAATCCCCATTGATTTCATTACAGTATATGTTGATTTCTGATTTGATATAATTGCATGTATGATGGTACATTACTTGTAAAGTAATTGGATTAATAGTGTTCATTGATTTCAGTGTAAGCGCAAAAAATTATCGACAATGTAGAATGATTTTTGTGTTATAATAATTAAACATAATAATATTGGATAGCAAGAGAGACTTGAGGTATGGTGTTTACTACAAGAGTTTGAGCTAAATATTTAAATGGTTTATCTATCTTTCAGAAAATAGTTTAAGATTGATCACAAGAATTAAGAGAATGTCTCGGTCCATCATTGGTATGGCTTATGCTGCAACCATGAAGTCTCGTCCCAACACCATAAAATGATCATCCATGTCAATGACTCTTAAGTCTATCTTTCCAAACCATGACCCTATTCTCACATGTGTGTCTTTCATGACACCAGTCACTGCTTTCATCCTCGAGTTGACTGCCTTGAAAGCACTCAACTCTTTCTCGATGCTAGCCTTCCTATTTCTAAGAGATGAAGCTGCCTTTCAACTTAGGAAGCTATGGGTAGCCCCCGTGTCTATCAAAGCAGAGAACGTTTTCCCATGTACAGTTGTAGACATGAATCTCAAGTCCAAGGAACTTTCATCATCATTCCTCCTCCTTGTCTTGTGCCTTACTTCCGCAATCTTCTTCAACATTTCCTCTTCCAATATGTCTTTCGAACTAGCCCTTGGCTTAACAGTGCTTTTCACATATCTCTTCTCATGAAGCTCCATAGAACAATTCGATCCTAGGTCTGCTTGAATTGGTTCAAGCTCTTTCCTTTTCGAATTCTGTCTAATTGCTCCAATACGACATATATTGACTCCTTCCAAATGAAGTGCACCAATCCTCATAGTGTGGTCGTCTTCTTTTCCAAGTGTGCCAATACATGAATTTTCTTTCTTCAAACCAATAGGTTTCGGATCAAGAAAGTCCCTCTTGATCTTATCTTCCATGTTCTTGACTTTAGCCTGCAACATGGTCCTTCTTTCCTTCAAGTGAGCCCTTTCCATAAAGAGTTCCTGAAGTCTTTGTTCACCTTGTCGTATCTCCATGTCAAGCTTTTCAATTTCAGTAGTTTGTCTAGAAATTCCATCCTTGGAATTTCTTGGGTGAAAAACCAAGTAGGTTGAACCAACTTTGGTCTAGTGCATTGGAATTCATTAAAGAATTGGTCATTGACGCTGCTTCAAGCTAGGAGTGAGCATCGTCACCAACCTACATTGAATATTTTACACTCCCTAGGGTGAATGATACTTTAAATTGATTGACAGTCTAAGACTTTCGAATTTTTCTGAATGCCAAATGATCTTACAAAGTTCGTATTTATAATATCCTAGTAGGTCATTCGGTGACAACTTTTACCGGAAACTTGAAACGACTTTGGCATGTGATATTTAATCTATTAAATGTTTTTGTTGGATTATTGAATTACAATTGGCATGGCATGTGAAGTTTTTAAAACTCGAGTTTAGGATGGTTTCAATCTACATTTTGCATGTGTTATTTAATGAACTTTAAATGTTAAATGTTTTAATGATGCACAATATATAATCAAAAGGGTTTTAAAACTTAAAGTTTTGGATGGTTTCAATCTACAACTTAAAGTTTTGGATGGTTTCAACCTACATTTGCACATATGGTAAATTGAAATTATGTTACTTGTAACAAGATAATCCCCATTGATTTCATTGTATATGTTGATTTCTAATTTGATATAATTGCATGTATGATGGTACATTAATTGTAAAGACATTGGATTAATAGTGTTCATTGATTTTAGTGTAAGCGCAAAAAATTATTGACAATGTAGAACGATTTTTGTGTTATAATAATTAAACCTAATAATATTGGAGAGCAAGAGAGATGAGGTATGGTGTTTACTACAAGAGTTTGAGCAGGTCATTCAATGACAACTTTTACTGGAAACTTGAAACAAAGAGAATCTATCTTTGGCTAGGACATCATGTAAGATGCTTGACATAAACAGTAAAATTGTACTTAAAAGCTGAGATTCGGGAAAGTGGGGACAACCACTTGTTATCTCGTCCCTTGGAGGCTAGGCCATATGGGGAACGAATCTGACCTTACAAAATAAAGTGAAATAATTTGTACCATATGGTCGGAGAACATATACAAGAACAATTAATATACAAGAACAATTAATTTCATTCTAGAATATATATATATATATATATATATATATATATATATATATATCCAATACATATAAAATTTTTAATCAATGCACATGTATAGAAAAACTACTTTCAGTTGATACTAGAGCACGTGCTTGTACCCAAACAATTTGTAACATCTGGAAACCACAAATAACATAAGAAGCTCAATTTTTAGTTGAGTACTGAAAGTTCTAAAACATATTTTATCCAAAGATAATAAATTGTTGGACACTTCACTCAAAAAAATTCTAATGGAATTCCATCCTCAATAATCCGTTCATGATCGGATTTTGACATTTTCCATTTCTTGATTTTTGATTTTTTCTTTGATTGAACTTCTATCAACTTTATGTGTGCTGCACACACCAAGTGACTATATTGAAAACTTATGGAATCAGGTTCATAGTCTTCAAAGTAAACAAAGTCTCCACTTTGACGAGTTTGTTTGAAAAAATAACCTTTCAGTATAATAGACCCTTTGTCATACTGAAATCTGTGATCATTATAGTCTTGTAATAATTTCATTTTTTGTTCAGTGCAACGCATCAAATAATACTTCACATTTTCATCGTTGTCAATAGGTGCAATTACAGCAAAAACATCTCCTGTACAATAAAATAAATTTAACATTTAATTATGCATATTTAAATTTATTTATAGATCTTTAAATCATTAAAAAGTAATTCAAATGTTACCTTCTCTAACAAGATCAGAAACTCGATCACCATCGGATGATATTGTAGTTTCCTCTGATTCCATTTCTTCAAACATTGCAACAGACATTTTTCCCTTTGTATTTAGCTCTGTATGTTTCCAATCGTTCACATACATTTTGTTTTCACAGATGTCATTGGATTTTGTGTTGTCTATGCAAGCATCACAAAAACAAGAATATTTTTTTTTATCCAATGCAAACACATTTGTGGACAACTTTGTTTGAATTGAATGCAATTTTCGAGTCCCTTTTATTGTTTCAACGTCATTTCCAATTGATCTATTTACGTCTCCGATTCCAATATGCCAGAAAAATCTTTATATGGAAAATTAGAAAAAGAATTTGTAAATATGATATCAAAATACAATTAAAAATAATCATTGCATGATAAATGTACAATGTTTAAAATTAGATTTCCAATATAAATTAAATTGAATGTACCTTCACACTTCTCTTGATGGGTTAATCTCATGGCTTAGAGCAGTTTTGCACCATTGAACAACTTCTTTAGCATTCACAAGTCGGCGTGAAAAGTGGTTCATTTGATATCTTCGAAGTACTCGTTTTATGCATGCTCCTGCACCGTCATGCTCTCCTTTTCCATGGCCACTCTCAAAGAAATTCCAACAATGTTTAATGCAAGTTTTCTTATGAAGACGACACAACCAAAAAAATGATCGTGCAGATTTGAATTGACCTGCGCATTCGTCTGACCATATCCAATGTTCATTGAATGTTATTCCACAATTTTTCAATGAATCATAAATTCTTCCAAAACAACGTTGTACAAAACATGTATCATGTGTACGATCCTCACTGATATAAAAATGATATTCTTTAATGATATGTCAATTTTCACTCGTGCTTTCTATATGATCAACATTTTGTTCAGCATGTCTATATAGAATATGGACGAGCATGGAGACTTGGTCAGAGTGATAGTATTCACTCTGAATTTCTTTTTGTGGAACAAATGGGTAGTTTTCTGCAAAATCAATCACTGACAAAATGGTTCCTGGTGGAAAAACTTCACGAGATTTTTTGAATTGCAAGTCTTGACATTGAGCTCTATGGGAATGCTTGGTGTATTTTTAAATTTCTGCTTCAAACTTTCTCAAAAAGTCTATTAGAAAATTTTCGTCTTCTCGTAATTCGATTCTTTTAACACTATCTGCACCTTGAATCGATGTACTGATATATTCATATCTCTTCCATTTCACTTTCATGTTGGACAATGATTGATCATTTATATCAATACAATATTTGTTTTGAAAATTAGTCAAATTTCCACAATCATCGCATTTTTTACCACCAACACATTTCTTTTTGTAAAATAGTTCATCGCTTTCTCTTTCACATAGAATTTGAGATATGAATTGACGGATAGTGGAAGGAGGAGGTGAATCCTTCCATAATGTTCTACCGAAATCAAGGAATGTGTCATAATATAACTCAAATTCCACATGATAACGGCAACAACAAGTGTCGCGTACGGTGATAGGTTTTACATACCATGTTTTTTGTTGAACAAAAGCACTAAGTGAAACTTGAATTTGACGATTCTCTTCTTTGAACTTGTTGAATAACTCTATTTGAGTGGTTTCCAAGAGATTTTTTTCATGTTCTTCGTATTGATTTTGTGCTATTCTTCTTTGCATCACATGTCTTGCAGTGGGTGAAACACACAAATTGTTCTTCCAATATTCATATATTATTTTTTTAACATCTTCTCCAAGTCTATCTTTGTATGGTTGCCTACAAATAGCTCTCCAACAAGCGAGTTCATCATTTACATCTATTTGCAGTCAAAATTTTCGATGTTTGTGCAAAGTTTTTCGCGAGGTTCCTAGTGCTCATGCCATAGATGTTAGATTCAAACGCTTATCTTGAGTACTTGGTGAAACCATTTCCATTTGTATTCCTCTACGTATATTTGAAACATCTTTATCTCTAGATCTCTTAATTGACTCTATAGCACTACTCATATTTTTTATCACCTCTTATTTCATTTTTTTATCTTTGGTTGATTTTCGAATATCCAATAGTGTCATTGCTTCTTTTAATTTCTTTGATGATAGGAGACCTTTCAACATTTGAGCTTGAACTCTCACTTGCTCAGTTTTGAAAAACATTTCAAAAATTTTATCGACACGATATCGTATAACATGGTCAGGTTTTTTATCTCCATATGTGTGAGTGTCGACATTTTCTAACATCTCATTATCGATAGTGATTTCATCTGTACATATTCGAAAAAATAGTACATATTCAATAAATAACTAAATTAATAAATATGTCAATAAATATTAGAAAATTTTAAATATATCAATAGATCATAATATTTACATTTACATACCCGATTCAATTTCTGCTTGAGGT
The DNA here is from genome assembly GCA_034641835.2 of Pinus albicaulis. Classification (NCBI taxonomy): domain Eukaryota; kingdom Viridiplantae; phylum Streptophyta; class Pinopsida; order Pinales; family Pinaceae; genus Pinus; species Pinus albicaulis. The sequence goes on from CM076577.1 coordinate 1,479,007,006, forward strand.
TTATTTTCTTCTTCAATATTTTGAGGAGTATCTCTGTCTGTTTACATTAAACAAAATATTTTTCAAACTAGTTCATCAAATAAAAATTAATCTTCACATTTTACATTGGGAAAACTTTAAAAATATATCAATAGATCATAATATTTACATTTACATACCTGCTTCAATTTCTGCTTGAGGTTGATTTTCTTCTTCAATATTTTGAGGAATATCTCTGTCTGTTTACATCAAACAAAATATTTTTCAAACTAGTTCATCAAATAAAAATTAAGCTTCACATTTTACATTAGGAAAATTTTAAAGATATATCAATATATCATGTAATATTTACATTTACATACCTGCTTCAATTTCTTCTTGAGGTTGATTTTCCTCTTCAATATTTGAGAGAGCTTCTAACTTTCTTTTGCGATATTGTCTCGTCTCTTCTCTACGTTCCTCAGGCTTTATTTTTCGATCATATTTTCTCACACAAGTTCTTTGATTTCCCATGATAATAGGGTATGAGGTTCAAAAAATTTCCTTCAAAAAATTAGACAATAACTCAATTACAAACAATATCACAAAATATTTAATTTAAAAAAATCTTTTCTAAAAAATACGTAATCCAATCCAAAACACGTACTTCAACACAAAACACGTACATACCTCTAAGAAAAATGACACCGCTTCCAAGAAATGTCTTCCAAAAAAATTCTTTAAATCCAAAATTTGAAGAAAAGTTTTTGAACAAAGAAGCTCAAAAGATTTATTTCAACACAAAAAACGTACATACCTCCAAGAAAAATCATGCCGCCTCCAAAAAATGTCTTCCAAAAAAGTTCTTTAAACTCAAACTTTGAACCTCCAAGAAAAATCATGCCGCCTCCAGAAAATGTCTTCCAAAAAAGACAAAGAAGCTCAAAAGATTTATTTCAACACAAAAAACGTACATACCTCCAAGAAAAATCATGCCGCCTCCAAAAAATGTCTTCCAAAAAAGTTCTTTAAACTCAAACTTTGAACCTCCAAGAAAAATCATGCCGCCTCCAGAAAATGTCTTCCAAAAAAGTTCTTTAAACCCAAACTTTGAAGAAAATTTTTTGACTTCAAACCAAGTTGTAAAATGAAATGATTTGAAATAAAAAATAGCTTTTATGCATATCCTATCTATTTTAACACACAAAAGCATTTCACTACCCATTATATTTTTATCCTAAGTATTGAGATGCACCGCACCTTTGTAAATATGCTCACCATCCCTCCCCGCATAAATTTAAACCTTTTTCCTTTTTCCCGTTATATAAAACCTCACGTTTTATATAAAATTAATCCAAGGTTTTAACACCCCGACCCACATATATAGGCTCTGCCTATGTAACGTTACTCTTTTTCATATAAAAAATTTGATTTAAAAATGTATTATACAAAGGTTTTTATCCCCTAGCACATATCATTTACCCTGGTCCCACAAAATTTTCGACCACAACTTTCAAGCAGATACTCACCCTTCGCTCCCGATCACAAGATCCAACGGTGTGAAATTAATATCGTGCAGAAAAATAAAACGTCTGTTCCAACACCGATCAAGAGCGAAATGGGTGGTTTTGACAATTTTGCCCCCAGTGACGTGTCATTTTTCTGTTGGATCGCATTCGTTTGGATCAAAACAGCTTACCACCAGAAACGAACGCAAAAATTGTTGCCTGTTTTGCATTTCAAAATCAAAACTACCACCTCCCATTTGATGGGACCTGCAATTAATGCATTTGCAATGGTTGAATATCAAAGTTTTAAACCTTTGATATACCTTTTTTAATGTATAATTGTGTATTTAAAATTGAATAAGAAACTCCACCTGACTGTATTAAAACCTCTCAACTGTGTTCAAGCCCCTGTTTATCAAATTCTAGCTCAAAACTACATTTGACCACAGATTTCCCCTTTGAAGACCAGCTAAACCACTTGATGCACCAATAAGTTGGACTAGACTTTCATTCGGCCTCAACATTTCATAAACTGTTTCAAGCATTCAAATACCTGCAAGTAAAGGTATTTTTTTGACAGTTAAAACCCTGCACAGTCAAATAGGCTTTTAATTATAAAAATTTATCACGAGATTGCCAAAGAATGCCCTAAAATAGGCCAAACCCCGGCCAATTTTCCCCAGAAATTGTTGTGTTCCTAAAAGCATCTATTGAAGCCAATTTCCTCAGCTTACAACCTCTGAATATCAATTCTAGAAATAGGAAAAGGATTTAAAACATATAGTGTCATAAAAAACCCTATTTGCATTCAACCTATTCAGAAAACCCTTGTTTTTTGTCTTATTCCAGTTCATATCCTCCGATAAAGAAAATTCGCTCCTGCAAACAGTTTAAGCTTGCAGAATTTGGTACGAAATGACTAAAAACCAAATCACAGTTAAAGCTAGAGGTTTTAAACCAACCAAACCTGGAGGATCCAAACCCCCTAAACCTATAACACCTAAAGATATTAAAGCTACTCCAACCCTCACTGCTAAATCCAATGTGTCAGTAAATCCTCTCCAGCCACCTGTAGCTGCTGAAGAAACTATTTCATTAACTGATATGGACTACAAAATTGTTGACCCTATGATATAATTTAACCTTTTGGAAATCCATAATTGGTGCTATGATAAGTACTTAGACAAAGATGAAATACCTATTTGGGAAACTCATTTTTCCCAATATGTAGCTCCATTGACTCACCCTGGACAGGACCTTGTTAGACTGTGTCAAAACCATTATGAACCAGACCAAAGGGCTATTGTAAATGTAGAAAGAGAGGTCCTTTTTACAATCACAGCAGAATTCATAAATCAAATGCTGCAATTACCATCTAATCCTCATTTAGTCCCCCTATCTAATTATACTTAAGCCTGGATTTCCCAAAAAGTTTTATGATCTTTCAAAATTTTTGGCCTTCCCATGTTGACATTCCAAAAATAAACCCCCCTTATTGTACTGCTGAATTTCCTAAAGGATCGAGGCATATAATTTCAATGCTATCTTTTATACTGGGATACTTCATAGATGGATTCACTGATGAATCCATTCTTGGCTTTTTATCTACCTTATTTCCCGGCCAATCTCCAACACTCATTTTTTATTATGTCACATTCACAGTAGATAGAATTCATCATTAGCTTACTAAACTACGCACTGAAGGGGTTTTCAGATACTCTTCCTACTTGTTTCATTTGTTTTTATTCTTCCAAGCTGACAATCTTTCACTTTATTTCCAAAAGATGGACTTGGAGGGTAAGCCTTTATCTATTGTCTTCTGGACTTCCTTGCTAAGGAAAGAAAATAATGAATTCACTTATACAGACTTCTCAGACCTTTTCCTCCATACAACAATGACTATTTTGTGCAAAGCAGAGCAGCCCAAGGTCAATGAAGAAATGAAGAGGATATTACAACTATCAGAACAGACCAAAATGGGAGACTGGTTTCTTTATGAAAGCACACAGAGATAATAATTTTTAGCTCAAACTTATTTCCTTATAAGTTTCCAAAGTACATGAGTATGAAATTTTTTGCATTAGAATATTTAAGGAAAATTCTAAATTCTGACTCTATCAACTTCTTATCTGCAAGAAAAAAGACTCAATTCAAGTTGAAGAATCAAATTGTTCCTTTCATCACCAATAATAGAGAAGCAGAAAAAGAAATTTCCAAAAGGCTAGCAGAATTCAAATTTCAACAGAGTTTTCCATGGAACTATGATCCTCAAGGGATCCTAAGTAATTTAAGGTTAAAGTGTAAACTTACACCCTTCAAACATGAGCCCAAGCTAGAAATTAAGAAATTTTCCAATCAAGAGGAATGGGTGGAAAACACATTGATAGATATAATCATCAATGCAGAGGCAGCAGGACAAGCGGTTACAACACAGGCCCTGGAAGATGTAAAGCCACTAGAAACTTCCGCTAAAAGAAGTGGAGAAGAAGGAACATATATAGTTGAAACAACCACAGAAACAAAATTCAAGTTGATTTACAATAAAAGGCTCAAATTTAGTTCCATAGGGAAAGAAAGGTTAATTGATGTTGAGGATACAAATGAGCCTGAGGTAAACAATGATGAAGCCATCAATGAGACTCTTGCAGATATTGGAAAAGATCAAACAACAAGTAAAGATGATAACCAGATGATTGAGAAACAAAATATGGATGCTTCTTCATCACAAAGAGCTGAGGAAAAAGATCTAGATATAAAAGAAAAATATAAACAGATAAAGAAGAAAAATGAGGAAATTAAAACATAACTATATTCTCAATTCCTCAAGAAAAACCAGGTAATCAGAATAGGCTACTCACAGCCTTTGACTATTCCACAAATAAAATGATTATGTCATTTTTGTAACCAACTAATTCAGCGCCTAAGATAGTGACAGACTATAAAAAGGTTGAGTTTGAAGTAGATACTAAAAATGTGCATGAGCTAGACCAAATTGAATTCCACGGACATAGCTCTGGAATGCTATATTCAACTGTGTGACAAAGGCTATGAGTGCTACTAAGCTTCAGAATACCATTATTAACATGCAAGATCAAATGAAGCTGGAAAAAAGCTCTTTGTATGCTAAATACCTAAGTATTAAAGCCTTAGAGGATTTGAGTTTACAGGTGGGCTATGATCCCTCAAATGTGCAGGCAACTAAATTTTTTATTAAGAAAAAGAATGAAGATATTGTAGCTTTTAGGAAACAACTTAAGCTTCCACAAAGTGAGCACCCGTAGACTAAAGCGATCCTTCAACAACAAAGTGAAAAAGAAGAGATGATGAATCTGATGTAGGGATTCTGCTAGAAAGCAGAATCTAGCAAATAAAACTCAATTTTTCACCCAATTATGAAAATGCTCAAATTTTCTTCAAATAAAATCATGAAAACATTCAACTCAAAATTTACATAAAGGAGAAAGAGCCATTCAAAACAAGCTACAGATATAAAATATAAAATTTCTCTGGCCAAATATTACATTGGGCGGGATCTTGGCTCTTGGCCCTTCAAACCATTCCTCACTCCTCCTGTACTCCTCATGCACTCATCTCTTGTTCTTCCTCACAAAAGAACTCCTATTTATACATAAATAATGTATTTATTTCACCCCAAAAATTTCTCCACCCAATCCTCAACTAAATCTAATTTAGATTCATTTTAGGTGTGGACTCAACAAAGTCTCGTACATAAAATTCCTACTCCCTAAATTAGCTACCTAATTCATATCCTTTTAATTATTAAAATAATATATACATTAATCCTCACATTTACATTTTTCTCTCTTAAATTATGAAAATGAATAAAATAAGTAAAAAGTCTCAACCCCTATTTCATACAGTTAATGAATAAAAATTGATCTTGATGCTCCTGCATCAGACTCCCAAGGTTGAAATTAATCATGATCGCCTGATCATGTGTTTGGATCTTTGTCTACCTGGATCCCATATATTTTGCTGCAACTTTCCATTTTTCATTGTGTTTGTTTGTTGTTCTTCTCCATGCCTCCATATTTTATATTGCATCGCCCCACTGGCTATGCTTTCACAATCTTTTGTTGTCTTCCTCTTGTTGCTTCTTCTTTGTTTTACTGTTGCTGGCTTCTTCCAAGATACTTTCATCATTATCTGCCTTATCAGTCTAATTTCTCTTTCCAATAGATCTTCTCCAGCATCCACAATAAAAATTGTACTCACAAAACAATTGTTAAAATAAAAAACATAAGGCCTCAGTGCCTCTTTCTCTTTTGGAAACATTTCAGTATGCTGCTCTGAAATTTCCTCGTCCATTAGCACATCAGTATGCTAAGTTAAATTCTCTATGAGACTATTAGTTATTCCCTCCTCCACATCATATGTTTAAAGAATGTCTCCCTCTTTTGGTTGACAATAATAAACTTCTTCAAATTGCGGAATCATTCCTACCTCCTTACTCCCTATTTCCTGATGATTATTCAGAACAATTTCCTTGTCTTTCTCTTTCAGAAACTCACCCTGAGTATAGATCCTATGCTTTTCCAACTCTTTTCTCTAAAGATCTAAATTTATGTATAACTTAACAATATCAACTGGAGTAGAACTTGGAAATTTTACACAACTTTCCATACCTTCATTTGTTATTGACCAATCATCAGATGGTCCTCCTTCCTCTTCTTCAATATTTCGCTGAATATTTCCATGAGACCCCTCTGTCTTCATTTCTTTCTGAGATCTTGCTATCTCAGAATCATTCTGAATAGATTTCAGATTTATCTCTTCTTCTTTAACAAACTTCAAAGTTTATTCAGCACCTTGTGATTTACTTGTAATCGCACACAATTCATTAGTCTTAAAAACATAATACCTTGTGGTCCCACTGGCTATTTCAGTTAACATCTCTCTTTGCTGCTCTGAATCCTTCATTTGATTCAGTTCCTCTGTAAATTTCTATTCTATCTCATCACTACTTCCACTCTTCCTTTGGAAATATTACTGAATTGTCCTAGGTTCAACATCATTACATTGTAAACTTTTGTCAACAAGTTCATTAAACAAATACATCTGTCTACCTCCTTGGAATTTTTCTTCAGAATTTACACTTTGTTCTTGTTCCATAATAGCTCTGACTTGCTATCTTACCCCAAATAAGAATTAATTTATGATTTCTTCATGTTGTAACCAATCAACACTGTCCTTCTATGAAAGGAATTCTCTACCAGACTTTACCTCAAGAATTTTATTCTCCTTTGTGATATTTCCATCAGATTGCTCACCCTCTTCTGTACATCCTGCAAACGTACATAAACTATGAGAAAAAATGTAAGGCTTCATGGCCTCATCTATTTCTCTCGCCAACACATCTTCAGATGCTTCTGAACTATCCCAATAGTTCATGAAATCTTCCTCACTGATCTCTTCACCCAGAATTGCACCATGTTTTGGGCCACAAATGGAAACATCCACTTTTAACTCAGCCTCTCTGAGTTCTTCACAACTCAACATTTGCTCTAACTTCCTCATCTCTTCCATCAACTGTATGTTTACCTGCTTTTCTGTCTTTGTGTGTAGCTTCTGCCACTTCACCTTCTTTCTCATGGTCCAACCATGCGTCTGGATTTTCAAATTTTCCTGAAAAAAATCCATTAACAATTCAAGGTGAATTGTTATCTCATCCTTTTCTCTCTCCTACCCTTCATCTGTCAACTGTTCACATACGCCACTTACTTTGGCATTTTCCTTCTTTTCCCCTCTGCTGTGGTCTTCATCAGGTCTTCATAAATGACTATCAACATTCATCTTCCCCTTCTTTGTGAACTGCATCTGTTCACATGTGGACTTCATTTAATTCACTTCTCAGCAATCCTTCACACTTTACATTTATCAAAATGCAACTTCTCCTCCAGCACTTGGCTTCTCTTGGAACCAATCTCTGGCAACCCTCTTGCTGCAAACAACACTTTAGTAACTCATGTTTTGCAATAACCAATTCTTTGGGTGTCAGGCTCCGCCGATCATGAACCCAATTACATTCAGTCTTTCGACCTATCATACGACTCTTTGACTTCAGACTTACACCAATTTTCAATTTTTCATTTTGGATGAAAATACTCAATCTCAATACAACTATCCAAACTTTCATTTGGCTTTAACATCCGTTTTCACTTCATTTTTTTTCCCAATAACAATGATAGTGGATATTTTGACTTAATTGAAGTTATACAATTCTTCAATAAACATACACCCCTAATACATTTAGGATGTAAATATTCACCCTCTTTCATACTTCATTTTTATGAAAAATCATCAATTTGGCTTATCATTTCACATGATACTAAAGTCTTTAGTCGAATTTCAATTCAGGTTTTCCAAGATTTATTTTAAGGTGAAAATAAAGAAACCATTCAATCTTTAATGTTCAAAAATACCTTCCTGAATTATCATACCTCATTCTCCTATTAATGCTATTAATACACCTTTCTCTCTATAGTCTCAATTCTCTGGTTTCCACTCTTTTGTGTTGTCTTTGTCCCTGTATACAGAGAACAAGAAACTACTTTGATGAATGATGTACAACTCGTACATTGTGTTCATCCTGAATATCACCTCCTTAAATGTCGTCATATGATGGTAAAAACAAAGGTTTACAACATCAAGCAATTATATTTCCAATCACCAATCAAAAGAATTCTTCTTTTCCCACTACAGACTTTGTCTGAAATAACTTAACAAAACTATGAAGAATCCACATTATGCATAATAAATCATCAAACTATGCATAAAACCTACTCAAATAAGCATGCATATTTCTCTTTATTTCATCCAGGATTAGCACATTTTCATTCATTTTCCATTCAATTTTTACGTCAGCATCTGCAACAGTAGTATTTCTTGCTACCACTTACTTCACCAATCCTCTCTCTGGACTTGGTATTTGGCAAGCACTGGTTCTCTACTCTCTGAAACCTCTTTAGCATCATCTCTGCTCTCTCTAGGCTTCAACTCACGTGCACACAACTGTCCTTCTTATCCAATCTCCGCTGGAATTCTTCAAGGTTCTGCCCACACTTTGCTTTTATTCAAAAACTATTTCTAGTCTCTTTCATCACTAAAAAGATAAAAAATCCCAATTTACCCAAGCATGCACTAAAAAATATCTTCAATCAACATCTTCAAACTTTTGCTGTTTTCCGTAAGCTTTTCGTGACCACTAACAAGCAACACATACTTCTCTGTCATGTGAAAGGATTCTCACAACTCTTCACCTAACTTCTGTCTACTAGGAGACACCAAAACTTCATCATAGTGCTTAGTAATGGATAAATCTAACTTTGCAAGTACAATTTCAATTAAATCAATTTCGCAATGAAAAGAATGGCCATTCTCTATACATGACTTGTAATTCTTCATTGCATTCTTTTGCACAGGCTGCTTCGAGGTCTGCTCTAATCCCAGAAGACTTTTTCCTCCTTGTTGGACAGCTTCCAATATTTATATTACCAAGATCGGCTTCAAGAGTGACTTGACGAAAGTAATCTAAAACTAAAATATCACTATGCACAACAACCCTTCGACGCTCGAATCAAACACAAAATCCCCTCGATTTATTACTCACTGATTCTGCAAGGAAAAGTAAGGAGGTTGAACGCGCTGCAAATACTAACCCCGAGGGTAAGCCACACCGACTTAAATTCTCTCTCATTGGCGCATCACATTTTTGGAAAACTCTAGAGCTCATAAATAAAGTTCTTGGATCTACTTGTGGCTGTTTCGGAAGAAGCAGAAAGGGAATCATGCTGAATCCCTTCATCAGACGAACAGTGTTGCAGGAAATTTTTTTTATGACCGTCATGTCTCCATACCACGATGCTTTGATGAAGAATGGTGGCAGTGCTTTGTTATCTGTTTAACCTCTTGGCAATGGTGGAAATGCTCCTATTGTTCATGCTTATTATACTCCTCACAACACGCGTCTCTTTTTCCAATGTAGAATGTGTTTCAATCTGGTGTCAATCTCCTGCAATTTTTCCCTTAGCCATAGTTCACCCTACTCTATCAATGTTGTTTCTTGAAAATTTGTATTGCTCCGCCACTGCTGCTATCAACATAATTCTAATATTTCTTATCAATGTCAATTCAATGGTGCTTTTCGTTCAATGATAACTAATGTTTCTTTTCGTTCAATGTTGTGTGAAATGCATTTTTTATTAACTTTCTATGTTCACGAAGATGAGCTCAGCTTTCACGAAAATGATTTCGCTATGTACCTTTTTATTTTTTGAATGGCTCGACATTTCATTCTATAAAAATCTCTCCCTCAGCATCGGTGGTCGATATCCAAAACCACTCACAGAAGGGTTTTTGGAATGTGAAGTCACTCAATCATTACAATGCCACCTTCCCATTGTGTAACTGGCTACGATACATCCCATAAGAATGCAGCAAACAACTTATGTTTGTGAAATCACACTCTCCATCAATTTCTTCAGTGATGGTTATGTGCATTACCACCGATGACACTATTCAAAAATTTTTAAAGTGTGGTTTCTTGTACCACGTTGCTAGCATCCACATATCAGGCTTTACTACTCTCCACTTGTTGCTATAGCACCCTCCTACATCAGACCAACATTTTCATAGAGATTACCACCATTGACATGGTTTGGACAAGGTCGAAACCACTGGTTCTATAGCTAACACAGAAAAAATCTTCTTTATGTTGGCTACATAACGTTGCTCCATAATGAGTTTATTCCTGCATTCATAGCTTATGCACGATATATATATATATATATATATATATATAATTGCAGACTCAGAAAGGAAATTTATAATGCAAAACATGATTACATTAACATTTCACAGGCTAATAATCATAGGATGCCCCTCTGCAATTACAGTCTCTAGATTTACACTCTTTAGGCTTCGATACCAAATGATGCAGGGATTCTGCTAGAAAGCAGAATCTAGCATATAAAACTCACTTTTTCACCCAATTATGAAAATGCTCAAATTTTCTTCAAATAAAATCATGAAAACATTCAGTTCAAAATTTACATGAAGGAGAAAGAGCCATTCAAAACAAACTACAGATATAAAATATAAAATTTCTCTGGCCAAATATTACATTAGGCGGCCTCTTGGCTCTTGGCCCTTCACACCACTCCTCACTCCTCCTGTACTCCTCGCGCGCTCAGTTCTTGTTCTTCCTGACAAAAACACTCCTATTTATACATAAATAATGTACTTATTTCACCCAAAAAATTTCTCCACCCAATCCTCAACTAAATCTAATTTAGATTCATTTTAGGTGTGGACTCAGCAAAGTCTTGTACATAGAATTCCTACTCCCTAAATTAGCTACCTAATTCATATCCATTTAATTATTAAAAGAATATATACATTAATCCTCACCTTTACATTTTTCTCTCTTAAATTATGAAAATGAATAAAATAATTAATAAAATAATTAAAAATTCTCACCCCCTATTGCATACAATTAATTAATAAAAATTGAGCTTGATGCTCCTCCATCAGAATCTCGTCCTCAAACTAACTGCTCAAATCAAATAAATGGAATCTCAAATGGACCAACTTGTCCAAGAGAAAGAAACAGTGAAAGACACTGAGACTCCTCTTATTCCTTCAGTAATACTAGTGATTACCACATCAGTGGCATCTACATTAGGAGAAAATCTTGCACCAAAGGAACCACTGGGAACTATAGTGGTAGTGAGTTCAACAACTACTTCAAACACGAAATCTTCCACAACACAGGTCCAAAAAGCAGATGGAGTAGGTCAGATTGTGAAGGGTATGGAGGAATTGTCTTTAAAACATAACGAAATCAATAGCCTAAAGAAAATGATTGAAAATATTGAATCCAGAAGTAAGTTAGCTCAAATAAATGCTAAAACCCATGAGCAGAAGGCAATTAGAGTTGGAGAGAAAATTAAGGGATAATAGAAAGAGCTAAAATTCACTGAACAAATTTCATTTGTAAAGAATCATTTATGGAAAAATATAATTGAGGCCATTCATACTCAATGGCCTTCAATTCAGATTATCTATGAGAAAAGAGACTTATTGTTAGCGGCATAGGCAAATATTCAGAAGACTAAGGATGAATTAACTGATAAGCCAGCTCAGGCTTTAAAACTCATCACTTTTCTAAACAAGAATAATAGAGGAGAGTTGGAAGAGTTATAGATACTGGATAGAACAAAGACCATTTTGCAGATTAAAAAGGTAGTAATAAAGAAAAAATTGATGAACTACCTAGAAGAGAAGTGTGAAGCAATGAATATTGCCATAAAAAATTTAATGGTGAAGTATAAAAACTTGAGAAATAAGGCTTTCCAGATATTCATGTCTTTAATGAGAAATTAATGCCCTAGAAAGATTATGATAACAAAATAAGAGAATTTTACAAGGAGAAAGTAAGTAAACCATTGCCACAAGGCACTTTTATAGGTAAAGTCCTCCTCCAACACTTTGAATATTTGATCTTTCTTCAACATCAGATCAAACATATTATTGTGTTTAAGCCCAAATTTTCTAAATACACGAAGGCAAATGAGAATTTTAGAAAGCTGAAGAATGTAAAAATTCCCAGTGAAGAATAGTGGCAGGCATTTATAGATTTAATGTGAAAAAGAGAGGTAAAAAAGTGAAGAAATTACCTTGGAAATAGTCAAGAAGAAACAATAAACAAAGGGATAGTCTGCTGATTTTTTACTACCAAAAGAAATATTTTTACAGTAGTAAAATAGTGGAAATATTAGTCAAAGTGTATCTAAGTTAAAGGGCAGCGTTAAAGAGTATCATATGAAAGATTATCAACCAAGAGAACTCAACTAAAGATATTTTCTAGCAGCCAGCAAAGCAGGACAACAAATCACTCAAAGCTTCTTGATTAGATAAAGTAATCCAATTTATTTTGGATAAGTGGATAGCTTGCCCATTTGTTAAGCAGTTGTCCCTCTTATTTTGTAAAGATATTTTCTATTTCCTAAAGATATTCCTAGATGTCTTCTAGGATATTTGTAACTAAATTTTGTATAAATACTTCTACATTTGAAGTATTAAGTGTGGAATAAAATTTCTAGACTTTACTATAGAATTTTTGCTGAAACATTGGAGGCTATTATGTGTTGATTTCGAAGTAGAAAACTGGACAAAGCTAAACTGGCATCATAATTCAGGATCCCTGTGATAAACTGATGATTAAAGTACTTTCATCTTGTCATTTTTTTCTTTCTTTAGTTTCATGCATTCCATTATAAATGTTTGTTCAATCTTAATGAGTAACTAGGAATATTACTACACGCTAGTCCTTTACTCCCTGTTTTTAACTAGTTACCATTTGAATTTTTTCTGCTAATTTCCGGTGTTAGGAATTCTTAATTTCCCCTACTCCCGTTTGACCCCTGCATCCTTCTTCCTCTTTCTGGATCAAAGGATTTTTCATAGCCTTTTATCCTGATCATACCATTTCACCAAAAACACTTTTACCAAATCTCTGGGGGTTATCTATATTGCCTTGAATACATTTGTACCTTTTTTTCCTTGACTTATAGTACTACTATCTAGATTTAGACTCCATAGCCCAATGGACAAGTAGATTTCTCTCTAGTTTAATTCTAAGTGATTTTTTCCCACCAAAACCTTTAAAAACAAAACCAATTGTTCTATCATAACTATCCTAAAAACATAAATAAAAAAACAAAGATAAATCTTAAAGAGAGAACCCTCCTTGAATTCTAGGAAGGCTGCATCCTAGGATTTGAAGTAGGTTTGTGGTTAGCTCTAGTGTTCTTAGACTAAAACTCAATTCCGACAACTTAAGAAATTACGAGAGTAATAACATACTAGCAACCATATTGGGGAATTAACCAAGCTCTAGTCTTAAATTTAGTCTTAAACGAAGATATTTTAATTATATTTTTACTTTAAGATTATTTTTATAGGTTGTGGGTATTCAAAACAGTCATTCCGGATTCTAAGAAAACCTAATATACCAGGTCTAACACGAATCCTAAGCCTGCAATTATAGTAGATAACCCAGAACAGATTGGAAAAAAAAAAAACAAATTGTCAATTTAGAAACTAAAGTACCATTAAGAAAAGCCAATTCTTTACCCAAAGAGTTAGTGAGTTTAAATGATATTGATTTTGATATCAAATTTGAATATTCATTGTTTAAAACTAAATCTGAAACTAATTTGAAAAATATTGTTATAGATCACGTTCTCCTTTCATTTTTGAATGAAAAATAGAAAAATAAATCAGTAGGAACAAATTCAAGTAAATCTGAATATCAAAATACGTTGAAAAAATTAATGTTTCATTAATTAAAGATATTAATGAAGCGATTGAATTAGCTCATTGGTTACCTTTCATAAAGCCTTCAATTTCTCAATTGCACACAACAATAATACCAACAGCAGATTCATATTTATATGCTGTCACTTAATTTATAGATAATTCTGCAAGTTCATCTATAGACCATTTCATTCCTTAGTTGCCTTTGTAGCCTAGGATATTATTTCGTTCATCCACTCAATCCACTGCATCCACTACTTTGCAATCAGATTTTATAAGAACCACATCTTTATTTCCTAGCAATTCCATTTACATACCATCTTCATTTCCTAGTTCTTCAACTGCAATTGTTAATTCATTAGCTACCATATCTAGAACTGCCCCTATCATTACTTTTACTTCTCCCATCTCATCAAAGCTTCAATCCATGGCTACTAGGTATGCTCCCCTTGTTTTACCCCAAAACCTCCATGATATGCCTCAAGATTACCAAAAAAATGTATTATTGTTTGATGGTATTTCACAATATACTGCTCAACAACATGTAACTAAAATGACAAATTACTGTGAAATTTATGAAATTGAAGAGTCAGATGTCCAAATGAGGTTATTTGCTCAAAGTTTGATAGGAGAAGTTAAAAAATGGCTCAAAAATTTAGCTTCTCATAGTATAGTTGATTTAGATGCATTTCATAGAATATTTTTAAATAAATGGGAAAAGAAAAAGAACCCCCTTCAAATTTTGTCTGAGTTTGATGCTTTGAAAAGACCTCCTAATGAGTCTGTACAAGACTATTGCACTAGGTATAACAGTGTTTATAATTCTATTCTTGCAGCTCTTAAACCTACACCTTACTCTCTTCTGCTCAAATTCCCTGATTAATTTGATACAGATATGGCCTATCAATTAAGAGAAAGAGATGCTGAAACGTTAGAATAGATGCAATTAGATTTTGTTAGTGTAGAAATTAACATTGTAGCTAGGAAGGCCAGACTTAGAAATGAAGGAAGAGTTACAATTAAAGAAGAAAATTCAAACTCAGATGTTAAATTATATTTAGTTGCTAAAAAATTAGAAAGGGTGATTGAAATATTAGATAATTTAGCTAGAAAACCTCAATGGGATAATCAACCTCAGATCAAAAATCTTAATTTCAGAAAAAACAATAACCCTAGAAAAGCTAAAGATGTTGCTCCAGACCAAAACACTAGACCCACATTTCAGGAGAAATATGCTGAAAGTTCTCAAAATAATGATGACGATGAGGATGACATCAATCATCTAATGGGAATAGATGAAAACAACACCATTTTCCTCACTCGGGAAGATCTCGAACTATTTGAGCTTCAAGAACTCAAATTAAACTCCAGTGAATCCTTTGACTACAAACAAGGTTATGACTTTTCTATTAATGAAATTCACAGATAGTATAACCTTAGAAACAAGAAAACTAGTGAATCTTATACTAAAAAAAATTCCAATAATCAAAATAAGAAAAATGTAGAAGCCCCAAAAACAAAATTTTTGCAAATTATCCCAAGGGAAAATAAGCAAAATTCCAATCCTTCCAGTCCTAAAAAATCAACAAATCCCAAAATTGTTGACATTACTGATGAAGTAGCTCAATCTTCTGAAGATGCACAGAAAGCTAATACTCCTAAAGCCTCTGATTCAGTAAAACCAATACATTATGTTTCTAAAAATATTTTCAATGATTCTAAATCAGCAAATCCTAAGCAAAAAGTTCCAAAACAACTGCTGATAATTCTAAGTATAATGAAATTCCTGCTACCACACAAATAGTCCCTGAACAAAAAAATTAAAAGTAGCAAAACTCAAGAAACTCAGACAGAAAATGCCAAGACAATTAAAGATAAGAATACAAATATTGGAAATCAAGAAAAACCAACTTAGATCACAGTTACTAAAGATGAATTAGTTCAAATTAGTAAATCTCAATCCTCATTCAATATTCACTCTGAAATTGCTACGTTAAAAATACCTATTCCTTTAACAGAATTCGTTAAAAATGACTTATAGTAATCAACTACAAATGAAACTTTGGATATGAATGACGGTAAAGATTCCATTAATTTGAATGATGATCAACGTGAGTTGATTTTTGGCCCTGATGTGAATGGAAATCATTCAGATGGATTAGTCCCTCCTTTCTATATTAGTCTTTCCATGCATGATCAAGTTTTACGCAATGCTATGTTAGATTCAGGAGCTTCCCATAATTTAATGCCTAAAGCTATCATGGAAACTCGTAATCTAGAAATAACCAGGCCTTACAAAGATTTGTTCTCATTTGATTCTAGCAAAGTTAAGTGCTTAGGATTAATTAAAGACTTATGTGTAAATTTAGTTCAGTACCCTAGTAAGAGTATGGTAATGGACATTGTAGTAGCTGACATCCCACCAAAGTATGGTATGCTTCTTTCTCACTCATGAGGAGAAAAGTTGCAGGGATCTGTACAATTGGACATGAGCTATGCTACAATATCAGTTTTTTGTCACCCCAAAAAGATATATAGGGAAACTTTAATGAAATTCATGGTCATTAGTGCTGAGAGATCCATAAATTACCCTATTTATTCTACACCAACTGACCTTGACTCTTTCATTTTAAGTAACTCTGATAATGATGAAATACAGACTGAACTAGTTGATAAAAAGCCAAAACCAAACAATGACAACATTTTTCATGAATCCCTTTGGAACTTAGACTTTGATGGCTCTGTAAAAAAATAAGGAGGAGGAGAAGGAGTATGGATCACAAATATGGAAACTAATCATTCAGAAGGACATGTGTTTAGACTCAACTTTAAATGTACCAACAACATGGCAGAGTATGAGGCACTTATTCTAGGGCTCGAGATCGTTAGAAATTTAGGAGCAAAAAGAATACTAATCTTGGGAGATTCAGAATTAATCATAAAGCAAATAAATGGAGATTATTTTGTATATAATCTTAGACTAGCCAAATACAGAGACACAACAATTTATTTAACTGATTATTTATTGGAATGAAAGTTTACTTCTATACCTAGAAAACAAAATATTCAAGCACAATGTCTAGCAAATTTTGCTAGTACTTGTAACTTTCCATTTCAACCAACTCATAGGTATACTTCTAAGGTTAAACATAGACCAATCATCCCAGACAACCTCAAGTACTGGTAGATTTTCTCTAAGGATGAACAGATTTACCATTTTTTAAATAATGAGGAAGAATTTCAAAATTGTAAAATAGATACAGACTATAATATACATTCGGATTTTGATTGTCAAATAGATAACATAGATGTACATAAATTTAACAAACCAACTATATTTACTCAATCTAATAAAGGTAACTTAGAGAATATAGATGTTGAGAAAATCATTGAAGAAGAAATTGACATGTTATATTTGAAAGATAACTTTTTTCCTAAAGGTTTAACCCCTTTGGAAGACCTTTATGATTCCAATGATGTGCCTAAAAAGACAAAAATGGAACCAGTTAGGTCTGACATTGAGGAATGTAACATTGGGATAGAATTAAAACCAATAATTATTAAACTGTCTAAATCTTCACCTTTACAAGAAAAGGAACAATACATGGATCTTTTAAAACAATATCAGGATGTGTTTGCTTGGAGTTATGAAGATCTTAAGTCTTATGACACAAACACAATCCAACACAAAATTCCCATAAAAGATAATCAGAAGCCATTCAAACAAAAATTGAGGAGAATTAATCTTGTTCTATTACCTTTGATAGAAAAGGAAGTAAAACGCATGTATGATGCTCAAATCATTCCACCAATCAGATATTCTGATTGGGTTTCAAACCTAATACCAACAAGAAAGAAAACATGTGAAATTAGGTTATGTGTCGACTTTAGAAATCTTAAAAAAGTGTCCTTAAAGGATAATTACCCTTTACGAAACATGGATCATATATTACAAAAGGTATTTGGTTCCTCTAGAATCTCTTTGTTAGATGGTTTTTCAGGATACAACCAGATCCTAGTCCAAAAGGAAGATCAGGCTAAAACAACTTTTACCACTCCTTGGGGCACTTTCATGTATGTTAAAATGCCCTTTGGCCTAATGAATGCAGGAAGAACCTTTTAGAGAGCTATGTACATAGCCTTTGCTAAGGAAATTCATGAATTCTTGGTAATTTATCTAGATGACATTACTGTATTTTCCAAAACAAATAATGAACACTTGGATCATTTGAGACAGGTTTTCATTAAATGTAAGAAATTTGGCATCTCTTTAAATCCCAAGAAAACTCTCTTTGGACTAGAGGAAGGTAAGTTACTTGGACATATAATTTCAAAAGAGGGAATTAGAATTTATCCTGCTAGGATAGAAGCAATTTTGAACATTCATCCACCTACAAATATCAAATAATTACAAGCTTTCTTGGGTAAAATTAACTTTTTGAGAAGATTTATTTCAAAATTATTTGAAATCATTAGAGAACTGAACAATATGCTGAAAAAGGACTCAAATTTAAAATGGATAGTTGAAGCCAAACAATCATTTGATTCCATAAAACATGCTTTAACTAAAACACCGGCCTTAATCAATCTAGATTTCAAGAAAGGCTTTACAATTTTTTCTTTTGCATCAGAACATACCATTGCTGCAGTTTTGTTGCAGAAGAATGATCAAGGTTTTGAACAACCCATAGCTTTTTTTAGTAAGACTCTTAGAGATGCACGTCTAAAATATAACATAATGGAAAAAAAAGCCTTAGCCTTGGTTAAAGCTATAAATATTTTAGAGTTTACATTCTCTATTCCCACATAATTGCCGATGTCCCTAATTCAATAGTTAAAGACATTCTTACTCAGGATGTCCTTGATGGAAGAAGACGTAAATGGATTGCCACTATCCTAGAATATGACATAGAAATTAAACCAACAAAGCTCATTAAAGGACAAGCATTAGCCAGATTGATGGCTGAATCGAACTGCAATGCATTAGACATAAATTTTATTGATCAGATTGATGACCAGGAAGAGATGGTGACTCCAATGATGAGTGAAGCCTTTATAGACTCACCTTAGTACTCATATATTATCTTTAGACTTAGAAAATTACAAGCTCCTCCTAGATTACCAAGGACAAAAAAAAGATTCCTTAAACTTGAAGCAATGATATTTTGTATTTTAGATAGTGTTCTTTTTTGGAAAGAACATAGTGGGATATTACCAAATTGTTTACTAAAAGAAAAAACTAAAAAAATTCTTGAAGAATTTCATGCAGGTGACTATGGAGGGCATTTATACTAGAAAGGTACTGTAGATAATATTCTTAGAGCTAGTTTTTATTGGCCTACCTTATTTGTTGATGTTAAGAAATTTATTACTTCATGTCACAAATGTCAAATTTTTGGAGGAAAAAAAGAAGTTGTTACCTTTACCTCTAAATCCAATTTCAACTAAGATGCCATTTCAACAATGGGGATTAGACTTCATCGGAGAAATTCACCCCCATCCTCTAGCCAACATAAGTGGATTTTGACTACCACTGATAAATTTACTAAATGGATTGAAGTCATTCCTTCCAGACAAGCTACTGACACAGTCATTATCTCTTTCCTAGAAAACAACCTTTTATCTAGATTTGGATGCCCTCAGAAAATAATTACTGATAATGCAACAAGATTTAAATCTAAGAAAATGATTGCTTTATGTCACAAGTATCATATTACCCTAGGCCACTCTATTGCTTATTACCCTCAGGGTAATGGCCTAGCTGAATTTTCCAACAAAATTCTTGTAAATATGATTAAAAAATTACTTGAAGATAAAAAAAAAGACCTAGAATAAAAATTTAGTCTATGCCTTATGGGAAGATAGACTTACCACCAATAATTGAATTGGAATTTCCCCTTATCAAATTTTTTATGGGATGGATCCAGTTTTCCCATCATCGTTAGGTGTTCCAGTGATGAAAATCATTCAGGAATCACAAGTAGAAATCAATGATATACAAAGGAGGATAAATCAAACTATACATATACAACAAACAAGAGAAGAAGTCTATTCGAAATCGCAAGTCATTCATGATAAAATTAAGAATTTTTTTGATAAAATAGGTAAAGAAAATGACTTTTACATTGAAGATCAAGCGTTAAAGTGGGATTCTAGAAGAGAGGACAAAGTTAAGCATGGGAATTTTGACTTTCTATGGAAAGGGCCTTATGTAATTTATGGATATAGAGGTAACAACTATTTCTTCATCAAATATTTGGATGGAACAGATATTCAAGAAGGACCAGTTAATGGTAGAATGCTCAAACACTACTATTCTTATAAGTTAACCAATGGTTAGTCCTAGTTACTTTTTACATCATTGTAAATATCCATTGAAGTTTATATTGGATTCCCTATTTTCTTTCCAAAGTTGAAGCCCAGACAGAAGGCCCTAATCTTTGAAGAGTAAAATGTCATAAATATTATTTTTTGCAGAAAACAAAAGACAATTACTAGATCATCATGGTCTAAGTTGAAGGCTACTAGTCTTAGAGTTCTTGAGATTGCACCAAGAAATGCCATCCCCATGTCAAGCCGTTGTTAGGGTCCTATAAATATAGGATTCATAATTTGGAGTTGAATTTTCATAGTCCTGTAAAATATGTACATACCTTGCTTTCTGAAATTTGTTTTCCCATATTTTGAAAAAAAAATAAAATAAAAAAGAGGGTAAAAAGTCCTAAAAGAAAGATCAAAGGACTTAAAAAATACATAAACCCTAAAAGAAAAAAGATGAAATAAAACATGAAACTGTGCAAGGTCAAATGCCACTACCTTTTAATTTTTGCAAATGATTATGGAAGAGTGTCAATAAATGCCATAATCCATGATGAGTTAAACTTTCTAAACTTGACTTGTCATGTTTTAAATTTCCATGTTTTAGATAAAGAATAAAGTTTTGTCAGACAGTTTAATCCTGACAAATCAGTAGATAGGTAGAGAATAATGAGGTGCTCATCATTTTAATCGGAGCCCTCAGATGAAATAAGGTAGAAATATATAGGTTTATGCTTTCAAAATAATAAAATGTTTCAAGGTAGGAAGCTTAAATGCACTTGCTAAAAGGAAGAAAAAATGTTAGAGTAATGTTTGGTAGGTAGAAAGAAGTGGGAAAACGCATGTAAATATAATTCACTGAGGAAAAATCACTAATTTACCTCCCCTTGTAGGTATTCAGTATTCTATATTGCCAGTCAAAGAGGCTCAGAGCATTTTTCTGACTTCTGTTGGGACCGGACCCAAGGCTTACTAACTGGATACCAGAAAATGTTGAATTCTTATGATAAAATTTCGTTTACCATTATTTTCCCCTCATTCATACATTTAAGTCATCTTCATAAGTAAATAATCCTTCTTACTTAATGAAAATTAAAATCCCATTTAAATAACTTCCTTCATTCATAAAAATACAAAAACCAGGAAAAAACACTTTATCGTAAGTAAATTGGTGAAATGATGAAATATTAAGCTATGCTTTTATTAATTCCATTTACTTTGTAATTTAGTGTATTTTTGTGTATTCATTTTCCCCTTGTCATATTAACTTTTAACTTATGCTATTAATTCCCTAAAAATGCCTTAGCCTATCTATATAATTCCCTTTATCTAAAATACCCCCTAAAACCAACTATTATAAGATTTTTGACCAAATATATTATCCACATGTTGAATTAAAACCCAAAATATATTCCCTTTGGTCTAAAAACAACCCTTAAACAAATACCCTGCCCCCTATAGTTATAGTCCTTTCGAAAAGTCTAAAATTATATAATAAAATGAAATGAAAAAATAGCTTTTATGCATATCCTATGTATTTTAACACGCGAAAGAATTTCACTACCCATTACATTTTTATCCTAAGTATTGATATGAAATGCGCCTTTGTAAATACACCCATCATCCCTCCCCACATAAATTTAAACATGTTTCCTTTTTCCCGTTATATAAAACCTCACGTTTTATATAAAATTAACCCAAGGTTTTAACACCCTGACACGTATATATAAGCTCTGCTTATGTAACGTTACCCTTTTTCATATAAAACCTTTGATTTAAAAATGAATTATACAAAGGTTTTTATCCCCTAGCACATATCATTTACTCTGGTCCCACCATCTTTTCAACCGCAACTTTCAAGCAGATCCTCACTCTTAGCTCCTGATCGCAAGATCCAACAACGTGAAATCAATATTGCAGAGAAAAATAAACCATCTGTTCCAACACCAATCGAGCGCGAAATGGGTGGTTTTGACAATTATGCCCCTAGTGATGTGTAATTTTTCTATTCGATTGCGTTCGTTTGTGTAAAAACAACTTACCACCTGTTGGAGTCTTGTGATTTGGCTGATTGGAAAACCAAATGACAAGGAAAAATTCAAACCAAGCTTTAGAGCTCTAGGATCTCGCCCTCCTAGTCTCAGAGAGGGATCTCTCAATTGTTTGCATAGATATGTCTTGTTTGCTTTTAAGGGTTGATTTTAGGCTAGTTATTAAGTGCAAGTTTGTTTGTTTGGGTTTGGTTGGTTGGACACGAATGATCTAGGAAGAATATAGATAGAAAGGGGAAATATCAAAGCCATTGGGAAAAGGAGTCAAGAAGAAGTTATAACAAGCTCAATCAATGGATATGGGATATCAAAGGGAAAATCTAACTTGGCCAGTGGATCTTGGATTGGTGGGTAAAATGAAATGGACATTAAGGATTTAGAAGGAGAAGTAGAGCTAAGGGCAATTAAGAATCCTTAATTATATTTACTTCTCAACAAAGGGACTTAAAACATTATCTAAACATGAAGAGGCATTCCATAGACAGGGCTAACCATAAATTCTAGAAACCACACTTCAGAAAATAAAAATTTCAAGACAAACTTTTCAAATGAAATATAGGAGTCGAGGAATGCTCTATTTCATCCAAATATTTGACCGTCAAGGAGTTTAGAAAACATAAAAGATTCACAAATAATTGTATCATTGAAGAGGGAATGCCTAAACATCTCTGATTACAATTATAAAGACCTTCAAAATAATTATATTAGCATGAAAAAAGGGTATGATAAAAAAAAACCTCTTTGGTAGACTATAAACAATGGTACTTTAAAGGGAGACTTCAAAAATAGTTTTCAAGTGACAGCAAGTAAGCAGGGGAAAACATAAATCATTCTTTAGACCAACTATTTGAACTATTTCTGAAATAAACAAGCATTAAGGGTACAGGAGAGCAATTAAGAATTCTCTATAATGCCTTAGCAGAGGAAAACATAAAACAATGGAGAGTAAACAGGTCTAAGGTGATTCTAGGAGAAATTTCTTAGCCTAAACGTTTTACTCTACTATAGTAAGAAATGATGAAATAGAATGGAAAACAAGAAAAAAAAACGTTAACAGATTAGAATACGTCACCAACAGCCATGCTCAGGGATCCAATGATAGAGCCTTTTCATTAACAAAACATGTCAAAACATTATAAATCTTCCAATACTTCAATTTCTTCTTAATCTTCAGCCGGACAATCTACAAATTCAAAGAGTTCGAATGCTAGCAACCAACCATTAACAAAGAGCTCCTCATAGAGTATTTATAGAAGAATGAGGAGGTGGAACTTTTTTTAGGGTTCAAAATGTTATTAATTACAAAGTAAATGAATTCCTAGCCTTCAAAACTATGCAAGGCCTAAGGTAGGAATGAGTTGCACTACTTCTTTGTTTAATAACTCTATCTTTACTTCCTGAGCATAAAGTAGGTGAAAAGATGATGCAGGGGCATTAGGCGCAATAAAATACTTTGAATTTAAGTAGACATAGGCGGGTCTGATGTTTCTAATTTCTTATGTAATTATTAGTATTTTGAACAAATATAGTGAGGAATTGTAAATGTTCTCAAATGATTGGAGAACACGAGGGAATTTGATTAGTTACGAATGTGAAGAGTTACTTTCAAAAAATTTAGGGATTTAGTCTAGATTTAGGAAATCTAGAATTCCAAGAGTTTTTGTCGAGCTGTAAGGGAGCTGAATTGATTCATTGATATTCTATATAAATGTAAGCCTCAAGGGCGTTAGAAAGGATCATCAAATCAAACAGTAGATAAGATTTAGAGTAGATTTAGAAAATAGAGTTTGTAGCCTACGGACATCTTGACTCAAAGGCCAATCATCAGAAAATCAGGTCTGAGTGAGAGAGGGGAGAAGGTCTCTTGTATTTTATTTCATTTGTATATGTATATATGAAGAATTGGTTTTGAATTATGTGCATTAATTCATTGATTTATGTATGGGTGAAATCCTGTGTTAAAGATTTTATATATGAAATGTATGCATGAGGACTATTTTAAGTCTCTTTGTGGGAGCTTATGTTTCCTGAATTCATTTGAATTTACACTTTCAGTGGATAAATTAAGTGCACATTTATTTTGTGTGAAGGGACTCTAAACATATCATAAATCCATTCTCTTATTGTTATAATTATCATGTAAGAATCGTTGGATTCGATTTACTAAATCGATGTCGACTTAGTGAAACCCCAATACATAATTTTTGTTGAAGACTAAGTATTGAATGGTATAACTCTTTGTATGAATGATTCAATAGAGAATTGATGAGTTTTATGATAGAACACAAGTAATTTCAGCATACGATTTTTGGTATGGTGAAATCGTACAAATGAAACTCTGTTTGCTGTGAATCGAAATTCCATTCGGTTGAGATCAATTGAAACCGGTGTTGAAGCAGCGTTGAACCTCTGTTCACTTAAGGTGGCATCGATCGTGATAGGAGCTCTATTTGCTAGAGAGATGTTGGTTGAAGTCGACCCATAGCATCAGGACGGAGAGATGGGTTTGAAAGGAGTAAAATGCAATGGAAATTCCAAATTAACTCAATTTAATACCAAGTTGTGCCAATAAGTGGTTTTTGTGAGAAGATACCACCAGTATCGCGTGCCTCTTGTGCCAAGGTGCAGTTTTCCAAATTTTCACGCGATCCAATCATTTGCCACCACGTCAACACTTAAATACCTCCCTTATCGTGTAATTTTTGTGTGCTAAACTTCTTTGGTGGAAGAACCACGATTTGTGTTTGATCTGAAGGGCAAAGGATCCAAGGATAATCGCGCGGGGAAGCTGCACGTGAGTTAATTCAAGGTATGGACTGCGTTATTGTTTGATAAGCAATATTTCAGTATATGAAAACCAATATATATGTGGGCTCGAGAGAAAGACCAACGTTGAGTCAAATAATCATTCTAATGGTTATTGATATTATAAAACTTTGGATATCGATTCAAAGGGATTGAAATATTATATCAAAAACATTTGATCATATGTTCCAAAAATGGTTTCGAATAAGTAAGTTTAAAATACCATAAGCTTCCGCACAAGTATTATAATTTTGATGTATGGTTTTATAACCATTTTTGTAAGGAGTAATGAAATTGACTATGATTGTAACAATAGGTCTTGAAAGGTAAACCTCGGCATATAGCTATTGATATTTTGTTTTAGAACCATAAGAATTTATTCTAATATCTCAAATCTCAGATTTGAGATATAGAAGCTTCCGCGTATATTAATTTAAATTTCCCAGTCTAGGAAAATGAATGGAGATGCATTTTTATGTGCATGAGAGAGTGGGAATGTGGGTTTGGTAAGGTAGCCTGCTTCAAGTGGTATCAGAGCTAGAATAGCTCATTTGAAAACTAATTGTGGAATGCATATGTGCTAAAAGTAATGAGGAAAATTTGGAGTTTAAAATCTGCTTAAGAGTGATTACAAATTTGAAGAGGTGTGCACTGAAGGTATTCATATTTACAGAATTTGAATTTGAAGGAAAAGTGTTTTGAAGATTGCCAGGATATGTTTTGAATATGTGAACACAGGTGTGATGGTGATGGTAAGGAGATCAGATTTGAATCTGACAGGACAGCTTGCAGTGTAACAGAGCATTGGGAGAATTTGCATAAACAATTGCAAATGGATGTTGAACAACCATTGAAGGTGAGGTATTTTTTATTTTGTTTGAAGAATTTTGTTTGTAGAATGCAGATTGCAGAAAATTGAGCAGCATCTGAGCAAGAGGATCACAGCTTTGAAAAGCAGTGATGAAGGAAGCCAATGAAGGTTTCTAAAGATAAAATAAGAGTGTGGCAGAACCTTGAGAATTCCCAACAGATGTTGGATGAAAAGAGAACAGATGTGTTCTGAGAGGTTGCAGAGGAGTGAAGCCTGAAGGAGCAGAGAGGAATGCTCATAAGGTTCCTGAAGATAGAGGAAATGTACTTGCCAAAAGACCGGATCCAGAGAGAGGATTGGTGAGGTAAGTTGTGACAAGGAGGACTTGTTACTACAGAGGTTTCAGTACATCCCGTGATGAATGAGTGAGAAATCATGAAGGAGGAGATGGCTACTGATAGTCATAGCAGATATTGCAGAGGTTCTGAGAGAGGCCACAACATAATGAAGATGAAGAAAGAAGATGCCAAGACAGATGGCATGCAGAGATAGTTAAGGAAGGAAGAATATGAGAAAGAGGTAGCTGAGATCAGGGAGCATTTCATCAAATTGGAAATGATGATAAAGGAAGGCCAAAGAGTTGGTTGGTTCATGAAGAAGAGGGCAAAGTGGCATAGGCTACAAATGAGGAAAGAGCAGATGATACATGCTCAGCAGAAAGAGAGATTACTGAGAATGATTGAGTGTTTGGAGAAGGACTTGAAGACTGAAAATTCAAGTGAGACCAAGGGGTCAAATGACTTTACACCTGACAAATTTTGTATGTTTGTAGGAAGAACATGTGGAGAAGGAAAAATTGTTGATGTTGTCACTGAGGAAGAAAATGGGACAGCCAGATATTTTGAAAATGTCCATACACAGTTGGGGAAGAGTTTCGCTTTTCAATACATTGGAAGCGGAGGAAGTGTAAATTGTGATGATCGCCAGAAGCTGGAAATTGAGAAATCAATTGGAAAGCCTGAAGAGACTGAAGAGAAGACCATTGAAGAATTTCTTAAATGTATAGAAGGCTTGGAACAGCAGGAGGATTTGATGATCAAATCATAAAATGAGACCATGGGGTCTTATGGTTTTAAAACTGACAAGATTTGTGTGAATGTAGGTATTGGAGAAGACAGTTCATGATCAGGAGATCAAGTCCCTTGTAGAAAAATGCTCAAAAATGAAGTTGCTCAGAATTGTTCCAAACCAAGACGACAGGAAAGAGCTCGCCAAAACGATCCTGTAGCTGCGAACGGCACTCAAATCCGTTACCGTATGGAGGAGATGCTGCATTTTGAAATCGCCTAATAACCTCTAATGCTGAATGGGTTCATCATTTTAATGTGGAGAAATATTTTTAATATATTAAAAATTAATTAATGTTTTATATATATTAAAAATTTTAATATTTTATTTGATTTTAAAAAAAATCATATATTATATTAATTTTTTTTATATATTAAATATTAATTAATATATATATATATATATATATATATATATATATATATATATATTAACTCAAAAATCCATATTCATTAAAACCCAAAGCATATTGTTAAAATTTTGTAATACGTGGTTTTAAAAAAAACATCCAAGCATAAAAGTCACGTGGGCATTTTTTATTAACATTACAACCCACAAAGGTTAAAACATTGGAGATGGCATTTCAACGTATGTTTCTGAAAGTCAAAGGCACGTGGTGGCTATGTGGAGCGGAGAATCGTGGGTAACGTGATTCAATTGGCGAGCGGAGCACAATTTTTGTTGGTCACGGCGAGGTTCGACCCCGGGTCGGGCGGTCACAAACAGTGCACTTTGACCGTTGGGCCACTGCATTAACGTTTGAAAACATTGGATTCGAAATTTCATTTAAACGTTAAAACTTCGTTTGGGCGTGCAGGTGGCGGGGTCTTGGTCATTCGGGCCCAGCGCTTGGAGCGGAATGTATTTATTACATATTTTTAAACCTTATCCAATGCGCATATAACTCAAAGTTTATAAATGATTTTTGGAGGATGTGGTCACGTGGACCTTATTTTAGCCCCCTCCCGCTAGCGGCAGTTTCGGCGGTTCCTCTAATTTAGCGCAGGCCTCTATATTTTTCAAAGCTATCTGGCAGTTAGCCAGACTTAGCTGGAGAGAATCTAGGAAAACTTCAGTTAGCCATAACTTTTGCTAGGGAAGTCCTTTTGGGACGAATTTTTTTTTGATTCTGGGGTATTGGATCATTATGGAGCTATTGGGAGTGTTTTCAGAGCCATCAGGGTGCTCTATTAGAGAATTTAGCAGCGTTTTTGGTCGTGGAGCCACCAGGGCCTAAGGAAAGAAGAGCTATTTTGGACTATCTTCATCCAATGGAGGTGTTTTTTTAGTCATTTTATACTGATCTTAGCCTT
The DNA here is from genome assembly GCA_034641835.2 of Pinus albicaulis. Taxonomy (NCBI): domain Eukaryota; kingdom Viridiplantae; phylum Streptophyta; class Pinopsida; order Pinales; family Pinaceae; genus Pinus; species Pinus albicaulis. The sequence goes on from CM076577.1 coordinate 1,479,035,237, forward strand.
ATGAATCTTAATTTGCAGTGTATTTTTCCATTTGAGGATTCTATACAGTTGTATTCACATTTTTACCATTTAATAAAAGAGGAAAAAGCCTAATTAGAGGCTTTTGGACCTAGCGGAGGTAGCCCAGGAGAGGGGTGAACCGCTTAAACAATTATTTGCTGTCATACTGTATAATTTTCCTGCATATTTTCAGATTCTGCTCCTTCAAACAGTAAATTTTTATAAGTAAACTTTTCCCAAGCAGGTTTAAATAGAGAACAAAACTTATTAGTTCATCTTCAAACCCCTATACTTCATTTGCAGAATACATAATCTTGCATATTCACACATTAAAGTTGGATTAATGAATACTTTTCATAAACAAATACTTTCATTGATCGGATCTCAGTGATTACATTTTATTTCTTTAGGCAAAGTCTGTAAGAGGGCCAGGTAGCCACCAGATTCATCCTTTCTTTGAAAGGTGAAATATCTGGTAAATGCCCCTACAGTCAATCTATGTATGAGAAATACTTTGTTCTCACAATTTCAGATCATGTTGGTATCAGAGCACAAGGTTTTGCTTAAGAGTTTGTGAAATTTGTGCAAGTAAATTGTATTATTCTGCAAAATTTGATGCTTACTAGGCTGAAATTGCAAGGAGGGGAACGTCAATTGGTTAGAGAACAAGTTAATCCTCAACCAAGGAGGAATAGAGGGCCATTACATCGACCTTCCATTTCATCCTCATTAGCCTTAAAATCAGCCACAAACATGTCTTCCAGAGAAGGAGAAGTACATGAGGAAATGGATCCCAAGGAAGAAGAAAGAGTCTTTAGAAAAGCTTTCTTGGACTTGACTGAGATGGTTAGGATCTTATACCAGGAGAGAAATGATAGGATTGTTGGAGAAGGGTCTAGAAACCAAAGAGAAGAAGGAGATTATTTAGGAGGGAAGAAATACAAATATGAGTCTAAGAAAGGGAATGGAGGAAATAGTGATCCTTCATCTCCATCGTCATCCTCTTCCTCCACATCATCCTCTTCAACTTCTGTTAATCAGTCACACAAAACAAAAACATCTCTTAAACATCCTTTGTTAAAGCTTGATGTGAAGTTTGAGTTGTCGATGTTTAATGGTGATGTGAATTCAGAAAAATTGGATAACTGGATTAGATAGCTGGAATTCTATCTAAGAATTCAGAATTTGCATGATGATGACACAAAAATCCAATTAGCCTGTTTGAGAATGGACGGAGCAGCTTTGGTTTGGTGGGAATCCAAGACCAAGGAGGAAATTAAAAAGCATGGTAAGATAACTCTAACTTGGAATGAGTTTATTACTGCTATTAAGAAATAGTTTTATCCTCTTGCTCATATTCAGAAAGCAATCATGAATTGGAAACATTTTAGGCAACTTAAGGGTCAAAATGTGCAAGATTATACCCAAGAGTTTAGAAGGAGAGCACTTCTACTTGGAGTAGACTTACAAAGTCAAGACACCTTGTTGAAATACATAGGAGGTTTTCACAATTATCTGCAACATATTATTCTAATGTTCAATCCTACCAGCTTAGATGAAGTCTGTGTGCAGGCTACACATTTAGAAGCTAGAGGAAAGAATATTTTTGATGAGGATAGTAATTTTAAAAACAAAGGAAAGAAGAGAGTTTCAAATTCAAGAAAAGAAAAAGGAAAGTTCTTTTGCAAGAACTGTTCGAAGACAAGTCATGATGAAGATCATTGTTGGAAGCTTCATCCTGAACTGAAACCAGAAAAATTCAAGAACAAAAACAAGACCAAAGAAAAGGAGAAAATTGTAGCAACAATTGAGCAAGACTTAGGGTCAGACTCAGGAGATGAGACAAGCAGCATAGCCATGGTTTTAAAGAACATTAAGGGGAAAGAAGTGGTGCAAGACACAATTCCTAGTTCTAGTTCTTTGAATTGTCACAAAGATACTCATGATGAAAAGAGGAGGATAGAGCTCTTCCATGTGAGGGTAATTTCAAAACATACCAAAATTGACACACTGTTTGATAGTGGGTCACAAGCGAATCTTATATCTAAAGACTTGGTCAAGCAGCTTAAACTTGAGACCATTCCACATCCGAAGCCTTATCCATTTGGTTGGATATGCAAGGATGCCAATTTGCAAGTCTCAAGAAAGTGCATATTGTGCTTTGCAATAACTGCACATTTTATTGACACAGTGGAACTTGATGTGGTGCCACTTGATATTTTAGGTATTGTTTTGGGAAGTCCTTATTTATTTGACAAGAAGGCCATCTTTCATCGCCATGAAAATAAGTATCACTTGTTCAAAGATGGTAAAGAGTACATTGTGAGAGCTCACAAGAAGAAGCTGGAATCTTCATTACTCCATGCAAGTCAATTGAAAAGACTGGTTAATGCAAGTCAATGTCTAACTTTGTTAATGTTGAAACGACCAGATTTTGAGCATTCACCATTTTATGATGTTGCTAATGATTTGTCTCATCTTGATAACAGTTTGTATTTAAAAAAAGATGATGTTATGTTGCAAAAATTACCTTTTGAGTCAGCCAATGCAGTGAATGAAGTGTCAAAGCAAAGCAGTGCAAGCAAGAAGGACACACAATTCAGCATGGGAAAAAGTTGGTTTCAGAATGGTAGAATTCACCATGGGAACAGTTTGCAAGGTGAAAGTCATTTTAAGTATTTCTGGAAGTTTGATCAGTGTAGAAAATTTTTGTTTTCTGCAGATTACAATTGATGTTCTGCAAATTTTAATCATTTGCATCATCACTCCGTCAATCTTAGTAATGGTCGATCAGTTGATTCCAGAGACAGATTATCTTTTTCTCAAAAGCTTCATTTGATGAAATCGGGTAGATTTCAGTTATTCAAGGGTGGAAGAGTGGAGAATCAGTCTCCACATCATCAGTTTTAGTAATCAAAAATATTTTGAGGGTCCAAAAGCTTCCCATTTGGGAGGTGTGATTAGGAGATCAAGTCCCTTGTAGAAAAATGCTCAAAAATGAAGTTGCTCAGAATTGTTCCAAACCAAAACGACAGGAAAGAGCTCACCAAAATGATCTTGTAGCTGCGAATAACACTCAAATCCGTTACCGTGTGGAGGAGATGTTGAATTCTGAAATCGCCTAATAACCTCTAATGCTGAATGGGTTCATCATTTTAATGTGGAGAAATATTTTTAATATATTAAAAATTAATTACTGTTTTATATATATTAAAAATTTTAATATTTTATTTGATTTAAAAAAAAATCATATATTATATTAACTTTTTTTTATATATTAAATATTAGTTAAAAAATATATATATTAATTATATTAATTCAAAAATCCATATTCATTAAAACCCAAAGCATATTGTTAAAAGTTTGTAATACATGGTTTTAAAAAAAACATCCAAGCATAAAAGTCACATGGCCATGTATTATTAACATTACAACCCACAAAGGTTAAAACATTGGAGATGGCATTTCAACGTATGTTTTTGAAAGTCAAAGGCACATGGTGGCTACGTGGAGCGGAGAATCGTGGGTAACGTGATTCAATTGGCGAGCGGAGAAAAAATTTTGTTTGTCACGGCGAGGTTCAACACCGGGTCGGGCGGTCACAAACGGTGCGCTTTGACCATTGAGCCACTGCATTAACGTTTGAAAACATTGGATTCAAAATTTCATTTAAACATTAAAACTTTTTTTGGGCACGCAGGTGGCGGGGTCTTGGTCACGCGGGCCCAGCACTTGGAGCGGAATGTATTTATTACATATTGTTAAACCTTATCCAATGCGCATATAACTCAAAGTTTATAAATGATTTTCGGAGGATGTGGTCACATGGAACTATATTTTAGCGCCGACCTCCATATTTGTTGGAGCTATCTGGCAGTTAGCCAGACTTAGCTGGAGATAATTTAGGCAAACTTCAGTTAGCCATAACTTTGGCTAGGAAAGTCCTTTTGGGACAATTTTGTTTTTGATTCTGGGGTATTGGATCATTCTGGAGCTGTTGGGAGTGTTTTCAGAGCCATCAGGGTGCTCTATCAGAGAATTTACCAGCATTTTTGGTCGTGGAGCCACCAGGGCCTAAGGAAAGAAGAGCTGTTTTGGACTATCTTCATCCAATGGAGGTGTTTGTTTAGTCATTTTATACTGATTTCAGCCTTCTGAATCTTAATTTGCAGTGTATTTTTCCATTTGAGGCTTCTATACAGTTGTATTCACATTTTGAGCATTTAATCAAAGAGGAAAAATCCTAATTAAAGGCTTTTGGACCCAGCGGAGGTAGCCCAAGAGAGGGGTTAACCGCTTAAACAATTATTTGCTGTCATACTGTATAATTTTGCTGCATATTTTCAGATTATTCTCCTTTAAACAGTAATTTTTTATAAGTAAAATTTTCCCAAGTAGGTTTAAACAGAGAACAAAACTTATTAGTTCATCTTCAAACCCCTATACTTCATTTGCAGAATACATAATCTTGCCAATTCACACATTAAATTTGGATTAATGAATACTTTGCATAAACAAATACTTTCATTGATTAGATCTTAGTGATTACATTTTATTTCTTTAGGTAGAGTCTGTAAGAGGGCCAGGTAGCCACCGGATTCATCCTTTTTTTGAAAGGTGAAATATCTGGTAAATGCCCCTACAGTCAATATCTGTATGAGAAATACTTTGTTCTCACAATTTCATATTAGTTCATGTCATGAAACTGTATTAATTGAAGCTGAAATTTTCCAAGTCACATATGATGATTATCTTTCAGATGAAGATCAGATTGAATTACTTCAGCAGAAGGAATTCATAAATTCCTTGTTTAATGAAAGAGATTGTTTCAATGGGGACATGACAGTTATTCTTAACGGTGATAATTTTTTTATTAATGATGATAACTCCAAATTGATTTTGTTAAATGGCCAAGTGAAGAGTGATGGATAGATAACTAAAATTATTGCAAAGATGGGAGATCAGAATTCTATTCTGATGAAGGATGAAGAAGTAGTGACAGCAGGAAAATTGACTTGTGATAAAGAGGAAGATAGTGAAGACTGTATAAATGTTTTCTCAGATGAGATGACAGACTTGTGACATGAGTTAAGAGTTCTAGAGCAGAGACTAGAAACACAGAGGATAAGTGTTCAGAGTGTAAAGTTAGATATGAATGAGAATGAGAAGGTTCATTTTTATGATGATGCAGAGGAGAGACTAGCTGACAGTCTTGAGAATTATTTGAAGGATTGGAATCAACATACTGATGTGCTGATGAGAGAATAGCAAATTGAAGTGTTGTTGGAAGATATGACAGAGCAACAATTTGCAGTGTTGCCGAAAGAGGAAGAGAAACAAATGTTTTATAAATTTGATGTTTTTTTTATGAATGCAGGTACTGATGGAAGGACTAAAAGATGTTTGGTCCAAGAGAAGAAAAGAGATGATGATAGTGACTAGAAATTTAAATACTAGTCTAAAGAATTGCTAAAGGCAGAGAATGAAGAAATTGTCACAATTGACAATCAGGAAGAGTTTTTCTGTAGCAGAAGACAAGAGGGTATGGATGATGGGGTGGCAGTAAGGAATGAGCAAGTAAAATCTCAACAAGCTAGAGCAAGGGCTCAGCAATTAAGAGCAAGAGCCAGAGTAAAAGCTGAAATATAAGTTCAGCAATCAAGAGGAAACAGTGTCCAGCAGTAAGAAGACATATTAGACAAGGAAATTGAATTTATGAGGAGGTTGATGGTGAAATTGTCTGAGAAGAAGACAACAAAAAGAAAACAAAGAAGCAGCAGCAACAACAGAAAGACAGTCATAGACTATAAAATCTTAGAAAGCAGAAGGATGCAACATAAGATATCGAAGCCTGGAGAAGTGCAGAATGAAAATATTGCAACAGATGATCAGTTGTAGAACAAAGTGTGGGATCCAGGAAGAAAAGGACTGAAAGCACATGATCTGGACATCATGATTAATTTTAACCTTGGGAGTTTGATGCAAGGGCATTAGGCAAAATAAAATACTTTGCATTTAAGAAGACATATTGGGGTCTGATGTTTCTAATTTCTTATGTAATTATTAGTATTTTGAACAAATATAGTGAGGAATTGTAAATGATCTCAAATGATTGGAGAACACGATGGAATCTGATTAGTTAGGAATGTGAAGAGTCAGTTTCATTCAAACCCCAATATAGAAATTTTGTTGAAGACTGAGTATTGAATGGTATAACTCTTTGTATGAATGATTCAACAAAGAATCAATGAGTTTTATGATAGAACGCAAGTAATGTCAGCATACGATTTTTGGTATGGTGAAATCGTACAAATGAAACTCTGTTTGTTGTGAATCGAAATTCCATTCGGTTGAGATCGATTGACACCGGTGTTGAAGTAGCGTTGAACCTCTGTTCACTTAACGCGGAATCGATCATGATAAGAGCTTTGTTTTCTAGAGTGATGTTGGTTGAAGTCGAACCATAGCATTAGGACAAAGAGACAGGTTTGAAAGGAGTAAAATGCAATGGAAATTCTGAATTAACTCAATTCAATACTAGGTTGTGCCAATAAGCGGTTTTGTGAGATGATACCACCAGTATCGTGTGCCTCTTATGCCAAGGAGTGGTTTTCCAAATTTTCACGCGATCCAATCATTTGCCACCAGGCCAACACTTAAATACTTCCCTTATCATGTAATTTTTGTGTGCTAAACTTTTGTGGTGGAAGTAACGCGATTTGCGTTCGATTTGAAGGGAAAAGGATCCAAGGATAATCGCGCGGGGAAGCTGCACGGGAGTTAATTCAACGTATGGACTATGTTATTGTTTGATAAGCGGTAATTCAATATATGAAAACCAATATATATGTGGGCCTGAGAGAAAGACCAACGTTGAGTCAAATAATCATTCTAATGGTTATTGGTATTATAAAACTTTGGATATCGATTCAAAGGGATTGAAATATTATATCAAAAACATTTGATCATATGTTCCAAAAATGGTTTCGAATAAGTAAGTTTAAAAGACCATAAGCATCTGCACAAGTATTATAATTTTGATGTATGGTTTTATAACCATTTGTGTAAGGAGTAATGAAATTGACTATGGTTGTAACCATAGTTCTTGAAAGGTAAATCTCGGCATATGGCTATTGATATTTGGTTTTAAAACCATAAGAATTTATTCTAATATCTCAAATCTCAGATTTGAGATATAGAAGCTTCCGCGTATATTAATTTACATTTCCCATTCCAGGAAAATGAATGGAGATGCATTTTTATATGCATGAGAGAGTGGGAATGTGGGTTTGGCAAGGTAGCATGCATAGAAAGAGTCGGTTTTAAGGCTTTCCAATGTCTTAAAATAATTGTTATGACAGTCAAAAGATGTTTTGTGAATGTGATAAATATCAAAGTGTCTTTGTAGGTGAAAATCAGGCTACAGGTGGCTTCAGATATTTAGATGAATTAACTACTCCTGTGTTGATCTATTCGAGGCTATTCTAGCCTAAGTCTTCTTGATTTAATCAAAAAACTGCTCTTTACGCTTTTTAGCCTTGACTTTCCTTTTTAATTAATTTGCCTCACTGTCCTTTCTGTCTAATCTGACTATTTCTACTAAAACAACTTGTTTATCCCTTAATCCTTTATACTTTGACCTTTAGCTTTCTAATCACATACTTAAAGGACTGATCTCTATCTCTTCATTCATTTACTGTGATTAAGCCTTCGGTTCTTTGTTTCTTCATATTTTTGCTGATCTTCTTTTTATTTCTGTGCAGGGGTTTCTTTGGTGTGCTAGAGGTTTTTGTTGACTTGATCAATGGTCATGAATCATCGATCATACCTTAGAGAAGGTCCTCTAATCTTTTGCTTTATTTAAAATCCCTGGATCTTCATCTAGGGTGAAAATTGTCCCTCATGGACTGTGGAAGAGCCTTGCTGATCTTTATTTACCATTTAAACTTGCATAAACAAACAAATATTAATTCAAAATCTACACTTTTTGGTTTCAGAGGGGCTTATGAGGCATTAGAGTGATTTGAAGAGGTGGAGGATGAGCACGGTAATATTTCCAGAGGTGGAAACATGCAGAAGGAGGGAAAGATTTGATTTATGGCACAAAGAATGAATGAGCAGTTTTGCGAAGACCAAAAATGGTTTTCGCACAGGGCACCAGCGGTAAGTCGTAATGGGCTAGGCGGATGCAATATGCATTGGAGGATGACACATATCTGAGAGAAACCACCCATTTTGCGTTGAATTTGGGCATTAAGCTGTTTCGATGGATCGGGCGCGAAATCGAATGTGAGCTGTCAGATCTAGGGGATCCATATCTATGGCGAGAGTGAACGTGATAGGGAAGATGCACAGTAGTCAGATCGAGTACTAAGGTCAGCAAAATTTTTGGGTAGCAATAGTGTTGTTGGGTGGTTTAGATTTGTGGGGTTTTTTAATGAGGGTCGTTGGATGAAGAAGGTCAACGACGGGGATCCATTTTATGAGGATGAACAGAGAATGAATGGGTGAGAGAATGCATGATGGGCGAAGGAGTGGAGACCGTTGCATCTAGGCTAAGGGCCTTTAATCAATGCTGGATATTTGTTTAGGATAAATCTTTGGGTGCTTGGTAAGCAACGGCTCAGGAAAACGCAGGCCGTTAGATCTTGAGGATCCATGGTCCAGTTTATATCAGAGGAGGTGGACAAGAAAATGAGTTTGGGAAGTGGAAATTGGAAGTTGCAAAGTCTGATGGCCGATGGGGAGAAGCGAAGTGCGATGGCCGTCCGTTCTAGGAGAGATCGACGGCTAGGACTCCATCGGTGGAGAACCATCAGCAGAGGTTTGCGACAGTGGGAACTGGAAACGCCGAAGTGCGATGGACGATGAGGGATAAATACCTTTAGCTGACGGTTTCGGGCCTCGGTTATATGAATGAAGGGGCAGAGGTATTTAATTCGAAAGGCACTTAAAGCCTTATGTTTTGAAAGGAGAAATTCAGACCAAAAATGAAATTTTTAGGGCCATTTTGATGTTTTCGATAAAGCTAAAAAGGCCTAATTTAAACCAAATTAAGAAGAATAAATGGTTTAAAGGGGATTTGGTAACCTTTTATGTGAAATGCAGGTTAAAATGAGAGTTTATGGCCATTTTAAGCTATGGATGAAATGGAAAGAAGAAATTCATTGGGAGGATGATTAGGAAGGAGAACTGATGAAGATATGATGGCTTGAGAAATAGTTTTCTCCTTTAGAAACAATAGGATTTTGGAGGATTCTTTTGGTGAAGAGATCACTGAGATAGGTCTTGAGCAAGAGACACAGTAAGACTTCAAGAAGTCACATATTTACTTGAAATTTGTTTCTTTAAGGCCACAAACTTGTTTTAGCCATATTTTGTTATGAAAAAATATTATGGATGGCTAACAATGGCTCCACTTGGGGAAGGCAGCTCCGTGGAGGTGTCAAGAACCTTAGAGATAAATCTCTGGAAAGTAGACTAGGTCCTTTTATTTTGTTGCATTTTGACAACCTCTTTCTCCTTTGATCATGCTAATTAAAAGATGATCAGTATTTATATTAACAAATAGACTTCTTTCCCCAAACAACTACCTACACAGCCTACTTCCTAACATTTTTTCTTCAATAAGGTGCACTTGGATTTGTAAACCTTGAACATCAACATTTTATTCTCCTGAAAATAGGAAAAACTAATCTAAATCTACCCTTATAAATTCCATGAGTTCATATTAAACAGTTGAACTCAACAATTCTCTACCTAAGCTACTATCTGTCAAGATTAAGCTATTTGACAGATCTGCATTCTCTATATTCTGAAACATAAATTTAAAACATGGTCAAATAAGGATTGAACTATTTGATATGCTATGGTGGCTATGGCTGTATGTAGAAGCTGCACATGGACTTTATTTGCAGAAAAAAATAAAAATTTGTGATGGCTTAAGATCTGAAAATTATGAATCATACTTCTTTCTTTTCCAACTCCTATTTTGATATGTTTAGAGCTATCATTTCTTTTTCCTTGGTTCATATTTTGAGAATTTTTGAACCATTTTCCTCTATCTTTGGATCAAGTTTTGATCTGATTAGAGCCATTTCTTTCTCTCCTAATCTATTCTACTGATAAGCCAAGATTTAGTTGTTTGGAAAATCTTCTTCACTAACCTATCAACAGTAAATTGAAATCTATCTAGTCAAGCTTAGGCTATATGACTACATAGTAGTGTTCTTTCAAGTAGTGGCATTTAGGCTTGCACACTTTCAAATTTTTCTTTTATTTTTTGGTATGGGGTTGTACCTTTCTTCCTTTAATCTACCCTCTTTTTCTTTTTCTATTTTTCATTCTTTTTCAAAGTAAAAACAAAAACTAACTAAATGCTCACAGGCTAAGCTTTATTGCATTACTATCTAACCTAATCTAACTTGGAAAATTTACATATTTAGCTGATGAACTCTCTTTTCCAATACATCCAATCAATCAGATGACTCCATGATTGGTTTTTGCTCATCTCCTTGAGCATATTGGATAAACAAAAGGGCCACTCCCATCTCACTTGTCTCTTAGCAGTAGTGCTAAAAAAATTTCTTGCACTTGACAATAAACTGCTTCTAACAACCTTTATCCCTTCTTCAAATATCTTCAAGAAATGAGCATAGGGATCTTGAAATAATGCCTGGTTATGAATATTTGGAAGATAGGTTTCGACTAGGCTTACTTTTTTCTCCACTAGATTAAGCTTAAGATTCTTTTGAGAAAGAACTTCTTCCTCATCTTCATTATCATCTGAACTGGAGGACTCATCATATATTGCAGTGCTGTCCTCTCGTAGTCCTGGTATGCTCTGATTTAGTGGATTGTACTCTGTGAAGAGATCATCATATTTTTGAGCAAGGGGGTATATTTTATTACCTCAACCCTTTCAGGAGAAGGCTCCTTATCTTCAGCTTGCTCAAGAAATTCCTCATTCTTCCCAACCTCATCATCACAATTGATAGATTTCTGACTTCCAATTATGTGAAAGCTATTTCTAATGGATTAGATTGGTTGATTGCTGCTTTCAAGCCAATGATAGTGAAATTAATGACACCAATCAACAGATGGTTTCCCTGCATGATTAGTATCTATTTGGAGCTCATCATCATCATCAGACTGATAAAAAATTGGGAAATCATTAGTATATACAATCTCACCAATCAAGCATATTGGGTTATCAATTTTTTTTTATTTAAGCTCATCTACAAGTTTATTTTCTGGTTCAATACAACAAGGTTCAGTAGGTAGATGAGCAGAAGTGTTTTGTTCAAATGAAGCATTGAGGGTTGGTTGTTTATTTAATATTTGATCAATTTCTTCTTCTATCAAAAGAGGAGGAGTTTTTATTTGTCTTTGGGAAGAAGTACAATAGTCCTCTTTCTCTTGTGTTAACTGATTTTGAGGCTGGATGTCTTCTTGAGCCTCTCTTAGGGGATCTTTACTTGTTCTCGCAGGAAAATTTTGAGGATTCTCTTCTATTTCCTGATCTTTTCCACTCTCAAAAAAATCTTCTTGATATTTGGGATGGTCAGTTTGAGGTTCATGAATTGTTTCTGTTACATTGTCAGGATGCCACTCTCCTTTTAAAATTTGAAATGAGTTATAACATAGAGGGAGAGTCCCTATATTTGTTGATTTTTCTTCTATTTCAGGTTATGTGTTTCCTAGGAGTCTTATTCTTTCCTCAAATCACTACTCAATTTTTGCATTTGCATTTTGGTTGTAAAGTTCTCTTAATAGCACAATACAAGATAAAGGTAGGCTGTTAGGACTTTCTTGACAACCTTCTTCATTGTTTTCTCTGTAATCTTGCTCATCATACATATTTTTTTTGTTTTTTATGTCTTGTAGTGGTTGAGTTTGTTTTTGATCAGTAGAAATCATGGGTTGCTCTAGATAGTCAACATCTGTATCAGCCTCATGCCTTTTCAATTTCTTATCAAGTATGTACACTATTTTTCCAGTTAGGTCCAATAATGTGTTTAGTTTAGCTTCTCTGTCTATACCTGATTCCATGTTTGTTAATTATAAAGAGGCCACTACATATTTTCAACCAGTTCAGAGTCTTCTTCCAGTGGAATCATTAGGTCTTTTGGGATTGTGGAGTCGCCAAGTGCAAGATTTTGAACTTTTCTATCCACCAACAGCATGATTGGGTTTTCTCAATGCATTCCCAAGGGAGTTTACAAGGACTAGTGAAGTAATAGACTTACTGAAGGCCAGTGGAGTTGCCAAGTGGAAATTTTTAGCTCTTCCGGAGGAAAAATGTTTTATGGTCCACCACTAATGTTTATTATGAATCCAATTTGAAATGTTTTCGGTTTTCTGAAGTTTTTGTTTTGAGGGACTAATGAGTCTATAAGAGCTTGTTGGACTATTATTTACTCAGATGGTCCCACCGTGATCGCCATTATGTTGTAGTGGTGACGAGGTGGTAGATTCACTAGATATTCTTTGATTTACTGTGGGTCTAAAGATTTTTAAGAGGTGTTCATGCATTTATGTACTCAGAAGTCCCACTATGATCGCCATTATGTTGGAGTCCTGTGATTTGGCTGATTGACAAACAAAATGACAAGGCAACATTCAAACCAAGCTTTAGAGCTCTAGGATCTTGCCCTCCTAGTCTCAGAGAAGAAACTATCAATTGTTTGCATAGATATGTCTTGTTTTATTTTAAGGGTTTATTTTAGGCTAGTTATTAAGTGCAAGTTTGTTTGTTTGGGTTTGGTTCGTTGGACATGAATGATCTAGGAAGCATATAGATAGAAAGGGGAAATACCAGAGGCATTGGGCAAAGGAGTCAAGAAGAAGTTATAACAAGCTTAATCAATGGATATGGGATATTAAAGGGAAAAACTAACTTGGCCAGTGGATCTTGGATTTGGTGGATGAAATGAAATGGAAATTAAGGATTTAGAAGGAGAAGTAGAACTAAGGACAATTAATAATCCTTAATTATATGTACTTCTCAACAAAGGGACTTAAAACATTATTTGAACATGAGAGGCATTCCATAGACAGGGCTAACCATAAATTATAGAAACCACACTTCAGAAAATAACAATTTCAAGACAAAATTTTCAAATGAAATCTAGGAGTCGAGGAACGCTCTATTTCATCCAAAGATTTCACCTTCAAGGAATTTAGAAAACATAAAAGATTCACAAATAACTATATCATTGAAGAGGTAACACCTAAATATCTCTAATTACAATTATAAAGACCTTCAAAACAATTATCTCAGCAAGAACAAAGAGTATGATCAAAACCAACCTCTTTGGCAGACTATAAATAATCGTACTTTAAAGGGAGACTTCAGAAACAGTTTTCAAGTGGCAGCAAGTAAGCAGGGAAAACCATAAATCATTCTTGAGACCAACTGTTTGAACTATTTCTAAAATAAATAAGCATAAGGGTTCAAGAGAGCAATTAATAATTCTCTAGAATGCCTCAATAGAGGAAAACATAAAACAATGGAGAGTAAACAAGGCTAAGGTGCTTCTAGGAGACATTTCTTAGCCTAAAATTTTTACTCTACTGTAGTAAGCAATGATGAAACATAATGGAAAATGGGAGAAAAAACATTAATAGATTAGAATAAATCACCAACAGCCATGGTCATGGATCCAATGATAGAGACTTCTCATTAACAAAACATGTCAAAACATCATCAATATTCCAATACTTCAGTTTCTTCTTAATCTTCGGCCAGACTATGTACAAATTCAAAGAGTTCGAATGCCGACAACCAACCCTAAACAAAGAGCTCCTCATAGAGTATTTATAGAAGAATAAGGAGGTAGAACTATTTTTAGGGTTCAAAATGTTATTAATTACAGAGTAAATGCATTCCTAGCCTTGAAAACTATGCAAGGCCTAAGGTAGGAATGAGTTGCACTACTTCTCTGTTTAATAACTCTGTCTTTACTTCCTGAGGATACAATAGGTGAAAAGAGTTGGTTTTAGCACTTTCCCATGTCTTAAAATAACTATTCTGATGGTCAAAAGATGTTTTGTCAGTGTGATAACTGTCAAAGTGTCTTTGTAGGTGAAACGCAGGCTACAGGTGGCTTCAAATATTTCGATGAATTAACTGCTCCTGTGTTGATGTATTCAAGGCTATTCTAGACTAAGTCTTCTTGAGTTAATCATAAAACTTTTCTTTAGGTTTTTTAGCCTTGAATTTCCTTTTTAATTAATTTGCCTCACTGTCCTTTCTGTCTAATCTAATTGTTTCTATTAAAACAAATTTTTTATCCCTTAATCCTTTATCTTTTGACCTTTAGCTTTCTAATCACAGACTTAAAGGACTGATCTCTGTCTCTTCATTCATTTACTGTGATTAAGCCTTTCGTCCTTTGTTTCTTCATATTTTTACTGATCTTCTTTGTCTTTCTGTGCAGGGTTTTCTTTGGTGCACTGGAGGTTTTTATTGACTTGATCAATGGTCATGAATCATCGATCATATGTTAGAGAAGGTCCTCTAATATTTTTCTTGATTTAAAATCCTTGGATCGTCATCTAGGGTCTAAATAGTCCCTCATGGACTGTGGGAGAGCCTCGCGATATTTATTTACCATTTAAACCTACATAAACAAACAAATATTAATTTAAAACCCACATTTTTGGTCTAAAATTCTTTCAGAGTGGCTTATGAGACATAGATGTGATTTGCAGAGGCAGAGGATGAGCAAGGGAATATTTCCATAGGTGGAAACAGGTGGAGGGAGGGAAATATTTGAATTATGGCATGAAGAATGAATGAGCGGTTTTTTGAAAACTGGAAATGGTTTTTGTGAAGGGCATGAGCGGTAAGTGGTAATGGGATAGGCAGACGCGATATGCGTTGGAGGATGACACGTATCTGAGAGAAACCACCCATTTCGCGTTGAATTTGGCCATTAAACTGTTTCGATGGATCGGGCGCGAAATTGAATGTGAGCCGTCAGATCTAGGGGATCCAGATCTATGGCGGAGGGTGAACGCGACATGGAAGATGCATGGTATTGGGATCGGGTGCTGAGGTCAGCAAAACCGTCAGGTAGCGGGAGTGCTGTTGGATGGTTTAGTTCTGTGGGGTTTTTTAACGAGGGCCGTTGGATGGAGAAGATCAATGGCAGAGATCCGTTTTATGAGGATGAACAGAGGATGAATGGGCGAGAGGATGAATGATGTGGCAAGGAGCAGAGACTATTGGATGTAGGCCAAGGCCCTTTGATCAACGATGGATATTTTTTTAGGAGAAATCTTTGGGCGTGGGGTAAGCAATGGCTGGGGGAAGCATGGCCGGTTAGATCTAGAGCATCTACGGTCCAGATTATATCAGCGGAGGTGGACAAGAAAAGGAGTTTGGGAAGTGGAAATGGGAAGTTGCAAAGTCCGATGGCCTATGGGGAGAAGCGAAGTGCAATGTTCGTCCAATCTAGGAGAGTTCGACGGCTAGGAATCCATCGACAGAGAACCATTGGTGGAGGTTTAGGATAGTGGGAACGGGAAACGCCGAAGTGCAATGGATGATGAGGGCTAAAGACCTTTCGCTAATGATTTCAGGCCTTAGTTATATGAATTAAGGGTTAGAGGTCTTTAAGCCGAAAGGTGCTTAAAGCCTTATGTTTGAAAAGGAGCACCTTTAGACCAAAAATGAAGGTTTTAGGGCCATTTTGATGTTTTCGGTAAACCTAAAAAGGCCTAATTTAAACCAAATGAAGGAGAATAAATGGTTTATAGGGGATTTGGTAACTGTTTATGTGAAATGTAGGTTAAAATGAGGGTTGATGGCCCATTTAGGCTATGGATGGAATGGAAAGAAGAAATGCATAGGGAGAATGATTAGGAAGGAGAACTGATGAAGATATGATGTCTTGGGAAATATTTTTCTCCTTTAGAAACAACAGGATTTTGGAGTATTATTTTGGTGAAGAGATCACTGAGATAGGTCTTGGGCAAGAGACACAGTAAGACTTCAAGAAGTCACAAATTTACTTGAAATTTGTTTCTTGAAGGCCACATAATTGTTTTAGCCATCTTTTGTTGTGACAAAAAATTATGGATGGCTAACACCACCAGAAACGAATGTGAAAACTGCTACCTCTTTTGCATTTGAAAATGAAAATTGACACCCACCATTTGATGGGACCTGCAATTAATGCATTTACGATGGTTTTATATCAAAGTTTTAAACCTTTGATATACGTTTTTTAATGTATAATTTCATATTCGGAATTTAAAAAGAAACTCCGCCTGACTATACTAAAACCTCTCGACTATGTCCAAACCCTTTTTTATCAAATTATATTTAAAAACCAGATTTGACCACAAATTTCCCTTTTGAAGACTGGCTAAACCAGTTGATGCACCAGTAAGCTGAACCAGACCTTCATTCAGCATCAACATTTCAGAAACCCTTTCAAGCATTTAAATACCTACAATTAAAGGTATTTTTTTGACAGTTAAAACCCTCCACAGTCAAATAGGCTTTCAATTAAAAAAAAATTATCAAGAAATTGCCCAAAAATGCCCTAAAACAGGCCAAACCCTAGTCAATTTTTCCCAGAAGCTGTGTTCGTAAAAACATCTATTGAAGCCAATTTCCTCAGCTTACGACCTCTAAGATCAATTCTAGAAAAAGGAAAAGGATTTAAAACATACAGTGCACACTAAAAACCCTATTTGCAATCAACCTATTTGGAAAACCCTCGTTTTCTGTCTTATTCCAGTTCATATCCTCCGATAAAGAAAATTCGCTCTTGCAAACAGTTTAAGCTTGCAAAAGTTAGTAAAAAATGACGAAAAAACAAATCAAAGTTAAATCTAGAGGTTCTAAACCAACCAAACCTGTAGGATCCAAACCCCCTAAACCTGTCACACCTAAAGATATTAAAGCTACTCTAGCCCTCACTGTTAAATCCAATGTGTAAGTAAATCCTTTCCAGCCACTTGTAGCTGCTAAAGAAACCATTCCATTAATTGATATGGATTACAAAATTGCTAACCCTATGTTAGAATTTAACCTTTTGTAAATCCATAATTGGTGCTATGATAAGTACTTAGACAGAGATGAAATACCTATTTGGGAAACTCATTTTCCCCAATATGTAGTTTCACTTACTCACCCTGGACAAGACTTTGTTAGAATGTGTCAAAACCATTATGAACCATACCAAAGGGTTATTGTAAATGCATATAGAAAGGTCCTTTTTACAATCATAGTAGAATCCATAAATCAAATGCTTAAATTACGATCTGATCCTCAGTTAGCCCCCCTATGTATTGAATTTTTGACCCAGTTATGCTTAAGCCTGGATTTCCAAAAAAGGTTTATGATCTTTCAAAAATTTTGGCCTTCCCATGTTGAAAATCCAAAAATAAACCCCCCTTATTCTGCTGCTGAATTTCCTGAAGGGTCCAGGCATATAATTCCAATGCTATCTTTTACACTTGGATACTTCACAGATGGATTCACTGATGAATCCATTCTTTTCTTTTTATCTACCTTATCCGCCAGCCAACCTCCTGCACTCATTTTTTACTATGCCACATTCATAGCACATAGCATTCATCATCAGCTTACCAAAATACCCACTAAAGGGGTTTTCAGATACTCTTCCTACTTGTTTCATTTGTTTTTATTCTTCGAAGCTGACAATTTTCCAATTGCTTTAGAAAATATGGCATTGGAGGTTTAGCTTTTATCTATTGTCTTATGGACTTCCTTGCTAAGGAAATAAAACAGTGAATTTAATTATACAGACTTCTCAGACCTTTTCCTCCATACAACAATGAATATTTTGTACAAAGCAGAGCAGCCCAGGGTCAACAAAGAAATGAAGATAATATTACAACTATCAGAATAGTGCAAAATGAGAGACTGGTTTCTTTATAAAAATCACATAGAGATAAGAATTTTTGGCTCACACGTATTGCCTTATAAGTTGCCAAAGTACATGAGTATGAGAATTTTTGCATTGGAATATTTAAGGAAAATTCTAAATTTTGACTCTATCAACTTCTTAGTTGCACGAGAAAAGACTCAATTCAAGTTGAAGGATCAAATTGATCCTTTCATCATGAATAATTGAGAAGAAAAAAAAGGAATTTCGAAAATGCTAGTAGAATTCAAATTTCAATAGAGTTTTCCATGGAACTATGATCCTCAAGGGATCCTGAATAATTTAAGGGTAAAGTGTAAAATTACACCCTTCATACATGAGCCCAAGCCAGAAATTGATAAATTTTCCAATAAAGAGGAATTGTTGGAAAACACATTGATAGATACAGTCATTAATGCAGAGGAAGGAGGACAAGTGGTTACAACACAGGGCCTGGAAGTTGTAAAGCCACTAGAAACTTTAGCTAAAAGAAGCAGAGAAGAAGGAACATATACATCTTAAACAACCACAGAAACAAAATTCAAGTTGATTAACAATAAAAGGCTCAAATTTAGTTCCATGGGGAAAGAAAATGTAATTGATGTTGAGGATACAAATGAGCCCGAGGTAAACAATGATGAAGCCACAGTGATAATCAATGAGACTCTTGCAAAGATTGGAAAAAATCAAACAAAAAGTAAAGATGATACCCAGATGATTCAGAAACAAAATATGGATGCTTCTTCTCCATAGAGAACTAAGGAAAAATACCTAGATATAAAAGAATAACATAAGTAGATAAAGCAGAAAAATGAGGAAATTCAGTTAGAAATATATTCTCAATTCCTCAAGGAAAAACCAGGTAACCAGAATAGGCTACTGACAACCTTTGACTATTCCACAAAAAAAATGATTTTGTGATTTCTGAAACCAACTACTTCAATACCCAAGACAGTGGCAAACTATAAAAATGTTGAGTTTGAAGTAGATAATGAAAATGTGCATGAGCTAGAACAAATTGAATTCCACATGCATAGCTCTAAAATGTTATATTCAAATGTGGTGACAAAGGCTATGAGTGCTACTAAGTTGTAGAATACCATTATTAACATGCAGGATCAAATGAATCTAGACAAAGGCTCTTTGTATGCTAAATACCTAAGGATTAAAGCCTTAGAGGATTTGAGTTTACAGGTGGGATATGATCCCTCAAATGTGCAGGCAGCTGAATTGTTCATTAAGAAAAATATTGAAGATATTGCAACTTTTAGGAAAAAACTTAAGCTTCCTCAAAGTGAGCACGCACAGACTAAAGAGATCCTTCAAGAGCAAAGTGGAAAAGAAGAGATGATGAATCTCATCCTCAAACTAACTACTCAAATCAAAGAAATGGAATCTAAACTGGACCAACTTGTCCAAGAGAAAGAAACTGTGAAAGAGAATGAGACTCCTATTATTCCTTCAGTAATACCAGTGATTACTATAGCAGTGGAAATTAGGAGAAACACTAGCACCAAAGGAACCACTGGCAACTACAGTTCCAGTGAGTTCAACAACTACTTCAAACACAAAATCTTCCACAACACAGGTCCAACAAGCAGATGGAGCAGGTTAGATTGTGAAGGATATAGAGGAATTGTCTTTAAAAAATAATGAATCAATAGCCTAAAGAAAATGATTGAAAATCTTGAATCCAAAAGTAAGCTCACTGAAATAAATGCCAAAACCCATGAGCAGAAGGAAATTAGACTTGGAGATCAAATTAAGGGATTGCAGAAAGAGCTAAAATTAATTGAACAAATTTCATTTGTCAAGAATAATTTATGGAAAAACATAATTGAGGCCATCCACACTCAATGGCCTTCAATTCAGATTATATATGAGCAAAGAGACTTATTGCCAAAGATTCAGATGACTAAGGATGACTTAACTGATAAGCCAACTCAGACTTTAAAACTAATCACTTTTCTAAACATCAAGAATAGAGAAAAGTTGGAAGAGTTACAGATACTGGATAGAACAGAGACCATTTTGCATATTAAAAAGGTAGTAACAAAGAAAAATTTGATGAACTACCTAGAAGAGAAGTGTGAAGCAATGAATATTTCCATAACAAAGTTAATGGTGAAATATACAAACTTGAGAAAGAAGGGCTTGCCATATATTCATGTCTTTAATGAGAAATTAATGCCCCAGAAAGATTATGATAACAAAATCAGAGAATTTTCCAAGGAGAAAGTAAGTAAACTGTTTCCACATGGAGGTAAATTCCTCCTCCAACACTTTGAAGATTAGTTCTTTCTTCAACATGAGATAAAAAATATTTTTTTCTTTAAGCCCAATTTTGCTAAATACACGGAGGCAGATGAGAATTTTAGAAAGCTAAAGAATGTAGAAATTCCCAATGATGAAAAGTGGCATGCATTTATAGATTTAATGTGAAAAAAAGAGGTAAAACAGTGAAGAAATTACCTAGGAAATAGTCACGAATAAACAATAAACAAAAGGTCAGTCTGCTGATTTTTTACTACCAAAAGAAATATTTTTACAGGAGTAAAACAATTGAAATATCAGTTAAAGTGTATCTGAATTAAAGGGCAGCGTTAAAGAGTATTAGATGAAAGAGTATCAGCCAAGGAAACTCAACTAAAGATATTTTCTAGCAGCTAGCAAAGCAGGAAAACAAATCACTCAAAGATCCTTGATTATATAAAGTAGTTCTATTTATTTTTGATAACTCGACATCTTGCTGATTAGTTAAGTAGCTGTCCCTCTTATTTTGTAAAGATATTTTCTATTTCCTAAAGATATTCCTAAATGTCTTCTAGGATATTTGTAACTACATTTTGTATAAATACTTCTACATTTGAAGTATTGAGTGTGGAATAAAATTGCTAGACTTTACCATAGACTTTTTGCTGAAACATTGGAGGTTATTATTTGTTGATTTCGAGGTAGCAGACTGGACAAAGATAAATTGGCATCATAATTTAGGATCCCTATGATAAACTGATGAGTAAAGTACCTTCTTTTTGTCATTATTTTCTTTCTTGAGTTTCATGCATTCCATTATATATGTTTGTTCAATCTTAATGAGTAACTAGGAATATTACTATAGGCTAGTCCTTTACTCCCTATTTTTAACTAGTTACCATTTGAATTTTTTCTGCTGATTTCTAGTGTTAGGAATTCTTAATTGCTCCTACTCCTGTTTGACCCTTGCCTCCTCCTTCCACTTTTTGGATCAAAGGATGTTTCATATCCTTTTATCCTGATCATACCATTTCACCAAAAACAATTTTCCCAAATATCTGAGGGTTATCTATCTTGCCCTTAATACATTTGTACATTTTTGGCCTTGAATTATAGTAATGCTATCTAGTTTTAGACTCCATAGCCCGATGGACAAGTAGATTTCTCTCTAGTTTACTTCTAAGTGATTTTTTGCCACCAAAACCTTTAAAAAGAAACCAATTGTTCTATCATAACTAGCCTAAAAACATAAATCAAAAAACAAAGATAAATGTTAAGGAGAGAGCCCTCTCTAATTCTAGGAAGGCTAGATCCTAGGATTTGAAGTAGGTTTTTGGTTACCTCTCGTGTTCTTAGACTAAAAACTCAAATCCTACAACTTAAGAGATTACTAGAGTGATAACATACTGGTGACCATACTGGGGAATTAACCAATCTCTAGTCTTAAATTTAGTCTTAAAGGAAGATCTTTCAATTATATTTTTACTTTAAGATTATTTTTATAGGTTGTGGGTATTCAAAACAGTCATTCTGGATTCTAGGAAAACCTACTATACCAAGTCTAACCCGAATCCTAAGCCTGCAGTTATAGTAGATAACCCAGAACAGATTGGAAAAAAGAAAAAAAAAATTGTCAATTTAGAAACTGAAGTACCATTAAGAAAATCCAATTCTTTAACCAAAGGGTTAGTGAGTTTAAATGATATCGATTTTGATATAAAATTTTAATATTCATTGTTTAAAACTAATCTGAAACTGATTTGAAAAATACTGCTATAGATCCTGTTTTCCTTTCATTTTTGAATGCAAAACAGAAAAATATATCAGTGGGAACAAAGTCAAGTAAATTTGAATATCAAAATACAGTTGAAAAAATGAATATTTCATTGATTAAATTTATTAATGAAGCTATTGAATTAGCTCATTTGTTATCTTACATAAAGCCTCTAGTTTCTCAATTGCACACAACCATAATACCAACAACAGAATCATCTTTATATGATGTCACTTCATTTAAAGATAATTGTGGAAGTTCATCTATAGACCATTTCATTCCTAAGTTGCCTTTATAGCCTAGGATATTATTTCCTTCATCCACTCAACCCATTGCATCCACTACTTTGAAATCATATTTTATAAGCACCACATTTTTATTTCCTAGCAATTCCATTTATATACCATCTTCATTTCCCAGCTCTTCAACTGCAGTTGTTAATTCATCAACTACCATGTCTAGCACTTCCCCTATCATTATTGTTATACCTCCCAGCTCAACAAATCTTCAAGCCATGGCGGCTAGGTATGCCTCCCTTGTTTTACCCCAAAACCTCCATGATATGTGTCAATATTACCAAAAAAATGTACCATTGTTTGATGGTCTTTCACAATATACTGCTCAACAATATGTAACTAAAATGACAAATTACTGTGAAATCTATGAAACTGATGAGTCAGATGTCCAAATGAGGTTATTTGCTCAAATTTTGACAGGAGAAGTTAAAAAATGGTTCAAAAATTTAGCTACTGGTAGTATAGCTGATTTAGCTGCATTTCATAGAACATTTTTAAATAAATGGGAAAAGAAAAAGAACCCCCTTCAAATTTTGTCTGAGTTTGATGCTTTGAAAAGATCTCCTAATGAGTCTGTCCAAGACTATTGCACTAGGTATAGCAACGCCTATAATTATATTCCTGGAGCTCTTAAACCTACACCTTATTCTGTTATGCTCAAATTCCCTAATGTATTTGATACAGATATGGCCTATCAATTAAGAAAAAGAGATGTTGAAATCTTAGAATAGATGCAATTAGATGCGGTTAGTGTAGAAATTAAGATTCTAGCTAGGAAGGCCAGACTTGGAAATGAAAAAAGAGTTACAATTAAAGACGAAAATTCAAACTCAGATGTTAAATTAGATTTCATTGCTAAAACTTTAGAAGGGTGATTGAAATATTAGATAATTTAGATAGAAAAACTCAATAGGATAATCAACCTAAGATCATAAATCCCAATTTCAGAAAAACAATAACCCTAGAAAAGCTAAAGAAGCTACTCCAGACCAAAACATTAGACACCCATTTCAGGACAACTATGCTGAAAGTTCTCAAAATAATGATGAAGATGAGGAGGAAATCAATAATATAATGGGAATATATGAAAACAACGCCATTTTCCTCACTTAGGAAGATCTGGAACTATTTGAGCTTCAACAACTCAAATTAAACTCCAGTGAATCCTTTGACTACAAACAAGGTTATGACTTTGCTATTAATGAAATTCACAGTCAGTATAGCCTTAGAAATAAGAAAAATAGTGAACCTTATACTAAAAAAAATTCCAAAAATCTAAATAAGAAAAATGTAGAAGCCCCAAAAACAAAAGTTTTGGAAATTCTCGCAAGGGAAGATAAGCAAAATTCCAATCCTTCTAGTCCCAAAAAATCAACAATTCCAAAAATTGTTGACATTACTAATGAAGTAGCTCAATATTCTAAAGATGCATGGAAAGATAATACTCCTAAAGCTTCTGATTCAGTAAAAGTAATAAATTCTTATTCTAAAATAGTTTCTGCTGATTCTAAATTAGAAAATCCTAGAGCAGAAAGTTCCAAAAAAACTGTTGATAATTCTAAGTCTGATAAAATTTCTGCTACCACACAAACAGTCCCTCAACATAAAATTAAAAGTAGCAAAACTTAAGAAACTGAGATAGAAAATGCCAAGACAATTAAAGGTAAGAATACAACTATTGTAAATCAAGAAAAACAAACTCAGATCACAGTTACTAAAGATGAATTAGTTCAAATTAGTAAATCTTAATCCTCATTCAATATTCAGTCTGAAATTGCTAAGTTAGAAATACCTATTCCTTTAACAAAATTGGTTAAAAATGAGTTATATAAATCAACTATAACTGAAACTTTGAATATGAATGATGGTGAAGATTCCATTAATTTCAATGATGATCAACCTGAGTTGATTTTTGGCCCTGATGTGAATGGAAAGCATTAAGATGGATCAATCCTTCCTTTCTATATCATTCTTACCATCCATGATCATATTTTACACAATTCTATGTCAGATTCAGGAGCTTCCCAAAATTTAATGCCTAAAGCTATCATGAAAATTCTTAACCTAGAAATAACTAGGCCTTACAAAGATTTGTTCTCATTTTATTCTAGCAAAGTTAAGTGGTTAGGATTAATTAAAGACTTATGTGTAAATTTGGTTCAGTACCCTGGTAAGAGTACAGTAATGGACATTGTAGTAGCTGACATCCCACCAAAGTATTGTATGCTTCTTTCTCTCTGATGGGGAGAAAAGTTTCAGGGATCTCTACAACTGGACATGAGCTAAGCTACAATATCATTGTTTGGTCAACCCAAAAAGCTATATAGGGAAACTTGAATGAAATTCATGGTCAGTAGTGCTGAGAGATTCATAAATTTCCCTATTTATTCTACACCAACTGACCTTGAATCTTTCATATTATGTAACTCTGATAAAGATGAAATACAACTGAATTGATTGATAAAAAGTCAAAACCAAACAATGAAAACATTTTTCATGAATCCCTTTCGCACTTAGACTTTCATGGCTCTGTAAATAAATCAGGAGTGGGAGCAGTAGTATGGATCACAAATATGGAAACTAATCATTCAAAAGGACATGCCTTTAGACTCAACTTTAAATGTACCAACAACATGGCAGAGTATGAGGCACTTATTCTAGGCCTCTAAATCATTAGAAATTTAGGAGGAAAAATAAGACTAATCATTGCAGATTTGGAATTAATCATAAAGAAAATAAATGGAGATTATTCTGTGTATAAACCTAGACTAGCCAGATATAGAGATATAAAAATTGATTTAACTGATGAGTTAATGGAATGCAAGTTTTCTTCTATACCCAGAAAAAAAAATATTCAAGCACATTGTTTAGCAACTTTTGTCAGTACTTGTAACTTTCCATTACAACCAACTCATAGGTATACTGCTGAAGTTAAACATAGACCGATCACCCCAGACAACCTCAAGTACTGGCAGATTTTCTCTCAGGATGAATAGATTTACCATTTTTTGAATAATGAGGAAGAATTCCAAAATTGTAAAATAGATACAGACTCTAATATACATTCAGATTTTGATTTTCAAATAGATAACATAGATGTACATAAATTTAACAAACCAACTGTATTTACTCAATCTGATATAGATAACTTATAGAATATAGATGTTCAGCAAATCATTGAAGAAGAAATTGACATGTTAGATTTGAAAGATAACTTTTTGCCTAAAGGTTTAACCCCTTTGGAAGACCTTTTCGATTCTAATGATGTGCCTAAAAAGCCAAAAAGGGAACCAGTTAGGTTTGACATTAATGAATGTAACATTGGGATAGAATTAAAACAAAAAATGATTAAATTGTTGAAATCTTTACCTTTACAAGAAAAGGAACAATACATGGATCTTTTAAAATAATATCAGGATGTGTTTGCTTGGAGTTATTAAGATCCTAAAGCTTATGACACAAACATAATCCAACACAGAATTCCCATAAAAGATAATCAGAAGCCATTCAAACAAAAATTGAGGAGAATTAATCTTGTTCTATTACCTTTGATAGAAAAGGAAGTAAAATGTATGTATGATGCTCAAATCATTGCACCAATCAGATATTCTGATTGGGTTTCAAACCTAGTACCAACAAGAAAGAAAACATGTGAAATTAGGTTATGTGTCGACTTTAGATATCATAACAAAGTGTCTTTAAAGGATAATTACCCTTTACCAAAGATGGAAAAAATATTAGAAAGGGTAGTTGGTTCCTCTAGAATCTCTTTGTTAGATGGTTTTTCAGGATACAGCCAGATCCTAGTCCAAAAGGAAGAGTAGGCTAAAATAGATTTTACCACTCCTTGGGGCACTTTCATGTATGCAAAAATTCCCTTTGGCCTCATGAATGCAGGAGAAACCTTTCAGAGAGCTATGGACATAACCTTTGATAAGGAAATTCATGACTTATTGGTAATTTTTCTTGATGAAATTATTGCATTTTCCAAAACAAATAATGAACACTTGGATCATTTGAGAGAGGTTTTCATTAAATGTAGGAAATTTTTCATCTATTTAAATCCCAAGAAAACTCTCTTTGGACTAGAGGAAGGTAAGTTACTTGGACATACAATTTCAAAAGAGGGAATTAGAATTTATCCTGCTAGTATAGAAGCAATTTTGAACATTCATCCACCTATAAATATCAAATAATTACAGGCTTTCTTGGGTAAAATTAACCTTTTAAGAAGATTTATTTCAAACTTAGCGGAAATCATTAGAGGAATGAACATTATGCTGAAAAATTACTCAAATTTAAAATGGAAACTTAAATCCAAACAATAATTTGATTCCATAAAACATGCTTTAACTAAAGCACCAGTCTTAATGAGTCTAGATTTCAAGAAAAAATTTATAATTTTTTCTTTTGGATCAGAACATACCATTGCTGCAGTTTTACTGCAGAAGAATGATCAAGGTTTTGAATAGCCCATAGTTTTTTTCAATAAGACTCTTAGATATGCACCTCTAAAATATAACATAATGGAAAAAGAATCTTTAGTCGTGGGTAAAGCTATAAAATATTTCACAGTTTACATTCTCTATTTCCACATAATTGCTTATGTCCCTAATTCAGTAGTTAAAGACAGTCTTACTCAAGATGGCCCTGATGGAAGAAGAGGTAAATGGATTGCCACTATCCTAGAATATGACATAGAAATTAAACCAAAAACAGTCATTAAAGTACAAGGATTAGCCAGATTAATGGTTGAATCCAACTGTAATGCATTAGCCATAAATTTTATTGCTCAGATTGATGACTAGGAAGAGATGGCGACTCCACTAATTAGTGAAGTCTTTCTAGACTCACCTTGGTACTCAGATATTATGTTTGTACTTACAAACTTACAAGCTCCTCCTAGATTATCAAGGAAAAAAACCATATTTCTTAAACTTAAAGTAATGAGATTTTGTATTTTAGATAATGTGCTTTTTTTGGAAAGAACATAGTGGGATATTACTAAATTGTTTACTAAAAGCAGAAGCTGACAAAATTATTGAAGAATTTCATGTAGGTGACTGTGGAGGGAATTTATACTCTAAAAGTACTACAGATAAGATTCTTAGAGTTGGTTTTTACTGGCCTACCTTATTTTCTGATGTTAATAAATTTGTTACTTCATGTCACAAATGTCAAATTTTTGGAGGAAAAAAGAAGTTGTTACCTTTACCTCTAAAGCCAATTTCAAATGAGATGCCATTTCAACAATGGGGTTTAGAATTCATTGGAGAAAATCACCCTCCATCCTCTGGCTAACATAAGTGGATTTTGATTGCCACGGATTACTTTACTAAGTGGATTGAAGCCATTCCTAATAGATAATCTATTGACACAGTCATTATCTCTTTCACAGAAAACAACCTTTTATCTAGATTTGGATTCCCACAGAAAATAATTACTAGTAATTCAACAACATTTAAATCTAAGAAAATTATTGCCTTATGTCACAAGTATCATATTACCCTAGGCCACTCTACTGCTTATTACCCTCGGGGTAATGGACTAGCTGAATATTGAAACAAAATTCTTGTAAATATCATTAAAAAATTACTTGAAGATAACAAAAAGACCTGGAATAAAAAGTTAGTTTATGCCTTATGGCGAGATAGACTTACCACGAAAAATTCAATTGGCACTTCCCCTTATCAATTTGTTTATGGGATGGATGCAGTTTTCCCATGAATGTTAGGTGTTCCAGTGATGAAGATAATTCAAGAATCACAAGTAGAAATCAATGATATACAAAGGAGGATAAATCAAAATATACATCTACAACAAACAGGGGAAGAATTCTATGAGAAATCCCAAGTCATTAATGATTAAATTAATATTTTTTTTGATAAAATAAGTAAATAAGTTGACTTTTACATTGAAGATCAAGTGTTAAAGTGGGATTCTAGGAGAGAGGACAAAGGTAAGCATGGGAAGTTTGAATTTCTATGGAAAGGCCCTTATGTAATTTATGGATATAGGGGTAACAACTCTTTATTCATCAAAGATTTGGATGGAACAAATATTTAAGAAGGACTAGTTAATGGTAGAATGCTCAAAAAATACTATTCTTTTGAGTTAACCAATAGTTAGTCCTAGTTACTTTTTACATCATTGCAAATATCCATTGAAGTTTAGATTTGATTGGATATTTTCTTTCCAAAGTTGAAGCCTAGAGAGAAGGCCCCGAGATTTTAAGAGTAAAAGGTCATAAATATGAGTTTTTGTAGAAAACAAAAGACAATTACTCGATCATCATGGTCAAAGTTGAAGGCTACTAGTCTTAGAGTTCTTGATATTCCACCAAGAAATGCCATCCCCGTGTGAAGCCGCTACTAGGGTCCTATATATATAGGATTCATAATTTTGAATTTAGTTTTGATAGTCTTGTAAAACATGTACATACCTTTATTTATGCGAGTTGTTTTCCCATATTTTGAAAAAAAAAATCAAAAACAAAAATAAAAAAGACAGTAAAAAGTCCTAAAAGAAAGATCAAAGAACTTAAAAAATACATAAATCTCAAAAGAAAAAAGATGAAATAAAACATGAAAGTGTGCAAGTTCAAATGCCACTTCCTTTTACTTTTTGCACATTATTATGGCAAAGTGTCAATAAATGCCATAATCCATGATGAGTGAAGCTATCTAAACTTGACTTGTCGTGTTTTAAATTTCCATGTTTTAGATAAAGAATAAAGTTTTGTGAGACAGTTTAATCCTGAAAAATCAGTAGATATGTAGAGAATAATGAGGAGCTCATCAGTTTAATCTAAGACCTCAGATGAAATAAGGTAGAAATATATAGTTCTACGCTGTCAGAAGAAAAAAATGTTTCAAGGTAGCAAGCTTAAATGCACCTGCTAAAAGGAAGAAAAAAATGTTAGAGTAATGTTGGGTAGGTAGAAAGAAGTGGGAAAAAGCATGTAAATATTCTTCACTGGGAAAAAATCACTAATTTCCCTCCCCTTGTAGGTATTCAGTATTCTATACTACCAGTCAAAGAGGCTTAGAGCATTTCTATGACTTGTGTTGGGACCGAACCCAAGGCTTACTAACTGGATAGTGGAAAATGTTGAATTCTTATGATAAAATTCCCTTTACCATTATTTTATCCCTCATTCGTAATTTTTAGTCATCTTCATAAGTGAATAATTCTTCTTACTTAATGAAACTTAAAATCCCATTTAAATAACTTCATTCATAAAAATACAAAAACCCTAAAAAAACACTTTATCCTAAGTAAATTGGTGAAATGATGAAATATTAAGCTATTCTTTTATTAATTCCATTTACATGGTCATTTAGTGTATTTTTTTGTATTCATTTTCCCCTTGTCATATTAACTTTTAAATTATGCTATTAATTCCCTAAAAATACCTTATCCTATCTATATAATTCCCTTTATATAAAATACCCCCTAAAATCTACTATTATAAGATTTTTGACCAAAGATATTATCCACATGTTGAATTAAAACCAAAAATATATTCCCTTTGGTCTAAAAACTACCCTTAAACAAATACCCTGCCCCCTATATTTATAGTCCTTTCAAAAATTCTAAAACTGTATAATAAAATGAAATGCAAAAATAGCTTTTATGCATATCCTATGTATTTTAACACGCGAAAGAATTTCACTACCCATTACATTTTTATCCTAATTATTGAGATGCATCGCACCTTTGTAAATACACTCACCATCCCTCCCCACATAAATTTAAACCTTTTTCATTTTTGCCATTATATAAAACCTCACATTTTATATAAAATTAACCCAAGGTTTTAACACCCCGACCCGCATATATAAGCTTTTCTTATGTAAAATTGCCCTTTTTCATATAAAAAATTTGATTTAAAAATGCATTATACAAAGGTTTTTATCCCCCAGCGCATATCATTTACCGTGGTCCCACCATCTTTTTGACCACAACTTTCAAGCAGATCCTCACCCTTCACTCCCGATCACAAGATCCAACAATGTGAAATCAATATCGTGAAAAAAAATAAAGCATCCGTTCCAGCACTAATCGAGCGCGAAATGGGTGGTTTTGACAATTCCAACCCCAGTGATGTGTCATTTTTCTATTGGATCACGTTCATTTGGGTAAAAATAGCTTACCACTAGTAACGAACGTGAAAACTGCTACTTGTTTTGCATTTCAAAATAAAAACTTTTGCCCACCATTTGATGGGACATGCAATTAATACATTTATGATTGTTGAATATCAAAGTTTTAAACCTTTGATATACATTTTTTAATGTATAATTGTGTATTCCAAATTTAAAAAGAAACTCCACCTGACTGTATTAAAACCTCTTGACTGTGTTCAAGCCCCTGTTTATCAAATTCTAGTGTTGGAAATATTGTCATTGATGGAAAAGGAAGTGGCACAGAAGGAGCATCTGAACAGAAACAAGGCAAAGAGAGAAGCGAAGAGACCAGCAGAAAGAGAAAAGAAGTAGAGAGGAACTAAGGCAGCAGACAATGCAGTGACAAAGTAGGATAAAAAGGCTTTCGAATAAAAAAAATAAGTGAATGGTAATCTGTGATAAATCCATTGAAGGAATTAATGGTTGAAGAGATATGATGAATGTATCAAATATTAAAATTACGATGGACCATAATACAGTGATCAGCTTGCGGAATCAAGAACTTGAGTGTGCATTTAGAAGCAGAACTGTGACAGGATAAAACTATGAACATGCAATGGAAGGCAGCAACCGGTGTAAATAATGTATGTTAAAAGACTCAAACAAAATTGTGAAAAAAGTGTTAAACCTAGAAATGGAACTATAATAAAAGGAAAAACCTTAAAAGTGCAACTTAATAATACATTTAAAAGGCGACGGAACCCTCCGTGGAAGAGCGGAACCATGACCAAGTGAACAGCGAAGGTGGTTTACGGTTTTCATCGCACCACCTATATGGAGTGAGCAGTATTTGAGGAGTTGGGAGAGATTCCATAAATCACTCGACACGTGGCAAGGAGACCCATGGAAAACCGCTTGTCACTATGCCCCATCATGTGTTATAGTTTGACCTAGGATGCCCAACGATATCGTTGAGCATCGTTGATCTGGGAAGGGGTCATCGTACGGTTATCATTTGTTGAAGGTGTGCGAAGTTTAACACAGGTATGGCGGGCCATCGCACGTTAACGTTTGGCATCGGAGGTTGAGCAATATGCATATATGCCGTTGATATGGAAGCTTGCTAATCTAACGATGATCAGACGCTGGACTTGCACGAAATTTACTTATGGTACTGTGCACGTATTTGATTGGCTATTGACTATATTTGTGGGCCCGGGGTCAAAGGTTTATCATATTGTTTGAAAGCGTTAAAATGTGAAAGGTTAACCTTAATCCTAAAGTTATGTTCAAAAGTATTAAATTAATTATTTAATGGAATAGTGTGAGTTATGGACACCCCGCTGGATTATCTATTTTGACCTCGTACACAAATACCATTAGAAATTGAATGGTTTTGACCCAAGGTTTTAGTAAAGGCGAAAACTATATAAGGTGATGAGAATCATGGAGAACGCGGTGCATGTGAGAGGGTTGATAATAAACCAATCTCTTTTAGAGATATGATGAAGAAACTATGATATATCTGAATCTATGGTGCACCTATGATTATGATGATCAAATGATGATTAATCGACTAACGAAATCATGAAGAACGTATGCATGTGCAAGGGTGGTGAATGAATACAAAATTTCTCTAGGAAAATCTGCGTGGACGAACTCTATTCTTAATTGATAAATCTGAGTCTATGATGCACCTATGGATATGATCGAGAAACGATGAATCTCTACTATGATCGGAAAAAGAAGTTATGAAGACCTGATGGAAGTTTGATGAAGAAACTGAAGAAATTTGACAAATCCGAGGGTTGGAGCTTTCTGTATGAAAGCGTAAGTATCCTGCCAGTAAAAGCTGGTGTGAAAAGCAGGGGGGTTGGAGCTCCCTTCCAGTAGTGGCTGGAAAACAAGAAAAGGTTGTAGCCTTTCTGCAGGTGGGTGCCTGCGTGCTGGTATAAGTCTGCACCAGCACAAATTGTAAGATGTTTTCTTTATAATAAAAATTGAAGACTGATATTACAGCAGTGGTGGTTTTCTCCCAAATTGGGTTTCCACCTTAAATACTGGTGTTCATATGTGTTACTTATGTTTGATGGTTTGTTCTGTTATCTCTGTTCATGCTTACCGCTTACCAAACATCTGATGAATGAATGATGCAATAAGTTCTCTGGACATACAAGTTGGATTCAGTAATGTAACATATGGTTTTAAACAGAAGGAAAAGTAAATTTTTCAGTTAGCTCTAAATACTGATTCACCCCCCTCTAAGTATTTTTTTCAACAATTGGTATCGGAGCAAGTTATTCTAGAAAAAGCTTAGCTGCTAGAAGGAATATCAAGCAAGATGAGAAATCAAGATGGAACAGCATCTATCAGGCCTCCGCTCTTTCACGAAAACAATTTAATCTTCTGGAAAACAAGGATGAGATCCTATCTTCAGTCTCTGGGAGAAAATGTATGGGCAATTGTTGAACAAGGATATCAATATCCAGCTGCAGTACCAACAGATCCGACGGAAAGAAAGAGTTATGAAACAAATTAAACGGTGGTCAATGCTCTATTGGGAAGTCTAACTGAATTAGAATTTGTCAAAGTCATGCAGTTGAATACAACAAAGGAAATATGGGACAAAATCATTCTGAGTTATGAAGGTGATGCAAAGGTAAAAAGTGCTAAACTCCAAACTCTCAGAATTCAATATGAGAATCTAAAAATGGATAATGAGGAGAGAATTACCAATTTCTTCTTACATCTTGATGATATTGTAAATCATATGAGAAATCTGGGAGAAAAAATAACTGAATCTACTTTGGTTGAGAAAGTCTTAAGATCACTAACGACAAAATTTGAGTCAAAAGCTTCTACTCTTGAAGAAAAACAAGATCTTCAAAATCTTACTGTGGTGTAACTTCATGGCATACTAATTGCATATGAAATGAGAAGAGGAGGACCATATGAAGTCAAAGAAGCAGTCTTTAGAACTTCTACAAAAGGGAAGGAAGTGCAAAAAACAGAAGGATCAGGATATATCTCAGAAGAAGATGAGATAAACTTTGTAAAGAAACTTCAACTTGGCACAGGACGGTTCAGAGGTAAGCTTCCTTTCAAATTTTTTGATTGTGGAAGAGTTGTTCATTATGCTGCTAAGTGTTCTCATAAAGAAACACATAAAAAGGGGAAGGATGTAGTAAGAAGGAATAAGAATCGTTATAGCACTAGAAAAAGTTACTATACTCATGAAGACAGTGATGGGTTATCTGATAGTGAGGAAGAATGTGAACAAGATCTTAGACTTCTCATGGCACTTGAAAAAGAATCTAGAGAAGAAAAGGATACTTTTGTGGATGCTCTAGAAGACAATGATTTTCTTGATGAAAACAATCAACTCAAAATTGTCCTAGAAGAGAGTAAAATAATCATAGAAACTCTGAAAAATTAGCTTGAAGAAAAAGAGAAACACAATAGGAAATTAAAGTGTGAAGTAGTAAGTCTAAGAAAAGAACTTGAGAAAGTAAAGACCCTGAATCTTAGATTTGCTAAAGGATCTGAAACCTTAGATGAGATTATCAAGGTACAATGTTCTCCCCTTATAAAGACAAGTCTTGGATATATCGGAGAATCTTCTCAGGCTTCAACACCAAATTATCTAAAAGCAGCTACTGCTGGTATACAACATGCTGCCACTCAGCAAGGGAATAAAGAATCTTTGCAGGTAAAGCATGATCACATCAATTCAAAGATCACTAATAGGAATATCTTTCAAAGAAACACCAATCAATAAGTAAATTCAAGAAGGAGATTTTATGATCGTAGAAATTTCTTCTTTAGTGGATAATGTTTCTCATGTCACAATTTTGGTCATAAAGCTATTCAATGTGTAGCATATAAAACCATCATGACAAGAGAAGCAAGAAAGAAAAGGATTGATATTAAACCAAAGAATAATACCTATAACAACTTTTCTCCTCTTCAAAATGAATTTGAATGCGCTTATTGCAATAACTTTGGCCATGAAGAATCTAAATGCAGGAGCCAAGTTCAGCCAAAAGAACAAGTTCCCTGAAGCTTCAAAGTATGGAAAAAGAAGGAATTACAGGTTGAAAATTGTGGCATAGCGTTATTTGCAGAAGATGAAGAAAACCAATGGTACATTGATAGTGGATGCTCAAGACAGATGACAGGTGACAAAAGAAAACTTCTTGCATATAGTTCTCTAGAAAAGGAAAAGAATGTTACATTTGGAAATGATACTCCTACCGTAATTAAGGGAAAAGGGTCTGTTTTTCTAAAAGAAAAGGTGAAAGCTAATGAATTTATGTATGTGGATGGATTAAAGCATAACCTATTAAGTGTAAGTCAAATGTGTGATCAAGGAACTGAAGTTGTATTCAGTTCAAAAGAATGTGTGGTACGTGATCTTGATACAAATAAAGCAATTATAAAAGGAAAAAGAACTCAAAGCAACCTGTATGTATTGAAAAACTGCAAAGAACAATGTTACTTGAGTAAATCTTCAGAAAATTGGCTATGGAATAGAAGGTTGGGGCGTCTGAGCTTCTCTCAAATCAAAAAATCAAGAAGACTTTAAGCTGTTCATGATCTTCCCAACATTACTCTACCTGAAAATATCATATGCAAATCTTGCCAATTCGGTAAGCAAACTAGAGTACAATTTAATGCCAAGGAAGGATCATCAAGTAAGCCTCTTGAACTCATTCATACTGACATATGTGGACCAATGAGGAAAAATTCACCACGTGGTGAAGAATACTATACCTTATTCATTGATGATTTCTCTAGAATGTATTGGATTGGGCAGCTTAAACACAAAGATGAAGCATTTGAGAAATTTCAGATATTCAAAGCACTAGTTGAGAATGAATTAGATCTAAAAATTAAGTGCCTCAGATCTGATCAAGGAGGAGAATACACATCATATGAATCCCTTGAATTTTGTGAACAACATGGCATAAAAAGATAGTTCTCTGTAGCTGGCACTCCACAACAAAATGGTGTTGCAGAAAGAATGAATAGAACAGTTCAACAAATGGCCAGAGCTATGCTTGATGATTCCCGAACACTAGACACATTTTGGGGAGAAGTAGCACATACAACAGTAAATATTCTTAACAAGGCACATGTTTGTGTAAATAGTGATAAAACTCCATATGAACTCTGGTATGGCAATCCTCCTACTATAAAGCATTTTAGAATTTTTGGAATGCTTTATCAAAAATAATGATGAAAAACTTGGCAAGTTTGAACCTAGAGCAGATGAAGGAATATTTCTTGGTTACTCCTCTAGGAGTAAAGCATATAAATGTTATAATAAAAGACTTTGAAATATTTTTGAATGTATTGATGTTGTTATTGATGAGTCTCCTGCAGCTCCAAAAGAAGAAAAACAAACAACAAATGAAGACAATGATGATGACATATATCCTTCTACATCAAATAGTAATGATACAAACAATGAACCCAGTAAAGAACCCGAAGATGATTTGTCTGAAAAGGCTCCATCTAGATATGTTCAAAAGAATCATCCAGAATCTCAAATTTTGGGAGAAAAGGGATCAGGTGTACAAACAAGAAGGTCTCTTGTTGGATTTTCTAGCAATCTAGCATTTCTGTCCACTATTGAACCTCACAATTTCAGTGAAGATAGCAAAGATGAATGTTGGATTCAAGCCATGAATGAAGAGCTTGATCAAATTGAAAAGAATCACACTTGGGAATTAGTACCAAGACCTCATGACAAAAATTTCATTGGAACTAAATGAATATTCAAAAACAAGTTAAATGAGAATGGGGATGTTATAAGAAATAAAGCTAGACTTGTTTGCAAGGGGTATGCTCAACAAGAAGGTATAGACTTTGAAGAAAACTTTGCTCCTGTAGCCAGACTTGAAGCCATAAGAATTTTTCTTTCTTTTTCAAGCTTCCAACAAATCAAGGTTTATCAAATGGATGTTAAATCTGCTTTTCTCAATGGTGATCTAGAAGAAGAAGTTTATATAGAACAACCAGATGGATTGATTTTGGGAAATGATGAAAAACTTGTTTGTAGACTTAAAAAGGCTCTATATGGTCTCAAACAAGCTCCAAGGGCATGGTACTATCGTCTTGACAAATATCTTCATCAACAAGGATTTTCAAAAGGGTTTGCTGATAGCAACTTATACACAAAAACTGAAAAATGACAAACTATTGATTCTGGTTGTATATGTTGATGATATCATTTTTGGAAGTAATGAAGAGTCTATGAGTCAAAAATTTGCTTCTGATATGCAGCAAGAGTTTGAAATGTCTTTGCTTGGGGAAATAACATTCTTTCTTGGCTTGCAAGTGCAACAAGCAACAAATGGCATATTATTATCACAAGAAAAATATCTCAAGCAAATCCTAAAGAAGTATGGCATGGAAGATTGCAAGCCTATAAGTACACCAATGATAACCAAATGTAATCTCAGTTCTAATGATGATTCTCCTATGGTGAATCAACCAGAGTACAGATCTATGATAGGAAGTCTACTTTATCTCACTGAGACAAGACCAGAAATCATGCATGCAGTTGGGAATGTTGGACGATTCCAAGCTAATCCAAAAGAGTCTCATCTTCACGCTGTGAAAAGAATATTCAAATATCTACAAGGAACTTAAGACTTTGTACTATGGTATCCAAAGAATGCTAATCTTACTCTTCATGCATACACTGATGTAGATTGGGCTAGAAGTATTGATGATCTGAAAAGAACTAGTGGCGGTGCATTCTATATGGGGCCCCGGTTAGTATCTTGGTTTAGCAAGAAGCAAAGCTCTATTGCCTTATCTATAGTAGAAGCAGAATATGTGGCTACAGCATCATGCTGCACTCAACTTCTCTGGATGATGCAAACCTTACAAGACTTTCAAATCAAATTTTCACCTCTTATCTCCATTATGTGTGACAATACATGTGCCATCAGTATCTCAAAGAATCATGTTATGCATTCCAATACCAAGCACATTCCCATCAAATATAACTTCTTACATGAACAAGTGATTGAACAAAAGGTGAAATTGGAGTATGTTCCCTCCAAAGAAAAAGTTGCTTATATATTTACCAAACCTCTACCCAAGGAAGCGTTCGAATATCTCAGACAGAAACTGGGAGTAGTCTCTACCATGTAGAGGTTTAGATCTACTTAAATACAAAAGATTAAATTGTTTGTGAGCTGTTGCTAGGCATCTCTGAATGCACAGGCTCAGGGGGAGCATTGGTCATATGAAAAGGATGCATTTTTGGTCATATTATGTTTGAAGATGCAGCATGATCTCAGGGGGAGCATGGTATTTTCGGTTCAAAAGATCTTGATCAACTCTTTTCCATTGATGTCAAAGGGGGAGGAAAAGCCACAATGGGTGTCTATAAGACAATCAGAAGAAGAGTATTGCCATCAATGCCAAAGGGGGAAATTTTTGGAAATATTGTCATTGATGGCAAAGGAAGTGGCACAGAAGGAGCATATAAACAGCAACAAGGCAAAGAGAGAAGCAAAGAGACCAGCAGAAAGAGCAAAGAAGCAGAGAGGAACTAAGGAAACAGACAATGCAGTGACAGAATAGGAGAAAAAGGCTATCGAATAAAAAAAATAAGTGAATGGTAATCTGTGAGAAATCCGTTGAAGGAATTAATGGTTGAAGAGATATGATGAATGTAGCAAAGATTACAATTACGATGGACCATAGTACAGTGATCAGCTTGCGGAATCAAGAACTTGAGTGTGCCGTTAGAAGCGGAACTGTGACAGGATAAAACTCTGAACATGCAATGGAAGGCAGCAACCGGTGTAAAGAATGTATGTTAAAATACTCAAACAAAATTGTGAAAAAAGTGTTAAACCTAGAAATGGAACTGTAATAAAAGGAAAAAACTTAAAAGTGCAACTTAATAATACATTGAAAAGGTGACAGAACCCTGTGTGGAAGAGCAGAACTATGACGAAGTGAACAGTGAAGGCAGTTTACGGTTTTCATCGCACCACCTATACGGAGTGAGCGATATTTGAGGAGTTGGGAGCGATTCCATAAATCACTCGACAAGTGGCAAGGAGACCCACGGAAAACCGCTTGTCACTATGTGCCAAAGCACGTTATAGTTCGACCCAGGATGCCCAGTGATATCGTTGAGCACCGTTGATCTGGGAAGGGGTCATCGGACGGTTATCATTTGTTGAAGGTGCACGAAGTTTAACACAGGTACGACGGGCCATTGCATGTTAACGTTTGGCATCGGACATCGAGTGATATGCATATACGT
The DNA here is from genome assembly GCA_034641835.2 of Pinus albicaulis. Classification (NCBI taxonomy): domain Eukaryota; kingdom Viridiplantae; phylum Streptophyta; class Pinopsida; order Pinales; family Pinaceae; genus Pinus; species Pinus albicaulis. The sequence continues at coordinate 1,479,073,891 of CM076577.1, forward strand.
CGTTGATCTGGAAGCTTGCTAATCTAACGATGATTGGACGCTGGACTTGCGCGAAATTTACTTATGGTACCGTGCGCGTATTTTATTGGCTATTGACTATATTTATGGGCCCGGGGTCAAAGGTTTATCATATTGTTTGAAAGCGTTAAAATGCGAAAGGTTAACCTTAATCCTAAAGTTAAGTTCAAAAGTATTAAATTAATTATTTAATAGAACAGTGTGAGTTATGGAGACCCCGCTGGATTATCTATTTTGACCCTGTCCATGAATACCATTAGCAATTGAATGGTTTCGACCCAAGCTTTTAATAAAGTCGAAAACTATATAAGGTGATGAGAATCATGGAGAACGCGATGCATGCAAGAGGGTTGATAATAAACGAATCTATTTTAGAGATATGATGAAGAAAATCTGATATATCTGAATCTATGGTGCACCTGTGAATATGATGATCAAATGATGATTAATCGACTAACGAAATCATGAAGAATGTATGCATGCGCAAGGGTGGTGAATGAATAAAAAATTTCTCTAGGAAAATCTGCGTGGACGAACTCTCTTCTTAATTGATAAATCCGAGTCTCTGATGCACCTATGGATATTATCGAGAAACGATGAATCTCTACTATGATCGGAAAAAGAAGTGATGAAGACCTGATGGAAGTCTGATGAAGAAACTGAAGAAATCTGACGAATCCGAGGGTTGGAGCTTTCTGTATGAAAGTGGAAGTATCTTGCCAGTAAAAGCTGGTGTGAAAATCAGGGGGGTTGGAGCTCCCTTCCAGTAGTGGCTGGAAAACAAGAAAAGGTTGTAGCCTTTCTATAGGTGGGTGCCTGCGTGCTGGTATAAGTCTGCACCATCACAAATTGTAAGAAGTTTTCTTTATAATAAAAATTGAAGACTGAGATTACAGAAGCAGTGGTTTTCTTCCAAATTGGGTTTCCACCTTAAATATTGGTGTTCATATGTATTACTTATGTTTGATGGTTTGTTCTATTATTTCTGTTCATGCTTACCGCTTACCAAACATCTGATGAATGAATGATGCAATAAGATCTCTGGACATACAAGTTGGATTTAGTAATGTAACATATGGTTTTAAACAAAAGGAAAAGTAAAATTTTCAGTTAGCTCTAAATACTGATTCACCCCCCTCTCAGTATTTTTTTTCAACATCTAGTTCAAAAACATATTTGACCACAGATTTCCCCTTTGAAGACCGGCTAAACCACTTGATCCACCAGTATGTCAGACCAGACCTTCATTCAGCCTCAACAATTCAGAAACCCTTTCAAGCATTCAAATACCTAAAATTAAAGGTATTTTTTCGACAATTAAAACCCTGCAGAGTCGAATAGGCTTTCAATTAAAAAAATTATCAGGAGATTGCCCAAAAATGCCCTAAAACAGGCCAAACCTTCGCCAATTTTTTCGATAAATTGTTGTGTTCGTAAAAGCATTTGTTGAAGCCAATCTCCTCAGCTTATGACCTATAAATATCAATTCTAGAAACATTAAAAGGATTCAAAACATACAATGTCCTAAAAAACCCTATTTGCAAACAACCTATTCAGAAAATGCTCGTTTTCTGTCTTATTCCAGTTCATATCCTTCGATAAAGAAAATTCACTCCTGAAAATAGTTTAAGCTTGCAGAAGTACAAAATAACTAAAAAACAAATCACAGTTAAAGATGGAGGTTATAAACCAACCAAACCTGGAGGATCCAAACCCCCTAAACCTGTAACACCTAAAGATATTAAAGCTACTCCAGCCCTCACTATTAAATCCAATGTGTTAGTAAATCCTCTCCAGCCAGCTGTAGCTGCTGAAGAAACCATTCCATTAACTAATATGGACTACAAAATTATTGACCCTGTGATAGAATTTAACCTTTTGGAAATCCGTAATTGGTGCTATGATAAGTACTTAGACAAAGAAGAAATACCTATTTGGGAAACACATTTTCCCCAATATGTAGTTCCATTGACTCACCCTGGACAAGACCTTCTTAGACTGTGTCAAAACCATTATGAACCAAACCAAAGGGCTATTGTAAATTCAGATAGAGAGGTCATTTTTACAATCACAATAGAATCCATAAATCAAATGCTACAATTACCATCTAATACTCAATTAGCCCCCCTATCTATCGAATTTTTGACCCAGTTATACTTAAGCCTAGATTTCCCAAAAAGGTTTATGATCTTTCAAAAATTCTGGCCTTCCCATGTTGACATTCCAAAAATAAACCCCCTTTATTCTACTGCTAAATTTCCTGAAGGGTCCAGGCATATGATTTCAATCCTATCTTTTATACTGGGATACTTCACAGATGGATTCACTGATGAATCCATTCTTGGATTTTTATCTACCTTATCCCCCGGCCAACCTCCAACACTCATTTTTTATTATGCAACATTCATAGCAGGTAGCATTCATCATCAACTTACCAAACTACCCACTGAATGGGTTTTCAGATACTCTTCCTACTTGTTTCATTTGTTTTTATTCTTCCAAGCTGACAATTTTCCAATTGCTTTACAAAATATGGGCTTGGAGGGTAAGCCTTTATCTATTACCTTCTGGACTTCCTTGCTAAGGAAAGAAAAAATTGAATTCACTTATACGGACTTCTCAGACCTTTTCCTCCATAAAGCAATGAATATTTTTTGTACAAACCAGAGCAGCCCAGGGTCAATGAAGAAATGGAGAGGATATTAGAACTATCAGAACAGAGAAAAATGGTAGACTGGTTTCTTTATGAAAAGCACATAGAGATAAGAATTTTTGGCTCAAACTTATTGCCTCATAAGTTGCCGAAGTATATGAGTATGAGAAATTTGCATTGGAATATTTAAGGAAAATTCTAAATTCCAACTCTATCAACTTCTTAGCTACAAGAAAAAAGTCTCAATTCAAGTTGAAGAATCAAATTGGTCCTTTCATCATCAACAAAAGTGAAGCAGAAAAAGAAATTTCCAAAAGGCTAGTAGAATTCAAATTTCAACAAAGCTTTCCATGGAACTATGATCTTCAAGGGATTCTAAGTAATTTAAGGGTAAAGTGTAAACTTACACCCTTCATATATGAGCCCAAGAAAAAAATTGAGAAATTTTCCAATCAAGAGGAATGGGTGGAAAAACCATTGATAGATACAATCATCAATGCAGAGGCAGCAGGATAAGTGGTTACAACATAGGCCTCGAAAGTTGTAAAGCCACTAGAAACTTCAGCTAAAAGAAGCAGAGAAGAAGGAACATATATAGCTGAAACAACCATATAAACAAAATTCAAGTTGATTTACAATAAAAGGCTTAAATTCAGTTCCATAGGGAAAGAAAAGGTAATTGATGTTGAGGATGCAAATGAGCCTGAGGTAAACAATGATGAAGCCACATTGATAATCAATGAGACTCTTGTAGAGATTGGAAAAGATCAAACAACAAATAAAGATGATACCCAGATTATTAAGAAATGAAATATAGATGCTTCTTCCTCACAAACAGCTGAGGAAAAAGACCTAGATATAAAATAAAAATATAAGAAGATAAAGCAGAAAAATGAGGAAATTAAATCAGAAATACATTCTCAATTGCTCAAGAAAAAACTAGGTAATAAGAATAGGCTACTGACAGCCTTTGACTATTCCACAAATAAAATGATTATTTCATTTCTGCAACCAAATACTTCAACACCTAAGACAGTGGCAAACTATAAAAAGGTTTATTTTGAAGTAGATATTGAAAATGTGCATGAGCTAGAACAAATTGAATTGCATAGACATAGCTCTGAAATGTTATATTCAACTGTGGTGACAAAGGCTATGAGTGCTACTAAGTTGCAGAATACCATTATTAACATGCAAGATCAAATGAAGCTGGAAAAAGGCTCTTTGTATCCTAAATACCTAAGGATTAAAGCCTTAGAGGATTTGATTTTACATCTTAGATATGATCCCTCAAATGTGTAAGCAGCTAAATTGTTGATTAAAAAAAAGAATGAAGATATTCCAGCTTTGAGGAAACAAATTAAGCTTCCTAAAAGGTAGCACCCACACACTAAAGAGATCCTTCAAGAGCAAAGTGAAAAAGAAGAGATGATGAATCTCATCCTCAAACTAACTGCTCAAATCAAAGAAATGGAATCTCAAATGGAGCAACTTGTCCAAGAGAAAGAAACTGCGAAAGAAACTGAGACTCCTTTTATTCCTTCAGTAATACCAATGATTACCATAGCAGTACCATCTACATTAGGAGAAAAACTAGCACCAAAGGAACCACTGCCAACTACAGTGCCAGTGAGTTCAAGAACTACTTCAAACATAGAATCTTCCACAACACAGGTCCAACAAGGAGATGGAGCGAGTCGGATTGTGAAGGCTATGGAGGAATTTCCTTTAAAAAATAATGAAATCCATAGCCTAAAGAAAATCATTGAAAATATTGAATCCAAAAGTAAGTTATCTCAAATAAATGCTAAAACCCATGAGCAGAAGGAAATTAGACTTGGAGAGAAAATTAAGGGATTGCAGAAAGAGCTAACATTCACTAAACAAATTTCATTTGGAAAGAATTATTTATGGAAAAACATAATTGAGGCCATTCACACTCAATGGCATTTAATTTAGATTATATATGAGGAAAGAGACTTATTGTTAGCAGCATACGCGAAGATTCAAAAGACTAAGGATCAGTTAACTAATAAGCCAGCTTAGGCTTTAAAACTCATCAATTTTCTAAATAGAAAGAACAGAGAAAATTTGGAAGAGTTACAAATACTGGATAGAACAGAGACCATTTTGCAGATTAAAAAGGTAATAACAAAGAAAAATTTGGTGAACTACCTAGAAGAGAAGTGTGAAGCAATGAATATTACAATAACAAAGTTAATGGTGAAGTATACAAACTTGAGAAAGAAGGGCTTGCTAGGTATTCATGCCTTTGATGAGAAATTAATGCCCCAGAAATATTATTATAACAAAAATGGAGAATTTTCCAAGGATCAAGAAATTAAACCATTGCCACAAGGTACTCCTACAGGTAAAGTCCTCCTCCAACACTTTGAAGATTTGTTCTTTCTTCAACATGAGATCAAACATCTTTCTGTGTTTAAGCCCAATTTTGCTACATACACGGAGGCAGATGAGAATTTTAGAAAGCTGAAGAATGTAAAAATTCCCAGCGAAGAATAGTGGGAGGCATTTATAGGTTTAATGTGAAAAGAAGAGGTAAAAAATTGAAGAAATTACCTTGGAAACAATCAAGAAGAAACAATAAACAAAAGGACAGTCTGCTGATTTTTTACTGCCAAAAGAAATATTTTGAGAGCAGTAAAATAGTGGAAATATTAGTCAAAGTGTATCTAAGTTAAAGGGCAGCGTTAAAGAGTATCATATGAAAGAGTATCAGCCAAGGAAACTCAACTAAAGATATTTTCTAGCAGCCAACAAAGCAGGACAGCAAATCACTCGGAGATCCTTGATTACATAAAGTAGTTCTATTTATTTTGGATAAGTCAACAGCTTGCTAATTTATTAAGTAGTTGTCCCTATTATTTTGTAAAGATATTTTCTATTTCCTAAAGACATTCCTAGATGTCTTCTAGGATATTTTGAACTACATTTTGTATAAATACTTCTACATTTGAAGTATTGAGTGTGGAATAAAATTGCTAGCCTTTACTATAGACTTTTTGCTGAAACATTGGAGGCTATTATGTGTTGAATTTGAAGTAGCAGACTGGACAAAGCTAAAGTGGAATCATAATTCAGGATCCCTGTGATAAACTAACGAGTAAAGTTCTTTCTTCTTTTCATTGTTTTCTTTCTTCAGTTTCATGAATTTCTTTATATATGTTTGTTCAACCTTAATGAGTAACTAGGAATATTACTATAGGCTAGTCCTTTACTCCCTATTTTTAACTAGTTACCATTTGAATTTTTTCTACTGATTTCTGGTGTTAGGAATTATTAATTTCTCCTACTCCCGTTTGAACCCTGCCTCTTTCTTCCACTTTCTGGATCAAAGGATCTTTCATAGCCTTTTATCTCGAGCATACCATTTCACCAAATACACTTTTCCCAAATATCTGAGGGTTATCTATCTTGCCCTGAATACATTTGTATCTTTTTGGCCTTGAATTATAGTACAACTATCTATATTTAGACTCCATAACCCAATGGACAAATAGATTTCTCTCTAGTTTACTTCTAAGTGATTTTTTCCCACCAAAAACTTCAAAAACAAAACCAATTGTTCTATCATAACTAGCCTAAAAAAATCAATAAAAAAACAAAGATAAATTTTAAAGAGAGAGCCCTCTTTAAATTCTAGGAAGGCTAGATCCTAGGATTTGAAGTAGGTTTGTGGTTACCTCTAGTGTTCTTAGACTAAAACCTCAAATCCCACAACTTAAGAAATTACTGGAGTGGTAACATACTGGCGACCATACTGGGGAATTAACCAATCTCCAATCTTAAATTTATTCTTAAAGGAAGATGGTTCAATTATATTTTTACTTTAAGATTATTTATATAGGTTGTGGGTATTCAAGACAGTCATTCTGGCTTCTAGGAAAACTTACTATACCAGGTCTAACCCGGATCCTAAGCCTGCAGTTATAGTAGATAACCCAGAACATTTTGGAAAAAATAAAAAACAAATTTAGTCTATTTTTCGAGCCTAAATCAGGAATCATCATCAGGACAACCTCAGGTTGTCCTAATGATGAGTCTTGATTTAGACTCGAAATGTAGACTAAAAATGACTACTGTGGATATTCTGAGTTTTACATCTGAAAAACTACACCACAAAAACCTCCAATCTAGCAAAAAACAAATTATCAATTTAGAAAATGAAGTACCATTAAGAAAATCCAGTTCTTTAACCAACGAGTTAGTGAGTTTAAATGATATCGATTTTGATATAAAACTTGAATATTCATTGTTTAAATATAAATCTAAAACCGATTTGAAAAATATTGTTATAGATCTTGTTTTCCTTTCATTTTTTAATGCAAAACAAAAAAATATATCAGTAGGAACAATGTCAAGTAAATCTGAATATCAAAATACAGTTGAAAAAATTAATGTTTCATTGATTAAAGATATTAATGAAGATATTGAATTAGCTTATTTGTTATCTTACATAAAGCCTCCAGTTTCTCAATTGCACACAAAAATAATACCAATAGTAGATTCATATTTATATTATGTCACTTCATTTATAGATAATTCTACAAGTTCATCTACAAACTATTTCATTCCTAAGTTGCGTTTCCAGCCTAGGATATTATTTCCTTCATCCACTCAATCCACATCATCCATTACTTTGCAATCAGATTTTATAAGCACCACATCTTTATCTCCTAGCAATTCCATTTACATACCATCTTAATTTCCCAGCTCTTCAACTCCAGTTGTTAATTCATCAGATACCATATCCAACACTGCCCCTATCATTACTGTTATACCTCTCAACTCAGCAAATATTCAAGCCATGGCTGCTAGGTATGCTCCCCTTGTTTTACCCGAAAACCTCCATGATATGCCTCGAGATTATAAAAAAAATGTACCATTGTTTGACGGTCTTTCACAATATACTACTCAACAACATGTAACTAAAATGACAGATTACTGTGAAATTTATGAAATTGATGAGTCAGATGTCCAAATGAGGTTATTTTCTCAAAGTTTGATAGGAGAAGTTAAAAAATGGTTAAAAAATTTAGTTGCATTTCAAAAAATACTTTTAAGTAAATGGGACAAGAAAACAAACCCCCTTCAAATTTTGTTTGAGCTTGATGCTTTGAAAATATCTCTTCATGAATCTGTTCAAGACTATTGCACTAGGTATAATAGCCTCTATAATTCTTTTCCTGTAGCTCTTAAACCTACACCTTACTCTGTTCTGCTCAAATTCCCTGATAGATTTGATACAGATATGGCCTATCAATTAAGAGAAAGAGATGTTGAAACCGTAGAATGGATGGAGTTAGATGTTTTTAGTGTAGAAATTAACATTGTAGCTAGGAAGGCCAGACTTAGAAATGAAAGAGGAGTTACAATTAAAGAAGAAAATTCAAACTCAGATGTTAAATTAGATTTCGCTACTAAAACATTAGAAAGGGAGACTGAAATATTAGATAATTTAGATAGAAAACCTCAATGGGATAATCAACCTCAGATCAGAAATCCAAATTTCAGAAAAAACAATAACCTTAGAAAAGCTAAAGAAGCTGCTCTAGAACAAAAAATTAGACCCCCATTTCAGGATAACTATGCTGACAGTTCTCAAAATAATGATGAAGATGAGGATGACATCAATCATCTAATGGGAATAGATGAGAACAACACCATTTTCCTCACTGAGGAAGATATATAACTATTTGAGCTTCAACAACTCAAATTGAACTCTTGTGAATCCTTTGACTACAAACAAGGTTATGAATTTTCTATTAATGAAATTCACAGTTAGTATAACCTTAGAAATAAGAAAAATAGTGAACCTTCTACTAAAACAATTCCCAAAATCAAAATAACAAAAATTTAGAAGCCCCAAAAACAAAAGTTTTGCAAATTCTCCCAAGGGAAAATAAGTAAAATTCCAATCCTTCCAGTTCCAAAAAATCAACAAGTCCCAAAATTGTTGACATTACTGATGAAGTAGCTCAATATTATAAAGATGCACAGAAAGCTAATACTCCTAAAGCCTCTGATTCAGTAAAAAAAAAAAATTATGATTCTAAAAATATTTCTGCTGATTCTAAATCAGTAAATCCTAGAGCAGAAATTTCAAAAACAAATGCTGATAATTCTAAGTCTGATAAAATTTTTGCTAGCACACAAACAGTCCCTGAACAGAAAATTAAAAGCAGTGAAACTCATGAAACTTACACAGAAAATTAAAAGCATTGAAACTCATGAAACTTACACAGAAAATGGCAAGACAATTAAAGATAAGAATACAACTGTTGTAAATTAAGAAAAACCAACTCAGATCACAGTTACTAAAGATGAATTAGTTCAAATTAGTAAATCTCAATCCTCATTCAATATTCAGTCTGAAATTGCTAAGTTAAAAATACCTATTCCTTTAACAGAATTGGTTAAAAATGACTTATATAAATCAACTATAACTGAAACTTTGAATCTGGATGTTGGTAAAGATTCGATTAATTTGAATGATGATCAACCTGAGTTGATTTTTGGACTTGATGTGAATGGAAAGCATTCAGATGGATCAGTCCCTCCTTTCTATATCAGTCTTACCATCCATGATCACATTTTACACAATGCTATGTTAGATTCAGGAGCTTCCCATAATTTAATGCCTAAAGCTATCATGGAAACTCTTAATCTAGAAATAACCAGGCCTTACAAATATTGTTCTCAGTTGATTCTAGCAAAGTTAAGTGCTTAGGATTTAGTAAAGACTTATGTGTAAATTTAGTTCAGTACTCGGGTAACAGTATGTAATGGACTTTGTAGTAGTTGAAATCCCACCAAAGTATAGTATGCTTCTTTCTCACTCATGGGGAGCAAAGTTGCAGGGATCTCTCCAATTGGACATGAGCTATGCTACAATATCTGTGTTTGGTCAACCTAAAAAGCTATATAGGGAAAATTTAATGAAATTCATGGTCAATAGTGCTGAGAGATCCATAAATTACCCTATTTATCCTACACCAAATGACCTTGATTCGCTCATTTTGTGTAACTCTGATAAAGATGAAATACAAACTGAACTGATTATTAAAAGGCCAAAACCAAACAATGACCAAAATTTTTATGAATCCCTTTGGCACTTAGAATTTCATGGCTCTATAAATAATTAAGGAGCAAGAGCAGGAGTATGGATCAAAAATATGGAAACTAATCATTCATAAGGACATGCCTTTAGACTCAACTTTACACCAACAACATGGCAGACTATAAGGCACTTATCCTAGGCCTCCAGATCATTAGAAATTTAGGAGGAAAAGGAATAATAATAATCGGAGATTAAGATTTAAGCATAAAGCAAACAAATGGAGATTATTCTATGTATAATCCTAGACTAGCCAGATACAGAGATACAACATTTGATTTAACTGATGATTTATTAGTATGCAAGTTTTCTTCTATACCCAGAAAAAAAAATATTCAAGCACACTGTCTAGCAACTTTTGCTAGTACTTGTAAATTTCCATTTCAACCAACTCATAGGTATACTGCTGAGGTTAAACATAGACCAATCATCCCAGAAAACCTGAAGCACTAGCAGAGTTTCTCTTAGGATGAAAAAATTTACCATTTTTTGAATAATGAGGAAGAATTCCAAAATTGTAAAATAGATACAGACTTCAATATACATTTAGATTTTGATTGTCAAATAGATAACATAGATGTACATAAATTTAAAAAACCAGCTATATTTACTGAATCTGATATAGATAACTTAGAGAATATAGATGTTGAGAAAATCATTGAAGAAGAAATTGACATGTTAGATTTGAAAGATAACTTTTTTCCTAAAGGTTTAACCCCTTTGGAAGACCTTTTTGACTTCAATGATGTGCCTAAAAAGCCAAAAATGGGACCAGTTAGGTCTGACATTGAGGAACGTAACATTGGGACATAATTAAAACCAAAAATGATTAAAATGTCTAAATATTTACCTTTACAAGAAATGGAACAATACATGGATCTTTTAAAAGAATATCAGGATGTGTTTGCTTGGAGTTATGAAGATATTAAAGCTTATGACACAAACATAATCCAACACAAAACTCCTATAAAAGATAATCAAAAGCCATTCAAACAAAAATTGAGGTGAATTAATCCTATTGTATTACCTTTGATAGAAAAGGAAGTAAAACACATGTATGATGCTTAAATCATTGCACCAATCAGATATTCTGATTGGGTTTCAAACCTAGTACCAATAAGAAAGAAAACAAGTGAAATTATGTTATGTGTGGACTTTAGAAATCTTAACAAAGTGTCTTTAAAGGATAATTTCCCTTTACCAAAGATGGGTCATATATTACAAAGGGTAGTTGGATCCTCTAGAATCTCTTTGTTAGATGGTTTTTCAGGATACAACCGAGTCCTAGTCCAAAAGGAAGATCAGGATAAAATAGCTTTTACCACTCCTTGGGGCAATTTCATGTATGTGAAAATTCCCTTTGGCCTCATGAATGCAGGAGCAACCTTTCAGAGAGCTATAGACATAGCCTTTGCTAAGGAAATTCATGAATTCTTGGTAGTTTATCTAGATGACATTACTGTATTTTCCAAATCAAATAATGAACACTTGGATCATTTGAGACAGGTTTTCATTAAATGTAGGAAATTTGGCATTTCATTTAATCCCAAGAAAACTCTCTTTGGACTAGAGGAAGGTAAGTTCCTTGGACATATAATTTCAAAAGGGGGAATTAGAATTTATCCTGCTAGGATATAAGCAATTTTGAACATTCATCCACCTAGAAATATCAATGATTACAAGCTTTCTTGGGTAAAATTAACTTTTCGAGAAGATTTATTTCAAACTTCGCTAAAATCATTAGATAACTGAATAATATTCTAAAAAAAGACTCAACCTTAAAATGGACAGTTGAAACCAAACAATCATTTGATTCCATAAAAGAGGCTTTAACTAAAACACCAATCCTAATCAATCCAGATTTCAAGAAAGACTTTATAATTTTTTCTTTTGCATCAGAAAATACCATTGCTACAGTTTTACTGCAGAATAATGATGAAGGTTTTGAACAACCCATAGCTTTTTTTAGTAAGACTCTTAGAGATGCACCTCTGAAATATAACATAATGTAAAAACAAGCCTTTGCCTTGGTTAAAGCTATAAAATATTTCAGAGTTTACATTCTCTATTCCCACATAATTGCCTATGTCCCTAATTCAGTAGTTAAAGAGATTCTTACTTAGGATGGCCCTGATGGAAGAAGAGGTAAATGGATTGCCACTATCCTAGAATATGACATAGAAATTAAGCAAACAAAGCTCATTAAAGGACAAGGATTAGCCAGATTGATGGCTGAATCCAACTGCAATGCATTAGAAATAAATTGTATTGCTTAGATTGATGACCAAGAAGAGATGGTGACTCCAATGATCAGTGAAGCCTTTCTAGACTCACCTTGGTACTTAGATATTCTCTTTGTACTTACAAACTTACAATCTCCTCCAGGATTATCAAGGACAAAATCTAGATTTCTTAAACTTAAAGCAATGAGATTTTGTATTTTAGATAATTTGTTTTTTTGGAAAGAACATAGTGGGATATTACTAAATTGTTTACTGAAAGTAGAAGCTGACAAAATTCTTGAATAATTTCATGCAGGTGACTGTGGAGGGAATTTATACTTGAAAATTACTACAAATAATATTCTTAGAGCTAGTTTTTACTGGCCTACCTTATTTGCTGATGTTAAGAAATTTGTTACTTCATGTCACAAATGTCAAATTTTTGGAGGAAAAAAGAAGTTGTTACCTTTACCTCTAAAGCCAATTTCAACTGAGATTCCATTTCAACAATGGGGTTTAGACTTAATTGAAGAAATTCACCCCCCATCCTCTGGAAAAAATAAGTGGATTTTGACTACCACACATTACTTTACTAAGTGGATTGAAGCCATTCCTACAAGACAAGCTACTGACACAATCATTATCTCTTTCATAGAAAGCAACCTTTTAACTAGATTTGGATTCCCTCAGAAAATAATCATTGATAATGCAAAAACATTTAAATCTAAGAGAATTATTTCCTTCTATCACAAGTATCACATTACCCTAGGCCACTCTATTGCTTATTACCCTCAGGGTAATGGCCTAGCGGAATCTTCAAACAAAAGTCTTGTAAATATCATTAAAATTTTACTTGAAGATAACAAAAAGACCTAAAATAAAAATTTAGTCTATGCCTTATGGGTAGATAGAATTACCACCAAAAAATCAATTGGCACTTCCCCTTATCAAAATGTTTATGAGATGGATGCAGTTTTCCCATCATCGTTAGGTGTTCCAGTGATGAAGATCATTCAATAATCACAAGTAGAAATCACTGATTTACAAAGGAGGATAAATCAAACTATACATCTACAAAAAACAAGGGAAGAAGTCTATGAGAAATCCCAGGTCATTCATGATAAAGTTAAAAATTTTTTTGAATAAATAAGTAAAGAAGATGACTTTTACATTGGAGATTAAGTGTTAAAGTGGGATTCTAGGAGAGAGGACAAAGGTAAGCATGGGAAGTTTGGCTTTCTATGGAAAGGGCCTTATGTAATTTATGGATATAGGGGTAACAACTTTTTCTTCATCAAACATTTGGATGGAACAGATATTGAAGAAGGACTAGTTAATGGTAGAATTCTCAAACACTACTATTCTTATAAGTTAACCAATAGTTAGTCCCAGTTACTTTTTACATCATTGTAAATATCCACTGAAGTTTAGATTGAATTGGATATTTTCTTTCCAAAGTTGAAGCCCAGAGAGAAGGCCCTAATCTTTTAAGAGTAAAATCTTATAAATATGAGTTTTTGTAGAAAACAAAAGACAATTACTCGATCATCATGGTCAAAGTTGAAGGCTACTAGTCTTAGAGTTCTTGATATTTCACCAAGAAATTGCATCTCCATGTGAAGCCGTTGTTAGGGTCCTATAAATATAGGATTCATAATTTTGAATTGAATTTTTATATTATTGTAAAGTATGTACATACCTTGCTTTCTACAAGTTGTTTTCCCATATTTTGAAAAAATAAAAAAATAAAAAGAAAAAGAAAAAAGAGGGTAAAAAGTCCTAAAAGAAAGATCAAAGAACTTAAAAAATACATAAACCCCAAAAGAAAAAAGATGACATAAAACATGAAAGTGTGCAAGTTCAAATGCCACTACCTTTTAATTTTTGCAAATGATTATGGCAGAGTGTCAATAAATGGCATAATCCATGATGAGTTAAACTGTCTAAACTTGACTTGTCATGTTTTAAATTTCCATGTTCTAGATAAAGAATAAAGTTTTGTCAAACAGTTTAATCCTGACAAATTAATAGATAGGTAGAGAATAATGAGGAGCTCATCAATTTAATCTGAGCCCTTCGATGAAATAAGGTAGAAATAGATAGTTTTATGCTTTCAAAAGAATAAAATGTTTCAAGGTAGCAAGATTAAATGCACTTGCTAAAAGGAAGAAAAAATGTTAGAGTAAGGTTGGGTAGGTAGAAAGAAGTGGGAAAAATAATGTAAATATTCTTCACTGGGAAAAAATCAATAATTTCCCTCCCCTTGTAGGTATTTAGTATTCTATACTGCTAGTCAAAGAGGCTCAAAGCATTTTCCTGACTTCTATTGGGACCGAAGCCAAGGCTTGGTGACTAGCTACTGGAAAATGTTGAATTCTTATGATAAAATTCCCTTTACCATTATTTTATCCCGCATTCATACATTTAAGTCATATTCATAAGTAAAGAATACTTTTTACTTAATGAAACTTAAAATCCCATTTAAATAACTTCCTTCATTCATAAAAATACAAAAACCCTAAAAAAACACTTTATCCTAAGTAAATTGGTGAAATGATGAAATATTAAGCTATGCTTTTATTAATTCCATTTACTTGGCCATTTAGTGTATTTTTGTGTATTCATTTTCCCCTTGTCATATTAAATTTTAACTTATGCTATTAATTCCCTAAAATTACCTTATCCTATCTATATAATTCCCTTTATCTAAAATACCCCCTAAAACCCACTATTATAAGATTTTTGACCAAAGATATTATCCACATGTTGAATTAAAACCCAAAATATATTCCCTTTGGTCTAAAAGCTACCCTTAAACAAATACCCCGCCTCCTGTAGTTATAGATCTATCAAAAAGTCTAAAGCTATATAATAAAATGAAATGCAAAAATAACTTGTATCCATATACTATGTATTTCAGCACACGAAAGCGTTTCACTACCCTTTACATTTTTATCCTAAGTATTGAGATGCACCGCGCCTTTGTAAATACACTCACCATTCCTCTCCATATAAATTTAAACCTTTTTCCTTTTTCCCGTTATATAAAACCTCATGTTTTATATAAAATTAACCCAAGGTTTTAACACCCCACCTCGCATATATAAGCTCTGCTTATGTAACGTTACCCTTTTACATATAAAAATTTTGATTTAAAAATGCATTATACAACATTTTTGATCCCCCAGCGCATATCATTGACACTGGTCCCACCATCTTTTCGACCAAAAATTTCAAGCAGATCCTCACCCTTCGCTCCCGATCGCAAGATCCAATGGTGTGAAATCAATATCGCGCAGAAAATAAAATTTCCTTTCCAACACCAATCGAGCGTGAAATGGGTGCTTTTGACAATTCCGCCCCTAGTGACGTGTCATTGACCTATTGGATTTCTTTCGTTTGGGTAGAAACAACTTACCACAAGAAACGAATGCGAAAAATGTTGCCTGTTTTTCATTTCAAAATAAAAATTATCGCCCGCCATTTGTTGGTACCTGCAGTTAAGGCATTTACGAGGGTTGAATATCAAAGTTTTTAACCTTTGATATACCTTTTTTAATGTATAATTGTGTATTCCAAATTTGAAAATAAACTCCACCTGATTGTATTAAAACCTCTCGACTGTGTTCAAGCCCCTGTTTATCAAATTCTAGTTCAAAACCAAATTTGACCATAGATTTCCCCTTTGAAGACCGGATAAACCAGTTGATACACCAGTAAGCCAGACTAGACCTTCATTTGCCCTCAACATTTTAGAAACCCTTTCAAGCATTCAAATACCTACAATTAAAGGTATTTTTTCAACAATGAAAACCCTACATAGTCAAATAGGCTTTCAATTAGAAAAAAATATTAGGAGATTGCCCAAAAATGCCCTAAAACAGGCCAAACCCTAGCCAATATTTCCCAGAAGTTGTTGTTTTCATAAAAGCATCTATTGAAGCCAATTTCCTCATCTTACGATCTATAAAGATAAATTATAGAAATAGGAAAAGTTTTTAAAACATACAGTGTCCTAAAAAACCCTATTTGCAGTCAACCTATTCAGAAAACCCTCGTTTTTTGTCTTATTCTAGTTCATATCCTCCAATAAAGAAAAATTTCTCTTAAAAATAGTTTAAGCTTGCAAAAGTTAGTACAAAATGACTAAAAAAAAAATCACAGTTAAAGATGGAGGTTCTAAACAAACCAAACCTCGAGGATCCAAACCCCCTAAACTTGTAACACCTAAAGATATTAAAGCTACTCCATCCCTCACTGATAAATCCAATGTGTCAGTAAATCCTCTCCAGCCAACTGTAGCTGCTGAAGAAACCATTCCATTAACTGATATGGACTAAAAAATTGTTGACCCTGTGGTAGAATTTAACCTTTTGGAAATCCATAATTGGTAATATGATAAGTACTTAGATAGAGATGAAATACCTATTTGGGAAACCCATTTGCCCCAATATGTAGTTCCATTTACTCACCATGGAAAAGACCTTGTTAGACTGTGTCAAAACTGTTATGAACCAGACCAAAGGACTATTGTAAATGCAGATAGAGAGGTCCTTTTTAGAATCACAATAGAATCCATAAATCAAATGCTGCAATTACCATCTCATCCTCAGTTAGTCCCCCTATCTATTGAAGTTTTGACCCAGTTATACTTAAGCCTGGATTTCCCAAAAAGGTTTATGATCTTTAAAAAAATTTTGCCTTCCCATGTTGACATTACAAAAATAAACCCCCCTTATTCTACTACTGAATTTCCTGAAGGGTCCAGGCATATCATTTCAATGCTATCTTTTATACTGGGATACTTCATAGATGGATTCACTGATGAATCCATTCTTCGCTTTTTATCTACCTTATCCCCCAACCAACCTCTAACACTCATTTTTTATTATGCCACATTCATAGCAAATAGAATTCATCATCAGCTTACCAAAATACCCACTGAAGGGGTTTTCAGATACTCTTCCTACTTGTTTCATTTGTTTTATTCTTCCAAGCTGACAATTTTCCAATTGATTTACAAAAGATAGACTTAGAGGGCAAGCCTTTATCTATTGTCTTCTGGACTTCCTTGCTAAGGAAATAAAACAATGAATTCAATTATACAGACTTCTCAGACCTTTTCCACCATACAACAATGAACATTTTGTACAAAGCAGAGCAGCCCAGGGTCAATGAAGAAATGAAGAGGATATACAACTATCAGAATAGCGCAAAATGGGAGACTGGTTTCTTTATGAAAAGCACATAGAGATAATAATTTTTGGCTCAAACTTATTGCCTTATAAGTTTCCGAAGTACATGAGTATGAGAATTTTTGCATTGGAATATTTAAAGCAAATTCTAAATTCTAACTCTAGCAACTTCTTATTTGCAAGAAAAAAGACTCAATTCAAGTTGAAGGATCAAATTGTTCCTTTCATCATGAATAACAGAGAAAAAAAAAAGGAATTTTGAAAAGGCTAGTAGAATTCAAATTTCAACAGAGTTTTCCATGGAACTATGATCCTCAAGGGATCCTGAGTAATTTAAGGTTAAAGTTTAAACTTACACCATTCATACATGAGCCCAAGCCAGAAATTGAGAAATTTTCCAACAAAGAGAAATTGTTGGAAAACACATTCATAGATATAGTCATTAATGCAGAGGAAGTAGGACAAGTGGTTACAACACAAGCCCTAGAAGTTGTAAAGCCAATAGAAACTTTAGCTAAAAGAAGCAAAGAAGAAGGAACATATACAACTAAAACAACCACAGAAACAAAATTCAAGTTGATTTATAATAAAAGGCTCAAATTTAGCTCCATAGGGAAAGAAAAGGTAATTGATGTTGAGGATACAAATGAGCCTGAGGTAAACAATGATGAAGCCACAGTGATAATCAATGAGACTATTGCAGAGATTAGAAAATATCAAACAACAAGTAAAGATGATACCCAGATGATTGAGAAAAAAAATATGGATGCTTCTTCCTCACAGACAATTGAGGAAAAAGACCTAGATATAAAAGAAAAATATGAGCAGATAAAGATGAAAAATGAGGAAATTAAATAAGAAATATATTCTCAATTCCTTAAGCAAAAAATAGGTAATCATAATAGGCTACTGACAGCCTTTGACTATTCCACAAATAAAATGATTATGTCATTTCTGCAACCAACTACTTCAGCACCTGAGATAGTGGCAGGCAATAAAAAGGTTGAGTTTGAAGTGGATACTGAAAATGTGCATGAGCTATACCAAATTTAATTCCACAGACATAGATCTGAAATGTTATATTCAACTATTGTGACAAAGGCTATGAGTGCTACTAAGTTGCAGAATACCATTATTAACATGCAAGATAAAATGAAGCTGGACAAAGGCTCTTTGTATCCTAAATACCTATGGATTAAAGCCTTAGAGGATTTGATTTTACATCTTAGATATGATCCCTCAAATGTGTAGGCAGCTGAATTGTTGATTAAGAAAAAGAATGAAGATATTGCAGCTTTGAGGAAATAGCTTAAGCTTCCTGAAAGTGAGCAGCCATAGACTAAATAGATCCTTCAAGAGCAAAGTGAAAAAGAATAGATGATGAATCTCATCCTAAAACTAACTTCTCAAATCAAATAAATGGAATCTCAAATGGACCAACTTGTCCAAGAGAAAGAAACTGTGAAAGAGACCGAGACTCGTATTATACCTTCAGTAATACCAATGATTACCACAATAGTGGCATGTACATAAGGAGGAAAGCTAGCACCAAAGGAACCACTGCAACTGCAGTGCCAGTGAGTTCAACAACTACTTCAAACACAGAAAATTCCACAACAAAGGTCCAACAAGTAGATGGAGGAGGTCAGATTGTGAAGGTTATGGAGGAATTATCTTTAAAAAATAACGAAATCAATAGCCTAGAGAAAATTATTGAGAATCTTGAATCCAGAAGTAAGTTAGCTTAAATAAATGCTAAAACCCATGAGAAGAAGGCAATTAGACTTGGAGACAAAATTAAGGGATTGCAGAAAGAGCTAACATTCATTGAACAAATTTCATTTGTCAAGAATCGTTTATGGAAAAACTTAATTGAGGTCATTCACCCTCAATGGACTTCAATTCAGATTATATATGAGAAAATAAGCTTATTGTTAGCATCACAGGTAGAGATTCAAAAGACTAAGGATGAGTTAACTGATAAGCCAACTTAGGCTTTAAAACTCATCACTTTTCTAAACAACAAGAACAGAGCAGAGTTGGAAGAGTTACAGATACTGGATAGAACAAAGATTATTTTGTAGATTAAAAAGGTAGTAACAAAGAAAAATTTGATGAACTACCTAGAGCAGAAGTGTGAAGAAATGAATATTTCCATAACAAATTTTATGGTGAAGTATACAAACTTGAGAAAGAAGGGTTTGCCATATATTCATGTCTTTAATGAGAAATTAATACCCCAAAAATATTATGATAACAAAATCAGAGAATTTTCCAAGGAGCAAGTAAGTAAACCATTTCCACAAGGCACTCCTACAGGTAAAGTCCTCCTCCAACACTTTGAATATTTGTTCTTTCTTCAACATGAGATAAAACATATTTCTGTGTTTAAGCCCAATTTTGATAAATACATGGAGGTAGATGAGAATTTTAGAAAGTTGAAGAATGTAAAAATTCCTAGTGAAGAACAGTGGCAGGCATTTACAGATTTAATGTGAAAAGAAGAGGTAAAACAATGAAGAAATTACCTTGGAAACAATCAAGAAGAAACAATAAATGGAAGGACAGTCTGCTGATTTTTTACTCTCAAAAGAAATATTTTTACAACAGTAAAACAATGGAAATATCAGTCAAAGTGTATTTGAGTTAAAGGGCAGCATTAAAGAGTATCAGATGAAAGTGTATCAACTAAGGAAACTCAACTAAAGATATTTTCTAGTAGCTAGCAAAGCAAGACAACAAATCACTCAAAGCTCCTTGATTAGATAAAGTAGTTCTATTTATTTTGGATAAGTGGACAACTTGCTGATTTGTTAAGCAACCGCCCCTCTTATTTTGTAAAATTATTTTCTATTTCCTAAAGATATTCCTAGATGTCCTCTAGGATATTTTTAACTACGTTTTGTATAAATACTTCTAAATTTTAAGTATTGAGTGTGGAATAAAATTGCTAGACTTTACTATAGACTTTTTGCTGAAACATTGGAGGCTATTATGTGTTTATTTCGAAGTAGCAGACTGGACAAAGCTAAACTGGCATCATAATTCAGGATCCCTATGATAAAATGATGAGTAAAGTACTTTCTTCTTATCATTTTTTTCTTTCTTGAGTTTCATGCATTTCATTATATATGTTTGTTCAATCTTAATGAGTAACTAGGAATATTAGTACAGGCTAGTCCTTTACTCCCTGTTTTTAACTAGTTACCATTTGAATGTTTTCTGCTGATTTCCAGTGTTAGGAATTCTTAATTGCTCCTAATCTCACTTGACCCCTGCCTCCTCCTTCCACTTTCTAGATCAAAGGATCTTTCATAGCATTTTATCTTGACCATACCATTTCACAAAAAACACTTTTCCTAAATCTCTGAGGGTTATCTATCTTTCCCTGAATACATATTTACCTTTTTGGCCTTGACTTCTAGTACTGCTATCTTGATTTAGACTCCATAGCCCAATGGACAAGTAGATTTCTCTCTAGTTTACTTCTACGTGATTTTTTCCCACCAAAACCTTTAAAAACAAAACCGATTGTTCTATCATAACTAGCCTAAAAACATAAATAAAAAAACAAAGATAAATCTTAAAGAGAGAGCCCTCTTTGAATTCTAGGAAGGCTAGATCCTAGGATTTGAAGTAGGTTTGTGGTTACCTCTAGTGTTCTTAGACTAAAATCTCAAATCCCACAACTTATGAAATTACTAGAGTGATAACATGTCCCTCAAAAGGCGCAAACACATGCTAATTTTCACCTTTCTAGCATGTTTTCAGGGTTGGCACTGTGCCTTCATAAGCCTTGGGAGATTTTATTTTTCAATATGTTAATTGAATCTAATCAAAAAACCAATGCCTGTATTGGAAAGTAGACTCAATGGGCTTTCCAACAAGCCATCACGGAGCCAATTATGACATCAGGAAGGCCTTCAAAACTTGACTACAAGATGACTCATTTTTCTTGTGCAGGCGCTGCGCCTTCAGACCTCTGAAGTTGCCCCCTTGCAAAAAAGTCAACAAAACACACTGAAGGATATTTTCGAGATTGTTTTGGGCAAATCATTTCAGATTTGGTTGAGGAGTTATTCTTAGGTTATCTTTCATTTATTACATTAGATATTTGTGCCTTGGGCCTTGCATGGTCTTAATGGACAAGTTTGGCATTTATGATGTATTTATGGTTTCTAGAAGCCTATTAGGGTTTCCACCTCCTCATTTTCTCGTTAAATAGAGCCTTGAGGCCTCATTGTAATCGTTGGTTGGATGTTGGTTGTTTCACTTGTTGAACTGAGCATAGGCTCTGAGTTGTAAATATTTTTTGGCCTTGGACACTTCTAATCTTTTTGGACTGAATGAAAATGGAGCCAAGCACTTTGCGGGATTAATGAACATGGAAAATGGTGATGTATTTCTTATTTTGTATTCAATTATCATGTTTTACATATTGTTTCATGTTTCCCTTGCATTAAAACAAAATTTTTAGCTTAAGGTTTGTTGTCTAAGCTCATTAAGTCTGTCTCCTTCTCTTGCTTTCATGTTTTCCTCTGCTAGGTTAGTTTAGGGAATTATTAGTTGCTCTCTATACCCACTTACACTTGTTTACCTTAAATATGATTCAATGAAATAAATTTCAAATTATTTTTATGGTTAGCCATGCTCTTTTCTATTGCTTAAACATTGCTTTTAAGGTCTCTTAATTTGAAGTATTTCTTATTAGGTTTAGCTAAAGAGGTCTATGATTTTCCATGCCCTTTTTTTGATTTTAAATGTTTGCTTTGAAGGTATTTATAGCTTGATTAATGAAGTTAGGAGTTCCCTCTTCGTCGATATCTTCTACGTGTTTATCTTATATGTTTTCTTTCTCTGAAGGTAGACATCTAGAGAGGTTAGGAGTTCCCTGCTCTCTAGGGTTTCCCATATTGTTGCCTTGGTGTTTGCTTGCTAGGGTTTGGTCAAAGAATTATGGTGTGCCCTCTCTTTGGTCTTGTCTTCATGAAAAATATTCTTAGAGGCCTTTATTCTTGTAGTATCTGAAAAAGGATTCTTAACTGCCCTTTGCACCTCCTTTGTTCACAATTTAATGTTCACTCCACTCACCTCAGCCTTGAAGATCCATTCAGCCTTGTTAATCTTGCCCTCTGAAGCATCCTTGACCTATTTTTGTACCTTTCTAAACCTTTTGCAGAATTCATAGCCCAATTGTCTAAACCTCTCCTACCCTATCTGTTTTTCTTGACAACCCACCCAACCAATTAAAACAAACAAACAAACAGTAATCTTTATAACTAGCCTAAAATAGAAGCCCTAAGAGCTATCAAGTTACATCTTTACACAAAAATAGAGAGAGCCCTCTCTGAGTCCAGCAAGGCTAGGTCCTAGGACTCCAAATAATGGTTTGATGTTACCCTTGTACATTTTCCCTTGCCAATCTAACAGATTACGGGGACCTAACAAGTGCTTTCCTTTGCATTGCATAATGTTCCCTATTTTGACACAAGGCTATCATTCAACATTTCAATATCTAAGATCTCCTGGATCATATCATTATGAAATAGCCTTTCATATTCTGTAATAATTTCATTGCAACAAAATTATGTTTTTTCATCTTCATATATAATAGAAACAAAAATCTATTTTTCTAAAGCTTCTTCATGGTTTACAGACTCATAAAAATAGTCAATTTTAAAATCACAGAATTCATGAAATTTTGTATATGTCAACTTCATCATACATTCCTTCACATTTTCCATAATACTACTATCTTGATTTTCTATTGAAAATGCTTCATTCTGGTTACAACCTCTCATTTTTTTGTCTTCATCTTCTTGCATTATGTCAATTCCTTGCCAATGTCATTATTCTCAAGGTTATTAAATACATGCTTAAAATATTTTTCTAATCCAGCCATTTCTTCCAGTAATCTCACTTCTTCATCAACATGCGTAAGCACATTGTCCAATTGTTTTTCATTACTTGTCAAACCTAAAAACATAGACAACATATCGGTTTTAAAAATACAAGGCTCTTCATTTGAAGCCTCAGTGATCAGATATTTATGCTTCTCTGAACTATTCTGATTTCTCACTAAGTTATTGAGAAATTCTTCCTCAACACCTCTGATTTATTTTTCATCAAAGAATACTTCTTTGACTACAGTTTCTTGACTATGCTTTGCAACTTTATCATAGGTCTATAGAATACCTTCTTGTTCTACACAATTCTTTCCATAACTCAGTTTATCCAAGTAAGATATTTTTGTCTTTCTCTCTTCAATGACAATACTTTGATCCCTCAAAATATTTCTTAACTTAAATTCTTGAGCTGAGTTCTCTGTGTCATATTCTCTTCTCTTCACTTCGCAAATCTCCAATGCATTTATTTTATTTTCACATTCCACTTTCCATTGGTTTTATATCCATGTTAAAATTCCTTCAAACATGATCCAATAAGATTTTAATAAAAGAGGACACAACCATTCACTCGTACCTTTTAATTTTCTCCACTAATTGATGTCTTGAACTTCTTTATGAGTCTCCTTTTGTGTTTTTCTTTCATCTATCTCTTTCAATTTTTCATACTCAGGCTCAATTTCCTTAAGTTTCATACCTGCAAATTTAAATTCACACAAATAATTAATCCCAAAAATATGAGACTCTCTTGTCTGTGTATATCCTACCAACACCTCTCTCATGTTGATCTGTATAGATCATATTTTCGTTATTATCATCATTATGTCTTTCCCCAAGGATAGGTCCTTTCTTTGGTTTACAAAAGGATTGTCTTTTTTCCATTCTCAACTATTTGGAATATTAATTTCTCAGAAATAATTCTGTGACACGACACTTAACTCTTTTCCCCTCATAAAATCATTGTTTCAATTCCTCTCTGATTCCTTTCTATATCAGCTTCTTCAAATGACTGAGTTCTATCTTCATCTCAGCTATCTCTTTGTCAGTTTCTTCCTTACTCATTCTTTTGAGTCCAACTGCTTTGACACTTTTCCCTCTTTGTCTGTGACTTTCCTCTGTACCCCTGTTATGACTAAGAATAGTCAAATTCATTTCTTCCTTTGGCGAATTTTCCATGTTCACTGGTGAGCTGCAACCAACCCTTGTTTCTTCTGTAACAAGTCTATTACTTGTCACCCATACCAAATCATCCTTTTGGTATCTTTTCTTTTCTAGGCTTTCTACACTAGAACCCTTTCTTCTTATTTCTTCTGTTGTGGTTTTCTTTAGAACCTCTTCTATCTTGGCTATAACTATTAGTAGTCATCTTTTTCTCTATCTTCTCTCACTCACTATGAGCTATACTAAAGCCTCTGCGACAACAATTCCTCCCTGTTGTCACTTACCTTACCAAGCTTTCCTATGTACTTGGCCTTTTAGCAAGTACTGGTTCTCTATTCTCTGGAACCTCTTGAGAATTTGGTCTGCTCCTTCTAGGCTTCAACTCATATGCACCTTTTAAGAACACAATTTTCCTTTTTATCTAACCTCTGTTGGAATTCTTTAAGGTTCTACCACATTCTTCTTTCACTTAGAAATCACTTACCGGCTTCCTTGACCTCTTTTTGCCGAGATACTTCCTCCTTGTCTACATATTGATATCTGCAAACATAATCATCAAACCAGAGTTAAAATAACACTTACCATATCACCTTCAAGATATCCGTGTGATCTTATTTCACCATTCATCTACACTATATCTCTATGTGCTACAATCTATTAGATTAAAAATCTGATCTTCTCTCTTATATCACCATTGTACCTGTATAATATTACCTCAAGATTCATAAAATTGTTTCTTGAAACCTGCCAAATTTCTTCAAATATGTCTTAAAGCTAATTCCCATTCCATCAATTAAATCTTTTCAAAATGATTCATGTGTCCACTATTTCATTCTTCATTCAAAATACTTCATACAATCAAAAACTATTTCTCATCTTACTCTTCATAATGAACACTTCAGCTTTTAAGATCAGTTAATATTCAATCTAAACTTTCAACACTATTTAAAAAATTCATAATGGACTTTGTGTCATGAATTTGGAAAGTAATAAGGAACTATAACAAAACATGTGAGAATTGATATACAAGACTTAGCCACTGATAATGGTTATTTTCTATACAGGAAAAGGAGAAAACGAGGGATTGCCGTTCCAAAGGAAAGGACAAAGTTGAGATAATTGCTGTCCCTCTGGACGAGAACCGAACGCAAACAAAGATAAACAGATCAAAGCAAATCGGCTCGGAAAAGAAGGAGAAGACACCAGCTCAGCGCAAAAGAAAAGACAGGATGAAGAGTTAAACAGTTTGGCGAATCCGTCAGGATCTTCGATCCTGAGGGATCGCTGCTTTATTTACCTTGTCACTTGGACATCTCCGCCGTCGTCTTTATATAAAAAGATAGCACTGTTAGCTTGACATAGGATAGATATAGAGATGAAGGATACGTTTTATGTAATTTCTGTAAAACATCAGCTTTGATTATTAAGTTTCGTTGAGAACTGGTTCAATGTATTTTTGACCGATGCATTAATGAAAGTTTGGTGATTATTTCATCTCTGCGACTGGATTAACTTCAAGCGGTGTATCCTTGGAGGCTAAGGGCCCGGCCCCGAAGGACACTTGCTTCTGTATCATTACGGCTTTACTTCTGTGTGGTTTGTTTATCATTGTTATTTGGTAGTTCGGTATGTTTTATAAGTTCATATTACACGCTCTGTTAAAGATTGAATCATTGAAGTTTTTGCAGATAGGATTGTGTGTTGACTCCGCACCAAGTTATTAATCCTTTCAAGAGTTCATTGCATGTTCTTACTGTTATGTTACAGAGCTGTTATATTAAATGATTGTGTTGTGTGCGTTTCTAATTTATCAGTACTGTTCCATAATTCATTAATCGTTATTGCTGTTCCTTTAGTGTGATCTGTGTGAATTTCCTTTGGAGTGAAAGAATGTTATCTGATTGTAAAGAGTATATTTGAGTTAATATATTGAGTTTGGTTATAACCCGCGGGACTTAGTTATTTCAATTGCTGTTCCATTTTAGACTTGCTGTTCTATTCCAGAATTGTTGTTCAATCCTTTATTCGCTTTGCTGTTCCATTTACTTGCAGTTGTTGGTTTGGTGTGAGAGATGATCTAAGGCTGTAGTGAGTAGTGGCAGTTACTGTCTAGCTCCCAGGCTCGTGATCCATGCTCTAGTTTCCTTTCCATCAGTTTTCGAAGGGATGGGTTATCACTGCCGAACCCTTGACTGATAAGCTGTTGAGTTTTCTGAGTGCGTGATTTATTCTTTGAAGTAATTTAGTTACAAGCAAGCATCCGTTTACTCTTGTATTTCTTATGCACTGTACTACTAGCATTACTCTGACAAATGATAGCCTCGGATTGAGTCACTCTTTGTAATGACAAAATGCTCCTGGATTGACATATTAATGTGAGTTAATTAGAGGTGAAAGAGACCCTTTTTATAGCTCTACATTTTGGCGCCGTTGCCGGGGAAAGAGTGTAGCCATTTGTCTTTTTCAGAGTAGTGTACGAGCCTGCTAGGGAGGAGTTGGATCCTAAAAACGGAAGGTAAGAACCTACGTGCGGAGCATGTAAAAGACCTGCTCCACTATCCGCTTTCCTAACATATTTGTTTTTGCTTTGTTTGAATAGAAGTTGGTAGTTCATTTTTTTGAGTGCATGACTAAGCAGAAAAGACCAGAAAAGAATATCAAACCCCCATCCAAACCTGAAAAAGCTAAGGGGCCGGTGACCCTTGGCCAAACGACCTTCATAGATGAAATCTATAAGAAAACAGAATCTCAGCCATCAGTAGGCCTCAAGAAAAACATTTCTAAACCACCTACTAGTTCCCTTCAGGCCACAGGATCACCATCTGTAGCCTGCGCTGAGGTGCATAGTCAAACTGAAGAGCAGGACTTTCAAGAAATTGAAAATTCTACTCTTGAATTATTGCAGGAAGGGAACTCTAGCAACTTGTGTGAAGGAGAAGGAGAAACAGGGGAAACCAAGGAACCAAAATCCCCTATTGAGACAAATCAATCTTTAGATAGCCCAGATAAGGGGAGTGCTGCGAAAGTCATTGTTGAAGGAATTAAATCTCCGCAGACACCTGGTATTCCCATTATTCCAGATAAAGGAAGCGCTGTTAAAAATATCCCTGTCAAAACCGTTCCCACTCAACCTAGGAATACCCTCCTAGATATCCCAGAAGGTTATTGGCATATATTCGATCCCATGGCTCAAAACCAACCAAACGCTCAAAACCAGCCAAATACTCAAACCTCTACATTACAATATCCTATAGTGGATTCTGCAGCAAATGCACCCATGAAAGCTATCCCTCTTCAGCATATCCCTAAATTTCACGGACTCACATCAGAAGATCCGGATGCATTCTTATTCGAATTCGATGTGTTATGTAGGGGGTACGATTACACCACCGATCCCCAAAAATTGAAATTATTTCCCTCGACATTAAAAGGGGCTGCTTTAAGATGGTTTATGGGGCTAGGTGGTGGGGTTATCAACAATTGGGATCAAATGAAAGAATCCTTCTTAAAAAAATATCAGGATTATTGTAGGTCTAGAGAATTAAAAGATGAAATATTTCAAATGACAGCCAGACCAAATGAAACATTAGAGGAGTATGTGGAACGTTTTCAGTATAATCTACAAAGATCTCCTTATGCATCGCTACCTTTACCTGATAATGTGTTAAAAACTGCATTAATGAGAGGCATGAAGGAACAATGGATTGAAACACTAAACATTATGGGAAAAGGGGATATTTATCAAGAGAATTTTACTGACATCCTTGACTTATGTATCAGGAGTTCGAGAGGCAGCACAAGAATAAAACCGACAGAATATGATCGGTTTGCAAGAGATAACAAAGTATCAGCAGAAGGAGTAACACGTGCAGAAATTGGAAATTTATTAGAAAATTTTAAAACTGACATTATGGGGACACTAACTACACAAATTGATATTGTGCAGGCTAAACAGAAGCAGCTGGAGGCGGAACAGAATTTGGCAATCTTCTGCCCCCGATGCAGAAAAAAACATAGCCACAAGGAGTGTCCATTGGATAAAGTCCAAACATGTGCCATCTGTACAAAAGATCACCTTACGAAGAGCTGCCCCTCACTTCCTGGATTGAAAGCGGTATATAAGGAAGCAGAAGAAGAACCAGAATCGGTGAATTCGATCAACCAGCGCCGTCAGTGGCAGCCGAGACAACCTGGTATGTTTCCGGACCCAACCTCTTTCTTTCAAAATCCACAGTATAATGCTCAACAATATGGTATGTGGCAAAATCAATCTCAACCCCCATTTACAAACTGGTCACCGCAATCGTTTCCTTCTTCAAATTCATGGCTGAATCAAACAAGCCAAACTGGTTGGCCGAATTTCCCTTATACTCCACCATATTGGCAAAATGGCCCATACCCTTCACAGTGGACTCCCTCTACTTCACAAAGTTCACCCTGGCAGACAAGCTGGCAAAGACCAATGTACCACCCAGTTGGAACTATTCCGCTCCCTCAACCTACTCTTCCAGCCTTACAACAGAATCCCCAGTCTAACCTGAGAATGCAACTCCCAGCCCAACCCGATCCCAATCCAAATAACAGACAGGTCCAATCTATTCAAATCATAGAAACACCAGAAATAGGACCTGACCTGAGGGAGTGCAATGACCTTCAGTTAAGATCTGGACGTATAATTGAAACCGAGGGAGATAAAACAGTTCATATTGAAGATCAGTTACCAAGAGAACATCAGTTACAACAAGAGGATGTAAATAAGCAACAAACTCATAATCAAGCAACCACATCCTCTCCTCCGTTCCCAGAACGATTAGCCATACCTCGATCCATACAATATCCCGACTTTGACATTCTGGGAGAATTACAAAATCTGTACATAAAAATTCCATTCCTCCAAGCCATTCAAGACATTCCCATATACGCAAAAACTATAAAAGAATTGTGCATAAAGAAACCGAGGAGGAATATAACAAATAATCCGAGAGTCCAAGTAGTCAGTACCTTATCTGACCTATTGTCTGGAAGAGAAACACCCCTTAAATATGAAGACCCCGGGAACCCAATTATAACTGTTCAAATTTATGGTCAGACCCTGCCCAATGCCTTAGTTGATTTAGGGGCTGCAATTAATATTTTAACAACCACAACTTGCCAAAAGCTCGGCATTACATCTGTAGAACCCACCTCCACTCTGTTAGAATTGGCTGACCGATCTGTGGTTAGACCAGAGGGTACTCTGCATGATGTCATGGTCTCTGTAGAATCCTGGGAGTATCCAACCGATTTCCTGATAATTAATCCAAAGACCCGACTTGATGGACATCCACTAAGTTTAGGTAGGCCTTGGCTTGCCACTGCCGATGCCTACATTGGCTGTCGACAGGGAAATATGACCATAACCAGAGGACCGAATAGCAAAAATTTAGTTCTATATCCTCCAGCGCAGCCAAGTGTCACAATGATTAAAACTAATAAACACCCTGTATCATACCTTACCGATAACATCAGATCTCCATTAACTATACAAGAGGCACTCGATTTCAAAGATCAAACAGAAGACGATGCCATTAATAATTTCATTACTCAAACTGAAACTCGCACACAGTGTCACATGATAGAAGCAGCATTTGATAATGAATTGGAAGAAGATCCCCTGAAAGATATTCATGACCAAACGATACCTGTTACTTCTGTTGCAAATAGTAAAACTGTGGAAATTGCACCGGGGAAAACTTTAAACATCAATGCTAATCTCACACCTGAACAAGAAACAAATCTCATCCATCTGTTAACAAAATATCAAGAAGCATTTGCATGGGACTACCCCGATATGAAAGGAATCGATCCCCAATTATGTACACACCACATTTATATAGAAAAAGATGCCAGACCTGTGCGTCAGCCGCAAAGGAGACTTAATCCCCATCTAAAAGATGTCGTAAAAACTGAGCTTCAGAAGCTTTTAGATGTGAATTTTATCTACCCTATTTCTGATAGTAAATGGGTCTCTCCGCTTGTGGTGGTACCAAAAAAGAACGGGAAATGGAGAATTTGTGTGGATTATAGGGAACTAAACAAGGCAACACAGAAAGATCATTTTCCTCTTCCTTTCATAGATCAAGTATTGGACACTTTAGCAGGGAAGAAGTTCTTTTCTTTCCTGGATGGCTTCAGTGGATACAATCAGATTCAGATTGCCCCTGAAGACCAGGATAAAACTACCTTTACTTGCCCCTGGGGAACATTTGCCTATCGAGTTTTACCTTTTGGCTTATGTAATGCTCCTGCCACATTTCAGAGGGCTATCCTTAGTATTTTTGCAGATTTAATCAATGATGGACTTGAAGTTTACATGGATGAATTTACACCATATGGAGATGACTTTGATCCAGCTCTAGACACCCTAGAGAAAGTCCTACAACGCTGCATTGTTACTAGGCTTTGCTTAAGCAATGAAAAATGTTTCTTGATGATGACTGAAGGACTTATCCTAGGACACTATGTCTCAGCAGCCGGCATTCAGGTAGACCTGGCCAAAATCCAAATACTTTTGCTTATTCCCACTCCTACTACTCAAACAGAGGTACGCAGCTTTCTTGGATTTTCCGGTTATTATAGACGATTCATAGAGCATTATTCGCACATTGCTGCTCCTTTATATGCACTAACTGGTAACGTTGATTTTCTTTGGACAGACAAATGTGACCGTGCTTTCGAGGATATAAAGAAGCTTGTATCCACAACCCCAGTCCTTCGAGGACCAAACTGGGACCTACCATTCCAGATATCATTTGATGCCTCAGATACAGCCATTGGCGCAGTCCTTGGGCAGGAAGAGGATAAAAAACCTTATGCTATCTATTACATCAGCAAAAATTTATCCCCTGCTAAATTGAATTACACTATTACTGAAAAATAATTCCTAGCTGTAATACATGCTGTCAATAAATTTAGACATTATATTACAGGCTATCCTGTTATCTTGTATACAGACCATTCTGCTATAAAATATTTAGCAAATAATCCTGTCACAAATGCCAGAGTAACTCGATGGTTAATCTTATTGCAAGAATTCGACATCACAATCAAGGACCGCCCTGGCAAAGAAAACCCTGTAGCTGATTTTCTTTCGAGAATACCAAAATCAAGCGATGCAACAACAGTTGAAGATCAATTTCCGGATGAGCACCTGTTTGCTGTTGCCGTTCAAACACCCTGGTATGCTGATGTTGCCAACTACCTCGCAGTAGGTAAATTACCAAAACATTTAACTCCTAATGAGCGCAAGCAGATTATTCAGAAAAGTTCTCGATTCTCGTGGATTGGGGGCTATTTGTTTCACACAGGAGCAGACATGCATATCAGGCGATGTGTTAGAGAGGATGAAATCTTCGACATCCTAAAAGCCTGTCACGATGGACCGTGTGGGGGGCACTTCGCTGAGCGTAGAAATGGACATAAAGTATTACAGACAGGATATTATTGGCCGACGATCTTCAAAGATGCGAAGAAGTTTGTCCAAGCCTGTGACAGCTGCCAGCGAGCAGGACGACCCGGTCAAGCTGATGAGATGCCTCTGAAACCACAGTTAGTCATCGAACCATTCGAGCGATGGGCTCTTGATTTCGTTGGACCCATCAACCCCTCATCAAATCAGAAAACATATATTTTGGTGGCAACAGAATATGTCACCAAATGGGTTGAGGCAGAAGCATTACCAAGAGCCACAGAGGACTCTGTCATACAGTTCATGTTCCTTTTGTTTGTTCGTTATGGCCTTCCTAGGGAAATAATTACAGATGGAGGACTACAATTTGTTGGGCATAAATTAGCTGCAACACTTAACAATTATCATGTCCAGCATAAGATCACTACTCCATATCACCCACAGGCGAATGGGCAGGTAGAAAGTAGCAATAAGATAATAGAATCAATCCTAATGAAAACCATTGCGTCACATAGGCGTGATTGGGCTACCCGACTACCTGAAGCACTTTGGGCCTATAGAACCACATGGAGGAGCACCACCGGTTACTCACCTTATCAATTAGTGTTTGGAAAACAACCCATTTTTCCCATAGAATTCGAAATCCAAACATTACGGACAACACAGGAAGTTGGCCTAGATCTAAGCGAGGCACAACTCAATCGACTACAGCAGATCAATGAATTAGACGAAATTCGGCTCTCTGCACTACAAAATACAGCATTGATTCAACAGCAGCAAGCCAAATGGCATGATGCGCTCATCAAGAACAAAGTCTTCCACGAGGGAGACTGGGCTCTGTTATACGATTCTCGGTTTCAGGACTTCCCTGGAAAACTTCAGACTCGATGGTTGGGACCATACGAAATCCAGAAGGTACGTGACAACGGAACCCTTACTCTAATCACCATTGACGGTTCTGGATATGCATTCAAAGTAAATGGTCACCGAGTCCGTCTCTATCGTAAACCACTCACTCGGGAATCCTTCTGCCAGCAGCTACGCCGAGACACTGATATGGAGATCTTAGGAGAGGAAGAGAAATCTTCCTCACCTGTAATTCATTAAGGGTTCATTTCTTTCTGCAATTTGTACATAAGCTCTTGTTTTTTTGAGTGATTCTTGTACATAAGTTTGAATTAAATATTTTCTTGTCATTTTTGCTGTTCCTTTTCTTTCATAAAGTTCGATTTTTTCTCTTTTAAAGATAGCATATGCGTGTTTTTGTATGATGTTGGTTTCGCTTGTTTTGCTGTTCCTTTTCTAAAGGAACAGCATTCGGGATCTCTGCTGTTCCTTTTTCAAAGGAACGGCATTGTTGCATTTTCCGCTATTCATTTTGGTTACCACTCTTCTTTTTCTTCAAAGAACCAGCATTCTTTTATTGTTGTTGTTCCTTTTTCAAAGGAATGGCATTTTGAGTGTTTTTATAGTATTTTTATTTTTGCTCTTCCTTTTTCCCAAAGGAACGGCATTTGCATTTTTGCTATTTTTTATCATCCGTTGTTGTTTCTTTTTCAAAGGAACATCACTCGCATACTTCTGCTCTCCTTGTGAAACAGCTTATTCTTTTTCTGATCTAAATTGAGGATGCTTCTTGCCCGTCTTCTTTCTAGTCTTTAAGATACAGCTATGTATTTGTGCAATGAAATATAAAATCACAACATACCGAAATCTGCAAACCATAAATCGCTATATCTATAAGGCTCTGCATTAGAAAGAGGACAAATGGAAGGACATACTTTTTTCTTACCTTTTGTTGACATGGTTTTACTAATTTTGCCCTGATTGGTTATCTTTATCATGCTGATTCCCTTAAACTTTTTTTAGTACTTGGGAATAAGAGCAAAGAGTTTATATCTTCCTATTGAGATAATAAGACTTCTTCCACCATTCCTACTCTTAAGGAGTGTTGAGCCACCCTTTGTGTATAAGGAAAAGTATTCTATGAAAAAGAAAAAATATGTGAACATGATATGTCAAGTGTCAAATGCACGATAGGGGGTCTCATCGAGAGCCAACCTACCATGATCATGAGGATGGAAGTGAAGTGGCATTCCCATTCTGGCCACCACACCAGGGATATGGTCCAAAAGGTATATCAAATAAACAAACCTTGGAACAGGAGGTCTCATTACGAGCCGGCCTGCCCACGTTTCGCTCCTTCCTCGTGAATGGCATTATGGTTAACTGGTCACCAAGCCAGCATAATGGTCTACATTTTGACATAACAACATTCCTAGGTATACACAAAGGATTATGGTTCCGAGGGTAAAAAAACAACTCTGCCAAGGTTATGGACACCTGTTGGCAACAGAGTACTGTTAATGGTATTGAAGTCACCGTGCTTACACCAATGGGTAAAGATACTAATATTCTTTTGTTTCTTATCTCCTAGGAACTAATTATATGTCATGTCCCGATTTATATATCGCATGAATATTTATCATTACCAATCATGGCAACGGAAGTGACCATGACCACTTGAGATTGGCAAGTACGATACATGCCCTATCCATCAGCCTCAAATCATAACACAGCAGCCTCTTATCTAATATGCGATCAATTATCCACCTCGATTTCGGTAATTCGTTGTCCTTTTTTAACATGGCATAATTCCATATGCTGTTCCTTTCTGACTTGATTGCAGACTGGGTGCCGCTCCTTTATTTGCCGGCTGGGACAGCCTATCACATTGCGGGGGGGGAGGTTAACCTCATCATTCCCTGTATTACGTGTCAACTTACCATTCGGGAAAGCTAGTATACGATGGTTTGGCATGGTTTAATGGCATGGCATTTCTATTTTTGTCACAAGTTGCTTTCTGTTGCACTGTTGCATACTCTGTGTTTTTTTCAAAACCTTGCGATTATCATCCTCTCTGTGTTTAATACCGAAAACGTAGTTGCTGTTCCATTTAGAATCTACAGTGAAACTATGGGAGGAAGGGCAATTCGAAGTGAGCCTCAACAGCTGACGATCTCCGCTGCTGCCCGAGAGATCCTGGAAAGAGCAGGATGGTTGAATTATTTCAATCGCCTACAGGAGTCCAATGAAATAGTAGCGATGGAATTTTTGCAGAATTTACAAGATGACCACTCCACAGTAAGAGGGAAGCGGATAGCGGTCACTGATGCCATAATTGCAGAAGTTTCAGGACTACCAGCAACCGGACCGGTATGGACATTAAAAAAGGAACGATTACAGAAGGTCATGGAACTGTTCCAGGACGAAGGCCAAAATCTGACAATTAAAGGGAAGGGTATTCTGCCAGCAACCCTAGGAGAACCTTGGACGGAGCTAGCAAGAACAGTGCAGAGTTACATTACCTGCGAAGGAAGGAAAGACGTGGTAATACCACGACATCTTAAACTTTTAGCTGTTTTAAAGCAGAGATGCTCTGTAAATTTACCTGCACTCCTGAACTCCTTACTGCATGATGCTGCAAAAAGTATGAAAAAGGCACAGCACGTAGAGTCAGTCGTTAGCCACCATGGGTTGATACGACTAGTGGTTAGTTATGGTCTCACCCAGCAGCAGAGCAGCTGGGAAGAACTGATTGCACTAATTGAGGGGGGATTGACAGAGCCATCCCCAAAACGTAGACATTCTATAAGCACACCAGAATCGGAAAAACGCAGAGAACATGTTGCTAGTACATCAGAACAACCAGAGATACATCCAGAATCGGCAAAGCGCAAGCATGCCATTGACTCACCCGAGCAACCAGAGGGACCCAGAAAATCAGCTCGGTTAGCTCAGATGAGAGGAAGCATAGATAAGCCCAGAAAGTCAGCCCGGTTGGCTCGGATAAGAGGAAGGCTGGAAAAGCTTCAGGGAAGCACCAGCCAACCAGTGATAATTGAAGATGAGCAACCCGAAGAAGAAGCAGCCGAGCCTTCGGGAACAGAAATAGAAGCAGAAACTGAACAGGAGGAAGAAATGGGACAGCAGGAAGATAGCCCATTACAAGACCTACTCGGAGATGATGACTTGGCCGCAGTCCTAGCCAATATGAGTAAGTATGGTCAACCTTCTAGTTCAGAGGGCCCCCACGACAAACCCCAAGAAGAAAACATGCCTGTTCATGATGAAGAGGAGGAAAATACTAAACGGGAACAATCTGTTCCCAGGTCACAAGAAGAAGTTCTAGAGGAAGTAGAAGCAGAGACAACATCTGCTCAGGAAGAGACAGAACCAGTCGAGGTTCCTACCCCTGAACAACCAGAGTAGAGCAGTGAGGAAGAACCCCAAGAGGAAGATTTAGCAACTAGTCATGATCCAGTCCGTAGCAGACAGACTGCTGTTCCTTCGAATGAAACATTGGAAATTAAGAAGTTGCGGAGGGAACGGAATAAATTGTTGAATACGATAACCCAGCTCAGACAAAAAATTAGGATTCTGAAAAAGAACCAGAAGGTAAGAAAGACCGGAGGGAGGAAAAAGAAGGCCAACAAGCGGCCTGCTGTTCAAAACCCTACTGAGAATCCAGCTGTCGTTCCAAATGATGCTGAAGAACAGACGGGTGTTCACGTTAAAACAGAAAAGGATGATATAAGGATCAGTGACAAGAAAATTCAGACAGAGGCACGAACCTCAGGGGTAATAAGGGTTCTGAACTCCAAACAGCATAATAAGAAAGTTCAGGTAAAACTCCCGGCCTCCACTGACCTATGGAAAAAAGATCCGAAAACGAAAACCTTGCATAAGATGGTGAAGCAAGCCCAACAAGGAGCCGAACAGCTTAGAGAGAAAACGGTTCCCCGAGAAAAATATGAAGAGTTACAGCAGCAACTAAGGGACGTCAGTCAATCCAAAAGCCAGGCCTTTGAAGGTTGGAAAAAGGAACAAGAGGAAGTTGCACAGGTAACCAGTAGACTAAATACTGTTATCAAACAGATGAATGACTTGTGCTCTTTATACAATGATGTTTTAGCATGTAGGGCCCCTGCTAAAAACTATGCTCTGCTTTTATTAGAACGGTATTTACAATTAAAAATCAAAGCTGTTAAAGCAGGCACCCCTATACAAATTAACACCGTCAATGACTTTATAGACTGCTGTAAACATTATGGAGTGAAAGTCCAGAGGTTGTTGTGTGAACTTTATTTGCACGACCTTGTGTTAAGTCAGGAGACTGAATTAAACCCTGGCCCTTTCATTGGAGACATCCAATTCCAAGCATTCATTTCATTCGGGGTTAATCAGATTAAGTGGCTCAAAGCCTATGACACTTTGCAGGGTCAGGAAAATGGTCTAGATTTACGGGTTAGGGCTGAGCCTAGGAACCCAGTACAGTTGTGGAAAGGTCATAGATATCTTATAAAGGCTCCTGGTGCCATTGAAACATTAGGACCCATGCATGAGGCACTCATTCAAGAGAGTTTAGAGTATTTTCTTTCCATCAAAGACTTGGCCATTAATGCAGCCAAATTTCGATACCGAATCTCTGATCCACACATCCAGCTCAGAGAACCATTTAAGTATGAGAACTTTGAGTTAGCCGCCGACCGTTTGAACCTCTATGGCGAGACCATTCTGAAAGCAGGATCATCCTGGTTAGGATATAGATTTCGCACTCCAATTATTTGGCATCCTGCACCCGGATACCAGGCCCTGTATGATATGCCTGAGGGGCAAACAGGTCAGTTCTTTGACTATCTAATCACTCAACATGGTTGTAGGCCTCCGCATGAGAGTCCTTCTCCAGCATATTCTCTCACTGCATTGCATGTCAACTACAATGTTTTCATGAGGACATGAAACAAGGTAAGCAGGGGGGTGTGTGGAGTACTAAAAAGGTATGCTTTTGATCATTATTTCAGTGGCTTTTTAATAGAATTTGTGAACCTTTTTGTGTCATAAATTTGGAAATTAATAAGGAACTATAACAAAACATGTGAGAATTGATATACAAGACTTAGCCACTGATAATGGTTATTTTCTATACAGGAAAAGGAGAAAACGAGGGATTGCCGTTCCAAAGGAAAGGACAAAGTTGAGATAACTGCTGTCCCTCTGGACGAGAACCGAATGCAAACAAAGATAAACAGATCAAAGCAAATCGGCTCGGAAAAGAAGGAGAAGACACCAGCTCAGCGCAAAAGAAAAGACAGGATGAAGAGTTAAACAGTTTGGTGAATCCCTCAGGATCTTCGATCCTGAGGGATCGCTGCTTTATTTACCTTGTCACTTGGACATCTCCGCCGTCGTCTTTATATAAAAAGACAGCACTGTTAGCTTGAAAAGAGATAGATATAGAGATGAAGGATATGCTTTTATGTAATTTCTGTAAAACATCAGCTTTGATTATTAAGTTTCGTTGAGAACTGGTTCAATGTATTTTTGACCGATGCATTAATGAAAGTTTGGTGATTATTTCATCTCTACGACTGGATTAACTTCAAGCGGTGTATCCTTGGAGGCTAAGGGCCCGGCCCCGAAGGACACTTGCTTCTGTACCATTACGGCTTTATTTCTGTGTGGTTTGTTTATCATTGTTATTTGGTAATTCGGTATGTTTTATAAGTTCATATTACATGCTCTGTTAAAGATTGAATCATTGAAGTTTTTGCAGATAGAATTGTGTGTTGACTCCGCATCAAGTTATTAATCCTTTCAAGATTTCATCGCATGTTCTTACTGTTATGTTACAGAGCTGTTATATTAAATGTTCGTGTTGTGTGCGTTTCTAATTTATCAGTACTGTTCCATAATTCATTAATCGTTATTGCTGTTCCTTTAGTGTGATTTGTGTGAATTGCCTTTGGAGTGAAAGAATGTTATTTGATTACAAAGAGTATATTTGAGTTAATAGATTGAGTTTGGTTATAACCCGCGGGACTTAGTTATTCAATTGTTGTTCCATTTTAGACTTGCTGTTCTATTCCAGAATTGATGTTCAATCCTTTATTCACTTTGCTGTTCCATTTACTTGCAGTTGTTGATTTGGTGTGAGAGATGATCTAAGGCTGTAGTGAGCATTGGCAGTCACTGTCTAGCTCCCAGGCTCGTGGTCCATGCTCTAGTTTCCTTTCTATCAGTTTCTGAAGGGATGGGTTATCACTGCCGAACCCTTGACTGATAAGCTGTTGAGTTTTCTGAGTGTGTGATTTATTCTTTGAAGTAATTTAGTTACAAGCAAGCATCCGTTTACTCTTGTATTTCTTATGCACTGTACTACTAGCATTACTCTGACAAATGATAGCCTCGGATTGAGTCACTCTTTGTAATGACAAAACGCTCCCGGGTTGACATATTAATGTGAGGTAATTAGAGGTGAAAGAGACCCTTTTTATAGCTCCACAGACACTACAAATTCCTTCTAGAAATGTTTTTGTAAGAAAATCTTGTCTTTCTTCTGCAAATTTCAACTTTCAATTATTTTAGTGCCTCTTCTTTCAGATCTATTGAATCCAGTATTTAATCTAATTATTCCTTCAACCATCAATATAATTGTCTTCAACAATACTTGAGTAGTCCTCAATCATTCTTCAATTTTCCGCAAAAATCTTCAAATTATTCAAATGACTCCAGTGTCATAGCAAACCACTCTTCTATTTGACTTTAAATTTAAAACCTTTCTCAATTTACTTTTTGAATCAAACCAATCATCCAATGAACTTATATTTAAATATTACTAAGTACTGACTTCAAACATGTCAATTTCAACTGCCTGTAAGGAAAATATCTTCTCCTCTGATATTTCACTCCCCTGTTGTTCTTTATACCTTCAAAACAACTTCTGTAAAATAATAAAAATAAATATTCTTACCCGAACTGCAACACCTTCATAGAATTCAACGGTCCTCTCATATTCTGGTTGAGAACCATACACATTGCTCAATAAGGCCTGATCACTGCCAACTAAATCCTGAAGCATATGGACTTGATTGATCACCTTCAAAAAATCCTATAGAATACTAGCCTCTGATCCACGAAGCTTCAATAAAAATTCTAATGATTCCAACACTTATGCTAAGCCAGTATCTGATCCTTCGAATATGGCATGATACTGTAATGCTACAGAAATATGGCAAACATATGGAATTTCTAAAGGATCCCTTGCACCATCTCTTGCAACATCTCTTGCAATCAACAATTCAACATTCTTCTCTACTATCATTCTGATCATTCCAAAGACTCCTTCCACTCTGATACCACAATTGATGCAGAAAAGCTGCCTCTTTCACCTCTTATGATGGAAGGACTCTAAAGATATCATATTTCTACCAATAACTTAAAACTTAATCTTGGATTGATTATATAAACCCTTATTAACTTAAATACAAACATAGATTAAACTTGGGGTCCCACTTTAATCTGTCTAATTCCAATACTTTCTGCCTTTAATAATGGTTTACTTAATTACTGTTGGATGATGGATCTTCCACTATCAATTTTATTTCATCAAAAATCCAATGATATTCTCATTCCACTCCTCTAATAAATAACACACCCTATCACATGCGATAAAAGTGGTTTTGGTGGTTCGATGTGTCACCCTCCGAACTATATCGGATTGCTTTGATATTTACCTCTTGCTAATCAAAATCAGTGCAATATTTACTGGTGGTTTTCTGAAACCACTCCAAATGACGAAAACCCGCTTTCGTGTACAGTTGTCAATCACTGCTTTTTCAGATTTTAATTTATCAAAACAATGAATGTGATCTGTGACAGATCAACCTCCAAATCTGGCTATGGTTAAAATGGCGAAACCGATGTAAATCGAAATTAATGCAATTTTCTTGGGTGTGTACGCACAACCCGTTGGTAGGGATGATGATTTACTTCCGCGTTTAATGCCTGTCCTTCGAACTCTGGCTCATTAACTTCGCTCCGCTTCTCGTGCCATCTACCCACCTTTGTAACGATCCTGGTTGTATTGCTATACCTTCGTTTGAACTGGAGAGAAACTTCCTCCAACCTTCGCGAGGGTTTCTTCAACTGAACCTACGTTTTCCTGAACGAGGTAATGGCGTTTTCTGAGATTCGAGAGGACCTTGCTCGGTTTCTATGGATTGGTCTTCAGTCACCGCCAATCTCCTTCCACAATCCCTGCGTTGGCTTTTCTCCAATAATTGTTGTATGTAACTCTGCTTTGATGGTTTTCCGGCTGTCTCACTTTGCTTCCGTTTCGAATTCAAGTCCTTTTCTCTGTTTTAAGATGCTAACAGTTTGCTTATCGTCATCTCGTTTCTCCAGGTTCAGGACTGACCCGAACTCCTGTAGCTGAACAAAAGATAACAGGTATTTCTCTATTCTGATTCTATAGTCCACAGCTTCTTTTTGTGATTCTAACCCAGTCGCTCCTTCGTGAGCAGGAATGGTTGGTCCCGAATTTTCTTACTCGATTCTGTACAGACCCAAAATTTCGGTGAGTTCCTCGTTGCCCTGGCTTCTTCGTTTTCCCGGTTTTCACTTCTTCGTTTTTCGAAATCACAGCATTTTGTAACAAAAACTGGAATGTTCTAATTCCAAGTTGGTTAATGATATGCAGGTCTTGTTCCCTCCTGTCAAGACCCTATTTTATTACACTTCAATGGACAAACCCTACAGGTAGGGTCTGCCCCATTTCTTTTGCTGTTGAAAAACTTAGGTTCTGTATGTTGTTTCTTTTGTTACTACCTATCCTGTTCGTCAGGTTCAGTTGGCTGGAAGTTTTGCTGAATGTAAATTATTGACAATGTAAATCGCTCTGAAAGCTTGATATTGTTACTTAGTTCTTTTGGGTTCAAAACCCTCGCTTATTCCTATGTCAAATACTCCGTTTTCTCTTGGATATTTCTTTGTACGCTTGGCAGTTTGTTTAAATAACAATGCACAAAAACTCTTGTTGGTAACGAAAGATATAATCTTGCTCCGTGTATGAAAACTCACCTGTTACTATCTGCATACTTCTTCTTGATCTCGGTTTTTTTTTTGTGTAAAGAAAAAGAAACTCTAGAAATGGAACTCTGTCTTCCATTTGTTGTGCATCTCTTCTACTATGCTGTAACCTGTTACAAACAATTTCGCCTTCCTATATGCGATTACTTTCTTTGTTCACTTTCAATTTACAAATGAATAGTTCTATTCTGTTTCGCAGAGTTAGGAAATTTATACATACTTGCATAAAGAGAATCAAACAAACAAAATTCTAATCACTCTGTTGCGAATTGACAATATGGCTGGAACAGATACAATTTCAGATGGTTTTTTTTTTTTTCAACAACTGGCTCTTCTTGTCTTCTCTGGTTGGAAAA
Organism: Pinus albicaulis; assembly: GCA_034641835.2. Taxonomy (NCBI): domain Eukaryota; kingdom Viridiplantae; phylum Streptophyta; class Pinopsida; order Pinales; family Pinaceae; genus Pinus; species Pinus albicaulis. The sequence continues at coordinate 1,479,115,914 of CM076577.1, forward strand.
ATTTCGAACCTACATATGATATTTTTTCCTATTTAAATATTTGCAAAATGTATAACAGTTTCTTTGCCTTCGGTTGAACTGACAACCGCAATGTCTCTAACTGCCTAATCAGTTTCCTCTTTTTTGTTAAAAGAAAAACAAAAAAACTTCTAATTAACTAAAAACAGTTGATAATCCTAATCCTACTGTCTTCGCCTAATTTCTGAATAATAAAAATAAAAATAAAACACAGGTTCAATAACCTGTCCATCAACACGTGTAAAATTTTTTTGTCGAGACAATCAACCATCCTTTGTCTCCTCGGAGCTGGATGCTCCTGCATCAGGCTCCCGGGGTGGCAAAAAGTCATGGCTCCGTTCCATGAGATCGTCGACAGAATAACCTGCTTTCTGTATCTGCGTCGTGTCAAGCCACGAACTGTCCTCAATTGGCCAATTCTTCCACTTGACTAAATACTGCAGATATTCTTTCCTTCGGGTGCGCTTGGCTACCTGTGTGTCGAGAATATTCTCGATCTCAAGGGGTTGTGCCGTAGGCATCTGTCTCATCCAAGAATCCTCCTCAAACTTGGTGTCCCGTTCTGGCCTCACTGTTCCGTCATCCTTAGGACCAGCAATATAAGGAAATAAATCTGCCACATTAAAGATGGGTGAAATACCTATCCCTGGCGGCAACTGCAACTCATAAGCGTTGGCAGAAAACTTGCGAATGATTTTGCAGGGGCCAATATTTTTAAATTTCAGCTTGTTATATTCCCTTTTTGGAAACCGTTCCTTGCGCAGGTGTGCAAGGACTTCGTCCCCCACATTAAACTGAACTTCCTACCTTTTCGACTCAGCCCACTGCTTATATTTTTGACTACTGTCCTGCAATTTCAGTTTCACTTGTTCATGTAAGTTGTTCATTGCTTGGGTAAAATCTTCCCCATCCGCACTCCGTTTTTCAAGTTTTCCCAAGTCCCGCAGTTCATGCACTCCGCGAGGATGCATGCCATACAAGATTTGGAAAGGACTATAACCTGTGATGCGATTCGGTGAATCGTTATATGCGAATTCTGCCTGAGCAAGTACGCGGTCCCACATTCATGAATTTTCGCCTATTAAACTCCATAGCAGATTTCCCAGACTCCGGTCCACCACTTCCGTTTGCCCATCAGTCTGTGGGTGGTAAGCGGAGCTGAACTGTAACTGAGTGTCCACCTTTTTCCACAGGGTTCGCCAAAAATGTCCGGTGAACTTCACATCCCTGTCAGAAAGGATGGACCTTGGTAGACCATGTAGTCTAACAATCTCTATGAAAAACAAGTGCGCTACGTGAGTAGCGTCACTGGTTTTCCTGTAGGGTATAAAATGTGCCATTTTTGAAAATCGATCCACTACCACCATTACTGAATCAAAACCCCGCTGTGTCTTAGGAAAACCCAAGACAAGGTCCAAGCTGACTGAGTCCCATGGTCTGATCGGAATGGGTAGTGGCATATAAAGACCTGCATTTTGACTGTGACCCTTCGCCAATTGACACGTTTTGCACCTGCTCACATACCTCTGCATGTCTCGTCGCAACCTTGGCCAAAAATAAAAATGCTCAACTTGTGAAAATGTTTTGTCCATACCGAAATGTCCGGCTAGACCTCCACTATGCTTTTCCCAAAAAATATTTTCCCTCATCGAACAGTCGGGAATGCATAACTGTCCTCCCTTGAACAATAATCCCTCCTGTAGATTGTAGTCCAACCATGGACTATTATTTCTTAACAGAGGGTTTTGGCAGGCCTCATAGGCCTCCTTAAAATCTGCATCTGTCATATACAGATCCCTCAAGTGCTCAAAACCCAGCACCTGCACCGTACTCTCCTGCAAGAGAAAAACTCTTCTGCTTAATGCATCTGCCACCTTGTTGGATTGTCCGCTGATATGCTTCAATACAAAAGTAAAGCTTTGCAGATATTCCACCCATTCTGCATGCTTGTGGTTCAACTTGTGCTGCTGCATAACATAATGTAAAGCAGAATTGTCAGAAAATAACACAAACTCATTACCTAACAAATAGTGCCACCAGTGCTTCAAGGCTTGAACGACTGCATAAAATTCTTTGTCATAAGACAAATACTTCTGTGTGTTGTCGTTCAATTTCTCACTGAAATAAGCAACCGTTCTGTCCTCCTGGCTAAGTACTGCCCCAATGGCTGTACCGCTGGCATCACAACGAACTTGAAAAAGTTTGTTGAAATCTGGCAATCTCAAGATCGGCCTCTCAGTGATCTTTTTCTTCAAAGTCTAAAAACTGTTTTCTGCTGCTTCAGTCCAGCAAAAAGGCTGATTTGCCTTCTTAATCGTGTCCAACATGGGTGCGCAGATCTCGCTAAAATTCCTGATAAACTTCCTGTAGAAGCTTGCCATACCATGAAAGCTTCGAACCTCGAACAAATTCTTTGGGGATGGCCAGTTAACTATCGCTGCAATCTTTTCCGGATCCATCTTCAACTCGTTTTCTGCAATCAAAAAGCCCAGATAAACTAGTTCTTTTTGAAAAAGGGTACACTTTTTCAAATTTATCAGCAGTTTGTTCTGTTGCAATCTTCTCAACACACTTTGAACATGTCGGAAGTGTTCCTCCTTCGTTCTGCTGAAAATTAATATATCATCTAAATACACAATCACAAATTTCCCAATGAACTCCTTCAGTACTTCGTTCATTAAGTGCATGAAAGTATTGGGGGTGTTGCTTAACCCAAATGGCATAACCAGCCATTCATACATCCCTTCATTCGTCTTGAAAGCTGTCTTCCACTCATCCCCTTCTCGAATTCGGATCTGGTGGTAACCACTCTTCAAATCAATCTTCGAAAAATATGCTACCCCACTCAAACAGTCCATCATGTCGTCCATTCGTGGCAGTGGAAACCTGTACCGAATCGTAATCTTGTTAATAGCTCTTGAATCTGTACACATTCGCCATTCGCCACCTTTCTTAGGAGCTAATACTGTCAGAACTACACAGGGACTCATACTCTCTCTGATCAGTCCTTTATCAAGCAATTCCTGCACCTGTTTCCGAATTTCTTCATTATCTTTCGAGCTCATACGATAAGCTGCCTTGTTTGGCAAGATAGCTCCTAGTATAAAATCAATACAGTGGTTGATACCTCTCTCGGGGGGCAGTTCATCTGGAAGATCGTCCACTATGATATCTCCAAAATCCTGCAACATGTCCTGAATCTCCTAGAGTAAATCTGAAATATTTGTGTGCAGTACCACCGTCTTTGGCCTCCTAACAACAGAAAAATTCACATCGCTGTTTTCAATCTGTTTTAAAAACTCTTTTCCACCCATCAGCAGTGCTTTTACTCCACTGGCTTCTGCTGTACCTTCCTCTTTAATGGGTACAAGCGTGTGCTTGATCCCATCTTTGACAAACTTATAGCAGTTCGTTTTTCCGTCATGAACTACTTTTCTATCAAACTTCCAGGGCCTTCCTAACAGTATATGACAGACATCCATTGGCATAACATCGTAGATAATTTTATCCTTATATCTGCCTATCTGGAACTCCACCTCGCACTGTTCATCAACTAACAGTTGATGTCCTTTCTGTAGCGACGACACTTTGTAGGGAGTGGGATGTTTCAAATTTTTCAGTCCCAACTTCTCGACCATTTCTGTAGCCACCAAATTATCAGTACTTCCGCTATCAATGATCAGTTTGAAGAACTTACCCTGCGATTTGCAAATTGTCCAGAACAAGGCCTTTCGTTGATCAGGTTCTGCAATTTCCTTTGCTGGTTTTAACAACACCTAATTTAGCACCAAGGCTTCTCCTGTCTCTGGTGCATTCTCCACTTCCTGAGGCGGTGCCTCAGCTTCCTCCGGTTGGGCAACATAAGATCCTCTCCCACGTGCTGGTTCACCTTCAGGACATTCATACGACTTGTGCCCCCACTTGTGGCACCGATAGCACTGGACAGCTCCTCTGCCCCGACCATTACCTCTCCCTCGCTGGGCTGGTCTACCTCCTTTAGTGCTGTTGTCCTTTTTTGTTGTTCCTGCATATTTGGAACTGCTGCCTTCTTCATTTCAACCTGTACCTCCGCCCCAACCAAAGGCGTTTCCCTTTCCTCTGCCAGATCCACCTCCTCTTCTGGCATTCTGCTTCTTGTTTATTTTATCCTCTGCCTTCAAGGAAAACTGGTATGCTTCATCCAAAGTTCTGGGTGAGAGAATACCAATTTCATCCAGTATCTCCCCTCTCAGCCCATTCACGAACCTTGCTGTTTTTTCTAGGGTATCTTCCATATACCCTGCCCGTAGATTCAACTTATAAAATTCTTCTGTATATTCCTTAACCGTCATTCCCCTTTGCCTCAAGTTCTGTACTTGCTTGTACAGCATAATTTGATAATATTTAGGCAGAAATTTCTCTTTCAGTTTTGCCTCCATTCTGGCCCACTTCTTTATAGGCTGTTTATATAGCCTTTTCCTTTCTGCCTGAACGCTGTCCCACCACAAGGACGCATGTCCTTTCAACTTGGTGGTAGCGAAATTCACCTGCTTGTCCTCACTGGTTTCCTCAAACTCAAAATATTTGTTTACTTCACTCATCCAATCCAATAACACATCTTCCGACAAACTTTCGTCATAAGTGGAAAGCTCATGTTTTGCCTTATGACTGGATAACAAAACTGATTTCAACAATCTGAGTTCAGGTGTCACCCCTTCGAATTCATCTGCTGGTTCTGCTACATCTTCATCACTGTCATCCGCTGGGTCTCTCCTTCCCCCAGCTTCTACTGCTGCCAATCTTTGATTCAAAATTCGAATCTCTTCTCGCAGTCCCTCTTATGCTGCTCTTCGGACTGCTCTTCCTCTTCCTCTTCCTCTTCTGCCAACCTCCATTTTCTCTGTCCAGCAAACCCGCCTTTGATACCAAAAAATGACGAAAACCCGCTTTCGTGTACAAATGTCAATCACTGCTTTTTCAGATTTTAATTTATCAAAACAATGAATGTGATCTGTGCCAGATCAACCGCCAAATCTGGCTATGGTTAAAATGGCGAAATCGATGTAAATCGAAATTAATGCAATTTTCTTGGGCGTGTACGCACAACTCGTTGGTAGGTATGATGATTTACTTCCGCGTTTAATGCCTGTCCTTCGAACTCTGGCTCATTAACTTCGCTCCGCTTCTCGTGCCATCTACCCACCTTTATAACGATCCTGGTTGTATTGCTATACCGTCGTTTGAACTGGAGAGAAAATTCCTCCAACCTCCGTGAGGGTTTCTTCAACTGAACCTATGTTTTCCTGAACGAGGTAATGGCTTTTTCTGAGATTCGAGAGGACCTTGCTCGGTTTCTATGGATTGGTCTTCAGTCACCGCCAATCTCCTTCCACAATCCCTGCATTGGCTTTTCTCCAATAATTGTTGTATGTAACTCTGCTTTGATGCTTTTCTAGCTGTCTCACTTTGCTTCTGCTTCTAATTCAAGTCTTTTTCTCTGTTTTAAGATGCTAACAGTTTGCTTATCGTCGTCTCGTTTCTCCAGGTTCAGGACTGACCCGAACTCCTGTATTTGAACAAAAGATAACAGGTATTTGTCTATTTTGATTCTATAGTCCACAGCTTCTTTTTGTGATTCTAACCTAGTCGCTCCTTCGTGAACAGGAATGGTTGGTCCCGAATTTGCTTACTCGATTCTGTACAGACCCAAAACTCCGGTGAGTTCCTCGTTGCCCTGGCTTCTTCGTTTTCCCGGTTTTCACTTATTCGTTTTTCGAAATCACAGCATTTTGTAACAAAAACTGGAATGTTCTAATTCCAAGTTGGTTAATGATATGCAGGTCTCGTTCCCTCCTGTCAAGACCCTATTTTCTTACACTTCAGTGGACAAACCCTACGGGTAGGGTCGGCCCCATTTCTTTTGCTGTTGAAAAACTTAGGTTCTGTATGTTATTTCTTTTGTTACTGCCTATCCTGTTCGTCAGGATCAGTTGGCTGGAAGTTTAGCCGAATGTAAATTATTGACAATGTAAATCGCTTTGAAAGCCTGATATTGTTACTTAGTTCTTTTGGGTTCAAAACCCTCGCTTATTCCTATGTCAAATACTCTGTTTTCTTTTGGATATTTCTTTGTAAGCTTGGCAGTTTGTTTAAATGACAATGCACAAAAACTCTTGTTGGTAACAAAAGATATAATCTTGCTCTGTGTATGAAAATTCACCTGTTACTATCCGCATACTTCTTCTTGATCTCGGTTTTTTTTTGTGTAAAGAAAAAGAAACTTCAGAAATGGAACTCCGTCTTCGATTTGCTGTGCGTCTCTTCTACTATGCTGTAACCTGTTACAAACAATTTCGCCTTCCTATATGCGATGACTTTCTTTGTTCGCTTTCAATTTACAAATGAATAGTTCTATTCTGTTTCACAGAGTTAGGAAATTTATACATACATGCATAAAGAGAATCAAACAAACAACATTCTAATCACTCTGTTGCAAATTGACAATATGGCTGGAACAGATTCAATTTCAGATGGTTTTTTATTTTATTTTCAACAACTGGCTCTTCTTGTCTTCTCTGGTTGGAAAAATTCCGAACCTACATATGATATTTTTTCCTGTTTAAATATTTGCAAAATGTATAACAGTTTCTTTGCCTTCGGTTGAACTGACAACCAGAATGTCTCTAACTGCCTAATCAGTTTCCTCTTTTTTGTTAAAAGAAAAACAAACAAACTTCTAATTAACTAAAAAACAGTTGATAATCCTGATCCTACTGTCTTCGCCTAATTTCTGAATAATAATAAATAAATAAAAACACAGGTTCAATAACCTGTCCATCAACACGTGTAAATTTTTTTTGTCGAGACAGTCAACCATCTTTTGTCTCCTCGGAGCTGGATGCTCCCGCATCACCAAATCATGTTCTATAATATGGATACACAAAAACTTACCAACTTGATTCGTTTATTGAACCAGCTATTCAACACTTCTTTCTGGCGAATCAATTCATCAAATTAAAAGGAAACTTAATACTTTTCATGCTTTTTCACTATTAAATAGTCATCTAACCCCAAATCCGCACAGGAATTTCTACAAAATTTCTCAACTTCAAAATCAATGCATTATAAGACTATTAATACACATTGAAACTTGAAATTTCCACACATAGAAATCCACACTGTTTTTATTATTTTTCATTAAATATTTACAAAATAAAACATACTATTTGACTGCTGTCAATCCTCCTCCATGAGACCCAGCTGCTAGTTTTGGGCCATCATTTATACCTCTATGTAACCTCTCGCTCACTAATATTTTCTCCTATCACCTATCTCCCCCTCTCATCTTTTATTCAAAAGATCACAAATTTATACAATTATGGATTCATGAACCAAATCAGTTTAAACTGAGTAATTTCTCACTCTTTCCTAAAGTATCTCTTCTGCTCCACTCTTTTCTCAAACAAAATCCCAATTTAAACTTTCAAATCCCTCGAATCTTCACTCTTCCTAAGATTACTCAACTGTTACTAAGATCCCTTCATTCACGACACATTCATCACAAATTGAATTTACAATTTAGAATTTCCTCAAACTCAACTAAACTTAAGAAAATGAATAAAATGATTAAAGGAATCCACTCCCTTTAGTAAATGTGAAATAAGACTCATGGGTCTTATAAGTTTTGACTAATGCTCGTGCATCAACACTAAATTGATCTTTAATTAGTTAACTGGAATAGTTTGCAACTACATGCATACTCTTTCTTCTGTTATATATATATATATATATATAATTACCTAATTGTAGCTAAAAAATATTACATGTGTTTTACTTTATAATCATAAACAAATTTCATTTTATATGATGTCAAACTTACTCAACTTTTTATTCATAAATTTTAAACAAAATTTTTCACTACATAATTTTAGCTTTTATAATTTTTTTTAATTTTCAATTTCAAACAAAAACTTACAAAAGAAAAAACCCACTGAGTCCTTACTGTAGATTATAGTTTTACAAAATTGACACTATGTGATTAAGTACAAGTTACAAACATCAGCTTTTTAAAAAGTAATAAGAGGAAGGTACACAAGGGCCATGGTAGTTAATGTGATTCTTTGTACTATTTTTATTTAAAATAGTAATTTGTATTTGTATTTTTTTAAATGAATATTGTTAAATGTGTTGTACTATTTATATTTAAAATAGTAATTTATATTTATATTTTTTTAAATTAATATTGTTAAATGTGTAATTGAGTAAAATGTATTAAATTGATATTTTAATTTTTAAGATATTTATTATTTAAAAAATTCAAAGTATGATGAGTTTGTTTTCATTAAGATTTACTCTAGATGTGTACAGAATGAATCTATCTGAAGTCCCAAACAAGATTCTCATGACCCAAAATTTTTTCTCTTCTTATTCTAGGTTACACCTTGACACTCCTCCTCCTTGCACAAATTTAAACTATGAGGCACAAGGTAGTTTTTGCATATAGGAAAATTTAGATATGATAAGAAAAATATGATACTCTATTGTAATTTTCTCTACAAATGTGATGCCAAGTGTGCCCTAAATGTTGAAAATTTTATGGTTAATTTAGTATAAGTTGTATGCAAATTTACAGTCTTGTATACAAGATCAAGAAAGCTATGCCCAATATCCAACACCATAGAGCAAGACATGTTCACCAACACAAAAGTTACTCTTGAACTGATGAAATCCATTGTTGTTGCATATAGGAGCATTTAGTTATGATAAGAAAATTGTGATATTGTGTTATAATTTTCTCTACAAAAGTGTTGGAGTTGTTTTCTCAATAAACTTTTTTTTACTGCACTTAAGTGAAGAAATCCATCGTTGTTGCATATATGAGTATTTATCTTTGATAATAAAAGTGTTATAGTGTGTGATAATTTTCTCTAAAAATGTGTTGGACTTGTTTTCTCAATAAACTTGTTTTTATTGCTCTAAAGTGACGAAATCCATCATTGGTTCATATAGGATAATTTAGCTCTAATAAGAAAAGTGTGATACTCTGTTATAATTTTCTCTACAAATGTGATGGAAAGCATTCCATGAATGTTGGAAATTTCATGGATAATGTAATACAATCTAAATAGAAATTTTTTAAATCGAAATTTTATTTTCCAATTATGGAGAAAAACAATGATTTAAACTTAAACTCAAACCCTCACAATCATACAAATAAAACTAATTAATGTTTAGATGAAGTCATAAATTTAATTAATGAGATTAGGAATACTAGAGAGTCATTTTTTATTGGGCCGAGAGGTGCTCTACAACCCAGTTTAGGGTGGATGTCTGAGCATCAGATGTGTGATATTTATATTGCTGGGATGAGCATTAAATGGGTGAGATTTATATATGATAGGTTAGATGTGACATGTGAGATGTTAATTTTGGGATGTGAGATATTTTTTAAATTCAATTTTTATATTGTAATTTTTGTTTTTATTAATAAAATTTCTAACAATTTTTTAGAAAAAAGAAAGTGTAATATACATATCACATTAAAATATTTAACACTTAAAAAATACTTAGAAATTAACATCCATTTTAAAATATAAATTAAAATAATGATTGGATAATCATCTTTAAATTTAATTAATAATGAGACAAAAAATTAATATTTACAATACAACAAGATTTATAATCGTGAATATTTACCATGGATATTATTATCTTTTAAATAGGTTTTTTTAACAATACCATTGGTAAATACCTAGAAGAGAAAGATAGAGGTAGTGAGGGAGAGGAGGGAAAAAAATCATGATACCATGGACCATCTAGGATTTTGATTATTACGTTATGGATCCGGGCTTTTAATTATTTTGTTACAGTACCATTGTCCAATACCATGAGCCAATACCATACCCATTGTCTTATCAATACCACATTCCGAAAAACCATAACTTATTTTAAAATCAAAATAATTTACAAATACTTTATTTTAATTTAATTTTATAGCATTTTTTAATTACATCGGAAAGAAAAAAAGGTTAAAATTACTTTTCAGGTGTATCTAAACCCACCATCCTCATGACTTCTAAAAATATTCCCATAATGCATGATTTTTTAAGTTTTTTGTTAATGTATCTTATTTTACATGATTAATAAAAAATATAGGTTTAATATTTTACAACCAATTATGTTTTTTTAGTTATGTTGTAACGCGTTCTTCTTTGAAAACAACTCCTCTAGCATCCATTGTAGACATTTGAAATGTTTTATGCCATTAGATCCACTCCCTCCATTTACCCTATGCTAATTGCCTAACTACCTCCTTCTTGAGCCTTTTCCTTCTATTCATATCGATCGAACACTGCATTCACTAAACTCTAATGTTCTGAATATTTTCTTTTGTGATCTTTTGACTCAAATCCATTTTGCTGCAATTTTTTTTTTATTTGTAGAAACTTAACGCCTACCTAAAATTATTAATGCAATAAATCCAACCCAGAATTTTCAATGTATGAACTCCAAAGAACTACATCAATATTATGAAACGTGACAAGGAATTGGTACCTAATGTGTTTTCTTTTTCATCTTTCACAGATATAATGTCCCTTACCCGAAATGAAATTATACACCATCGAAAGTGAGAAAAGGACGCAAACATGTTCAACTATATTCAAGTTTGTTTTTCTTTTTAATATTAAGCTCTTTTCTCACCAAATCTAATAAGTTGTTTTCGTCCAATTTCTCTATCTATGTCTCTCTCCCTATTCCTGGAAAATGTCGTTTGTTTTTTTTGGTCAGAAAAAAAAAATTGGGGCTGGATAATATTAATATTAACTGTGTGTTTTTCATGTTTGACTCATTATTGGTTGTTTGGTTACAATGAGGACATCAGAATTGTCTGGAGAATATGCCTACATTATTTGTGTTCCTCATTTTGAGTGGCTTACAGGTTTTGTATTAATGTGTTTTTATTTAAATTGGTTGTATTTTATTTTCCCTCGGGAGAGGAGAATATCCATGTATTCTTTGTGTTCCTTATTTAAGGGGGCTTAGGTACCGTAATAATGTGTTTTTATTTAAATTGGTTGTATTTTTTTTTCCTTGGGGAGATGAGACTGGATAGGTGATTCATCTCTAGAGGACTAATGGTAGAAGGGGGGTTTAGTTTCTATCCTCCTGTTAAGTTACGCACCTCCTGCATAGGAGACTATATGTGAAGTTCCATTTTGTACCCTAGAACTAGGAATTGGGGTTGTGAACACTTAGTTTGTTTGGCTGACCATGGATCCATAAAAAAATTATGTTATCATAAAGTTTCCATTTTAAGTTATTTGGGAACATTACTATGTTATGAAAGATATTTTTTGGTTTTTGAAGAAAAATGATACTTATAAAATTGGAAGCAAAACAATTTTCTTATTTTCATAGAGTGCAAAGAAATAGAAATTCATAGCTTATGCCCTAGGAATTGAATTTCTCATTTTAAACTTAGTTAGAATTAGATTCTAGATTTATTCACTCAAATATTCCAAATTGACCTCACTACTTTTCGGGGATTCCAAAATATTCCAAGAATAGACAATCTAGATAAGATTATTCTAAGACATGACCATGAGATCCACCACTTACATCTAATATCACAATACTTTTAATACTTTTTGAAGGATAATAGATGAGTTGAATATTAAATAGCTATATAATCACGAGTTAAGAAGTTGTTGGTTTTAGTTACTATTATTTTCATTGTTACTACCTTATCACTTTGGCTTTGGATATTTCCACTTGACAACAACCTATAGTTTCCACCATTTTTGGTATGTTGTACATTGTTGCATGATATTTCTACTTCACATGCTATTCAATAGGGGTTCCGAAAACTAGATTGACTTATGAGTATGAATGTGATGACAGGTTTAACCCAAAGATAAAGTAATATAAAGTTTCGTAGGACATTATTTGTATCTTTGAAATAAAAAATTGTTTCTGTGATTTTGGGTGTTCAGGAAATATCAGAGTGTTGCCATGTTGGGATTTTTGTTCTGCATATTTTGTTTTGGTGTGAATCTTTTGTTTAAATAAATAGAAACAGCTCATGTCAAATACCAGGCAGGCCCAAAAATTTTCGGAAGGAAAAGAGATGTTTTATTCTTATTCTTGTTTGTTAGGTAGCAAGGTAATGGTTTTTCGATGAATAGTGATTAGTTTAATCACTGGAACTAATGCATCCTAATTTTTAGGATCCGCGGCTAGAATTATGCAGAGCTCATTATGAATTTCACTCCTTATAGATGCACAATAATTTAATTTAACTTTCAGAATTGGGTGCTTAGCTCCAACATTTTTTTTTGTTTTCAAACAAATTAGCTAATTTCGAGAATCTTTCACTTGGAACTAGCATAATTCACTCGAGCTTTCATGGTTTAACATGCTATTTTTAATAAAGAATGATAATGATATGAAAAAATTTCAACCATATTTTAGAACAATTTTCTTATCAAGCCTCAGTTGAAATGCGCACACTTCTGATTGTGATCATATAGCGCTTACCCTTTGTTTGAGTAAATTTAGAATTGGTTTCTCAGTGAGTTGACTTGAGGTTACTTTTAATGGGGAATTGTTTAATATTTGATATATATGAATTTTCTAATAGAAAAAATATAATGTATAAACCATTCCTCCATTGTGTTTATAGAAGTTTCACTTGATTTTGATAGAGGACCAGATTGTTTAGTTTTTTTTTTTTTTTTTTAAATTAGATAGATTTTAAAATATAATTAAAATATTAATTGTTATTATTTTTTATTATAATCTTATATTTCATTATAAATATTTAAAGTTTTTTAATTTATCTAATGAGTGAGTTTAATAGCTAAAAATATGGTTTTTTGAAATCACAGGTTTACATATAAAAATAAACTCAAGTAAGTACACCTAAATAAATTTTGGTAGTCAAATACTTTTATATCACACAAAAAGATATTTTATACATCAATTTAATAAACTTGCGTAATTAAATATCTTATCTCACATAAAAAGAGATTCTATATAACAATTTAATAAATTTCAATAATTAAATCTTTTACCTCTCACAAAAAGAGTTCTTATACACCAATTTTAATAAACTTCAATAATTACGACGTAAGACATTCCCTTTTGAAAACAACTCTTCCAACTACCACGATGTCCTTGTTTGCACCATTCGATTGAATGTTAGATGATTGAAATACTTTATACCATTAGATCCATTGTCTCCTTCATATATGCTCTACTAACTACCTAACTACCTCCTTATTGGGCTTGTTCCTTCTATTCATATCGATCAAAAATTTTCTTCACTGAGCTCTAATGTTATAAATATTTTCTTTATGGTATTTTTACTCGAATCCTTTTTGCTAGAAAATTATTTTATTCGATCTTCATAAACTTAACGTGAGTTTTTGTGAAACAATTTTCAAATCGAAGCTGCAATTTCTAAAAAAAACCTGCATTGGGGTTCGTTGATGGATATTTTTATGGGGTTTTAGGAAAATGTTCTCATTGTTGATGGAACGAACTCTGTGATATTTAGTATTGCTAATTCTATTGCAACTATTTCCACTATAATATTTTCTTTTAGTTAAAATTTGTGATTAGAGGTTCGAGTTTATATCGTGAGGATATATATTGTGTTTGCGAATATTTCTTTTTTTACTCAATGTTTCTTTGTTGATTAGAAGCCATGTGGTGAAAACTTACGTTGGATTGAGCTTTTGAGGATATGTGTTATTGTGGATATTTTATTAAAAAATGCATGACTTTCTTGTTTCGGAATTGTGATATTATTCAATTGAAGTTTAGCCTAGTTAACTTAAATCAGTTTTTAGTAATAGTGCATCAAGTAAGTTACCTTCAATAAGGAAATGCAGAAAGGTTTAATGGAGACATTAATAAATTTATCTAGATTAGAATTTGCAGTAACGTAGGCATTGAAATGGGGCTTGGAGAGGTATGTGTTGACACCTAACCCTAAGGTATTGGGTGAGATTGTATTTTATTGTAATTTAGTAAATAAGGAAGGCTAAGAAACATTGGGAAGTGAACTCCAATAGTCTCACATACATGTATAAGTACACACACAATCTCCATCTAATGCATCTTTAGTTTTGTGAAGTTACGTCTTGGTCTAACATGGTATCACACTCATGGAGGAGTAGCCACATGCATCAACAGTTGGGGCAACCAACACTTTTGAGGAAGGGACTCTTGTAGCCTTGCAAGAAGTTCCAAATTCACATCAATAGTAGCTTGTCTACACTGCGTTGTGCAACATGGAAACACTCAAGAAGCAATCAAACCATAATTCTCATAAGCCATTGTTGGATTGTACATCATATTGGAGGTTGGGGTTTGAAGTCTTAAATAATGATGGTAGACATCTTGGAGTAGGAAAACTTTTCTCCCTTCAAGATGACACTTTCTCAATAAGCTCCTCTCAGCTCAAAGAGGAACTTCTACGTTCAGATCCAAGACCTCATTGGTTTTGGAAGACTATGGATGAAAGGGAGGTCTCAAGGAAACATCTCATTGAAGATGCACTTCGACACACCATGGAATGCAATGATTCTCTTCCCTTCTCATAAGAGCAGATAGAAGATGTAGGACATCTTAGGATGGATAACATCTCTCATGTTTGTGTTGGACATCCCTTGAGCCATAAATATCATGATGGGAGGTTTTTTCCTACCACCTATTTGATTCTTGATAGGGTCTCATTGATCCTTGAGGAGTTTACATTTCAAAACCCCATGAAGTGCAGAGACAGGAATTTGATTTGGGAGGATGGTAGCCCTCATGGAAGGAGTACCAAGATGAGGAGAAGAAGGAGGCATCTACAAGTGATTGAGTGGATGTGGATGATGGGCAAGGAGCTAGGGAGCTACCTGCAGATGTATGATACCGGGCAGTAGGAGGCTTGGTTGCGCTGGTTACTCTTGAAAGATTTTGGCCATCACTTGGCACACACTCTTCCTAAAAGTAGGAGGACGGGGAAAAGATGGCTGGATACTTTCATCATTGAGCAGCATAGAGTATGGATGCATGGTGTTGATATCGTATACATATCATTCATTGTGTCTTCATCACATGAGTTGTATGATGGAAGTGTGGGGAGGCAGCAAAATGTCTTGTTGCTTTGCTTGTTTCTGGGAGAGCAAGAGAAAATTTGCTCTCACACTTTGTATGATGTTGCAGGAAGAGGGGATGGCACTATCTCCTTGGTCTTTGATGATGATTGGGAAGCACTTCCTTCTGGGGAGGTATTCCATATTTTTTGCAGCATTATTAGAGGAGTCTTTGACAAGGAGCATGTCAAAGAATGGAGCTTTGTATTGACATGAGCTTATTTGCATGATCTCACAGCGCTGTCACTTTGGAGAAGAGCCTTATGGATGAAGTGTGCCCCACAGAGATATGATGGATCCATAACCCATAGGTCCCAGGAGAACTTCATATTTGTTGCACTTGATGAACAAAGAGGAGGTAATGATGATAGATACATCTATGGCATATTTTTCTTGACTTGGGTTTTCAAGCATAAGGAGGAATATCTTTTTGCAGCACATGGTTCAGTCTTCTTCATAGCATGCCAACACACTATGGAGGACTCATTCATGGATCCATGTACCATCTTACTTCCAGCATTTGGTGAGAAGTTTGTGTATACACTCATTGATTTGCACACTTTTACCATTTTCATGCAGTACGTTGCTTCACAAGAGGGTAAGCTTGTCAAATTGCTCCATGAATTGTATTGGGCCAATCTACATGATGGAGGCAGCCATCTCTTTTGTGGCCTTGTGCAAATATTTTATCACCACGTGTATGTTCATTTGCTGCATTATATCATGTATCATATGAAGACATGCATGATTAACATAAACATTTTGCCATGCACTCTTATCAAGCAGCAACTTGTAAAATTGCGTTGTAATTTTTGGGAAAGTTGTTGGTACCTTCTTGCATCACTTGTAACCTTCAGAATTTTACTGTTGATCATGTCTCCATTTGCTGACATAGATCATATTTGCATGGGAGGCTTGATTATGAGGGAGACACATGCGCTGGATGTGTCCGTGAGAGGGAAAAATTCTCACAATTTCTGCAATACATGTTCTAATGGGAGCATGAGAGGAGATATGGCCACCACAGCCAAATGTTTGTTCTCTTTTGAGGTGGGCCATAATATTGATATTCATCCATTGCACAGCCATGGGAAAGTGCTTGATCATGTATTATTTTTGTTACATTCAACCATTCACTATCCTTTAGTAGATGTGATGAATCATGGAGATTGCTTTCCATGTGATTTTCTGAAGTTGCAGTGGATGAGACTGCGCTATATCCTTGTGAGAAATTGTTTGCATCATGTATCATCATGTAAAACCTTTAGCAAACCTCTCATTAAGCTGTTCCATGATGACCATGTCCTATTCTTCATGGATAGATTGTTTTGGGCCAGCTTGTTCTTCATTGTTGGAGGAACCTTCTTTGGAGGATTGTTCTTCACTTTGCCATTGGAGGGCAATAATTTTGCAGCCTAGGATCAACATATACTCTACACTTGTCATGAGTGGAAATAAGGATAGCATGGGGTAAGCTATGATGCTTGCCAAGTTCAGATTTTCAGCCCACCTTCATTACCGGAGCTTGAGGTGGAAGGAGATTTTCAGGAGTTGCCTTGTTGGGAGGTGGCTCATTTTGTTTGGATGATTGCTTGGGGATGGAGGATCCACATGAGGGAGATATTCCTCATTATACTCTCAACTCCATGCCTTGAGTGGAGAGAGGTGATGAGTTGGTACACAGTCGATGGGACAGCTTACACAGTGGCAAATGCAGCACAGCAGGGGTCATGGTCTTCGCCTCTTAGAGCATCAGTCATAACTAGAGGTAGTGTGTAGTTTGAGCCGTGGGAGTTGGGCTATTATTGGCCATGGTGGCAATGGGATCCGGGAGGATTGTTGGTTGGCTAGTACCATCAGAGATAAGTTTGGGATCCTGGCATTGAGAGATTCCTTCATATCAGGATGATGTAGAGGACAGGGATGATTCAGTGGCGCATCTGGGATCCAGGCACATTTTTCAATATCGATGGAGAGCATTAGATAGGAAGGATACTTGTTCAGGCAGGTGCTTGAGGGCAAGAAAAAATTTGCTGGGGGGGACTGTAATATTCCTAATTAGCGAAAACTAATTGGAATATTCTATTTTGTTTAGTTTTCCATCTATAGTTTGTAAATAAATAAAAATTGAGTGAAGAGGGTCTAACTCAACATTATTTTGGCATTCCTGCCTTTGGTGTAACTCCCTCATGTTCTGAATTTTTTGGAGAATGTGATTGTGCATTAGGTTTTTAGTGGTCCTAGCATTTATTTTCTTACTGCTCCTACCATTATGTAATTCTGGAATAATTATGCATTTTTATAGCAAATTCTACCTCATTTTTTCTACACACCATTGTGCAATTTCAGCTCAAATTCTTAGCTCTGAACATTTAATTTTTACTGTGAAAAATAATTTTTACAGTTCCTCAGTTCACATTTAATTTCAGTTCATGCCATCACGCCCTCCGCCCTCACGCCCTCCGCTCACTGTACCTCACAGCGTTCAGCCTTCCCTCTGGCCTCACACCCTCTGCTCACCACACCTCACAGTGTTTGACCTTTCCTCACACCCTCACGCCCTCTGCTCGCCGTCCCTCACAACGCTCGGCCCTTCGAATTACCCAACCCTGCTCATTGCCCTATGCTCCCTCACATGCTGACCGTCCCTTCCCCACTCATAGTCCTCCCCTCCCTACTCATAGCCCGCTCCCCTCCCTTCCCTCACACGCTTACTGTCCCCAACCCCTCTCACAGACCCTCAGCCCTTCGGCCCCAGCCCCCCTCACACAGTCCCGCTCCTTGTCCCCCTCGCACACTCACTATCCCCTCCCCACTCATGGCCCACTTCCTGCCCCCCTCGCATGCTAACTTTCCCCTCCCCACTCACAACCCTACCCTCCTCACTAACAACCCTCTCCCCTCACTTCTCTCACCCGTTGACCCCTCCCTCACCCATCCCCTCATGCAGACCCTCTCACCCGCTCTCCCCTCCACTCACGCAGACCCTTGGCCCCAGCCCCTCTCACACAGACCCTCAACCAGCCTTCCCTTCGTGTTGTTTAATTTTTTATTGTTTTATCTTATTACATTACAACAAGTACCCCCCCAGACAACACCTCCCTTAGTAAATACCTCCCTAGAAAAATCATCCCCCAGAAAACACCTCCCTCAAACAAACCCTCACTTAGATAATACCTCTGTTTTTCCCCAATTTTTTTTTACAAAAAAAAAAAAATTACAGAATTTAAACGAGAATTGAATTTTTATCGTCACAACAAAGAAATTGTTTCTTCAAAACAATGCATTCTCTCATATTTCTTGTAGGAGTTGTTCTCTCTGGCAAGGAGAACTATCATGAATGGTATAATAAAATCAAGCACACTCATTTTTAATGAGTTGTGGAGAGGAATTTGTGAAGGAGAAGGACACCTTACACCAACAAAGCCCACTTCAGATAAGGAGATCGTCATTTGGGAACACAAGAACTGCAATGACTAGGCCTTGATTGTGGCTTCCGTAAATAAAGACACCATTTTCAAATGCCTATGAAGCCTTTACCAATATAAAAGAACTCTATGACTCACATTCAAAACTTGAAAATTTCCAATTAATGATTAAGTTGTTTAGTCTTGAATTGAAAAATGATAACCCTCTTGCTTTAGCTTCAGAAGTAAGATATATCATGCATGACATTAAGAAAAATGGTATAGAAGTTGATATACCTCTCATATCATATGTTAAGGCATCATATCCCACTTACTCGCATTATCTTGAGTCATTGCAAGCAAGTGGAAACCTCATGAAAATCACCTTTGATTCCCTTGAGAAAAAGCTTGCAGAAAGAGAGAAGGCTTTTGGAAATATGATAGCCCCTCTTCCTTATGAAGACATTGTATGCTTTCCATGTAGAGATAAGAGTCATGCTCAAGATTATTCCAGAGGAAGAGGTGGCCGAAGAGGAAGAGGAAGAAGAAATTTCAGAGGAAGGGGGGGGAAAACTTAAACTGAAAAATCTCATCTTCATTGCATACGCTACAATAAAGACTAGCATGATGCATCTACATGTAAGCTACCTTGTCATAAAACTGAGCATCAAATAAATCAATAAAAAGGTAAAACTCATAACAGAGACAAGGTGAAGCACCTGACGCCACTCATTATTTTGTAGCACATTATAAGAATGGAGTAACTTAAGACTTGTTTGATGTTTCATTTACTTTTAGGAGAAATGATTGGTTGCTAGATTCAGGAGCAATATGTCACATGAAATCTATAAAATATTTTTTTGAAGAATTTACTGACAAATTTTATGGAGCAGTATACTTCACAGATAAATCGAAACTCAAGCCATCAGGGCTTGGCACAATCAGTCTTAAGTTGCTTGGTCTTCTAGATCATCTTCTACGTGAGGTTCTATACTGCCCCGAGGTGAGCAGAAGCTTGCTGTCCTTGGTCCACATCTACCAACAAGGTCACTCCATTCACATGTTTTATGGAAAGCTTGAGGTCAAAAAAGAATAAAATCGCTCACTTTTCATGGAGGGAATAAAAGAAGGAAGACTCTTGAAGCTGCAAGGTTCCTCTGCTCATGCACAAAAATTTGCATTCAATTCACATCATGATGAACGTACATTCCCATCAAGTATTTTATGGCATGCTATATTTGGACACTTAAACTATGAAAAACTTCGATTGTTGAAGAAAAATGGTGTTAATTAATTTCCTACAATTCCTAGGAAACTTAAGCAATGTGATGCTTATATTCTAGGAAAGCATAGCAAACAACCATTTCATGATTCACATTCGAGAGAACAAAGAAAACATGAGATTATTCATTCATATTTATTTGGCCCTATGCTTGTTTCTTCTGCAAATGGAAATAAATATATGATGACATTTATAGATGATTACACCTTAATATGTTGGGTTTACTTATTGAAGAAAAAATCTAATGCTTTTCAAACATTCAAGAATTTCCATGCATGCAGTGAAAATGATGCACAAACTCATATTGGATCTTTGTGTACTAATAATGGAAAAGAATACACTTCAAACGAATTTGAAAATTATCTTCGTTGACATGGGATTAAACATCAAACAACTGTGCCTTATAATCTCCAATAGAATGGTGTAGTTGAACGAATGAATATGACCATTTTAAATATGGTTCGCTCCATGATGTTTTTTAAGAATGTAAAATTGATGTTTTGGGCTAATGAAGTTCTATGTGCTTTATACATAAATAATAGGTGTCCTTCAAATTCAATCTGAAACAAAAATCCTTATGAAATGTGGCATGGCCACATTCCTTCGATAAAGCATTTCAGGGTCTTTGGTTCAACCTATTATGCTTTGATACCCAAGGTAGAAAGGAATAAACTTGGTGCTAGAATTCAAAAATGTATCCTCTTGGGGTATTCCAATGCCTCCAACGGATATCATCTCTATGATGAATTCAATAAGAAGTTTGTAGTAGCAAGAGATGTCATATTCCTTGAATATTCCAAGACTGACAATGTTGTTGAGCGGCAAATTGATCGCCTGGAAAGATTCACACATCCAAACTATTTTCAAGAATTTGATAATCAGATTCCACATCTTGAAGGGGGGGTTCCTATACTGAATCAATGTGTGAAATAATTTTCCAAAGCACTCTCTCCCCCACATGAAGAACCAACCACAGATGACACCTTGAATGATGTGATTGACAAAATTGAGAGATTGAATCTTGATTCAATTCCAACTTAGTCAAATGAGTAGTCTGGGCCATCTTAGAAAGGTCCCCCCAAATGGCTGACAAAGACAACAGAAAACATTTGTCCTGAAGAGGTTGGAAAGACAGGAACAAGAGGTTCCACTAGAAAAAACGAAGGTGAAATAGACAATTCTGATTCACCTGTTGATATGGATATTTCTTATAATTTTGAATTGAATTTGTCTACAGATCATAAACCACCTTCCCTCAAATAATTTGCTTCTCATGTCAAATGGAATGAAGCGATGCAAAAGGAGTATGATGCCTTGATAAAGAATGCCACTTCGAAGCTGGTTGATCCTCCTTTGGGAACACAACTAATTGGTCATAATTGGGTCTACAGGAACAACTAAAAAGAAGATGGCTCACGTGACAAGCGCAAAGCCAGGCTTGTGATAAAAGGTTTTGCACAGAAATAAGGGGTCGATTACGAAGAAACCTTTTCCCCCATAGCAAAATGGACCACCATCCAGACACTCTTTGCCCTAGCATCTCAGAAGGGATGAAAAGTCTATCAGATGGATGTAAAAACCGACTTTTTCAGTGGAGATCGAAAGGAGAAAGTTTTTATCTCCCAGCCAGAACGATTTGTTGTGAAGGCCCAAGAACACAAAGTATGCAAATTTATAAAATCCTTGTATGGCCTTAAGCAAGCACCGTGATCCTGGTATGAGAAACTAACTGAGCATATTCTGAAACTTGACTTCAAACATTTTGATCTTGATGATGCAACTTTTTTTGTTAAGGAAGTTGGAAAAACAGTTGTATATCTTGTGGTGTATGTAGATGACTTTTGATGATAGGGAACAATGAGAGCTATATTGCATCCATAAAGAAAGAATTGAAGAAAGGTTTTGAAATGACTGATTTGGGATATGTTCATTACTATCTAGGTATTGAAGTAACTCAACATCCTAAATTTATATTTCTTTCTCAAAAGAAGTACATTGGATATATTTTGAACAAGTTTGGCATGGATGAATGCAATCCATTAACCACTCG
This sequence comes from Pinus albicaulis, assembly GCA_034641835.2. NCBI lineage: Eukaryota > Viridiplantae > Streptophyta > Pinopsida > Pinales > Pinaceae > Pinus > Pinus albicaulis. The sequence goes on from CM076577.1 coordinate 1,479,137,799, forward strand.
AACAGAACAAAACTTGAGGCTCACATCCATTGATGCGAAGGAATTCGAGGATGCAACGAAGTATAGACAGCTTGTAGGAAGTCTTATCTACCTAACTACCACGAGAGAAAACATCTAATTTTTTATTGGAATCATCTCCAGGTTTATGAAAAAACCATGTGAAGGACATTGGTCTACTACAAAAAGAGTTCTAAAGTATTTGAAGGAGAATCAAGACTTTGGACTCAGATATACACAGTTAGGTGATTTCATCTTGATCAGATACTCTAATTTAGACTTTGATGGGGAAAATAAACCGGGGTGTCTACTTCAGGTTATACCATGAGTCTTGGATCAGGATCTCTCTCATGGAGATCATGAAAACAGTCAGTTCTAACAAATTCCACAACCGAGGCAGAATATGTGGTAGCAGTTGAAGCAACAAAGAAAATTGTGTGGCTCAGGAAAATCCTAGAAGATTTGTAGTTGAAACAAATGCATTCAACACTAGTCATGATCAACAACACTTCTGCAATAAAGTTGGCCAAGAACCTTAACTTCCATGATCGAAAAAAGCACATGAATACAAAATACCATCTGATTTGACATCATGTTGAGGCCAAAACTATCCATCTACGTCGTTGTTCCACAAATGAGTAGACCGTAGACCTCTTCACCAAAGCACTTGGAAGAGAAAAGTTTCAGAAGTTCAGAATGATGCTTGGACTCACCAACATCCCTTCAGATAAAAGGGGGGAATGCTGACACCTAATACTAAGGGATTGGGTAAGATTGTATTTAATTGTAATTTAGTAAATAAGGAAGGCCAAGAGACATTGGGAAGTGAATCCCAATAGTCTCACCTGCATGTATAAGTACACACACAATATCCATCTAATGCATCTTTAGGTTTGCGGAGTTACCTCCTGGTCTGAAATTATGGACTGTGAAGGAGGCTTGGTTTTCCTTAATTTCCTCCACTTGTTTACTAAATCACCTCCCAAATTCTATGCATTACCAAATATAAGAACAAATAATAATATTCCTATGAGAAATTCAATGTTTTCCAACACTATTATGGCAGGAACAAGGCCATGGACAGCTGGAGGGGTGTGACTCACATCTACTTGAATTACCAACTCTCTACTAACCTCATATTTCCAGACTACCTTTAATGGTCAACACCAGAGAAGATCTTGTGATCATAATCGCTATTGCAAAGTGATTATATATAGAAAAATTACCCATACCAAACCTAATTTAGAGCAATATATATGCCATAAATGATGTATGACAATTTCATAAAAGAGTTTACAAAAATAACAACTTAGTATATATAACAAGCCACAACACTAAAATTTAAGAAATTTTAAAACTAAATTTATAAAACATGGGTATAAAATGAAAGTGGACCTGGACTAACATCCTTCCTTAGAAGGCATAACAAGGGAGAGATCATGTTTTCTCAAAACAAGTTTGGAATTCCTCTGACAACTTTAATTCATTGTTATATGGGCCAACCGAGTATCCAAACTGAATAAAAAAGAGCATAGATTCATTTGGACCCATTGGATGTTGTCCACATGAAAAATTCGTTAATTTCCATATTCCTTTTCTCCTGAATGACATGGCCCAACAAAGTATTAATTTGTGAATAAAAATTTATTAAGTGAACTTATTGATTCCTGCAACCTATGGTGTGTTGAGGGTCGAAAATGTGATTTTATATAGTAGTATCAATTTATGAATCGAAGCCAGAATTCCTATCATGAAACACCCTAACTAACCAAAGTATATTTGATCTTAAAATTCGAAATGAGTGGATGAGTAAAAGAGATACATTGTAGTCTTACCCTATGATTAAGATTGATACCCACTAGCACGACCATGGCCAGAAAATCCACGTCGTGAGTGCACACATTGTCACAACATAAGAAAGTTTGTAGCAAGGGTAGAAATAGGAGATACGATCAGGGCATGGGAAAGTGACCACATAACACATAGGGTTAAGAAATATATAAATAGGCTTGGAGAATATAGTTAGAGCAAAGTGAACTGGAAAGATTCCTAGAAACCAAAACCATCAAACATATACTCTCCTAAAGAGCGAGAGAGGGTAGGAGCCCTCCACACAAGATGCATAAGGTCATAGCCAATAACCATAGGACCAAATCTAGACACTAAACCATATAATAAAAAGAAAAAAAATTAAACTAAAACAATACCTAGTGAGGCAGTAGGGTAGAAATTTTACAAAACAGCTTGGAAGAGATAAATTTCAGCTTAACCTAGTAGAAACTTGAAGCATGTCATCACATATTTGAAATAAAACAACCTCCATGTTATCCACAGAGAATAACTGAGAGTGACATAGTTTAAAACAAACAAGAGAGAATTTGAAATGGAAGGTTAGAACCATAGGTCCTTGAATTTCCTCACATAGATGTCAAAGTTATAAAAAAAAAAAGTGTATGAACTTGAAGCGTGAAGCTCAAAAATTCATCACAAAAGGCCCCTCATATATTTGTTAAAGTCAAGACCAAAATATCCCTCCTTTGTTTGTTTTCAAGTTATTTTTATTGAAAAAGGGCTTCATTTTTATTAAAAATAAAGGATTCATGTTTTTTATTAAATAAAGGTGCTCCATTTGAAAGTTTGCCTTTTTTTACAAAAGGAAAAAATAAATTCATTTTTTTAAGATTCATCTTTTCAAAAAGACAAAATATATTGAAATTTTTTAAAAGGCAACATTGTTTAAATCAATTGTGAGCATTGTAATATTGTTTTTTAATAGAAACAATTGGATTTATGAATGATTTTGTGAAATCATTGCGTTTGTAGAGAATTTGTAAAATCGTCTGTTTTGAATAAGTTGAGTGGCAGAGAATCCACCACATAGACTTTTTTATTACAAGAAACATCTATGTATGCAAATCGATTTGCTTGTTGAACCACATTCTACCAACGCTCAAAAAATGGGAAAAGATAAAAGGCTAAGATAGTGAAAGAAATGACAAGAACTATTTGCAATATATTTGAATGAGTTGGAAGACAAAAGGTAAGAGCATGTATTCACATTAAAATGCATAAAGGAATGCGTACATCATTCCCCTCATTTCACATGCAAAGATAGCGAAGGAAGTTTAGTATACCCTTAAGAGGATTTTTGTGTAATGTGGAGTAATTATGTTAAAGATGAAAATGAAGGTGGACTTATACTAGTAGATATACAGAAAGATTTTTGTGAATCCCACTTCAAAGTGGATGACAATGATGATGATTTGTTACAATTCATAGAGAAATATCACACAAATCTTCCTACGCACAACCAAAAGTGGACAATGATTTAGTGGATCTAACAACTAATATTTTTGATGAGAAAGAAGCTACCATTAGAGCAACCAATGGTATGATGAATCCAACAATTAAAATTTCTATTGTTTGTTTTGATGAAGAAAAAATAGCGAAAGATATGTGGTTGCATATGACGCAATACAAAAGTATCATAGATATAATGTTATTTGGTGAGAGAAGCCCACTTCAGTTTCAAAACAAGTGGAAGACAATGTGTTTGTAGCAACACACTTTAGTAAAGAAGTGGAAGTGACAAAGGAAGAGAAGGAAGTTCGAGAGGAGAAATCTGTCATTGCAGAGTAGAAAGAACATAACCGATGTGGCTTTTGTAGATGTTTTTAAACTTAACATTGATTTGAACAGTGTGCAAGTAAATAGGATGATCATGAAGAATAATTAAATTTCGTTGAAGTATTGCTTGAAAAACCATTTGTTCATGAAGTCTGCAACAATGAATGTTGAAGATAGCAAGGACGTTGTAGAAAATGAAAATGTTAATGAAATTTTCATGTATTAGATTCCTGAAGAAATATATTTTTATGATGAATTTATGTTGGAATAAAATATTGATGATTAATAACACATTCTAAATTTATGAAGAAATAGATGACATGAATGCGAAAATTCAACACAAAATGGAAGATTTGCAACAGCAAATGAAGAAACTGAAGTGTGAAGCTTATAATGAAAAGACGAAGTTGAAGTAATTCAAAGGATACAACATGAGGAAGAAAAGACAAAGAAAAAGAAATCAAGCCCAAGAGTTTATGCCATTTTTTTAAAATTGTAATCTTGGCTATGACTTAGACCAACATACATCTAAGTTTAAATCTTTGTGGTTGTAATTAAGTGGGATTGTTGGGGAAAATAATTCCAACCACCTATTCATATGTGCTAGGTGTCATAACTATAAATCCAAGTGTCAAAGTCAAAATGAGTTTAGTTCAGTTTACTTGAGAGTTTCACTCAAGTCAGTTATTACTGTTTGTATCCTATATAATCTTATTTAACAATTAGCATCTAATGTTAATATTGAGTTAGCTCTATTTTCTTTGTTTAAATTTAATCTCTATGTATTTCCACCTATGCTGTCTTTAATAAGATTTCAAATATTGCATTTATTAGGAGTGGATACTTGAAATAGTTTTTGTGCTTAGTGTTACACATGTATTGTGTTTTAATACGCTTGTCAAAGGAAAAAAATATGTGCAATATTGATCTTTGGAAATATAACCCAATTTCAAAGTTTTGTTGATTTTCAAAATAACATTTGGGGTCAAGTTATTAATATTGTAATGTAATTTTTGGCTAGATTGTAAATTTTTTTAAATACTTAGCTGTTTGAAATGGATTTTTAAAATCATAAATAAATTAATATTAACCATTATTTTTGAAACACATGGCTTTTACAAATTATCTAACTACGAAGTTATCACTCACCTTGGCACTTTCAATACAGATATGATGTCTTAATTATTTATACCGAGACTACTGTAATTAACACAATTGGGCAGGATTGCACAAAGTTTTGCTGTTCTTACTCGTATTGATTTCCATGTCTCCCCTAATTATTATTTCCCATGGTAGCAAGGAAACGTGTTTACAATTTTATATTACTCTGAATTTGTTGGGAGATTGGCATGGGGCTACAACCATCAGCTGACCGGTGTTCCCTAGCAGATTTCGTGTATAAATTTCTCTATATATATAACAAGTTGAATAAAAAGATGCGAATATCTTTGCAGCATTGTTCGCTCATTGATTTAAAAAAATTGCTTCAGATGGTGTCCCGGAAGAATATATAGATGTGGTGTTCTGAGAATTTTCTTACGGTCTCGTTTGACTCTCACCTGCAGATGACCCTGCACAGATGTTATACAACCGCAGGACACTGGAAACGATTTGGGTGACCAAACACGAGGCTATCAACCGATACAATCACCGAAATTTCCACATCAAGAATTTCATTCCCCAGACTGAGTTGAGGTAACAGATGCACCAATACGCCACCCAAAACAGAACCCGAGGCCTTGAATTAATTCCCTATTATACCGAAAAATTAAAGAAGAGTGACATGAAATATATGTTGAAATATTTTGTTTTCTGTTATAGTTGTTACTATTCATGGAAGGAGGAAAAAGAGGAAGAGGACTGGAAGGTCTTGTGGCAGAAGCGAAATTTGATCTGCCTTTATTGTCCAAACAAGGAAGACAACAAGGATTAAAGGGATAAAGATATTTGTTCTGCGTGATTGATACGCATCTTCTAGATTCATTATGGGAATGGTTTTCTTCATGTGATGAAGCTAGGAAAGTGTGTTGGGAACTTCTTAGAATAATCGATATCATCGGATTGACACACGATGATTTAAAGACAATACCTGAAAAATCTGTAAAGCCATTTGTACACATTCTCAATAACCTCATTGGTTTTGATTATTTGAAAATCGATAGCATGGTTTTAAAGATTTATGGTCAGATTTTTTATTATGGCAACGATTATGTTGTTGGAAATGTTGGAATATTGAAAATTCCAAGCAAACAGTGAAGAGAATAAACACCCCTCTACAACACAGAGAAGTTTAAAACAAAATTTTTCTTGTAGACAGAGATGGCATAAAAATGCTTTCTATTTCATTAAACAAACTAAAAACTATTACAAATTGTCTTCCTCAGTACAGAGGGATTTAAAAAATATGAGTAAGACTGCTACTGACGCAGTGCACAGAAAACTTTCACTGTCTATCAAACAACACTCTCTGTCTCTGAAAAACCAACACTGCTATGTTTTTCTTCTTTCCGCGCTGCTGTGCAAATACAATGCAATACAGAATTACATATAGCCTCGCGGGCCTTTTTCTTTTTATATGCCGCGCATATATTAAACATTACATAAAACCATATTAAAACTTAAAACAAAAACTATTAAAATACAATCTAAATTTGCATCGGGTCCGCGACCTCAATGCAAAACAAACAACCAAACAAAAGTTCCGATTGTGATTCAACAACCGGGTGCGATTGACCAAGATTTAAATCCGTTGTATAAACGCCATCGGGTCTGCCACTTCAAAAAGGTGCAATCGGGCCCAACACATAAAACCTTCCGATTGCGATTAGGAACTGGATGCGATGGACCATTTAACTCCTCTTCATAAACTTCATCAGGTCCGCGCTTTAACATTGTGCGATCGGGCCTTGTTTCAAAAGGTTCCAATTGAACCTTTGTGATTCACGACTTGTGATTGCAATAAAACACTGCCGCGTGGTCTTGTGGACCCAAAAGCTTCCGCAGCTGTGGGGGAATTTTTTTTTTATATATATGTTTCAATGTATCAAACCGTTCCACTTGCGGAACTCTCCATATTAACAAGACACTTGGTTTATGATTCATATACATTGCGATTTTCGATTGCGATTGAATCGCATCGCATCGCAGAACTCCTCATCAAAAAGACACTGCTTCAAAATAACTTTGTGATTCCGATTGGCATTTAAATGGTGGGGACCACTTGTCCCGCCAATTCAGAAATAAAAGGACTTCTACTTGTTTTTAAACAATTTCTCCATTCTTGGTTGTTGAGGGCTTAAAAGCTCGAAACGACTGTCTTTTAATAAGTCTTCTCCTCCGTAGTTCATATCTACGGGAAATCTTTGTTCCTCTGTTAAAATGACTTCTCCCATCATCCGTTTAATTCTCCTCTACAATTTGTGGTTGCGGCCCATCACAAATTTAATTCTTCTCCTTACAGTTCTCCATTCCTCTTTAATACAAAGTGTTGTGCACTCATAATTCTACTTCTGCTGCCTTGTACTCTTTTTCTTCCTGCCCAAGGCTAGCAGTGACTTTAATATTTTCAACAGGAAATAAGAAAAAGTTTCGGCCTTGTGTCGCTGACACTGTGCTCAGATTGTTAGGGCGCTATAATATGACAAATTAATAAGTGGGAGAGAGAAGTGAAACAAGAATTCATGAGAACGCATACTCTAGATTTATTAATGCGAATTATGTATACATACAATCGAACAGTTATGGCAGAAATTGAATTTGAACTGAATGGGAAAGTGATTACTAACTAATTCTAAACTAAATCTTTAAAACTCCCCCTTAATTTCTAGGGTTACATTGTTTTATTTCTAACTTTTGAAATTGAAATTCAAAATTCACTTTTCCTAGTGGTTTGGTGAAAGTATCCGCTAAGTGCTCCTTGGAATCTCTAAATTTGAGAACAATATTACCATTCCTGATGAGTTCATGAATGAAGAGAAAATGAGTATCGATATGTTTTCTCTTTTGATGAAAGACATTGTTCTTTGACAAGGAAATAGTGGAAGTGTTGTCACAAAGGATTGAAAAAGGTTCATTTTATATGTATCCGAATTCAGAGAGAAGTCTCTTTAACCACACTGCTTGACATGATGTTGAATTCGCTGCAACATACCTGGCCTCTGTTGAAGATAGTGCAACTATGGGCTGCTTTTTGGATGACCACGAGATCAAGTTTTTGCCAAATTGAAAACCATAGCCAGAAGTGCTTTTTCGATCATCAATACATCCTGCATAATCACTATCTGTATAACCAACAAGCTTACTATCTATAGAGGATGCATACGATAAACCACATGTAGATGTACCTACAATGTATCTTAACACCCTTTTTCTAGCTTTCCAATGACAGTCTTTAGGAGATTCCATAAACCTAGAAATATAACTAGCTACAAACACTATATGAGGTATAGTAGTAGTTAGATACATAATACTACCAGCAAGTTGCTTATACAAAGTCGCATTTACAATAATACCCACATCATATTTACTTAAATTTGTACCAACTTCAATAGGAGTATCTATCGGTTTACACTTCTCCATCTTAAACATTTTCAAAATGTCAGTAGCATACTTTTGTTGACTCATAAACATACCATCATGTGTTTGCTTCACTTCGATACCTAAGAAGTATCTCATTAATCCAAGATATGTCATTTCAAATTAATTTTTCATTGTACCTTTAAATTCATTTAACTGCATGTTACCTATATAAATTATGTCATCAACATAAACACACAATGTCAAAATATTACCTTGATGATCATTCCTGATACACAAAGTGGACTCATGGTCGCTCTTTCTGAAACCATTATTCATCAAGTAATGGTCCATTCGGTTGTACCAAGCTCTCAGAGTTTGCTTCAAGACATACAATTCTTTCTTCAACCTGTACAACTTGTGTTCTTGATTTTTTATTTCAAAAATAGGTGGCTAATCAACATAGACTTCTTCATTCAAAACACCATTCAAAAAAGTGGACTTCACCTCCATTTGGTAAAGCGGCCATTTGTTTTATGCTGCAATAGCTAATAAAAATTGAATAGTATCAAATCTTGCTAGAGGTGCAAATGTTTCACCATAATATATCCCAGGTTGCTAAGAAAAACCTTTGGAAACTAATATTTCTTTGTTTTTATCAACGTCACCTCTCTCCTTTAACTTTGTTTTAAAAACCCGTTTGACACCTATAGAAATTTTATAATCAGGTAAATCAACCAAATCCCAAGTTTGATTTCTTTCAATAGCATTGATTTCATTATTCGTTGCATATACCCATTCTTTATCCTTTATAGCCTCCTCAAAACAAGTAGGTTGAAATGAAAGAAATGCAAAATTTACAATATTATCAACATCCTCATGTGCATAAATATCACTTAAGTTTCTAATTTTAGGATTATCAGAATTAGAATCAAAAGATGATGAACTGCTACTGCTTGATGAACTATTGCTGGTTTTGTCTTGAACCTGTAATATTGGAGTGCTAGTTCTAGAAGCTTGATGTTTTTCTAACAAAATAAAAGGATTAAGACAAGTATTTTTTCTCTATTTCATTCTGTTGTAGCTCCTAGAGACAGCCTAGAGTTGTGATAGACCAGTGCCTAGGACATCTTAGCATAGGAAGGAGCATATATTATAATGTATGAAGTTGCCAACTTCAGGTCACATGCTATCTCCTGTAAACAGGGAAATAATATGGAATGGGACCAAATTCTCAGAAACTGACACAAGAAAAAGACACTGCAGAGGAGAGATGCAGAACTAATACAAAATCAACGACAATTCAGAGATAGTTTACTACAAAGTGGGCCGATTCGGAAATACCTCACAGACATAAATTGTTAGAAGGTGTATGTAGTGAAAGAAATATTGAGAAGATATTGGTTAACATTGAGTTGATACCCAAATATACAATACCACCATGCATGGGCTTACCAATCTAAAAATCCATACATGATAATAGCATTTTAAAAGCACCCTCCCAAAGCAACTAATATAGCAAAAGTATGGTTAGCTGAATAATGGAATAGAATATCATGCATGAGCCGTAATTAAAGTGCTTGACTGATCCAAGTATGCGCATCAACTAGGATGAATCCTTACCAGAAATTAGTGAGCCACTCGCATTCCAAAACATGATACAGGAAATATGGATGAGATGAAGTGATTTATTCAATAACATATAAAATAGAGTTACAGACTGCGAAATACCAAAGACCAGTATCCTCTTTGACAGACAGAACTCCTCCTCACTGAGACCCTATGGGCTCTGAGTCTTCATACCAAATTTCTACAAAATGTGTACAACAAGCCTTTCACTGCATAATTTTCTGATAAAATCTGGAACCCTTACAATGTATTTCTTCATGGTCTTTATATAAAAAACTAAAACCTAGCAAAGAGGTAGGTGATGAACATTTAATTGTATCCTTAAGAAAAAAAAGTGGAGAAGTGCCTGCCCATACTGCTTGACGGCGCTGTGTTGATTGTACTCTGTGGCCTGCTAGCTGAAATAAATGCACTGGGTGGAGAATCTCTTCAGGGACACGGTAAAGGGATAGCCACACCAACATTCTATCCTTCCTTGAAAGAAGACTCTGTTGGAATAAAGCCTCGGGGACCTTGTTTTCTATGTGTAGATCTTTCGAATTATGTGCAGGATCTTCAATTTGGTACTCTGCTCCAGAAGGCTAGAACAAGGCTCCGAAAATCTTCAGCTACTTGTATTTAATTCTCTGCTGATCACTGATATTCTTTCTCTGCCCCATTAATATATCCATCTGTAAAATCAGCACCTTGAATGTCCCTACAGGGTTTCACAAATTTGAACCCTACCTCTTAAATTAAAGTCTTTTCGATTTGGCTTCCGGGGACTTTTTCATAATTCTTCTCTGAACATGGTCCTATGACATGTGCTCGGCTCTTGTAATGGATGCGGAAATTTATGATAATTCTCCATCGCAGTCAACCTGCAAAGCACACAAAGCTGTGAAGAAAACAAGTGCATGAAAGATGGTAATGCAATGGAAGCGACTGTGTAACAGGGCGACGTGATGAAGGGCAGAGATATGCAGGGTGGCGATGAAGAAGATGCGTTGGAAATGATGGTGGAAGGGCTGACCAGAGTTTATGATGGGGGGCATTAAAATATAACGTATGAATGTAATATATAAACGACAGAAGGAGAAATACGATAACACGTGGGATGATGACATGGAGGGAGACCAGGTCAATGGCGGGGATGATGAAACCTCAGCCGTCCGATCTCAGGAGGAGATCGGCGGTTGGAAGAGCGTCGGAGGCAATAGACAGTGGGCCAGGGGCATTATTGACTTGGGTTAAATCCCATGCAACTTCGGGGCACGATGATCGTCGGATGAAGACCTTTAGATCGGACGGCTGACAGCGATATCGCTGTGCGTCTTGGATCGAACAATAATGCATGATGGAGGGCGGTATTCAGGCCATACACTGGGACGCGTTGCGAGCGCTGAGTGGAATCACTGCCCGATCTGGAATTACCGCCTACCGCCGAAAGGCGGTGCGATGGATACCAGGTAGTTTTGAACAGTGTTTTGGGCGCGGGGATCACCGGGACAGATAGGCTGTGGACTGTTGATTTCATAGTTTAATTGGACGGTAGACAGATGGGCTATGGGCACTGCAGGGATAAATGAATGTCGTTCAATCTCCAGATATCGACGGCTCAGGATGAGCCTGATATGTATTGGATAAGCGACCGCCGGATTAGCGCCTGGTCTAGCGTCCGGGTTACATGAAGGAAAAGACAAAGGGGCTAGGGCTAAAGGAGCTATGCCTCAAATATTTTAAAATATGAATTTTTAGCCTTTTATAATGAGTTTTGGAGGCGGGAAATGGCAAAAATAGACACAAAAACGATTTTCCAAGGCTGCAAGGGGAAATTTGAAAGCTTTGAGCCAGAATGCTTGTAAACTTTTATAGGAAATGAATTGTGATCAATATCGGCTCCATCTGGGGAAGGCACATTCATGCTTGGACGTGTCGAGAACTCGCAGACCTTCTGATCATCACTTATGCAGATTCTGCTCTCCAGCATCTCCATTTTTCACTTTATAATTCATGACAACAATGACATCATTCAAACCAAACAAAAAGGAAATTATCATACAATATAATACATCAGGCTTCCTCGGCCTGATTCAGAACTGAAAGTAGGGCTTAAGGAATTGACCATTTACAGGGGCGTCCAGAAAGTCACCCTGTAAATTCTCCAAACTGAAAGTATTATTTCCCCTTCTGAGATCTGAGATCATATCTTCTATTGAAATGTGCTTGCATGAAATCATCAAATTCTTTACAATAATGATCAAATTATACTTCTTCTGCGTCTCTGATCTTTTCTTCTTTTTGTAATGAAATTCCAGCTTGAAAAGGCAAGATTTGTATCCTCCAGTTTATAGGCGGTGTCTTCAGTGGAGTCATCTACTGGACCTTCCAGGTACAATGGGTGTGGTACTTGATCCTGTTGCTCCTTTGCTTCACTTGGAAATATTTTCAAATGTGGTTTCCTATATTGAGGATTATAACCTCTGTTTGGAGCATTCTAGAAATTTTTGAAGGCTGTGTTCTTGGCTTCCAGTTCAAACTTGACCATTTTCTTAATTAATTTGCTCATTTCTTCCATTTTGTCTGAGTCTCTGTCCTGACTAGAAGTAGACACCTCCTCTTTGCCCCTTCTCCTGGTATCCTACTCAGCTCTTCCTTTTGATTTTCCTGTTGAGGAAAAGTTTGCTTCCAATTCTAGTGCATCTGCCTGAGCATCATCCAGAGTGGCAGGCTATCTTTCTCTGAGAGAGAAACCAAAGTCTGAATCAAAGGCTGCCAAAAAAACAACTTTAGCATCAATCTGATGGGGTTTCATGTCAACAGGAAGACTCAAATATAATTTATTAAATCTATTGATAAATTCTAACACTCCTTCATTGTGTCTTTTCTTTAATGTATTGAAATCGATGAGGCAATTTCCATGATCTTTCTTCTCTCCCCATTTCCTGAGAAACATTTCTTCCATGTTATCCCAAGTGGTAATAGAGTGACCAGCTAATGTCTTGAACCATTTTCGAGCTTCACCATCTAGAGACTGCACAAATAGTCTTAAGACCACATCTAAATGTTCAACATTAAAGTTCTCTGCAAAGGAGCAGAAAGTCTCAAGATGTTTCTGAGCATCAATCTCATTTTCCCCATTGAATCTGGGCAAGATCTTCAGATAATCTTGGGGCTTATCATTCAGCACTTGGGGTAATTCCAGGGGAGCATATTTATTCATCAAGAAGGCTGGAACATTAGCCATTGGAGGAGGTGGAGGTAGTGCAATAGTTTGATGAGTAAGAGGAGGAAGAGGAGGAAGTGGGGTATGAACAATAATGGGAATAAAATCAATTGTAGCTTGAGGGGTTGAGGAAAATACAGGTCTATTAACAATAGATACTTCGGTTACTTCCTTGACCTATTCAACCTCAGGAGTAGGATGAAAACTGTTTTTATTTCTGATACCTTCTCGGGGTGGACTGTCTGAGTAATAATAATTAGTATCTCCCACAGTGGAGTCGGGAATTTGTAACTGAGAATCTTGAGAGGAGGAGGAAGGAAAATCTTCTATAGGTACTTCAGCAATTTGGGAACGGGCTGATTTCCTCTCCCTCCAATTTCTTCTATGTACAATCTGGTCAGGGTCAGACACTGAAGTTGTCTTTGGCTTAGACGAATCTGACCTTAGGTGTGGCTTACGAGGAGCGAGGATTGCAAATAAATGTATCGAATAACAACTGTGGAGTCGCCAAGGTGAGGGATATACAACTCTCAACTCTATGTGCTCACCTACTTAGAGAGTGAATAGAATTTTATCTAGGCCCAGGGATTCAGATGCTCTTAAATTCGATCCCCGGAAACGGTGCCAGAAAGATGTTGTAGCTCCTAGAGCCAACCTAGAGTTGTGATAGACCAGTGCTTAGGACATCTTAGCATAGCAAGGAGAATATAATATGATGTATGAAGTTTCCAGCTTCAACTCACATGATATCTCCTGTAAACATGGAAATAACATGGAATGGGACCAAATTCTCAGAAACTGATACAAGAAAAAGACACTGCAGAGGTGAGATGCAGAACTCTAATACAAAATCAACAGACAATTCAGAGACAGTTTACTGCAAAGCGGGACGATTCAGAAATACCTCACAAACATAAATTATCAGAAGGTGTATGTAGTGAAAGAAATATTGAGAAGATATTGGTTAACATTGAGCTGATACCCATATATACAATACCACCATGCATGGGCTTACCAATCTAAGAATCCATACATGATAATAGAATTTTAAAAGCACCCTCCCAAAGAAACTAATATAGCAGAAGTATGGTTAGCTGAATAATGGAACAAAATATCATGCATGAGCTGTATTTAAAGCGCTTGACTGATCCAAGTATGGGCATCAACTAGGATGAATCCTTACCAGAAATCAGTGATCCATTCGCATTCCAAAACGTGATACAGGAAAGATGGATGAGATGAAGTGATATATTAAATAACATATAAAAGAGAGTTACAGACTGCGAAATACCAAAGAACAGAATCCTCTTTGACAGACATAACTCCTCCTCACTAAGACCCTATGGGCTCTGGGCCTTCATACCAAAGTTCTACAAAATGTATACAACAAGCTTTTCACTGCATAATTGTGATCTGGAACTGACAATGTATTTCTTCATGGTATTTATAGAAAAAACTAAAACCTAGCAAAGAGGTAGGCGATGAAAATTTAATTGTATCATTAAGACAAAATTTGGAGAAGTGTCTGCCCATACTGCTTGACGGCGTTGTGTTGATTGTACTCTGTGGCCTGCTAGTTGAAATAAATGCACTGGGTGGAAAATCTCTTCAGGGACACGGTAAAGGGATAACCACACCAACGTTTTTTCCTTCCCTGAAAGAAGACTCTATTGGAATAAAGCCTTGAGGACCTTGTTTTCTGTGTGTAGATCTTTCGAATGATGTGCAGGATCTTCAATTTGGTACTCTGCTCCAGAAGGCTAGAAAAAGCCTCCCAAAATCTTCAACTACTTGTATTTAATTCTCTGCTGATCACTGATATTCTTTCTCTACCCCATTAATATCTCCATTTATGAAATCAGCGCCTTGAATGTCCGTGCAGGGTTTGACAAATTTGAACCCTACCTCTTAAATTGAAGTCTTGTCGATTTGGCTTCCGGGGACTTTTTCATAATTCTGCTCTGAACATTGTCCTTTGACGTGGGCTTGACTCTTGTAATGGATGCAGCAATTTATGATAATTCTCCATCACAGTCAACCTGCAAAACGCACAAAGTTGTGAAGAAAACAAGTGCATGAAAGACGGCAATGGAATGGAAGCGACTGTGTAATAAGGCGACGTGATGAAGGGCGGAGACATGCAGGGTGGCGACGAAGAAGATGCAGTGGAAATAATGGTAGAAGGGCTGACCAGAGTTTATGATGGGGGGCATTAAAATATAACATATGAATGTAATATATAAATGGCAGAAGGAGAAATACGATAACACCTGGGATGATGATGTGGAGGGAGACTGGGTCAATGGCGAGGATGATGAAACCTCAGCCGTCTGATCTCAGGAGGAGATCAGCGGTTGGAAGAGTGTCAGAGGCAATAGACAGTGGGCCAGGGGCGCTATTGACTTGGGTTAAATCCCATGTAGCTTCGGGGCGCAACGAGCGTCGGATGAAGACCTTCAAATTGGATGGCTGTCAGCGATATCGCTGTGCGTCCTGGATCGAACAATAATGTGCGATGGAGGGTGGTATTCGAGCCGTACACTGGGACGCATGGCGAGCGCTGAGTGGAATCTCTGCCCGATAGGGAATTACTGCCTACCGCCGAAAGGCGGTGCGATGGATACTGGGTAGTTTTGAACAGTGTTTTGGGTGCGGGGACCACCAGGACAGATAGGTTGTGGACCATTGATTTCATAGTTTAATTGGACGGTAGACAAATGGGCTATGGGCACTGTGGGGATAAATGAACGTCGTTCGATTTGCAGAGATCTACGGCTCAGGATGAGCCCGAATGTATTGGATAAGCGCCCGTCGGATTAGCACCTGGTCCAGCGTCTGGGTTACATGGAGGAAAAGACAAGGGGCTAGCGCTGAAGGAGCTATGCCTCAAATATTTTAAAATATGAATTTTCATCCTTTTATAATGAGTTTTGGAGGCGGGAAATGGCAACGATAGACACAAAAATTATTTTCCAAGGCTGCAAGGGAGAATTTGAAAGCTTTGAGCCAGAATGCTTGTGAAATTTTATAGGAAACAAATTGTGATCAACATCGGCTCCATCTGGGGAAGGCACGTTCATGCTTGGACATGTCGAGAACTCGCAGACCTTCTGATCATCACGTATGCAAATTCTGCTCTCTAGCATCTCCATTTTTCACTTTATAATTCATCACAACACCGACATCATTCAAACCAAACAAAAAGGAAACTATCATACAATATAATACATCAGGCTTCCTCAGCCTGAATCAGAACTAAAAGTAGGGCTTAAGGAATTGACCATTTACAGGGGCGTCCAGCAAGTCGCCCTGTAAATTCTCCAAACTGAAAGTATTATTTCCCCTTTGCTCCCAATTTTGAGAGGACCAAACCAGAGGGGGTAAAATTTACCATGTTTTCCCTTCTCAGCTCTCTGGATATCCCATCTGAGCACCAAATAACCGATCTGTAGCTTCCTGTCTTTTGCGTGCTGGTCAAAAATGTGTTTCATTTTCTCTCGATATTCTACTAACCTCTGATTCACCTGGCCCCATGTTTCTTCTAATTCCACTAACTGATTGATTCTCCTCATGATATCATCAGGTTCCTCCTGGCTTTCTTGCATGAAGCGGGCCACCGGTAAAGACAATTGTACAGGAAAGACTGCTTCTCATCCATATACCAATTCATAGGGAGATTTCCCAGTTGCTCTCTTGCTGGTGATTCTATTACCCCATAGAGCGAACTTCAGTTGGGAATCCCAATTCTTCTGATTTTTATTGATAGTCTTCTTCAAGGCCCTCGCCAGAGTTTTATTTGAGGACTCTTCCAAGCCATTCCCTTGTGGATAGTAAGCTGTAGAGTGACTTAGTGTGATATTGTATTGCTGGCAGAAATTTACAAATTTTGCAGACTTGAAGGCCTGTGCATTATAGTTACTATCCAAGCAGGACAGCCAAACCTAGATATGATATTCTCCTCCATGAAATTTATGATCACAGTGTCTGTAGCATTCCTTGCAAGTATGGCTTCCACCCATTTAGTGAAATAATCAGTGGTTGTTAATATCCATTTATGTCGTCCATTTGATGGAGGATGTATCTCACCTATAAAATCAATACCCCATTGTTTAAATGGTTCATCCACATGTACTGGAATTAGGGGAAATGGTACTAATTTCTGTCTTTCAGCAAATTTCTGACATTTATCACATGCCCTTACCCTGGCAAAAACATCTCCAAAAAGTTTTGGCCAATAGAAGCTAGCTTTCAGAATTTTATGAGCTGTAGCCCTCCAGCTTCAATGGCCTCCACAGATCCCTTCATGGAATTCTGCAATAATACTCTTGACTTCATCCTCTGTGAGACACAGGAGTAAGATACCCGAGGGATCTCACCAGTATAGTTCGCCATTAGCGACTGTGTACTTCTGTGATTTCAATCTCAGCACTCTGTATTTATTTTTATCACAGCTTGGAGGGCAACTGAGTGTGAGGAGATATTATACTATCTCTTTGTACCACTGACTGGTGAGGTACTTCAGATGTGCTTCTGGGATAGCTACTCCAATTCCATGTCGTTCTTCTTTCTCCTCAGATTCCTCACCTGCTATAATGGACAAATTTATGCCCAGAGCTTGATAGTTTGATTCAGATAACATTTTGGAAAGCCCCTGTCCTTTGATCAGCTTATTAGGGTGGATGTCTAAGTCATACTCCTGTATTTTAGCAATCCACTTACCCCTTTTTCCTTCACTATCCCCTTAAATCAGGATGTCTTTTACAGCAACTGCAGGCACAAATACAGTGATTCGGGACTGTAAGATATATACTCGGAATGCTTTGAGGGATTTCACTAGGGCCTATGCTTGCTTTTCCAATATGTTATATTTTAATTCTGCATCATGGAGCACTTGACTGAAAAAGGCGATAGGTTGTTCATACCCTTCCTCATTTTTCTGCAATAAAACTCCTGCTATTGTATGAGGTGATGCAAAAGAGGAAATCATGAATGGTTTTTCATAATCTGGCCTAGCTAACACAGGGGCTACTGCAAAAGCATTCTTTATCCTGGTAAATGCCTCCCGTGATTCTTGTGACCACTTTACCTCATTATCTTTCTTTATCATATCTGTTATATGCCTAACTATCTCAGCGTAGTTAGGGATAAACCTTCTTAAGAAATTAATGCGCCCAAGGAATACTTGTACTTCTTTCTTATTTCTGGGAAAAGAAATACTGTTTATAACCTCTACCCTCTTAGGGTATATCTTCACCCCATCTTTAGTCACGATATGGCCCAAAAGCTTTCCCCCTTCAAATGCAAATAAAGACTTTTGAGGATTCAGAGAGACACCATACCTTTTGCATTTCTCAAAAATTCTCTCCAGATGTTCAATGTGCTCAGCATTATTCTTGGAAAATACAGTGATATCGTCGAGGTAGACCACCAAGAATTTATCTTGCTCCCCCACAAAAGCAATATCCATTGCCCTCTAAAAAGTGGCCCGTGTATTAATCAATCCAAAAGGCATCCTGGCATAGATAAATGTACCCCATGGTGTGGTGAAAGCAATCTTCTTTTCGTCCTCTGGGAGTAAAGCCACCTGATTATAACCAGAGAACCCATCCATCATTGATATCCTAGAAGACCCAACCACTTTTTGCAGGATGTAATCCATTTTGGGAAGTGGATAATTATCTTTTAAGGAAGCTCTGTTTAAATTTATAAAATCCACACATAGCCTTATTTCTCCAGTCTTCTTTCATACAGGGACAAGGTTTGCCACCCATTCAGAGTACCTTAATGGTACAATTATTTTGGCCTTCAACAGCTTCTTAATTTCTTTCTCAATAGAAGGCAGTAGCAAGGGATTGATTTGTCTGAGCTTCTGCTTATGGGGATTTGCTTCTGCCTTCAGTGGAATTTTGTGTTGCATAATATTGACATAAAAAGTTTTCAAGTGCTGATAGGACCATGCAAGCACATCTTTGAAAGACTGAAATAATTTCTGATATAAATTTTTATATTCTTCGGGGATTTACTTGGATAGTTTGACACATTTGGGGTCAGTCTCATTACCCAAATTCAGCTCTTCTACCTGATTTTCTTCTACTACTTTTCTTGGCCGCAGTGGGACATAATTCTTGTCAAATAATCTTTCTAGAGGCACTTGCCCTCTAGGTATTATGTTTCCCTTTAACTGCAACACTTTGTTACCTGCCACTTTCTCCTCCCAATTTCCTTCTGAAGAGTTTTCAGACTCAACCTCTTCTTCATCATCAATCTCTATATTGGAGAATTCTCCTACTGTCTCTAGAAATACTTTCATTTTTTCTTCATCTTCAAACACCTACCAGTGTTTGATGTTGTCTGGGATTGAAGGCCGATAACGCACCTCGACTTCATATCTTAGAAGAGGGTTCTGAGGTGGTCAGAATGTACATGCAGCTATAGCAAGGGAATCAACCATCCTATTCTGTTCTCAGGGCATGAACTGTATATTGAATGCTAAGAAGAAATTCTCTACTATGTCCCAGACATCATTCTTGTAAGCCTTTAGCCTAGGATGCTTGGTCTGACACCAATTCCTGACTTGTCTGACTACTAGTTTTGAGTCTCCCAGAACCTTTAAACTTTGTATACCCATGCTCCTGGCTCCCTGCAATCCTAGAAAAAGTGCTTCATATTCAGCCACATTATTGGTGGCTTCATATTCTAGTTTTAAAGACAGTGGGATCCATTTTCCTGCAAGAGAGATTAGTAGCACTCCAGCTCCATTTCATTCTCTCGAATTTGCTCCATCAAAATGTAGTGTCCATATTCCTGCTTCTATGTTCTCCGAGGGTTGTTTACTCTTGATCTGGCAGAAATATGGTTCATGAGCATAATATTGATCTTCTTCTAGTATCAAGCATGAAAAATATCCTTCCTTAATGTAGATTGGTGAATTTGGAGAATTGTCAGCCTTTGTCACCATCTTAACAAATCTAGTCTCCCTGTATAATCTCCTCTCTTGGCCACCAAAAACTGGGATAGTGGCATATGTTAAATCCATTTTAATTGATCCACCAATTTTTATTTCCCAGGACCTTGACAGCAACATACCAAAACGAGCTGGAATGTCAGCTACCACTATATCCATTACCACACTTTTTGCTGGGATTTGGGCTAGATTGACCACCAAATATTTAATCATCCGTAGACATTTAACTCTTTTTGAATCGAATGAATAAAGGTCTTTATATGCACATGTGATTTGTAAACCTATTTGTTCCATGACTGACGGAGGTATAAGATTGTGGGAAGCTCCAAAATCTAGCATACAGTTATGTAATAGTAGGTCATGGATCACTAGAGACACATAGAAGGGAGGAGTAGAAGAATCTATCTCCTCGACATGAGGGCCAAAAACTACCATAGGTATTTATTATTGAAGGTTGAGACTATTTGGGATGATTGGTGCTTCTGGAGGGAGCATAAATGAGGTGACCTGAGCTTGGTATGCTGGCTTTTTCAACAGTTCAGTTAAGGGGACTGGGATTTTGACCTTTTCAAGTTCCTTTTGTAAACTGAAAGCAGGAGGGGATTTTTCTATCACAGCCTCTTTTGGTTCTTTATTTTCAACTGGGGGCCTGACTTCTTTTGACACAGATTCGGTATTAGGAGGAGTAACGACTTTTAAAGAAAAAGGAATTTGATCATTAGATTGCAAAGGCTTGTTTAAAGGTTGCTTACCTTTGTCTGTAGCTATCTGCGTTGTGGACTCCTTCTGAGCAGGTACTTCTTTCTGGGGTAGCTCTTCTTCTTGCTCTTGGGTACGAGTCCTCTTCCTAGAAGATCTGAGATCATATCTTCTATTGAAATGCGCTTGCATGAAATCATCAAATTGTTTACAATAATGATCAAATTATGCTTCTTCTGCGTTTCTGATCTTTTCTTCTTTTTCTAATGAAATTCCAGCTTCATCATTTCCTTGTGAAGGGCACTCTTCTCCATCACTATTTGAAAAGGCAATATTTGTATCCTCCAGTCTATAGGCGGTGTCTTCAGTGAGTCATCTGCTGGACCTTCCAGGTACAATGGGTGTGGTACTTGATCCTGTTGCTCCTTTGCTTCCCTTGGAAATATTTGCAAAGGTGGTTTCCTATATTGAGGATTATAACCTTTGTTTGGAGCATTTTGGAAATTTTTGAAGGCCGTGCTCTTGGCTTCTAGTTCAAGCTTGACCATTTTCTTAATTAATTTGCTCATTTCTTCCATTTTTTCTGAGTCTCTGTCCTGACTAGAAGTAGACACCTCCTCTTTTCCCCTTCTCCTGGTATCCTACTCAGCTCTTCATTTTTATTTTCCATTTGAGGCAAAGTTCGCTTCCAATTCTAGTGCATCTACCTGAGCATTATCCATAGTGGCAGGCTTTCTTTCTCTAAGAGAGAAACCAAAGTCTGAATCAAAGGCTGCCACAAAAACAACTTTAGCAGCAATCTGATGGGGTTTCATGTCAACAGGGAGACTCAAATATAATTTATTAAATCTCTTGATAAATTCTGACACTCCTTCATTGTGTCTTTTCTTTAATGTATTGAAATCGATGAGGCAATTTCCATGATCTTTCTTCTCTCCCCATTTCCTGAGAAAAGTTTCTTCCATGTTATCCCAAGTGGTAATAGAGTGACCAGCTAATGTATTGAACCATTTTCGAGCTTCACCATCTAGAGACTGTACAAATAGTCTTAAGACCACATCTAAATGTTCAACATTAAAGTTCTCTGCAAAGGAGCAGAAAGTCTCAAGATGTTTCGGAGCATCAATCTCATTTTCCCCATTGAATCTGGGCAGGATCTTCAGATAATATTGGGGCTTATCATTTAGCACTTGGGGTAATTCCAGGGGAGCGTATTTATTCATCAAGAAGGCTGGAACATTAGCCATTGGAGGAGGTGGAGGTAGTGTAATAGTTTGATGAGTAAGAGGAGGAAGAGGAGGAAGTGGGGTATGAACAATAATGGGAATAAACTCAACTGTAGCTTGAGGGGTTGAGGGAAATACAGGTCTATTAACAACAGATACTTCGGTTACTCTCTTGACCTCTTCAACCTCGGGAGTAGGATGAAAACTGTTTTTATTTCTGATACCTTCTCGGGGTGGACTGTCTGAGTAATAATAATCAGTATCTCCCATAGTGGAGTCGGGAATTTGTAACTGAGAATCTTGAGAGGAGGAGGAAGGAAAATCTTCTATAGGTACTTCAGCAATTTGGGAACGGGCTGATTTCCTCTCCCTCCAATTTCTTTTATGTATAATCTGGTTCGGGTCAGACACTGAAGTTGTCTTTGGCTTGGACGAATCTGACCTTAGGTGTGGCTTACGAGGAGCTAGGACTACAAATAAATGTATCGAATAACAACTGTGGAGTCGCCAAGGTGAGGGATATACAACTCTCAACTCTATGTGCTCACCTACTTAGAGAGTGAATAGAATTTTATCGAGGCCCAGGGATTCAGATCCTCTTAAATTCGATTCCTGGAAAAATGGCACCAGAAAGATGTTGTAGCTCCTAGAGACAACCTAGAGTTGTGATAGACCAGTGCTTACGACATCTTAGCATAGCAAGGAGAATATAATATGATGTATGAAGTTGCCAGCTTCAGCTCACATGCTATCTCCTGTAAACATGGAAATAATATGGAATGGGACCAAATTCTCAGAAACTCATACAAGAAAAATACACTGCAGAGGCGAGATGCAGAACTCTAATACAAAATCAACAGACAATTCAAAGACAATTTACTACAAAGCGGGCCGATTCAGAAATTCCTCACAAACATAAATTATCAGAAGGTGTATGTAGTGAAAGAAATATTGAGAAGATATTGGTTAACATTGAGCTGATACCCAGATATACAATACCACCATGCATGGGCTTACCAATCTAAGAATCCATACATGATAATAGAATTTTAAAAGCACCCTCCCAAAGCAACTAATATAGCAGAAGTATGATTAGCTGAATAATGGAACAGAATATCATGCATGAGCTGTATTTAAAGTGCTTGACTGATCCAAGTATGGGCATCAACTAGGATGAATCCTTACCAGAAATCAGTGAACCACTCGCATTCCAAAACGTGATACAGGAAAGATGGATGAGATGAAGTGACATATTAAATAACATATAAAAGAGAGTTACAGACTGCGAAATACCAAATACCAGAATCCTCTTTGACAGACATAACTCCTTCTCACTAAGACCCTATGGGCTCTGAGCCTTCATACCAAAGCTCTACAAAATGTATACAACAAGCCTTTCACTGCATAATTTTCTGATAAAATTTGGAACCCTTACAATGTATTTCTTCATGGTCTTTATGGAAAAAACTAAAACCTAGCAAAGAGGTAGGTGATGAACATTTAATTGTATCATTAAGACAAAATTTGGAGAAGTGCCCGCCCATACTGCTTGACGGCGCTGTGTTGATTGTACTCTGTGGCCTGCTAGCTGAAATAAATGCACGGGGTGGAAAATATCTTCAGGGACATGGTAAAGGGATAACCACACCAACATTTTTTCCTTCCCTGAAAGAAGACTCTGTCGGAATAAAGCCTTGAGGACCTTGTTTTCTGTGTGTATATCTTTTGAATGATGTGCAGGATCTTCAATTTGGTACTCTGCTCCAGAAGGCTAGAAAAAGGCTCCCAAAATCTTCAGCTACTTGTATTTAATTCTCTACTGATCACTGATATTCTTTCTCTGCCCCATTAATATCTCCATCTATGAAATTAGAGCCTTGAATGTCCCTGCAGGGTTTGACAAATTTGAACCCTACCTCTTAAATTGAAGTCTTGTCGATTTCGCTTCCGGGGACTTTTTCATAATTCTGCTCTGAACATGGTCCTTTGACGTGTGCTCGGCTCTTTTAATGGACACAACAATTTATGATAATTCTCCATCACAGTCAACCTGCAAAACACACAAAGATGTGAAGAAAACAAGTGCATGAAAGACGACAATGGAATGGAAGTGACTGTGTAACAAGGCGACGTGATGAAGGGCGGAGACATGTAGGGTGGCGATGAAGAAGATGCAATGGAAATAATGGCAGAAGGGCTGACAAGAGTTTATGATGATGGGAATTAAAATATAACGTATGAATGTAATATATAAACCGCAGAAGGAGAAATACGATAACACCTGGGATGATGACGTGGAGGGAGACCGGGTTAATGGCGGGGATGATGAAACCTCAGCCGTCTGATCTCAGGAGGAGATCGGCAGTTGGAAGAGTGTCGGAGGCAATAGACAGTGGGCCGGGGGTGCTATTGACTTGGGTTAAATCCGATGTAGCTTCGGGACACGACGATCGTCGGATGAAGACCTTTAGATCGAAAGGCTGACAGCGATATCGCTGCGCATCCTGGATCGAACAATAATGTGCGATGGAGGGTGGTGCTCAAGCCGTACGCTGGGACGCATGGCGAGTGCTGAGTGGAATCTTTGCCCGATAGGGAATTACTGCCTACCGCTGAAAGGTGGTGCGATGGATACTGGGTAGTTTTGAACAGTGTTTTGGGTGCGGGGACCACCGGGACAGATAGGCTGCGGACCGTTGATTTCATAGTTTAATCGGACGGTAGACAAATGGGCTATGGGCACTGCGGGGATAAATGAACGTCGTTCGATCTGTAGAGATCGACGGCTCAGGATGAGCCCGAATGTATTGGATAAGCACCCGCTGGATTAGCACCTGGTCTAGCATCCGGGTTACATGGAGGAAAAGACAAGGGGCTAGGGCTGAAGGAGCTATGCCTCAAATATTTTAAAATATGAATTTTCATCCTTTTATAATGAGTTTTGGAGGCGGAAAATGGCAACAATAGACACAAAAATGATTTTCCAAGGTTGAAAGGGGAAATTTGAAAGCTTTGAGCCAAAATGCCTGTGAAATTTTATAGGAAACGAATTGTGATCAACACATTTCAAGATTTTTCTTCCAGAAATTTCACATCTCGACTTACGAAAAAATTCTTAGCTATAGGATTAAACAATCTATATTCCTTAGATTGATCACTATATCCTATAAATATATAATTTTCACTCCTATAATCAAGCTTTTTCTCAATTTTCTGGAACATGAGTGAAAGCAATACAACCAAATATGAAAAAGTGTGAAACAGTTACCTTTGGTCCACTCCATGCTTCTTCAGGTCCACAAATTTGAACACTGGAAGTTGGCGATCTATTCAAAATATATACCTAGCATGCAACTACTTCAAACAATAAATCATTAGACAAATTTCGTGTTTTGAGCAAACTTCGATCCATATTCATAATTGTCTGATTCTTTCTTTTTGCGACTCCATTCTGCTGCAGAGTATAACTGGTTGTCGTTTGTTTTTTAATACCATGTTGTTTGCAAAAATCAATGAATTCATTAGATTCACACTCACCTCCTTTATCAGACCTCAAAACATTAATAAACTTGCCACTCTCTTTTTCAGCCTTGACCTTGAACTCCTTGAACTTGGAAAATGTTTCATATTTGTATTTGATGAAAAACACCCAAATTTTCCTGCTAAAATCATTAATGAAAGTAAGAAAATAGAGACTACCAACAACTGATTTTTCTCGCATTGGACCGCACAAATATGTATGCACTAACTCTAGTTGTTCTTTGGGTCTATTATATGCTAAAGCAAAAGTATCTTGCTTTTGTTTACCCATTATACAACTTATACAGGAAGAGATATGATCAAACAAAACAGGAAAACCTTTCACCATAGACTGTCTTTGCAAAAAATTCATACTTTTGATAAGGTAAATGACCATATCGCAAATGTCGCAGATCAGAGTCAGTTGGCATTGAAAGATTATGTGCATACAACTTCTCACTTTTCAATTGTAATTGATGCAACTTGTTCTTTGTCATAGGAATATTTGCAACAAGAGACTTATGTTTATCAAAAGTCATGCAAGTAGTGTTGTGAAAGCTAACATCATAACCATGTGCATCTAACTGACCAACACTCAACAAATTATTCTTGAAATTGGGTACATAATAAACATCATAGATATTATTCACAACATTTTTTTTTTGTTAAGACGGGTACAACACCCTTTCTTGAAGCTTTAACCTCGCGATGATCACCCAAACTAATAGAGGAACTGATATATGTATCAAGATGTGAAAAAAAATCACTATGAACAGTCATGTGATTACTACATCTGTTGTCTACCAACCAAACATATTTATTAGGTATTTGCACAGTCACTTGGCATGCCAAAAATAAAGCATTTGATGTTTCACATTCAGTGTTCATGACATTGGCTTTATTTTTACTTAAAACATACAGTAATTTTCGACATTCAAACTTATAATGGCGATATTTTTTGCAGTAGTGACATTGAATTTTTTATTTATCTACCCACCTATGACCATGATCATTTTGAGACTACTCTGAATGTGCTTGAGTTACGTGTGATCTATCATCAGACTGAGACTGTACTCTACCTTTTCCTCTCTTGCCACGAAAACCTCTGCCTCTACCTCTATCCATAGAAGCTTTATATTTTAAAGAATGCTCTAAATTACTGACATGTAGATTAATTCTTGCTTCATGTGCCAAGAAAGAACCAGTTAATTCTTCCAAAAAATTTTTTGTTAATTCTCTTGACTCAAAAACAATAACTATCATGTCAATTTTTTTAGGCAAACATCTAAGAATTTTTCAACAATTATTTGGTCTTCAAGTTATTCACCATTGATCCAATGCTGATTAAAAAAATCGATAACTTTATGCATGAATTGATCAACTGTTTTTGATTCATTCATTTGAAGTGTAACAAATTATGTTCTGAGAGTCTATAATTTTACAATTTTTACTTTATCATTTCCTTGATAAGCAACCTTAATTATATCCCATATTGGATTAGCAGTCTTAGCATAAGTGATTTTAAGAAAAATAGAGTCATCTAAGGAATTTAAAATGCATGACTTCGCTCTACCTTCTTTCTGTTTAAGTTCATCAAATTATTTTCTTTGATCAACAATCATTCAAGCAATTATATTTGCGTCAAGTTTCCCAATTCTACTGATTCCCAAAAACCTAAGCCTTCTAAGCATGTTTTCACTTTAAGGCTCCAAAAATCATAATTTTTCCCACGAAATAGAGACGTAGGAATGGAAAACTGACTCATGTTTGGAGCAACGAGAAATTTATAGACTTTAAACAACACCATTTAAAAAAAAAACTTAATAGGACACTCTCTTTCCCAATATACCTATAAAATGGAATTTGTGTGAGTTTCTGAAGTCAGTATTTGGATGACACTTTCTAACATGAATATTCATGCAAAACATGGTATTCCTCTAATTCAGGACCAAAGAAGAAAAGAGGGTAGAACCAACAAACAATCTTAGCTACGAAGTACAAGGCTTCAATAAGACCCCACAAACCAGCGTTCCAATATCTCCAAGGACAAAATAACAAGCAAGAGGACAAAAGACACTCTGCTAAATTCAGAACGATCTCAATAAGAGACTACAACAATAACATATTTATTCATGCTTATGAGAAGAAAGCAAGAGTAAGTTTGATCTTGAATTAATATGATCATCAGCAATGAAGCTCTGCATATGGGTCGAACAATCCTCTCCACACATGCATCAGGGTCAAAATGCTACTCTAGAAAAATTTTCAGAGTGGTGAATTCCGCTCCAGTAGTTTTGCCAAGAACTAGCAGGGGAACGAAGATGAGAACATTGCTTTGGGTTTCAAAAACCTTCCGGAATCTCAGGCTGTAACGAGGGTAGTAGCATCCAACACCCAACTAGCTTTCACTACTCAACTGGTGGATGACCTCTGCTGATGGGGGTGATCTTCAGAAAACCGACATTAGCTCTTTCCTGTTTGGCAGAGAAATAGATTCTCCTCACTCTAAAATGCAACAGTGGCATACAACAGTCAACCACAAGTCCTTGATTCTACAACAAATAGGCGGCTCTTTCTTCTCTGCTCCTTTGAATGCCCAACACTAAGCCACTCCAGCAAGTTTGAATGACTTTTCCCAATCAGAACCCCAATTCTCTGATACCATGACAAATTAACAAGTGGGAGAGAGAAACGAAACATGAATTTATCAAAACATACACTCTAGATTTATTAATGCGAATTATTTATACATACAATCAGACGCTTATGGCAAAAAAATGGGTCGAACACTCCTCTCCACACATGAAATAGGGTCAAAATGCTGCTCTAGCAAAATTTTCATAGTGGTGAATGTCGCTCCAGCAGTTCTACCAATAAAAAGCATAGGAATGAAGACGAGGTCATTGCCTTGGGTTTCAAAAGCCTTCTGGAATCTCAAATTGAAATGGGGGTTGTAGCATCCAAAACCGAACTAACATCCCCTACTCGACTGGCGGACGACCTCTGCTGATGGGGGTGATCTTCAGAAAACCGACAATGGATCCTTCCTCTTCGGTAGAGAAATAGTGTCTCTTGACTCTCAAACATAGCAACGACATACAACAAAGAAGCACAAGTCCTTGATTCTACAAAAAATAGGCAACTCTTTGTTATCCACTCCTTTGAATGCCCAACACTAAGTCGCTCCAGCAAGTTTGAATGCATTTTCCAAAGAAGAACCCCAATACTCTGATACCATGAAAAATTAACAAGTGGGAGAGAGAAGAAAAACACGAATTTATGAGAACACAGACTCTAGATTTATTAATGCAAATTATTTATACATACAATCGGTCAGTTTTGGTAGAAACTGAATCATAACTAAATGGGAAACTCATTACTAACTAATTCTAAACTAAATCTTTAACATAATACTCGGGAAATAATAGAAGAAGACCTCGAAAATGGCTCTGCAATTTTCCAAGCTTCATGGTTGTGCAAGAGAAACACTCTCCTGTACTTTGAACATTACGTGGACATTATTGTGAATGTGCTAATACTTTGTATTTCTCATTATAGAGACATTGTGGCTGTAGTTCCCTAGGGTAGCATCCATGGGAGGGGTTTAGCTATTTGTATAACACTTACTCGAGGGGTAGTTGATTCAATACATAGCTACGGCCAAAAATTTGGAAGGTAAGTATAACTATTTCTACGAGAAGGATAGATTGAAAAATTTGTACATAGTGAAAGACATTGCTCGAATGGTGGAACTAGTCATTGCAAGTTTTGAATTTAGGCTCTTTCACATAAAGATTAACTTAAATATTATTAACGCACTTTGTAAATCTAGGTTTAGGGTGATGAAAAGCAACGAGCTTCAATATTTACTAGATTTTCTTGGAAGCGAGATTGTGAATAATTACGATACAAATGTGAAGGAATTCCTTCATGAGATTACCCATAATAGGGTGTAATTTATCATCTATATGCACTTATATGCTAAAACAACAGTGATCGCCTCGTGCTTAGCTGCAATCCTAAAACTATTCCGTTAAAATTTCATGATATAATTTCATTGTAAATTCATTTTCCCTTTGTAAATCATAAATTAAACCTTTTTGATCCAAGGAGAAATACACCATACTGAATTAAAATTCTATTTCAACAAGTGCCTTGCGCTATTTGTGGTTCTGCTCTCATCGCACTAGAGGCAATCAATTGTTTCTTCAACAGATACCAGCTCTATTTTTATGTCTACTAGCTCTCATTTCCATGAGTAGGCATGATACAAAACTAATGAAAATATCAAACCTATTCTAAGAAACTATTCCAAACAAAATATTTGTTGGCTCATGACAATCATGTTTGCAAACTATTAAAACATTGGTGTGAAAGAGATGGGTTGGAATTCCAATGCTTTGTTAGTTCATTACAACTATATTAGCAATGAAAATATTGATATGAAATAAATGTGATAGGAATATTTTGAAAATATCAAAAATCCATGAGAGATTCATCTCATCCAAGAAACAAAATCTTAAAAAAAAACTTCGTTGGGTCATGAAAATCATGTTTGCAAATTAAAACATTGATGTGAAAGAGTTGGGTTAGAATTAAACCATGTTAGACTTATCTCATCCAATAAACTATTCCCACCTCTCTCTCTCTCTCCCCCCCCATCACACACATGCACTCTCTCCTCCCTTAGCTATGTTACTATCGCCCTCTCTCTCTCCTTCTCACTCCCCCCTCTCTCCCCCCTCCATATCTATGTCTCCCTGTCACTCTCTTCCTCCTATTTCCCCATCTCTATCCTCTCCTTTTCTCTCCCTTCCCTCGTGTCCTCTCTCTATCATTCCATATTCATCTCTCCCTTATC
The DNA here is from genome assembly GCA_034641835.2 of Pinus albicaulis. Lineage (NCBI taxonomy): Eukaryota > Viridiplantae > Streptophyta > Pinopsida > Pinales > Pinaceae > Pinus > Pinus albicaulis. The sequence continues at coordinate 1,479,168,041 of CM076577.1, forward strand.
ACTCCCTCTCTCTCTCTCTCTCCACCTATATCTCTCAATATTTTTTTCTCTTCTCTCCCTCCCTTTCCTCCTCAACATCCCCCTCTCTCCCTCCATCTCTCCTCCTCTCTCTCTCTTCCATCCTCTCTTTCCCTCTCTTTCTCAAAATTATCTCTCTCTCCCCCACTCTATCCCCCCCCCCTCTCTCTCCCCCTCTCTCTCTTAAATATGATCCCATTGTATTTTATTTAAGAAAATATATAAACTAGCAGTTGCACCACATGTTGCAAAATAAACGTTGTAAGGAAGTTGCAAAGGAAAAAGTAGTGTAGAAGAAATAAAAAGTTGCAAATAATGAGCCATCATGTAGGAATGAAACATGAAATCATATTCCATGGAACCAGATTGTGGAGGTTTCAAAGATATTGATGATAATAGTGATAAATGGGTAGAGAGTCCAAAAATGTTGGGAAGATGCACGACAGAGGTGATTCCAAGGGATTAACCCTCATGTATCACAAATTGTCATCAACACCCATATATAAAAATGTTGTTACAATATTGAAATAGGCTATTGTGGGTTAGGATTGGTATTGACGGTTCTAGATGTAATGTTGATCAACGTAGAGCCAAATATTAGGAAAAACCTTACCTTGCCGAAACACCCTTACCTTGTGATTCAATATTGGTTTTGGAAAATATGTAAATATGCAAACATTGTACCCATCTAAAACAAGCACAGTGATTAGGGTAGTATTCAGAAATACATCCTTTATGAATTTACATAATCTGAAGGATGATGTTGGTTTTCATTTGTACCTTTAAAAATTTACTTAGGTACAAAAATTGACATAAAAATATATGTCCAGTGTTATGGATGTGAAAATACAAAGAGAAAAATTCGGATATCAAAGACACAGATGATATCCTTGAGATGTGTTTCATGTCAGTTCATTACTGATGTAGATATGAGTGATAAGCTGACTACTTTTATTTTGAAAAATACTCTAGATCAAAAGAAGGGAGGAAAAGATAACAAGTCATTGAGAAGGGTTGAAAAGGAACACATTAACAAGGGGTAGATTTAGATGAAGAGAAGAAGAAAAACAAGAAATATTCAAAGAAGAAGAAAAAAATGTTGTAAATTCAAAGGTGTAAATAAATCTTATGATTAGGATGATAAACATCGTCGAGGGATATAGGAGGGAAACGATGACGAAGCTGATGAAGGAGTGAAATGGCAGATTAACACTTCTACTGAGGCTGCTCATAAGAGGACCAAGGAGTAATAAATTGTTTGTTAAAGCTCCAAGTTCTAAATTTTGTAGTTAGACATCCAACAATATTAAATATTGTCAACCTAAAAATAAAATAAAAATACATTATAAATTTATCATTGTGGTCGAGGAAGACCTGGAATTCAAAATCTCCTTTGCCTGTCAAATGAAAATTTGATGACGTTTATGAATTTTTCATGCCCTTCATTTTGCATTCTCTGAAAAAATTTTGTTGTCAACCTCCTCTTATCTAGAAACTCTTTCTCAACTACTTTAAAAAGAAATAAGAAATAATATTCATGTTTATTTATGGTAAAATTTTCCAACGGCTATGATGCTTGACCAATCTCCTAAATGTGGTTTGATCACAAGATATTTAATGGAATTTCATGTCTTAAGTCTCATAGTATTAGGTTATTACACTAAATCTAGGAATGTAGGGAGATGTGACTAAATAGTGTATCAATTTGGATGTGTTTCCATTAATTAATTACCTTCTTAGCATTTGAGGGTAGGAAGAAATTGGTGGTAAAGACTATGTTTGTATATAATTGAGACTAATTAAGCCTATATTTCATGACCATTATCCTAGTCTTCTCAGATGATCTTTTGTGGTATTTCCCATTCAGAGTCTAAGAGTATAAGGTTATTAGACTAGAGCCAACAATGGAAGTATATGTGAGTAAAATTTAAGTGTTTTCCTGCCTTCCCAACATTTGAGACTACGAAGAAGTTGATGATAAGGTTCATTTTGTTTGAAAGTAAGAATAATTTTATGATAAGGTTCATCTTATATAAGACTAATAAGAATTTGATGATAAGGTTCATATGTATTTCTGATAGAACCTAGCCTACATTTCTTGAATGATCTCTTAAATGTAGTTTGATCATAAGATCTTTTGTGGAGTTTACCATTGAAAGTAGTCTGGAAATATGAGATTAGTAGACCATAGTTGATAATGAAAGTAGATGTGAGTCACACCCATCTAGCTATGCATGGCCTCGTTCCAGCCATCACAGTGGAAAAAAACATTGAATTTCTGACATGTTGAATTATTATTTGTTCTGGGATTAGGTAATGCATAGAATTTGGCAGGTGATTTAGTAAACAAGTGGAGCCAATTAATGAGAACGAAGCTCCGTCACAGTCTATACCTCTATGGGCCCCATTTCAATGCCTATTTTACTACAAATTTTACTCTAGCTAAAGGGATTATTGACTCCATTAAAACTTTCTACATTTCCTGGTATGAAAGGTAACTTACTTGATGCACTATTACTAGAAATTGATTTAAGTGAACTAGGCTACCTTCAATTGAAAGATATCACAATTTCAAAACAAGAAAGTCATTCATTGTTTAATAAAATATACACAACACAACATACCATATAAATCTCGATCCAACATAAGTCCTTAGAAATCTTGATCCAACATAAGTTTGCACCACACATCTTATCATCAATAGAGAAACATTGAGTACAAAATAAATATATGTAAACACAATATAAATTCTGACGATATAAACCTAAACCTATAATCACAAATTTGAGCTAAAAGAAAATATTTTCATAGAAAATGTTGCAATAGATTTAGAAACACTAAATATCATAGATGTTGTGCCATCAACAATGACTACCTCTCCCTAAAACCCCATAAAATTAGCCATCAATGAACTTCAATGCATTTATTTTTTGAATTACGGCTTGGATTTGAGAAATGTTTCACAAAAAACTCGCGTTAAGTTTTTAAAGATCGAAGAAATCATTTTCTGGAAAAAATATTTTGAGTCAAGAGACCACAAAGAAAATATTCAGAGTGTTAGATCTCAGTGAAGACAATCATATATTCGATATGAATAGAAGGAACAAGCCCAATAAGGAGGTAGTTAGGTAGTTAGCAGAGCACAGATTTAGGAGCCACTGGATCTAATGGCCTAAAATATTTCAATCATCTAACATTCAATCCAATGGTGCAAACAAGGACACAGTTGAAGTTGGAAGAGTTGTTTTCAAAGGGGAATGCCTTACACCATAATTATTGAAGTTTATTAAATTTGGTGCGTAAGAACTCTTTTTGTGTGAGGTAAAAGATTTAATTATAGAAATTTATTAAATTGTTGTATAAAATCTCTTTTTATGTGAGATAAGAGATTTAATTACCAAATTTTATTAAATTGGTGTATAAAATCTCTTTTTGTGTGATATAAAAATATTTGATTATCCAAATTTATTTGGGTGTACATACTCTAACTTATTTTTCTTTTAGATGTAAACCTGTGATAAAGAAAATGTATTTTTAGCCATTAAACCTACCCATTAGATCAATTCGAAAACTTTAATTACTTATAATTAAAAATAATAAGAAATAAAATTTTAATTATATTTTAAATTATATCTAATTTAAAAATTAAATAAAAATAAACTAAACAATATTGTCCTATATCAAAATCCAATGGAACGACTATAAACACAGTGGAAATATGGTTTATACATTATCTTTTTCTATTATAAAATGCATAGAAATCAAATATTAAACAATTCCCCATTAAAAGTTACCTTAACTCAACTCACTGAGAAAACAATTCTATACTCAAACAAAGGGTAAGTGTTACATGCTCACAATCAGAAGTGTTTGGATTTCAACTAAGGCTTAAAAGGAAAATTGTTCTGAAATATGGTTGAAATTTTCTCATACCATTATCATTGTTTATTAAAAATATCACGTTAAACAATCAAAGTTCCAGTGAATTATGTGTAGTTCCAAGTGACGGGTCCTGGAAATTAGCTAATATGTTTGAAAACAAAAGAATTGGTCAAGCTAAGCACCCAATTCTAAAAGTTAAATTAAATTATTGTGCATCTATAAGGAGTGAAATTCATAATGAGCTTTGCATCATTCTAGATGAAGATCCTGAAAATTACAATGCTTCAGTTCCAGTGATTAAACTAATCACTATTCATCGAAAACCCATTAACTTGCGAACTAACAAACAAGGGTAACTAAGAATAAGACATTTCCTTTCCTTGGGAAAATATGTGGCCCTTCCTGGTATTTGACATAAGCTATTTCAATTCATTTAGACAAAGGATGTCATGCCGAAAAAAGATTCCATGCCAATGATAGAGTGGAGAACAAAAATCCCAACATGGGAACACTGATATTTCCTGAACACAAAAAATCATAGAAATAATTTTTTATTTCAAAGCTACAAATAAATTCCTACTAAAATTTATACTGGTTTATCTCTGAGTTAATCGTGTCAGCACATGCACAGTCATAAGTCAATATATAATTAAAACAAATGCACAGCAGAAACACCAGAAAACGTGAGATAAAGCTCACTCAAATCAATGAATTCAATTGCTCAATTACATCACACTTATATAGGAAAATGCACTCACCTAATCTTCCTGAAGAAGAGGAAACAAACCTGAATAGATGGAACTAATTTCTAAATGCACACTCTCGTTCAACAAACCAAAACTAAATCTATTTCTAGATTATTCTCACATCCTCCCTTAATGGAGAAATGGATTTTCTACAATACCTAACTGACTTCTAAAAACTTCAAATTTGATTTTACCAAGGGGCTTAGTAAATATATCAGCCACATTATCCTTGTTATTACAAAATATTAATTCAATTTCATTCGACTCAGTTTTCTCACGTACAAAGTGGTACTGTAACTCAACGTGTTTTGTTCTAGCATGGTAAATTGGATTATGTGCTAATTTGATAGCACTCTGGTTATCACAATTGATACATGTTGAACCACTTTGTGCCTCTTCAAGACCTGCAAGAATTCTCTGCAACCAAATAGCTTCACAGGTGGCATTGGTCACAGCTTTGTACTTTGATTCTGTTGATGATAAAGAAACAGTTGGCTGTTTCTTACTACTCCAAGATACGACCCCTGATCCAATATGAAATGCATAGCTAGAGGTAGATCGTCTGTCATCTGGATTTCCTACCCAATCTGAATCAGAAAAACCTGTCAGTGCAACATTAGATTCATCAGTATACATAATACCTAAATTCACTGTTCCCTTTAAGTATCGGAGAACTTTCTTTGCAGCATTCCAGTGATTTCCTGAAGGCTTAGCCATGAATTGACTAAGGATACTGACTGAGTATGCAATGTCTGGTCTGGTGTTGCTGAGCGATGGAATAGAACCTTGGTGGAATCTGCTCGTAGTATGCGGCAAGGTAAGAACATCTCTAATGGTTTCTGGGAAGAAGCCATTAACACTGCTGTTTATTTGAAGAATCGATGTCCCACTAAGAAATTAGTTTTTCAAACTCCTTTTGAGGTTCTTCATGGTTATAAACCTAATGTGAGTCATTTCAGACTCTTTGGATGTACTGCTTTTGCTCATATTCCTAAGGCTAACAAAAGAAAACTTAATGCCAAGTCAATCAAGTGTGTTTTCATTGGGTATTGTGCGGATCAGAAAGCCTATAAATTGTTTGATCCAAGTTCCCATAAACTATTTGCAAGTCGTGATGTGCTGTTTCATGAGTAGGATGATAAAATTAATACAAAGAATGATGCATGGCATATATCTAATGATTCTCACGTCAAACTTGATACTTTGATTAAGCAGGAACAGGAACAGGTACAGGTACAGGTACAGGATTAGGATGAGAATAGTATGAGCACATCCAGCAGCAGTGAGTCATCACGAGAGGGTGATTCACCTCAAAGCCGAAGAATCATGGATGGAACACCCACAGGCATTGAAGCACCAAGAAGGTCAACCCGACAAACTCAGCTTCCTGCAAGGTATAGAGATTATGCCTTAATGTCTAATATAATGAATGTTGAAGAACCAATTGATTATGAGCAAGCTAAACAACATGAACAATGGATTAATGCTATGAATGATGAGTATGCTTCTCTTATAAAAAATCAAACATGGGAATTAGTGGAACTTCCTGAAAATAAAGTTCCAATTGGAAGAAAATGGTTGTACAAATCGAAATTTAAAGCAGATGGTACAATTGATAAATTTAAGGCAAGATTAGTTGCAAAAGGATATGCTCAACAGGAGGGAATTGATTATGAAGACACTTTTGCTCAATAGCTGTTAAATGCATTTGACTTATATTCACCCCCTTGACCAGATCTGAGTATTTTAATGTACTTACCTGTTTTTTTTTCAACCATAGTTCGAAACTCTTTAAAATACTCAAATATGTCACTCTTCCTTCGAATGAAATAGACCCAGGTATACCTAGATCTATCATCAATAAAAATAACAAAGTATGAAGCACCACCAAGAGACCTAGTTTGCATAGGTCCACATGCATCAGTGTGAATTAATTCAAGTATATCATACTGTCGTTTCTCGGTATGAACAGGAAACTCTTCTCTATGCTGCTTACCAAGTGCACAAGCTTCACATGGTAAATGTTCACACTTCATAACAGGAAGACCTTCAACCATTCATTTCCTTTGCAACAACGATAAATCATTGTAGTTTAGGTGCCCATACCTGTGATGCCATAATTCTGCTGTCGATGTCTCTTTGGATATCAATGCAACATGGCGCTTCACTGTCACATCCAATCTATATAATCCTCCAACTCTGGTACCTGTAGAAACAACCCTGTAGTGGTCCTGAACATCTTTCACAATACACCCCAATTTACCAAATTCCACTTTTAAATGATTATCAGTGATAGTGGAAACAGATATCAAATTCTTTTTGAGAGCAAGTACATACATCACATTATGAATCTATCGCATTTGTCCATTAGGTAAGTACACATTTATTATGCCATAGCCTTGAACTTTAAGTGACCTGTCATCTCCTAGGTAAATGTGTGTGCCATCAAATTTCTCATAATATTTATCATACCATTCTTTATTACAAGTCATGTGCGCTGATGCACTAGAATCTATGAACCAAGCATTCTCATCATCAGTTTCAGCAGATAATGCAGCATCAGAAAGAAACAAATTAAGATTTTTAAATCCATCAGTCACTGAGGTGTCTCTGTTTATGTAATTTCCATTATGCCTTCTATGTCTTTGATTTGATTCATTATTCTTTCTCCTATAGCAATCTTTAGCTAGATGTCCAGGTTTTCCACAATAATCACATTCAATGTTCCTCTTAACATAAGAATCAGGAGGTGTCATACCTTTCTGTTTTTCTTGAAAACGGCCTATGTTCCTGTCCTATGGTCTCCCTCAGAATGGTCTTTTTCCTCTTGTAGTCAAAGCCAAATCAGAACCATTTGACTCTAGTTCAAAATTTTTCATCCGCTCTTCTTCTTGAAGAAGAATTCCAGCCAATTCTTCAAATGTAGGAGGTGTCGGTCTAGCTGAGAGAGCTGAAATAAAGACTTTATAGTCTGGGACTAACCCCTTTAAAGCAACGGTTACCAAGTCTGTACTAGACACTTTTTCACCAATATCACCAAGCTTATCACTTAAGTCTTTAATTCGGGAAACAGAGTTGCTAATGCTTTCATTGGCTTCCATTTTGATAGATACCAGCTTTCTTTTTAAAAATAAAATACGGTTTGCATTAGTAGTTTCATACAAACCTTTGAGAGTTTCCCATGTCGCCTTGGAAGTTTCACAGTCCCAAATGTGAGGAATAATATTGTCCTTCACTGACATACATAGCAGCACCTTTGCTTTCATTTCACGCATATCCCAATCTTGAGTGGCAGCACGAGGTGTAGGCTTGGGCTCATCACCTTTGACAATCGTCCAGAGATTGTATGCCTCCAGAACTGTGATCAGCTTAAACTTCCAATCTACATAATTTTCACCATCAATTTTTGTAGATTCATTTAAATAGGAGTCAGCAAGTGGATTAGCCATTTCAACAATAATGACCAGCTTCTAAAACCCAATGAATTTTATGCACACCCTCGTCCTAAAGCCCACTAGGACAAATCAATTTTCAAGTAGAGTACCAATGAAGCCACAAGCTTCATATAATAAAGTTCCAAAAAAAAACTTTAAAAGGTATTTAAAAAAAAAAACAACTTTCACTTTTGTATTAAAACTGATCACTCCTTGTATCATTAGCCTCACAAAACAAACAATACTCCTGTCCCGGTCACAAAGAACGCCTGCCACTTATTATCAAGAGGCATGCTCCACAAATTATAGAATTAACGTGAGGCATGCACCTTTAGAGACAACACCACACTAACTGCAAGAAAACAAAACAGAGTGCACGGCGAGGATTTTGTGGACGGCCGGCCGCAACCAAAAAAAAAACTTAAATATCAAACAAAAAAAACTCGACCAGCAAAGACACAATACGCTGGCAGGAAAACTCGATTCCACGCTCGAAAGTCTGGTCGTTTCCATGCCCCAAACCAACCCTTCTATCCGGCAGATGCACGCTTCTGTCGTTTGGGGAATTACTCAAAAAAAAATGTTAAAAAAAAAAGAACTCGGCTGCGCAGTACAGAAAACTCAAACTCGGCTGCGTATTGTCTGAGCGATGGGAACTCTGCGTATTGCACGCACGCACAATTCGTGAGCAGCGTACGTAGGATTGCGGGCATAATGTGATGGACTACCGCTCCAAGACCACACTGGCAATTTCAATCAGTGTATGCTCATTCGCTCTGCAGACAGCCTTTTGGCACTGCGTCTCAATCTTCACCACAGAAGCGTATACACCAAAGGTACGCACAACAGATCACAACAAAAAAAAATTCAGCGAAACTGCAACTCGGCGAATAAGATCCGATGGGTTTCGAAAGCGGAGCTCTCACTCCAATACCCAAAAACTCTACTCTGATACCAAATTAAAAAAAATGCACAGCAGAAACACCAGAAAACGTGAGACAAAGCTCACTCAAATCAATGAATTCAATTGCTCAATTACGTCACACTTATATAGGAAACTGCACTCACCTAATCTTCCTGAAGAAGAGGAAACAAACCTGAATAGATGGAACTAATTTCTAAATGCACACTCTGGTTCAACAAACCAAAACTAAATCTATTTCTAGATTATTCTCACATATATTTTTGGGAAACCCTATTTAATAGCCTATGAAGTAGCAATATCGTGCAACAGTATACAACATACCGAAAATGGCGGAAACTATAGGGTGTTGCAAGTGGAAATATCCAAATCCAAAGTTATAAGTTAATAAAAATGAAAATATAATAACTAAAATCAACAAGTTCTTAATTTGTTATTCGATAGCTATTTAATATTCAACTCATCTAGTATTCATTAGAAAATATTGTTATATTGGATGTAAGTGGTGGATCTCATGTTCATGTCTCACAGTAATTTATCTAGATTGTTTATTATTGGAATATTTTGGAATCCCTAGAAACTAGTGAGGTCAAGTTGTAATATTTGAGTGACATAAACCTAGAATCTTAATCTAAATAATTTTGTAATGAGAAATTCAATTTGTAGGGCATAGGCTTTAAATTTGTATTTCTTTGAACTCTATGAAAAGAAGGAAATTGTTTTCCTTCCAACTCTACAAATATCAATTTTCTTCAAAAACCAAAAAATATCGCTGATAACATAGTAAAATCACTTAAAATGGAAACTTCATGATAACAGAAGTTTTTTTTATGGATCCAAGATTAGCGAAACAAGATAAGCGTTCAAAACCCAAATTCTGAGTTATAGGGTACAAATGGATATTGCACATCTATTCTCCTATACAGTAAGTGTGTAATTTAATAGGAGGATGGAAACTACACTCTACTTCCACAATTACTACTCTGAAGATGAATCACCTATCTAGCCTCATATCCACTGGGAAAATAAAATACAATCAATTTAAATAAAAACAAATTATTAGAGTACCTAATCCACCCAAAATTAGGAACACAAAGAATAAAGGCATATTATCCACTCCCTAGGGAAAATAAAATACAACCAGTTTAAAAAAAAAAACATTAATACAGTACCTGTAAGCCACCGAAATTGAGGAACACAAACAATACATGAATATTCTAGAGATAGTTCTGATGTATTCGTTATAACCAAGTAATAAATAATGTGTCAAACATGAAAACAACACAGTTACTATTACTATTATCCAACCCTAATTTTCTTCAGAAAAATAAGGAGAAAAAAACAGATGGGGCATTTTTCAGGAATAGGGAGAGAGAGATAGAGTAAAGAAATTGGATGAGAAAAACTTATCAAATTCGGTAAGAAAAGAGCTTAATATTAAAAACAAAAACAAACCTAATTTTAGTTGGACGTGTTTTCATCCTTTTATAACTTTCAATGGCGTACAATTTCATTTTAGGTAAGGGACATTATATTTGCGCAAACCCAAATAGAAAACACATTATGGGCTAATTCACAGTATGGGCCAATTATTTTTCACGTTTCATAATATTGATGTAGTTCTTCTAAATTCATACATTGAGAATTTTGGGTTGGATTTATTACATTGAGAATTTTAGGTAGGCGTTAAGTTTCTATAAATAAAAAAATTCATTTTGCAGCAAAAAGGATTTGAGTCAAAAGATGGTGAAAGAAAATATTATGAACATTAGAGCTCAGTGACCGCAATGTTGGATCGATATGAATAGAAGGAAAAGGCCCAAGAAGGAGGTAGTGAGTTAGTTAGCAGAACGTAAATGATGGAGAGAGTGGATTTAATGGCCTAAAACATTTCAATCATCTAACATTTGATCCAATAGCACAAACATCAACAAAGTGGTAGCTAGGGGAGTTTTTTTCAAAGAGGTACGCCTTACTACATAATTAAAAAAAAAATGGTTGTAAAATATTAAACCTATATTTTGGATCAATAATGTGAAAGAAAATACAATAATTAAAAACTTAAAAGAATCACGCACTATCTTTCCTCTATCATTGTTAGACACTTTTCTTTTTCTCTTTGTAAGATCTTTGGTTACAATGCATCTATCCTTGGTCTTTATAGTATTCTCATTTTTAATTTATTAAAACCTCAGTTTACTCTCTATGGGACTATTTTTAGAATTCATGATGATGGCGGGTTTAGATATACCTCGGGAATAATTATAACCTTTTTTCTTTTTGATGTAATTAAAAAATGTTATAAAATTATATTAAAATAAAGTATTTCTAAAATATTTTGATTTTGAAATAGGTTATGGTTTTTTGGAATGTGATTTTGATAAGCCAATGGCCATGGTATTGGCTCATGGTATTGTAACAAAATAATTAAAGCCTAGATCCATAACATATTATTATTTTTTTCCCTCCTATCCCTCTCTCCCTCACTCGCTCTCTCTTTTTATTAATTAAATTTAAAGATGTTTATCCAATAATTATTTTAATTTATACTTTAAAATGGATGTTAATTTATAAGTATTATTTAAGTGTTATATATTTTAATGTCATATGTATATTACACTTTCTTTTATCTAAAACATTGCTAGTAATTTTATTAATAAAAAACAAAATTACAATATAAAAAATTTTAACTTAAAAAATATCTCACATCTCAAAATTAACATCTCACATCTCACATCTCACATATCATATCTAAATCTCAATCATGTAATTCTTACCTCACCCATCCAAAGCTCACACATATAATGATCACCCATCCACCCTAAACTCGGTTGTAGAGCACCTCTAGGCACAATAAAAATTGATTTTTTGGTATTCCTAATCTCATTAATTAAATTTATGAGTTCATCGAAACATTAATTAGTTTTATTTGTATCAGTGTTAGGGTTTTTGTTTAATTTTAGATCATTGTTTTTCTCCATAATTGGAAAATAAATTTTCTATTTAATAAAAAGTAATATATATTTTTTAAAATTATTAAAATTTTATAATTTAAAAAATATGAAAAAGATAGATATTTTGAGTCAAATATACTTAGAAAAGAGAACTTCCATATCTAAATTTTTTAACTTCCATTATTGTAATATACGTCCTACTTGTCCTCATTGAGATTGGGTCAAGTTAACAATAACATGTTCTCCGAAAGACATAATTTGAAAAATTTCCAAAATTGAGAAAATGGAGAATACACTTGGACTTTTTTACACATAAGAATGTGGATGAATTTTAGTGGGCATACACTTTAAAAATATGTACACCTTTCTAGGGAACATTCATTTTATTAAAATAATTGAAATAAATAAGTTTCTTATGCATAGCAATTTCTTACATGGAGTTTAATAAAGAAAGGTATTTAAATATGAATTAGGAATGCTTACACATTCTTATAGTACTTGAAAAATTAACTCATCCATATTCTTATTAAAACCATAAAGGGAAGTAACCTCATATATCCACCTTCTATTTATATTCCTTTTAAGTTGACATACCTAAATGGTGTAGGAAGTATATCGCTACCCTAAAATTAATTTTCATTTACTTTATTCATATCTATATTTCCCAATCTCTCTCACTTCACTATATAAGAAATCATTGAATGTAACTGATTTGAGAACCCTCAAAGTATCAAGATATATGATTGATTATAAGTGATTTGAGAACCATCAAAATATCAAGATATGGGTTGGATCATTTATAGTAGTCTTGTATTTCTCATTGTAGTTGCAATGGTATATTTTAGAAGAGAAATTGGTAATTATAATCTCATTTCAAGACATACTTAGGAAATGCAACTGATAAATAAAAAATGGCAAGCAGACAGTAGTCCAAAAAGATAGAGATTTGAATGTAAAATGGGTAACTACAAAATTTAAAACCTTAATCCACTACCTAGTACATATACAAATTTAAGAAAATATTGTTTGTATGACCTAATGTTATGTGAAATTCATTTACATTTCTTCTCAAATAGGTTTAATGGGCGTGAATCCCCTATTCATCAAATATTACCAGTAGTTTTTGTTTTAGAAAGAAAAAACTCTGGTTTATATAATGTACCAGTTCATATTGTATACTTCGTAAACCATTACATGGTTCACTTTGATAAAAAAAAAAAAAAAAACTTAGAGGAAACCCTTACATTCCTTATAATATTACTTTCAGTCTCTTTGTTCCATAAGTTTTCTTACATGATTATTAAATGTAAATTACCAAAATAGGAAAACACATGTTGTAAACGGTTATATCACCCACTATCGGTAGCAACAATTACATATAAGGGAAGTGTTTAGATGCCAATAGTGGTTGGTTCCTTCATCCCAAAAAATCTCCCCGCAGGATCTTTACAAAATTATATTCTTTATACATGAAAATCATACCCCATCATTAGCGGAGGATGTAGTCTCCAAAATGAGGCCAGAATTGTGACCAAAAAAGTATAGGTAGAAGGATTTCTTTGTCAAAAATTAAGAGAAATGTACCTTACATGTAGCGTCATCCCCTTCTGTATTCATCAGCTCATAACACATAATAACAAAAACACCATTCACACCTTTTTCAAATAGCCTATTTTCCTGGGAATTTTTCTCATGGAAGATGTGCTTGAAATGAATAGTGGTGAAAGAATTACTTAAAGATTTACGCACTCCAGCCATGATGTTGGTGTCTATATGTGAACAATATTCAAACCATTTTCCCATATAAATTATCAACCCGAGTGCGTTAGTTATTTCAAGACTAATGCACACAGTATATGCAAGAGAAATCACACAACCTACTATTGGATCACAGGATCAATCAATGAACATACAAGCTACTGTAACAACAATTAAAATAGATTGTAGAATTAAAAAGGTATTCAAAAAAATTGTAGAGTTATACTGAACAACAGTTTTAAAACCAAACTAAAATATGAAATCAACAGAAAGAAAGATAACGTAGCACTTGATCAGAAGAGTTATCCCAACTCTCTGATCAGGGTTGTGGCAAACTCACAATTTACAAGGGAAACAAGAGAGTGTTGTGCATTCAATTAATTTGAAAATACTTCTGTTACAAAATCTGTATATGCTTTCTTAACCCCAATTCACAACACATAGGCCCTCTTTATACAACCATCGAGGAAATCAAAGATTTCCTTTAACAACTACATATCTACAATTAAACAATTCATTACAACAACAACCTAGTTGCCAAAAGGAAACCATGAAAAAGCTTGAAATATTGCTGGGGTGAAAGGGATTCTGTTGCACTATAGCAGCAGGTAAAGATAGCGCTCGAAATTAGGATTTGTTCCATGACTCTAAGTTGTAATCCACTCGCTTTTACCAAATCTGTAAAAATATCAGAGTTAATGATTACAAAGGTAAAACCTCCATGAGTATTACTTCATTAATCAAATATTTTATGTAAGATAGAGAAAAGGGGTTTACCTAATGCATTTTAATACTTTAAAACACTTAATAGTTTTAAAGAAAAATGAAAATTAACAAATTGTTTTTATAGGCAAAAAGAACTTATATATTCCATAAGAAGTAATAAGTCATCTAAATCATGAATTGACATTTAAGTTCTAAAATACCATTTAACTACTATCAAATTCAATGATATACATTAACTAGTAATAATAATCAATGTGGATAGTATTGATTTGCCTAAAATTTAATAAAAAATTATTGTTATAAAATTGATTACTTTAAATCATATATGTTTTACTTAAATTACAATTTGACATAGTGAAGTTGACACCATTACATTTCACGATTAATTTGCCTTACACACTTCAAAAATCAATGTAGACCTACTATTTTAATAAAATTGAAAATTACATTATATTTTCATTAACTAAAGCCCTTATTCCAATAAATAAAACTCTTTTCCACAATTATTTAGTGAAGTAACCCATATGTAGTAGATTTATTATGTAGAGTCTCTATGTTACAAACCATCTTTTACATTGCAAAAATAGTTTTGAAACCTAGATGTCAATTCACTACTTGAATTCTTTTTTTCCTTTCTTACATTATGGAGATTGTTATCACTCTAGTAAATTCTTCAGTTGTGGGATTTTGGTTTTTAGTCAAAGAACACTAGAGGTAACCACGAACCTAATTCAAACTCTAGGATATAGCCTTCCTAGGGTTCAAAGAGGGCTCTCCCTTTAAAATTTATCTTTGTTTGATTTGTAAATGTGAGGCTAGTTATGAATGGGCAGTTTGGTTTTGATTAATTGTTTTGGTGGGAGAAAATCACTTGAAGGGATGAATAGAGGGAAATATTCTTGTCCATTGGGCTATGGAGTCTAAATAAAGCTATAAAAACTAGGATTAGGGCCTAAAAGGTCAAATTTCTTCAGGGCAAGATAGATAACCCTTGGAGATCATGGAAAATTGTTTTTTTGAGGTGGTATGATAGGGAGAAAGGGAACTTAAGGATCCTTTGATCTGGAAAAGGGAAGTAGTAGATAGAGATCAAACGGGAGAGGGAGAAACTAAGGGTTCCCTACACTAGAAATTGGAAGAAAACAAAGAAATGATAACTAGCTAAAAACAGGGTGCCATTAACATGTCCTGTAGTAATACTCCTAGTTATACATTCATATTTAGAATTAAAACACAGATGTATGCACGTAACAAAGAAAGATTACAAATGAAAAGTTTAGAGAGTACTTCACTCCAGATATCTTATCACATGTAT
Source organism: Pinus albicaulis (assembly GCA_034641835.2). Lineage (NCBI taxonomy): Eukaryota > Viridiplantae > Streptophyta > Pinopsida > Pinales > Pinaceae > Pinus > Pinus albicaulis. The sequence goes on from CM076577.1 coordinate 1,479,183,796, forward strand.
CCTGAAGTATGATGCCAAATAGTTTCTCCAGTTTGCTACTCAAATTCGAAACGCACAACCTTCAAGTCAAGAAAATATCTATAGTTATCTCCAACAATCTTATTCCACCCAAAATACTTCAAAAATTGAAGTATTTATACATAATGTATTACAAAATATCCTAGATGATTTATAGGAATTAACTTAGGAAAATAAAATATCTTTACAAAAAAAATAGGGAAAGTTGCTTAATAAATCAACAAGCTGTCCTATTTGATTCAAAATAAATAGAACTGTTTTGATGATAAGAGGTTGCTAGCTACCTATGTGTCCTGCATGTTGGCTGTTAGATTTTTTTATGGGTTTGACTTGCCTTCACTGATACTCTTTCTCACTTATATTCTTTCACACTGATACTCTTTAATTCAGATACTCTTTAACCTTCAGTAAAACTATTTTTACTGCTGCAAAATCTATTTTGACAGTGAAATTTAGAAAACAGATTTTTTCCTTTTTCATTTGCTTGTCTTTCCGTCTTCATAATAAGTTAGTAAATGCTTTCCATTCCTCATTTTTAGGAATTTGAATATTTTTTAGTTTTCTAAAATTCTCATCAGCTTCAGTATACTTAGCAAAGGTTGGATTGATAACAAATAAATGTTTGACTTCATGCTGCAAGTAAAAATTTCCCTATTGGAATGCCTTGCCCTTGTGGCTTATTTACCTATTCTTTGGAAAATTCCCTGATCTTTTTGTCATAATCATTCTGGAGAATTAACTTATCATTAATAACCATGATATCATGAATTCCTTTTTGTCTCGGATTTGTGAATTTAACCATGAATCTAGTTTCATAGTTTCACATTTCTCTTCCAGTTGTCTCATCAAGTTTCTTTTTATGGGAACTTTCCTAATTTCTAGGATAGTTGTTGTTATGTCATTGATCTTAAATTCTTCTAATTCCTGTCTATTGTTGATGTTCAAGAAAGTGATAAGCTTTACAACTTGTTCTATTTTATTGGCCAATTCATCTTGTGTTTTTTGAATCTCAGCTTGTGTTGCTACCAATAATTCTCTTTGTTAAAAAATTACTTGAATTGATGGCGAAACATCATGAATGGCTTCAATTATATTGTTCCATAGGTAATTCTTGATATATGATACTTGTTCAGTTAAAGCCAACTCACTTTTCAATTTCTTGAGCTGTTCACTTAATCTTATGATTTTCTGTTCATGTGTATTGGCATTTATCCGAGCCAATTTAGGAGAATTCTCAAGATTCTCTATTGTTTTTGTCAATCATTTTATCTCATTTTTCTTCAAAGACATCTCTTCCATAACTTTTACTAATTGACTGTTATCATATGTAGGCTGCAATGTTGTTGTAGAAGACTTAGTACTTGAAGTTGTGGAAGAAGTCACTGGAACTACAGTGGCTAGTGGCTGTTTGGGTGCCAACTTTTCTCCTAAAGTTGAAGGCACTACTGTGGTGATAACTGGAATGATTGTGGGAATCTCTTGTTCTTTCACTATCTCTTTTTCTTGGACAATCTTGTCCATTTGTATTTTCATTTCTATAATCTGAGCTGTCAACAGAAGAATTAAAGACATCATTTCATCATTTTCACTCTGTTCTTGGAGGACTTGTTTTGTCTGAGGATGCTCACTTTGAGGAAGTTTGAGTTGTTTCTTCAAAGCTGCCATATCTTCATTTCTCTTTTTAATCAATAATTCAACTGCTTTGATATTAGCAGGATCATATCCTACCTACAAAACTAATTCTTCTAAGGCTTTTATCCTTGGATCTTTGGCATACAATGAGGCTTTATCCATCTTCATTTGATCTTGCATGTTGAAGATAGTATTTTGGAGCTTGTGAGCACTCATAGTTTTTGTTTCCACAGTAGAATATAGCATATATGAGCTCTTCCTGTGGAACTCTATCTGATCAAATTCATGGATGTTCTCTGTATCACCTTCAAGATAAACTTTCCTATAGTCTGACACTATCTCTGACACTGCTACTTTAGGCTGCAAAACTAACATAATCAATTTTTTACTGGAGTAGTCAAAGGCTGATGGAAATCTGTTCTGATTACCTAGCTTTCTCTTTAAGAATTGAGAATATATTTCAGCCTTGATTTCCTCATTCCTAAGCTTGATTTTCTTATATTTATCTTTAATATCTAAGTCCTTTTCCTCAGTTGCATGTGAGGAAGATGCTTCCATAGTTTGTTGCCTGTCCATTAACTGTTTCTGTTTATTGCTTTCTTCATTTTGAGTGGGCTCATTAATAATCATAGTAGCCACATTAGTACAGGAAAATCTGTGTTGGTGTTCAAAGGCTTTGTTTCTTCCACATCTATTGTCATTTTTTCTTTATCTGCTGAATATATTTTGGGCCTTTTGTTATAAATGAGCTTGAACTTTGTTTCTATTGTGGTTTCTACAATATAAGCTTCCTCTTCTACGATTATTTTAGTGGATATCTCCGGCTGTTTGGCAATTTCCAAAGTTTGACTAGTATTCCTTTGGTTCACTACATGTGTTAAACTGTTTTCAACCCACTCAATTTGATTGGAAAAAATTTATATTTTTGGCTTTGACTCATGGATAAAGGGTGTCAATTTAAATTTTACCCTTAGCTTACTTAATATCCCTTGTGGATCACAGTTCCATGGGAAACTTTGTTCAAATTTAAATTCCAACAATTGCTTGGTTACTTATTTCTCTGCATCTCCGTGGTTTCATATAAATGGCCCTATCTGATTTTTCAACTTGAATTGGGTCTTCTTCTTGGCTACCATGAAGTTAATAGAGTCAAAATAAAGGATCTTCCTTATTGATTCCAAGGCAAATATCCTCATTGGGGGATTTTTAGGCAGCTTGTAAGGTAACAAGTTTACCACAAAATCTCTGATTTCAGTGTATTTCTCATACAAATACTAGTCACCAACTTTTCTTTTCTCTGATAGTTGCAGTATATTTTTCATCTCTTCACTTATTCTAGGATGCTCTATTTTGGTCTAAAAGCTCTGAATAACTAAATTTTGTGCATTCTTCTCTGAGCATGGATGTCCAAAAGATGATAGACAAAGGATTCTCTTCAATATAAATTTTTTGAAGGGACATTGGAAACTTATTTGATTGAAAAAATAGAAACACATGGAAAAGATAGGAGGTGTATCTGAATACTCCTTCGAGATGTAAATGAGTCAATTGATAGTGAATACTATTAGCAATGTGACATTGAGGCCACCCATGGCACCAGTTTACCTTTGGCCCAGCCTCAATCTATGTGTGAAATATATCCAAATATTCATGTCCAATCCTCTTCCCTAGTCCGGGAAATCTCACAACCTCCCTTTATTCTATGCTTGAAAATTTAACCAAATAAGTATGGGTTATTTTAATATCTCAATTCAGAGAATTGAGATATTAATTCCACACTCCTTTATAGTTATAACCCGACAGTCCATTATGGATACATATGCGCCAACTTCGCATATACAACCATTATATGCGACATAATACTTGGGGCTATTAGAACCATATTAATTGACCCTCGACATGTACATATATGAACCCACATTCACATATTCCATTATACGTAATATATCCATATATATATTACGGCATTCCTCAATTATTAATGAAGTCCAACAATGATCGACATACCTTTATTAACTCGTAAACCTTAGTCGAACAGTCGCGATCAATTAGAACTTTGACTTGGGCCCACACGTACAACACATTTGCCAACGTGGAGTCAACACACAACCCAATTCATACCTTCATTAAATCCACGCGCTATCCAACGGTTGTTATTGCATCGCCCCACTCCTTACGATTCGACGGATATCGCTTGGGCAACTTGCATGAACAATAACGTGCGATGGCGCACAGTGGAAGGCGGTTTTCCAAATTCATTCAGGGACGCGTGTCAGTTGCTCTATGGAATCGCTCCCAACTCCTCAAATACCGCTTCCGCTACAAAGGTGGTGCGATAAAACCCACCGTCCAGCTCCAAACCGCTGTCACTGTTCATCTGGTCATGGTTCCACTTCTCCACTCCAGGTTCCCCTCAGCTTCCACTTCAAGGTTCCGCCCATTCTATATAAAAAGGCTCTTTTCATCTATTTAATCCGACGCAGAGTTCCTACCACGCTGAAATAAATTCACTAACCGAGACTACAACTCTCTCGCAAAGTTTTATCATGCATTTCTTATATATATACTCTGTCACAAGGTCTCATCCATACAGGATTCTTCTATCTCAGAATAGATCCTTACAGTGATCGATTCACCTCACATTTCAAGTCAATTCTTAGAAGATGATCGAAACCCTGATTTCAAATCACTGACAATGCTTTGTGCAGAACTCAATACAATCAAGGCACATACAATTTGGACACAACGTCGACAAGAAGGTCGATTCCTACAATGACGCATAGGATTCAGTTTACTAGAGTTTGAGTCAATAATATAAGTACAGTAATGAAACGATTTATATTCTACACATTATCATACGCTCTCCTTTCTGAATACATGGACAGACTCTTAGTTACACCCAGCTCACGGAAATATAGGCATTCTTCACACAGAACTAAACCAACAATCTCACAGTCACACTGAGATAATTTCCTCATGCAATTTGACCAAGAAGGCATAAAGTCACACATGTAACTCATAAACAATTCTTCATAAACAGGTATATATACATACATATACAGGTGATAAATCTCAGCTAATTCTTACAATTTCATGACAGGCCAGATATTTAGTTCAGTGACCATTATCCTCCTATTCTCTTGCTGAAGAGGTTCTCTGCCTCTCTCTCTCTCTCTCTGACTCTCCTCTCTCTCTCTATTTAGACTCTTCAGGGTTGCATTTATACCACAAGGATGACTAGAATCGGTTTAGGTCTCTAAACAGTTCAACAACTCTTAGCATTCCCAATTCCTGAATTCAGACTCAATAACTAAACTAATCCTAAACTGACACTATGTATTCCTATCTTAACCAATTATTATGTTCTCAAAATATCTTGAGAAAAATTACAATTCCCTACCAAAATATTCAAAATATTAACATTTACAAGAAATTCAAAGTACATGGGACCCCCTATGTCTACTTATGTACAAAGTAACTTTTGAGCCTAATGCCCCTGCATCACAATGAAACCATCATAATCAAAGATAACTGAGGGTGGTAGACCTAGAGAACAGTTGGATAAAAATCCCAAGATAGATTCATCATTGTGCTCATTACCGAAATACCCAAGAATGAAGGAAACCATAGAGATTATATGTCTTGATCCTTATGGGAAATTTTTAGTAGAATATGGAGGATTTGTCTTTGAAATTTCTACATGGGAAGGCATAAATGTCTGAAATATCATAAATCTCTTAAGAAATTCTAGGCCAAGATACAAGTGGGTTAAGGCCTTAATGGATAAGGGACTGCTTGGGGGTCTAGTTGGAGCTGCAAAATTTGGTTTATTGACTCTTCAGTGATGGTAAATAGGACCTCTTTATTGGAATTCACAATGGATCTTTTTTCTAGAACATAGTATTGTTGACACAATCTGATAATTTCTTGACAGGGGTGAGTTAATGGAACCACATAATTTGGAAAATGGGAATCCCAAATATAGATTTCATCTTCTTTATCTAGAAATTTTTCAAAACACCACTTATGGATATCTATCAAGTTAAATTCCACAATAGGATCAACTATCTTGTAATCAGTATCAGCCATGGGAATATGTTCAATATCAACAACTGGGGCTTGTAATGGATTGACCACAATTGCAGTATTTGGAGTCATGGAAGGGGTAGGCTTAGAAGCTTTATAACCTATAGGCTTGTTTTTGCCCTACTTTTTAGGCATCTTAGGGCTACTTCTACAAGTTTAAACTATTTTCAGGAGTAATCTTTTAGCAGAGGATCTTTTGGGACAAATTTGGCTAAGAATCGCTTTTATTTGAGCTTTTTGTCTAAATAAATTTGTCAAAGAGTTTTTATAACTAGTTTAAAATAGAAAACATCGGTTTCTAAGTATTTATCAGAGAAATGGGGCTAAAAATATATTGAAAAGGGTTTATAGAAGGTTCAAGGTACCTGCGGAGGATTTTTGGATCTTTTCACAGCTGAAAAAGGTCATTAAACCATGGAAAACTCACAAATTTCTTAAAAAAGGCTGCGCAGCAAAGAAATGGTTTCTGGTAAAAATTTTCCAGAGTTTGGCCTGTTTCTGGGACTTTTTGGGCAATTCAATTACTCAATTCCTTAACTTGAAGCGTTTTCTTTCTTTAAAAATGGGTTTTTCAATTTGGTTGTAGGTTGAGTTCTGCAAAAAATACCTGTTTTGATGTAGGTATTAACTTTGAAAGGGTTTTAATATCTTCTGGTTGAATTGATGGCTTCAGCAGTTCCTTTGGAGCAAGGAAGCTCCTCAACTATCTTTATGGGTGTAATTGGAAAATTCCAGAGGTTTTGCGTATTAAAATGGGAGGAAAAAGGTTTGTATTGTCGGGGAAACTGTGCAGAAGGCATAGGTTTTGAGCGAAAGAAGGTAGAAAAATGCATATTCAAAGGTTCTATTGACATATTATTCGCATTAAACTGCCATTGAATGCAGGTCTTGTCTGGCAGGAAAGGCGGTTTCGGAATGAAATGGATGAAAATGATGTTGTTTATCGCACGTCTATCGAGTGGTAAGTGGTTTCAAGTCCAATCCAGACGATCCAATGAGGATCGACCACATGGAGGAGAGAGGTCTATGTAAAACAACCTATTTCACATGGATTTTGCTTTTGGGCGGTCAGGCACTTTTTCTATAAGATATGGAACATCGACCGTCAGATCTGAGAAAGGGATGCGAACAGTTGAGATCACTTTTGAAATTGCATTGAAAAATAGATGTGGGACCGGGCTTTTATGCATGGGAAACAAGGTTAATATTTATTTAAACCTTTATAATGTAACCAAGGGGTAAATGATACAAAACATATATGAAATGTTTTAGTCATGGTATAGGCGGGGATTGATATTTTTTATTTAAAACATTCGCTAAATGTTTTAATAAAACATATGCGAGCGGGTTAAATTATATTATATAGTTTTTAAACCTTTTGAAATTTTCAAACCATAGGGTCGAGATACATGAATAATGATAGTTTTTAGAGCAAAGGACTTCATAATTTCTGTGTTTTTATTTGTGCACATGGGATAATAAATTTTGGTCAAAACTTTATAATAGTGGGTTTTGGGGGTTTATTAAATATAAGGGAATTAATAACTAGGAAGGGGTATTTCTTAGGGATTTAATAAAATATGTTAAAATTTAATTTGAAAGGGGAGTGAAGTGTAAAACAAAATACATATTTATCTCTAAGTATAGTATAAAATCAAGCATTGCTCATATTTATATTTCCTTCACTAATACTAAGGATAAAATGTAATTATGAGGGTTTTATGAATGTTTCTGAAGGGTTGAAGTTAATTATATGGGATTTAGCTTAGATAAGTAAGAATTGTGTCCTTCCTTAGGAAAAAGGGGTTTTAATGTATGAATGAAGGATGAATTATGATAGAGGTGGGTTTAACATAAGAACTCAATATTTTTAACTAACCAGTCATCGAGCCTTGGGTCTGGTCACAACAAAAGTCACAGTAATGCTCTAAGTCTGTTTGACTGATAGCTTACAATACTGAATACTTATAGGGAAGGCGAAATTAGTGATTTTTCCCGATGATCATTTATTACATTCATGCTCCACTACTTTCTACCTACCCAGCTTTATTCTAACATTTTCCCCCATATTTGCAGGTGCATTTAGGCTTACAACATTAAAACATTTATTATTTTCAAAGCATAAACTATCTAAATCATCCTTATTTCATCCGAGGGCTGAAATAAATCTTTATTCACTATCTAAAACATGAAATTGAAAACATGAAAAGCTAAGTTTAAACAGTTTAACTGATCATAGATTATGGCTTTTAATGACACTCTGCACATAATCTTGCAGTAAAAGTAAAAAGTAGTGGAATTTGGACTTGTTCACTTTCAGGTCTTATTTTTTATCTCCTTTTTCTTTTGGGGTCTATCTTTTTCTAAGTGCTTTGATCTTTCTTTTAGGACTTTTTACCCTCTTTTTTTATTTTTATTTTTATTATTTTTATTTTTTTCAAAATATGGGAGAACAACTTGGAAAAGAGAGGTATGTACATATTTACAAGACTATCAAAGTCAATTCAAAATTTTATGAACCCTATTATTATAGGAGCCTAACAGAGATATTAAATGAAAATTTTTCACTAAAATAAGTAATGTGTCTCATTTATGTGTCACTATCACTTTCAACTACCAAAATAGAATCTACAATAATCACATAATAAAATATGTTATAAATACTAATGTTATGCTAACAGATAACATTTATAATATGTGATATCAAATTTGATAAATGAAAAATAATACTACACATTAGCTCTGAATTTTTTTATAACTGCTTAGAAAAATATTTACAAAATCCTTTAATGAGAAATGGTAGAGTTCATAGAATCAAAACTTGAAAGATTCCTCACCTTAATAGACTACCACATAACCATAAATAAATCTTGTGTACTATGATATCAAACATTTTATATTTGACAATATGGAAATATACATTACTTATAATCAAAATATTGCAAAAGAAAATACTAAATTGATTTACTACTAAAATATTTACAATAAAAAAAATTATTTATAATTAAAGTGTTTACAATAATATAGTATTGTTCCACCACCTATCTCGGTGTTATTACAAACAAAATATATAAATTCCTTCCATGAGAATGCTAGTGGACTCCCTATCTCAGTGTTATTACAAACAATAAATATAAATTCCTTCAATGAGAATGCTAGTGGACTCTGCGTCATAGTTCCTGTGGAGGAAGTGTGTCCACAAATGGCATACATGCAATAATTTATGAAAATTTAAAGTAGTGTGGGTGAAATGTGAACCTCACATAATGAGCCTTAAACTTTCTGGAAATGAAAATCTATTTCGAACAACTAAGTATTTAAAAAAATTACTGTCTAGCTAAAAATTAGATTACAAAATTAATAACTTAAACCAAAATGCTATTTTGAAAATCAACAAAACTTTGAAATTGGGTTATATTTCGAAATAGAAATATTGCACATATTTTTTTCCTTTTACCAGCATATTAAAACACAATACTTGTGCACCACTAAGCACAAAAAATATTTCAAGCTCCCACTACTAATACATGCAATATCTGAAATCTTGTTAAAGACTATAGAGGTGAAAATACATAGAGAATAAATTCAAACAAAGAAAATTGAGCGAACTCAATATTCACATTAGTGATTAATTGTTAAATAAGATTAAATAGGAGACAAATGAGTGTAACTCTCAACTAAACTGAACTAAACTCAATTTGACTATGACACTTGGATTGAGAGTTATGACACCTAGCACATAGGAATAGGTGGTTGGAATTATTTTCCCCAACACTCCCACTTAAGTACAACCACAAAAATTTAAACTAATATGTTTGTTGGTTTAATTCGTAGCTAAGATTACAATTTGGAAAAAAATGGCATCAACCCTTGGGCGCGATTTCTTTTTCTGTCCTTTCTTCACGATGTTGTATCCTTTGAATTATTTCAATGTTGTCTTTTTGTTGTAGGCTTCAAACTTCAGTTTCTTCATTTTCTGGTGCAACTCTTCCATTGTGTGTTCAAGTTGTGCATTCATGTCATATATTTATTCATAAATTTTCTTCTATGTATTTTGTGGCCACATGTTATGTTAGACAATGTGTCATTCATCATCAATCTTTTGCTACAACGTAAATTCATCATAAAAATATATTTCTTCGGGAATCTAATACATGAAAAATTCATTAAAATTTTCATTTTCTACAACATCCATGCTATCTTCAACATTCTTTGTTGTCAACTTCATCAAAAAATAGGGTTTCAAGCCATGCTTCAAGGAACTTTAACTCTTCTTCATGATCATCATATTTACCTTCACACTCTGGAAATCAATGTTAAGTTTAAAAACATCTGGAAAGCCATATCAATTTTGTTATTTCTGCTGTACAATGAGATATTTCTCCTCTTGCACTTCCTTCTCTTCCTTTATCACTTCCACCTATTTATTAATGTGTCTTGATGTAAACACATTGTCTTCCACTTGGTTTGAGACCCAAGAGGCCATGTCTCACCAATTATGTAATATTCCAAATTAAGAAAAGCGGCAATATTGAACATAAAACTTGAATGTACAAGAAACATCAATACAAACACATGGGAAAACCATAGATACATTATATTATGTATTACAACAACAAATAAGTAAAATATTTTGAGGAAGAAATCACTCAAACTAGGAAAACAAGCCTCCAATGCCCAAGTACACTAAAACCATAAATGTTGCTACTATACAAAATGTCACAGTACATGACAGCACAGTCCCAGTGTGGGTTACCACAGCTGGAAAATGGAAAAAAGTAGATCTACTGATATGATGCTCAAAGCGTGCTGCGAATAGAGAACTAGACTCTCAAGCACAATCCCAAGATAACCCAAAAAGGGTTTCTTGAAATACAAAAGATGAAAAAAGTGCAAAGTGTAACTATACAGCTCAATAATGAAGTATCAGTGGAGCACTACTGTAATATGGCTGATATGACAAGAAAATCGTCGTAACTTCTCCTCTCTAGATTTTTGGTGAATGGCTACTCTCCTCACTAGGAAACTAGCTCACAAAGTGGGTTTCTCAACCCTCCACTGCACTACCTTGCAAAATAACGCAGTTCCTGAAGGATACTATGATGTGCTTGAAGGTAGCTAAGTGGCCCAATTCCAGATGGTGGAAATGAAGCTCAGAATACCTCTTCTAAGTGGGCACTCGAAGTCCCCTGAGGAAGAGTGTGGTATTTCCGCTCGGAAAGACCCTTGTACTAAATAGTACAACAAACTCCGCTAAACAACTAAAGGATGCAAGAAGTCATAAGACCAAAACATAAAAAATAATATGAATGTCCTCCATCACTACCATCCCCTTCCTTATATGCTTGGTGAGCTTCCTCACCCCTAGCCCCACTCATTAAGGATTCTACTTCCATGCAAAGACTCCTCCTCCAAAACTGTGCTATCCCCACTAGCTCGACTCTCACCTATGGAACCGTTATTGATTTGGTCAACCTTGAGCCAATATACATGCATTGACCCCATTCACACCAAGGTTTGCTTTATTTCATCTAGCTAAACTGATCCACATTCATACTAGAAGTGGTTTTATTCCTGCTAAGGAGATTTGAGGGTCTCTTTACCCACTTATTCATCTATATAAGTAGTAAAAACAAAACTTCATATTCTAACTAGCTGAAAGATAATTTGGAATATTATAGTCCTCTCCTCCCAAATGTTGCTTGTCCTCAAGCAACTATAAATTTGAGTCCTACAAAAATTATCTTCCTTCCCTTGTGACAGCTCCATGTGATAAGCTCTCCTCATGAACCAAGTGTCCCTAATCAATCCATCCCTAAAAATTTTCTCCAAAGTGCTCATGAGGTGCTCCTCCAAAGCGCTCAATTTAACCTAATGGATCACCTCATAAGGAAACAAGATATCTACTATAGCAACCATATACTCCCCAATGTTCCCCTTGAAGAAAGATGCATAAGAAGTGTGGGGAATCTCATGCCCAATGGGCGAATCGAGTCCATGTTCCATCCCTCCAATCATGCCAACAACAATGATAATAGCATCATCAACATATAGGATCAAAATCGAAATCACACCAGCTCCCATATCAAATATTCGAGGAGGATAATATTCCCTCAAGTGGAACCAGCATAGTATTACTCCTAACTGCCTGAAAATATGATATGATGAGTGGTTTTCCAACCACTTCCTTGTAGCCCCAATCCTCTCACATTCCTAGAGAAGGTGAATAATGTGTGGTGCCAATTGAACACACCTTAAGTAAGATCCCATCTCCCCAAAATCTCCTAGGAAGTGGCCATCCTCATCATTGCTTATGGCCCCAAATGGACCAATAAGTCTATAAGAAAGAGTTCCCCCTTTTGTAGTAATGGAAGATACATGGATGGAAAGGAAATACAAATACTTAGTTAGTGAATGCACAAAAACATAATTCTTACCATGTAACTTGAGAAAGCTAGTGAAGTGGCTCATAGATGGGCCTCCCCTCAT